>CM019148.1:132582232-133182232 GCA_009733165.1 Naja naja | reverse complement strand
GCCCGCATTTTACACAAAACACGTCATTATGTTGTTAGCAAAGGGAGGGACAGGAGGATACATGGTTTAAATGCACTGCACGCATAACTGTAGAGAAAGCATTTCTATAGAATTGTTCTAATAATGCAGACTTTATCCAAGTCCAGTGTGGTACAAAGTTTGAAACATGATTTGGGGAGGATCTGGGGCTAAATTGCATGCAAGCCTCGAACTCCAGAGTGTCTTCCCCCACAGTCTGAAAAATTTGACCATGTTAAAGGGGAAGCCCTGTGCCACTCTGCCATCCTGCAATCATTGTAAAAACCCTCTAATGGGACCCTTGTCGTTCTGTTACTTACATCATGATTGTCATTGACAGGGACATTGGTTTTGGTGTCATACAACAACAACAGCTCCTTAGTAGCTTTGTCCACTGCCCTGGTTCATTTAAGTACTCCTTTCATCCAGGTACACAGAAAAAAAGAAATTACAGTCCATTTTAATTCATTTTCAATCTGCTGGGTGTTATCAAAAACTGGACATTAGCAAAGCAAAAGCCTGAAGCAAAGTTAGACAGATGAATTAATAATCATTTTCTACTTTTCATTTGTTATAAAGTTATAACAATCACATCTTGCTCAAGTGTCTCTCCACCTTCCTTCCTTCCTTCCTTCCTTCCTTCCTTCCTTCCTTCCTTCCTTCCTTCCTTCCTTCCTTCCTTCCTTCCTTCCTTCCTCCATTGAGATGGAACAGATTAGTAGAGCAGGTTGTGAGGGGATTCTGGTATGAACTGAATCAGGAAATCTGGACTGAAAGGCTCTGAGGGCCCAGTTGGTCCATGAGATGGATCTTTGCTAACTCTTAAAATAGATTTCCTCAATCCATCATAATCTTAATCAAATGGACTTTCACTGTGGAGAAAGTAAAAATAAATAACAGAACTAACTAACCAGACCATTGAGAAGTGGTCTTGCCTTACCTAATGCCTTGAAAACCTTATTGAATTTCCAACTAGCATGGCCAAAGTCAATAGACCTTGGGGACATCAGATTGGAGAAAGATGAGGTATAGCAAGAAAGTTGTTCCTAATAGCAGATGATGAAGGTAGCATCTTCCCTGGCCATTTACTTTGATTTGTCAGACTGCTTGTTCTACACTGCTCTGTTCAGTGTGACTGAATAAAAACAGTGAATAGTCTCTGCCACCCTGTCACATGATCTCCCAGATATACTGATTGTATTTGTCTGATAACCTGAGAGAACAACCAGATAAGCTCCCACACACACACACATTCTCGCAAAGGAAGAAGGGAAGAAAAATTGAAATGGGCTAAGAAAATGACAGGAAGCAGTTGGAGTCACAGAACAGAAAATGCTCATAAGCAAGGATGGGCTCCAGAGGTAATAAACTGCTAAAGAGATGCAGGTTCCTGTGTGTTTCAACACATTGAAGAACAACATGACACAACAAGGGATTTGTCTACCCAGCATAGGTGTGCAGAGGAGAAGGACTGGAGACAAATGAAAAGAAGATCAAGGTTGGGCTAACCATGAGTGGTTGCCAGTTAAATTTTAATTAAAACTTTTGATTAATTCTTTGGGGAATTTAGTAGCAATTACCTTTTAGGGTAGGCACATTATTACGGCAGCAACTGCGGGCAGAGAAATAGTTAATCTCAGAATGATGGAGCTTTTAGGCCATTCACTGCACTTTACGTTTTTTCTGAAAGCAGGAGGGAGATGAAGCTCTGTTTACATGTATTGGTTGAATGCTTGCACAGTTATCTGGATGAAAGAGTTAATTTAGTAGACTGATAGAGGGACCAATGAGTTCTTTGATTATGTTAACAATAAAGTAAAACATATGACTGGTTTACAAGAAGATCCTTGTGTGCTGTCCTTTGTCTATTATTCTTAAGAATGTGGTGGGAGAGGTATGAAAACCATGACCAGAATAGAAAGAAAAAGGAACTTGTCAAAATTCAGAAGATCTTGCAAGAGTTTGAGGTGGAACCAGACATATGGTCCTTTGCAGATAAATTAGCGGATGGGTTGATGACAACAAAAGCAGATTTAACAAAGATAAAGGGAAGAGTTGCAGGACTCAAAGCCTCCCGTGCTAAGTCAATGACTGAGAAAACCCTTCCTTCATTCTTGGACATGAGAGAAGCCCCTGATACTAAACCCAAAGGTATTCCTCAAACTGTAACTCCTTCTCTATCAGAGGGGTTGTTGAGTGAGTCAAAAGCTTTCTATGAAGCAGCCACTAGAGAAAAGGGAACTCTCTAGGCCAGGGGTGCCCAACCTTGGCAACTTTAAGACTTGTGGACTTCAACTCCCAGAATTTCCCAGCCAGCATGGAAAATTCTGGGAGTTGAAGTTCAGAAGTCTTAAAGTTGCCAAGGTTGGGCACTTTGGCTAGGCAGAGAATTGAAGAAGAAAGAAAACTGAATGGGGTAGAATGATCCCGATGGCTGTTTGTGGTTTACCTCAGTGGCCAATTATGAATTTATTTATTTATTTATTTATTTATTTATTTATTTATTTATTTTTATTCATATTTATATGCCGCCCTTCTCCGGAGACTCAGGGTGGCTTACAATGTTTGGAGCACAACCCAATATGCTCAGCAATAGCCTTCATTCTATTGTATATGCCTGCTTATTACTAAGTGGCATTGTTACAAAGTCAGCTTATTGCCCCCAACAATCTTGGGTCCTCAATTTACCTACCCCGAGAGGATGGAAGGCTGAGTCAACCTTGAGCCTGGTGGGATTTGAGCCTGCAGTAATTGCAGGCAGCTGGAACTAAGCTCTAGGCGTTTAATAGCCTGCACCACCAAGGCTTATGTTGTTGGTTGTGTTGGGTTTTTAATTGTTATTAGTTATTCAGAGTCATGATGATGAGAAAGGCAGCCATACTAACTGAACTAACTGAATCTCAGCCAAATAACCACTTTTGATAACTACGTAATACCCAGAACTAAGGATTTATTAGATTAGTTAGCTGGAGCTAAATATTTCACTATCTTGCCTTTATCCAAGATCCAGTCCCAAATACTTCTGAGGGAAAGTTTAAGGTGAAGATATTATTTGCCTAGCCTCAAAAACTGTTCCAATGTATTAAAAAAATGCTTTTTGTTCTCATGGCAAATCTCCAAATTTCTAGAGACTAATGAACATCATTATTCTAGGCAAAGGAATGACCTATAAAGTTTTTTGGGATGATCTTGTGATTCACAGCAACATCTGGAAGGAATATTTGAAGAAATTGAAAGATGTCATTTTCAAATTTGAAGATGCTGGCTTAACCATTAACCCACCCAAATGCCATCTGGGTTATTATGATTGTATTATTTGGGCTACAGTTGATCAATAAGAAGTCAACCTTAAGAGAAGAAATTGCCTTGCATGCTGAGTTTTGTCTGGTTAATCTTAAGAAGTCACTCCATTTTATGTCCCAAGTGTTATAATGTTTGAGTCAGTCTCTTTCTCAATCCAATTTACATTAGGGTTGAAGATGGGGGTGTGGGGGATGGGATAGAAGAGTGAGTGCATAGAAGCTGCCATGAGTTCATAAATGACAAGTGCAGTATAAAATAAATAGATATCAAAGAGTATATTCTTTAAGCCATGTTGGCGCAGTGGTTAGAATGCAGTATTACAGTCTAATTCTGCTGACTGCTGACTGCTAACAGTTTGGCAGTTTGATTCTCACTGGCTCCAGGCTTACTCAGCCTTTCATCTTTCCAAGGTCAGTAAAATGGGGATCCATATTGTTGGAGGGCAATAGATTGACTCTGTAAACCGCTTAGAGAATTTTGTAAAGCACTATGAAGCAGTATGTAACTCTAAGTGCTATTGCTATTGTTATTAAGAGATCAGATCTTCATTAAATATACATATAAACATTAGAGCAAAATCCCCTTGGTTTCCTGTTTGACTGTGGAATTACTGCCATGGAACATTACAATGAAGTGGCCAAAATAAAATATATTCTATCCTTATGAATGACACATTTGCATCGAAAAGTAGCTGCCTGTTTCTTGTGGAGTGCAAATTGCTTGTGACTCTGTGATCTGTGGAGCTCAGTAGGATTGTTCTTCATTTGTTTATTTTGTGATTGAATCCACAGACCAATTTAATATTTGTGTCTTGATGTAGCTGCGGTACTAAGTTGCTTCTCTCCACGTGTGATCATTCTACGGGTGTGGGTATATTTGCGTAAAGGGTGGTGAGCTTCAGCTACCCAAGGCCTTTACTATCAGTATGTAGGAGGTGATTCTTTGTGCATTCCTGCATTTTTAAAAGGTTGATTAGCCTGTCAATTGGGTGAGACTTCAACTGCCTTCACAGCTGATAGAAAATCTCCATTTTCTATTATCACTGCACAGACACTGATTAAATGACTAGGGATTTTATTTTATTTTTTTTATCAGTGGAGCCAAAGTCTTGTTACAGACATTAAAAGCCAGCTACCTTGATACTCTGTGCTTGATCAAAGCCTCCTTACTGAATGGCAGAAGACTTTAACAAGTTATACAATAAAGTCAAAAATTAAGCTAAAATGTCATGCACAATTGAAAATTTTATCAATACCCATAATGCAAACTTGCAATAATGATTTCACTCTGCCCTTAAAACGACTTCTGTTTTAAGCATCCATGTTATCATTAACATTTTTTTTCCAAAAGTGAAAAACGGATCTTCGCGAATGAGATAAAAATGGAGAAAGAAAAAAGGAGAGAATTGAGGTTTTCCATAACTCGCTGGTGGGATGGTACAGAATATCTGGAGCTGAACATTCATCTCTGAAGATGGTTTGGCACAGAGATGAGCCATTTGAGTGGTTAATCTGGAGAAAATACTTGAGAATGCGTTAGTCAGCAAGAAAAATAAACCACTCAGTGCTAAATGAAGTAAAACCAGACAAGTCACTGGAAACACTAATAACACTACAGGCTAAGTGCATTGGACACATACTGCAGAAGCAAGAACTTTTCAAGAAGAAGATTTATTTGGATAAATCTAAGGCAACAGAAAAAGAGGTCAGCAGAAGACAAGCTGGCTAGACACTCACATCTTGAACGGGGGCTTGTGAAAATCCAGATAAGTTATTGACAGTCAGCCCTGACAAACTAACTTGGAACTGAGTGGCATATAAGTTTAATCAATTGTCAGAGTAGATTCATTAACTGGCAGACACATGGTTAACAAAATAAGCATGGCAACAGACCAGCCAATGGGAGCTGACAGTCTGGGTGTGGTTTGGCTCTGTGTGCTTTGCTGAGAATTGAAAGTGAAACAGACTTGCTTGCTTGCAAAATGCAACTAGAGTTCTGTTCTAAGCCCTCTGAGCTGCTGCTTGTGTTTTTGCTTATGTTACATTGAAAGAATCTACAAATGGTATTGTAAACTTTACTCATATTAATATGTTTATAAAGAAGTTAATGATCCTGCTGAATCAGTCTGTGTGTTTTCTGGACGAAAATTTATGCTGCAAATTCTAACTTCAATTAAACAATTGTTCATCATTCCATGAAGATTCAGAATTGAATGACTAAGGAACAACAACAATAACAGCTAAGCAACCCCAAATAGGAATGGTGAACTGGAAACCAAATGTATGCACAGTTCCAGGCTAAAAAAATAACTGGATTGGCATAAAAATGATCCTTAATAACTGACAAAACAACCAGTGCTTAAGCTACATATCTCTCCAGTTTATTGACTCTATAGATCAGCAGAATTCCAATTGCAGAAATGAATCCATACTCATTAGCAACTACTGGCATTTTCTAGACTCACCCATTAGATCTCTTCATCAATAGCTGGATAAGGCTATTCAGAATTTGTAAAGCACTGGCGGAAAAGTGACATATGTTTAAGAAAAAAAGGGCATATTTTTTCCATCAGCTCTATAATCTTGTGTCCATCAGAATCTCAACTTACTTCTAACATGCATATTGAAGAGCAAGATTCCTCCAACAGACTTGTTTTTTCTGTTGTGATCTTCTATTTTGTTCCTATAGCATTGCTTAATTTATATTATTCGACCTATTTTATACAATAACCTCTACTCTGTACCTGACTCACATATTTATTTCCACAGACACTTGACATGTCTTAATTCCCAAATGTATTGGCTTTTAAGGAGAAATAATTTACTTTATTCCATTCGACTAGGTCACTTGGTACTAAATTTATCACCTAAGTTTATCGATCTTGTATAGAAGATTTTGTGTGTGTTGGTGGAAGATTAAATTAAACTATTTTTTTGTCTTTCTTAAATAACCTTGCTGAAAAGCAAAATACAAATTTTGGGAGATTGTGCAGCTACACCCAGAGAAAAGCTTCCCTTAAAATCATGAAGTAAAATTATTTACAAAACTAAGCATTGTAGTTTAATGTTAGAATTACCAGTTATAGCAGCTGCAATAATATGACCCTGAACAAAATATAAGCAAAAAAAAAAAAACAGGAGAAAATATCCATATGTAATATATGTGTAAATAGATAAAAATGTACACTTCTCAGTTGGAAATATTTCATTTTGAAATAAATCTATGATATGCTATTCCTTTAGGTATTCCTTTCACAAGTAAAACAAATACAGAGAATTTATGATCAAAGGCTCAGACATTTCTCCAATGTTTTCTGATCTGCTTTAAAAAAAAACTGGATAGCAAATTCTCAACATTAAATATTCACCACTGCCTAAACACTTCACTCAATGTTATACCCAATAAGAGGTACGCATAGACAGAATGAAGATGTAATGACTTTGATTATATATGCACTGTTTCAACAGGAATGGCTTTAAATTATGAGTATTATTTACTAATGAGTCATATGGCAGATTTAACATAGAGCCAACTAGACAACTTGTGCCTTATTGTGACATTGTTACAGAGATAGCTTTTTAAATCTAAACAGAGAAAGAGAACAACCAAGGGTGGGCAAAAAAATCAGTGGGAGCAGGAACAACTTCTAATTTCCTGCTGGCTTCCCCATTGAGTTTCCTTGTGGGAATTTGGCAAGAAGCATCAGAAATCCTTCCTTCCTTCCTCTCCCCCTCCCTCTCTTCTCTTTCTAGTAAGTTGCTGCCACTGGGTGAGGGAAAAAGCAAAGATTTGTGAGACTGCCTAGGAAACTGTTACGAAATATTGAAAATGAAAACCACATGACTGCAGCAGCAGGTTATCAATGCGACAGCAACTAATAGCATTAAAGCAGTTACAACTTTCTCAAATTTTGGGCTCCTGGAAGCCATGGGTTCCAGTTTTGGGACTCGTTCTGTAAATTATTTGAGATACATTGTTTCAAAAATTATTGCTCTATGGTGCACCATTGCACCCAGTTAAAGGACATGACAATAAGTAGTATATAGATTGCTTGGGTCTTCCAATTATTCTGAACCACTTTTTCTCATATGTATCCTTTGTAAAACTCTATCAAAGGTTGCAAAATTGCTTTGTAGCCTTCCTTTCACTTAAATAAGATTTGCTAAGACACAGCATGATTTTGGTTTTGAGGGAGAGACTGAGGGAAAAATGGGTCAGCACAGGGACCCTTTAAGCCTTTTCTCAGATGTGTAACTTTTGACACACATGGCATCCTGTTATTGTATGCCCATCCAGTGTCACCTTATGTGAGATGGGTTGCCATCTCCATTTGCTAAATAAATAAATACATTTCCACAGCTGCCAGTTCATTATTGTATGTTTCTCTTAGCTGTATTTACATCTCTTTTGTAACTGTGTTTTTCTATTCTCTGATTATTTGTTGTCTCAGCTACAGACTGGAAAGGCAATGCATAATTTTTGTTTAAGTCAAATAAAATAAGAAATCAAAGAAAAGTATTATTTAATATTGGACATAGTTGTGGAGATACATAATATTTTTCACTACACAAACAAACATTGATAAATACTTAATGGTAAACGAAGTGGAAGTGAATTGTAAGAAACCCGGCCTACCTTGCACAGAATCAACAGTAAGCATGACTTCTGTTCTTATAGGCAGAGACACACTTTTTCCTTTCTTCCTTTTGGCCAAGTTCTCAGTTGAGCTAAATTGTGGCAGAGTATTGCCATTGCATCACACAAACGGGGGGGATTTTCTAGCTTCTTGGGGGTTCCACAAATATTTATTTATTTATTTATTTATTTATTTATTTATTTTATGAGACTTATATGCCACCCTATCTCCCTAAGGACTCAGGGTGGCTTACAAAGTAAAAACAATAATGCAAATATACAAATATTAAAAAACAATTAAACTCAAGGTCTCATAAACAATTCCAATTAAAACTATACTAAAAACTATACTAAAAACCCTCCCCCCCAATGGCTAGTTGGAATAGCCATGTCTTTAGGCCATGGCGGAAGGAGCAGAGGTCAGGGGCCACCCGGAGCTCTAGGGGGAGCTGGTTCCATAGGGTGGGTGCTCCCACCAAGAAGGCCCTATTCCTGGGGACCGCCAGCCGACATTGCCTGGTTGACTGTACCCGGAGAAGGCCCTGTCGGTGAGAGCGCACGGGACATCGGGAAACTGTTAGTGGCTGCAGGGTTTCCCTCACATATCCTGGTCCAATGCCATGAAGGGCTTTATAGATCAACACCAGCACCTTGAATCTCACCCAGAGGGCAACCGGGAACCAGTGCAGCTCACGCAGGAGGGGTGTAACATGGGAGTATCAGGATCTTTCCATCACAACCCACGCCGCTGCATTCTGGACAAGTTGAAGCTTCCGAGTGGTCTTCAAGGGCAGCCCCATGTAAAGAGCATTGCAGTAGTCCAGACGGGAGACAACGAGTGCTTGAGTGACTGTATGTAGGGCATCTCAGTCCAGATAGGGACGCAACTGGCACACCAGGCGAACCTGGGCAAATGCCCCCCTGACCACGGCTCCCAGCTGCTCCTCCAAACTGAGCCGTGCATCCAGGAGGACACCCAAGTTGCATACCCTAACTATGGGAGGCAACACCTTTCCCCCCATAGCTAAAGATGGAATCTCCTGGCTAACTTGAGATGCCGGTACGTACAGCCACTCGGTCTTAGCTGGGTTGAGTCGGAGCCTGTTCCTCCCCATCCAAACCCACACCACTTCCAGGCACTGGGACATCACTTCGAGGGAGTCACTGGGTTGGTTAGGGGTGGAGATGAAAAGCTGGGTATCATCAGCATATTGATGATACCTCACCCCAAAATCACAGATGATCTCGCCCAGCAGCTTCATGTAGATGTTGAACAGGAGGAGCGAGAGGACCGACCCCTGGGGCACTCCACAAAGGAGGGGCCTCGGGGCAGATCTCTGCCCCCTGCCAACACTACCTGTGTACAACCTGAGAGGTAGGAGGAGAACCACCGTAAAACAGTGCCCCCCACTCCCAACCCCTCGAGGCGTCGCAGTAAGATAATCAATGGTCGATGGTATCAAAAGCCGCTGAGAGATCTAACAGGACCAGGACAGAGGAATAACCTCTGTCCCGCGCCCTCCAGAGGTCATCCACCAGCGCGACCAATGCCATCTCCATGCTGTAACCGGGCCTGAAGCCTGATTGATATGGGTCTAGATATGGGTTTCCTCTAGGAACAATGGCAGCTGTCAGGCCACCATGCTCTCAACAACCTTCGCAATAAAGTGAAGGTTGGAGACTGGACGATTCCGGATGATTGCACTTCTTTTTTCATTATTTTTAATTCCCAGAAATGATGTGACCTTCTTTTAAGGATATGATCTTTCCATGAATTCTAAAAATGATTTTTTTTAAAAAAATTACATTTATATGCCGCCCTTCTCCGAAGGCTCAGGGCAGTTTACAATTTTTGGGATACAACCCAATGCACTCAGCAATAGCCTTCATTCCATTGTATATGCCTGCTTATTACTAAGCGGCATTTTACAAAGTCAGCTTATTGCCCCCAACAATCTTGGGTCCTCAATTTAGGGGTGCTTCCATCCTTATGACAATTGTTTGGCTATTTATAGTCTAGATCAAATTCAAACCTTTATTTTCAGAGTACAACATGTGTACAATGAGATTGGCTGAGCCTCCCTTCATGCACCCCCCAACACAGTACAACTCACAGTGAAGATCAGCATTTCTCAACCTCAACAACTTGATAAGATGAGATGAGATGAGATGAACTGGGGAGGGGAGGGGAGGGGATGGGAGAGGAGAAGAGAGAAGAGTGGAGAAGAGAGGAGAAGAGAAGAGATGCTTTATTGTCATTTTTTACTATGGGCACACTGGCACACATTAAAAATGAAATTATGTTGCCTGCTATCAAAAGTGTACACATCCATAACACACATATAGATATGCTATGTACATATATATGTATATACTTACACCCTAATATATAAAAACATTTAAATCTTCTCCATCTTGAATACATAGCAGAAAGAGGAAGCTTGAGAGTTCACAAGGTTGATTTGTATGGAACAAACCTGTGACTGAATCTGGATGTTCTTCTTCAGTTACTATGAAGAAGGTAACAAGGAAATAGGAAAAGGAAAAGGATGTGTAGCATCCCAGACAATATTGCATATGTATGGACTTCTATGTATGAACAGTGAGCAGGTTTATCATTATGGTATTAAGCAAAGAAATACAAATAATTGATGTATGAATCAACATGTTTGGACTTCTATATCGGCTGAAGAATTCTGAAATTATCTTCTTTTTGCTGAGGTTGAGAACCACTGGTCTACATCAATTACTTGTATTTGTTAGTATAATACTGTAATGACAAACCTATTCACTGAAATCAGCTTATATCATCTATATTTATTTATATATAGTTTATATCTATGTACCTTCTTCTCAGTTAGATATGTAGTGCATATCAGGCACTATAGAATATTTAGTCTCGTAACACGCTAATAAGTGAGGCCACTTAAAGCAAAATATCATGTCTTCCCTAAGTTTCTAAGAGTTTCTAAGAATGATCTACTGCTATTCTCTTAAGTACATATACCCATGGACAAAGTTCAGAAAGGAAGTACTTTGTGGAATTACTCTTATTATAACAATAATGACAAGAGCCCTGATGCAGGGCTAACTTTTCCCACTGCCAGGAGTTCAATCCTGACTGGTTCAAGGTTGACTCAGGCAGGGGTGGGATTCAACCAGTGTTACTACTGGTTCAGTGACTACGTTTGCTGCGCGCGCGTGTAAAAAAACTTAAGCTGTGCTACCCAGACAGCTGAAAAGTGCTGCATGCAGGTGCGCAGTGTTTCAAAATCCACTTTTTTTCCTGCTTTTTCAACCTCAGCTGTGCCACACAAAGCAGCTGAGGTTGAAAAAGCAGGTAATAAAGGACAGCAGGTAATAAGAGCTCAGGCGGGCAGGTGGGCCAAACAGCAGCAAACACAGAACCGGTTCGGTGTCTGCTAGAGCCGGGCAGAACCAGTAGCATCCTACCCCTGGACTCAGGCTTCCATCCCTCTGAGGTTGGTAAAATGAGGACCCAGATTGTTGGGGGTAATACACAAATAATGCTTCTACATTGTAAATCACTCAGAGAATGCTGTAAAGCACTATAGGCTGATATATATATAAGCCTAAATACTATTGCCAATGCTATTATAGTTATCAGCAATAAAATGTTCCACCCAGGAAATAAAGCAAAGCTGAAGCATTTATTAAGCCTCTGGAATGTCTTAGTTAAGTCAGAACAGTAGTTTGGGGAACTGTTATTTTATTTATCTGAGATATAATGTAATTTTAATCATTTGTTTATAATTCTTGATTGTGTAAGATGAGGAATTATTGACAAGATATATATTTTATTAGAAGTCTTGAAAGACTACATGTTGTGCAATAGTAGAGCTTCTATTCCAGAAATAACATGGATAAGTGATTAGATGAGCTTCTTCATTCATTCCCTGGACAGTTTTTAAATAAGTGGAAATTTATCCAAAACAATTACAGGATTTCAAAAGCCTAAAAACTGTTCAAATGACATGACAATATGTTGGTTGTTCCAAGAAAACAGTTTTTTTGGAAGCTGAATATGAGGTCAAATCATTCTAATTTTTTGTTTTGACAGTTTTACTGTTATAGCTCCTAATGCTTCAGTAACTTCAACAAAAACTTTTGCTGTTTTATTCCACCACCTCAGTATTTCAGTTGTTATTTCCAGTATTTTACAATAATATCTTGTTCCTTTTGAGCTACTCTACCATCATTTGGTATTGGCCACAGCTATAAATAAAATTACATTTTCTTCAATGAGTATGATGTCTTTCAGTTGGTCTTCTAGAAGCCAGTCTGAATTTGAAAGTCCCATAAATGTTTGCATTATTCTGGAAGCATATTTTGAACATTATGGTAATAATTTGGGGCATCAGATCCATATTTTTTTTACTTTAATTCCAATGCAGTGTTTGTCAATCTCAGCTCCTTTAAGATGTGTGGATTTCAAGTCCCAGGATTCCATGCTGGCTCCCACAGTTTAAGACATGCGATCTTTCCAAAGATGCTATTTCAAAAGGCAACTGAACTTCTTTGTTTTTCCTTGAAGATGTTTTGCTTCTCATCAAAGAAGCTTCTTCAACTCTGGATGTTCTTCTTGGATGAGAAGCGAAACATCTTCAAGGAAAAACAAAGAAAATCCAGTTGTCTTTTGAAAAAGCATCTTTGGGACAACCATGACCTGAATGACTGAGAATCATAAACATGTGAACTTCCATTCCCAGAATTCCAGGCTGGCTCCCTTACTTTAAGTCTAAGATGAGTGGCTGTCAATTCCTAGACGTACATGCTGGATCCCATGGAATGGGAGTTGAGCATGGAATTCTGGGAATGGAAGTCCATACATCCTAAAGTTGCTGACATTGAGAAACACTGTTCCAATAAACTATTTTTGCCACAAACTATTTCTTGTTTTATCTGGTCTGAGCAATTTTGCTACAGATGCTTATTAGTAGTTAATAATCTTTTTCTTTGCATAGCCTACAATTGCTATTGTTTTCAGTTTTTTGAATTCTTATTTGATGACGTTGCTAGTACAATATTAAGCTTTAAGATATTTCCTTCTTGATGAATCCAATCTGAAGCCATTGTCAAGTTTTATTACTATTCACTTTACCTTACATTTTGGACTATGCAGAGATCTATCTTCCAAAATTTCCATTCACTGTTGTAGCTGTTCAGTTTTGTGTGCCTCCTTTAATTCTGTCACTTCCAAAATGATTTTCTTGCAGACATTTATTAATATATTCTCTATGCTTTCTTTTATGCAGTTATTGAAGCCTCTGATTTCATCCTCCACTGTCTGCTATATTGGAAACAAACCATGACCACCAATTTTCCTTGGTAAATACAAATTATCTATGTCACTTTTTGGATGTAATGCATGATGAATTGTTTTATGCTTTTGGATCTTATCATATAAGGCGTCTGGTCCAGTTTTCACCCGCTGTGTAGCATATTACAGAGATGGTCCAAGTATTAAATGACTTAGATTATATTACTGCCATTCACCTTCAGTCTCAAAATTTTTCTAACTTGTTTTACATATTTGAAGCTTTTCTAATTCATTTTAAATATTTTCTTTTACATTTAGGCATACAAGATATTATTAGCTTTTAAAAGACCATAATATTTGTAACCTCTCTTTATCATTGATGTTTTGATTTCTGTGCCATTTTATAGTTCAATATCACCTGAGTATGGAATTTTTCATTGTTTAATTACCAGTGTAGTAAACTTGTTCATTCTAAATCTCATAATTAAATATTTAAACTGTATTTAAATAATAATTACATTTTGTATATCGTTTCAAATGATCAAAATGGAAATATTTGTGTATTACTTGGCTAAGTAATAGCCATGGTGGCACAGTGGTTAGAATGCAGTACTGTAGGCTACTTCTGCTGGCTGTCAGCTGCCTGTAATTTGGCAGATCAAATCTCACCAGGCTCAAGGTTGACTCAGCCTTCCATCCTTCCAAGGTGGGTAAAATGAGGACCCAGATTGTTGGGGGCAATATGCTGACTCTGTAAACCACTTAGAGAGGGCTGTAAAAGCACTATGAAGTAGTATATAAGTCTAAGTGCTATTGCTATTACTATAATGTGTTGTTTAAAGGTATTTTCTTCTAAGTTATTAGTAATAGAATCAGAGCTGTATTAAAAAGCAATGAAGACAACTAGTTTCCTAGAACAAATCTTCTTCTGATTTTGACTTCTTGGGAGGGGGGGCGTTGTATGTGTGTTTTCATTTTTCTATTGCATTATTTGCAAATTTTGTAAATCCCAAAATTTCCATTTAAAAAAAAATCATCTGTGAATACTAATTCAAATGCTTTTCTATAATCATATAGAGGTGAGTATATACTAGCAAAGATTAATAGTAATTTTGTTACTTTGTAAGACTGAAAATTATTAATTAGTTTTACATGATCAAAACCATTTGGCTTGTATTTACACAATCACTAACAGATCCTTGCTATGATACCTGAATGAAATGATTTGCAAGATGAGAATATAAAATGGATAAAAGTTTGCACCTAAATGCATGACACTTCTCTTTTCCTAGCACACTCCAGTCTTGACCTTTTTATCTTGTACATTTTTTCAATTTATGCTCTACTACAGGTAGTTCTCGACTTGCAATCATTCATTAACTGGTTTTTTCAAAGTTACAATGGTACTGAAAAAAGTGACTTTTATGACTGTTTTTCACACTTAAAACCTCTCAGCCAGTCCTTGAGTATTGAAGAATTGTCCTGAAATGCATACAAACTCCAGCTCCTTTGTAGTGCAATGGTGGTTTATTCATTAGCTCAGCCAACAACAAATACTCTTCTCTGACAAGAAAGGCTAAAAGCCAGGCAAGGTTAGAGTTGGGTTTAAGTTTGCTCCCTTTCCTTTTATTACCATTATCATGAGACACACTCCACCATACCCAGGCCTATACAAAGTTCTAATTCTGGCCACGCCTAACCCATTATCCCTAAATGCTATTAAACCTATAACATGCCTACATCCCTACCCTATTCCGATCCTCACTAACTGATTTCCACCTGGTGCCACCTTCACCATGTTTTAACCTAAGGCTTAATTACCACCTATATGTGCCCCAACCCCCTTTAACAATATGCACCACATCAATACATGAAAAGAGCCATTTCCAGTAGCTCCGCAGTTGTTGCAGAATCCATCCTCAGCTCTGCCATCGGCCAGCACACAAGCAGAAATACAGATCCAGCAGCAGCAGAGATAAGGTGACATGGCCAGCTGACTTGATGCAAGTCATATTCAGAGCTGACGAGCTCCGAGTGAACTCGGAGCCCGACAAAACCACTGCAGCATCCCCATGGTCATGCAATCAAAATTCAGATGCTTGGCAACTGGTTCACATTTATGATGATTGCGGTGTTCCAGAGTCATGTGATCACTTTTTGCAACCTTTTGACAACCAGAGGATGCTTGTTCAGTATATCACTAGGGATCCACAGAACTAAAATGTCAAAGAGTGACTTTACAATCTTGGAATGATGCTTGAGCTACCAACATTCTTGGACAGATTACAGAATAACAAAATTGGAAGGGACCTTGAGGTTTTCTAGTCCAACCCCCCAAGCTCAAGCAGAAAAGCCTATTCCATTCTGGCAAATGGCTGTCCAATCTGTTCTTAAAAACTTCTAGTCTTGGACCACCCACAAGTTCTGGAAGCAAGCCATTCCACTGATTGTTCTCACTGTCAGGAAATTTCTCCTTCGTTCTTAAATTGGATCTCTCCTTGATAAGTTTCCAACCATTACTTCTTATCCTGCCCTCAGCTGCTTTGGAGAATAGGTCGACCCCCTTCCTCTTTGTGACAGCCTCCCACATATTGGAACACTGCTATCATGTCACCTTTAATCCTTCTTTCCATTAGATTAGACATACCCAATTCCAGTGGTGGGATCCTAACAGTTCATCCCGGTTCTATAGAACCGGTAGCTCCGAAGAGCAGCTGACACTGAACTGGTTTGCTGTGACGATCTTCTGGTCTTCTGTTTGGCCCACCCACTCACCTGGGCTCTAGACTCTCCTTTATTCCCTGCTTTTTCCTCTTCAGCTGCTTTGCGCGGCACAGCTAAGTGCCGCTCATCAGCAGGAGAAGGTGAATGCATGGTGGAGCCGGTAATGTGAAAATAGTGTGCACACGCATGTACTCACTCACTGAACTGGTTGTTATGCCAATAGGATCCCAACCCTGCCCAGTTCCTGCAACCATTCATTGCATATTTCAGCTTCCAGCCCCCTAATTATCTTCGTTGCTCTTCTCTGTAGTCTAAGCATCTTTTTGTATCATAATCAGAACTGGATGCAGTATTCCAAGTATGATCTTACCACGGCAGTATATAAGCCTGTGCTGGACATACTAGCAATGCCTCCATTATTGTAATATTCTCTACATGGGACTATTTATGCAACCATTATTGTAATATTCTCTACATGGGACTCTTCTTAAGAGCTGTAATTAATACAAAACGCAGCAACTCCACATTTCTGATGAGTGTTTAGCTATTACCAGGGAATCCCTCTTTTCTGTATATGCATAGAAAAGGTGTTCAAGAATCTGTTTCCTATATTGCTAATTGGGCAAGTATCTTGACTGTTACTGCTTTGCATATTTATTTTGGATGTTTCTATTGTTTTTAATTTTTATTTTAAAAAAAGCTCAATATTTTGATTGTAATACATTTTTTGAATTTTAAGGCACCCAGAGTTATTGACTGAAATGGGCAACTATAGAAATTGAATAAATAAATATGCATGTGCATGTAATGTGCATATGCATGTACGTGTATATTTCTTATCAGTTGACATTCCTTTCTTCTCCTTTCTTACTTGGTCTTTCCTAACATATTTCTTCAATTTGCATAATTTAAAATAATGCTCATTTTCAGTTCTTGATTTAGGCCTGCCCTATAATTCATTCTTTTGATAACTTTTCTCTGTTTTCCTTCAGATCATTCTTACATTTATCTTGCGCATTTGAACTGTCCTCTGTCTTCCTACTCAGTGTATTAAATTGACATAAAGGGAGGGAAGAGTTAAACATTTTTATGAAAAGGGGTCAGGCAGCAGGACGGTAATTTTCCCTAAGCAAATCAAGGAAAAACTCAGCTTTATTCAGCAGCATGACTAAAGGGAAGATATTGGCTTGTTTGTTCAATTAACCAAATACATCCCCCCATCACCGAAAAAAAAAAAAGATCAGATTTGTTTGTTTGTTTTGTAAAGTTCGGCTATAACTTAAGATCACAATGTGCCAAAAATGAACTTAAGCAGAGGCTTTGAAGAACAAAATCTAACTTTAATTGATCAATAAGGTTAGGGTAAGACCTATCCTCAGATACACACAAGATAGATATGAGAGGAAGGCTACAAAGCATATAGACAAAAGTAAGTCTTCTTATACCTTTAAGATTTTTTAGAAGTAGAGGAACTGCATTGTAAAACACTCTAACTTAGATTTACATCTTTCCTGCAAAAGACAAATGTCCTCCTGGCACTGTCTACCTTTCATTAACCCTTCTTCTATTTGATCCTAATTGATCACAACTGTCCACTTAAGAAGGCTATTAACAGCATACTTCAAAAGGTGTGGATTCCTCTGGATGGAGGAAATTGCATTCCCAGAGAGGTACGTTTCATTCCCAGGGGTGTGGGGAATGCTAGGGTGAAACATATCCATGAAGGAAAACAGATGGATTCAGATTGATTTAGATGGGACAATCATGTGTCTTCATAGGAGAGGGATGTAACTGATTGCAGGCATGTGTTATATGTGTTTTACAACAAGTGAAAGGTTAAATAAATGTTTTCTACAACAGCAAGATAAAAAATGCCTATAGAGTGATAAATACTTCTACATACTGTATATAAGAAAACAGCTGCCTAATATCAAGATAACAAATGCCTATAGAATAACTCGCTACTTAATGCTATAATATATGTTACTACATTTCTTTATTTATTACCCTTCAGTTTCAAAATCATGCTGCAGATGTGGAGATGAAATCAGATGTCCTGAGGTGAATCAGATATTTGTAGATCTCCAACTAGAAATCAGTCTCTGCCTTGTAGACAGAACAAAGAAGTGCATTCTAATATTACAAATTACAATATCATATGTGCAAATATAGATATAATTCTCTCCCTCATCTCCAGAACAATATCACAGAGAGCCAGATAAGGGCAATCAATCTACAAAAAATAAATAAGACTTTTTCACTTTTGAAGTAACCTTTTCTTGCCTTTTCCCTTTCCCCGATCCAAAAATCCAACTTTATTTCAATAACCTAGAAGAAAATGCAACTAGGCTGTTGCTATTGGGAAGGATGGAGGGAGGGAGGAGAGAAAAAGTAGAATAAAATTCAATTATATGTTTTAAAGCAATAAAAATACTTTTAATTGAAGATACTTCTGATATAAATGCATCAAAGTAGATACATATTGGAAACATTGTTTGTTTTCCTTTGTGGAAAGTTTCATATACATTTTAAGCTTTCTAGATACTGATTTAATCTTATCCTACCCTAATAATAGCTGTCTTAGATGAAAAATGGTCTTATTTGACTTTTTTTTAGTTCTGTACAAGGCTCAAGGCTCTGATAAATAGTTTTATCTGTCTCCCATAGTCAATCTTTCCTCCTTATTATTATAATACACATAAACAATAAAGCTTATAATTTATTCTGCATCTCATATAATTAATAACTGAAAGATGTGAAGTGAGAAAGTATTAACTCTTGACAGTGAATTTCATGTATTTACTGATAGTTTGGGGGGAAGAGCAGTATTTTACACAACGATGTTTTTAATAGAAACAAAGAAGGAAGAAGAAAGGCAAAGGAGATGGAGAAGGAGCGGGAGGAGGAGAGAAGGCGGGGAGGAGGAGGAGGAAGAGGAGGAAGAAGGAGGAGGAGGAAGAGGGAGTCAACCTACTCTTCAAAGCCTCTGAAGGCAGGACAAGGAACAATGGGTGGAAACCTAATTAAGGAGAAAATCAAACTAGAACTAAGGAGAAATTTCCTGACAGTTAGAACTATTAATCAGTGGAACAACTTGCCTCCAGAAGTTGTGCATGTTCCAACACTGGAAGTTTTTAAGAAGAGATAATATTACTTTTCTAGCGTTCTCTTAACCAATGAAGAAATCCTGTAATCCTTGATTTTCTGTCAGAGCTCTTAACTAGTTGAAATTCATGAAGGTACAAAATAAAATAAAATGAGAGACTCTGTTATTTTGGAGGTAAGAAACAAAATTAGAAATGAAGCTATTATAACAATCTGTCAACCCTACAAGGAAGACCAGATCAAGAATTAGCTGCACAGAAGACCAAAAACTACTTTTATTTAAATCTGTAAATTACTACAATAATACTGCAAGGCTGATTGTGCTTTCCCCCCTCCCTCTTTTATAGTGAATTAGTGAGATGTCTACCTGAGATGTTTTTGTAAACTTTCCCTTTCTCCTTTTCTTTGTTAAGGTCATTCTCTTTACTCTCTACAGGAGTTTGACTTTTGAGGGAAACAATACATGACTATAATAAAAAAGGGCACTTGATTCCCCTACCTTGGGGGCATGGGATAGTAGATTGCATGTTTTATATCAGATACTGACCCTGAAAGCCCCCTTAATTTTCAAAATGGTCTGTTATTATTGTAATAGAATTACAGAGTTGGAAGGGACCTTGGAAGTCTTCTAGTCCAACCCACTGTTTAAGCAGGAGATTCTATATGATTTCTGTCAAGAAGTTGTCCAGTCTCTTTTTAAAAGACTCCTATGATGGAGCCTACACAACTTCTGGAGGCAAGTTATTCCACTGGTTGATTGTTCTCATTGTCAACCAGTGAAACTTTCAAAAGTAAATTTATTGTCTTTTTGAAAAAAATCTTAAAAACTTAACCATTCCAACCAAAGTTCAGAAAAATGTATTGCGATATAAAGTTATTTTCTTTGTGATCATCGTGTGATGTCCTTACAATCTTGCATTACAAAGTGGTGGTTTACAATATTTCACCAACCATGAAGTGTTTAGATCTTCCTTTTAACGTAGATGTTTCTATGTCGCATTTACCATCATCAGATAAAATGGACCAAAATGACATTTAAAATACTTTTTATAAAACCTGAATTATATTAATGGTGTGCAAAATTTGTCAGTCCGTCAATATTGCAGAAAGTTTCATTTTACCTGCATCACAGCACTTCTTAAATTTGATATCCTGGACAAAAAGATCACAAACTTTGCCTTTTAGTATAGTAACTTAATATCAAAATAAGTTCATATGGAAGAAAGAATGCATTTTTTTATATGAACAAAATCTTTGCCAGTCGACTGAATATTGTTTTCAAGTGCATTTCCTGGATAAGAGCTATTTTGAGCTCAAAGTTCATAGTTAAAAACCCGAAGCAAATATAGCTGTAAATCTTGCTATGTAAACTCAAAGTTTATTCCTTTCTAATCAAAAGTAAAGAACAAACAAAAAGCAAAAGTTGCTGAGCACAACCACCAGCTGGCAAATAGATCAAAGTAATATTCCTCTAAAACACTTTTTGTGCATATTCAGCATTTGCTTAATCAAAGTATGTAAACATTATTATTATTTTAAAAAAATATATTCTTCTGCCATTTATTACAGGGGTCAAAGAAAGAGACAAATGATCTGAGACGTAACACTGCCAACGGCATGCGAGTAAAGAATAAATGGAAGATTGGATTATATGGGAAGAGGAACTCTTTACTGTAAAGCATTACTCAAGCTGTTGGTTATACACTTTGGCAAAATACAATTTTTCATGCCCTGACACTGATAGACTGTCCTTTAAAAAAAAAAATCCCAAGCTATAACAATCAGTTCCAAAAGTTGAAAGTATCTTGCTGAGGTTTAGTGGTGTGGAGTGGCAGGAAAAAGGCTTGCCTAAAATTATTGCTGACATCAGTCAGAGAAAAGAGAATAACTATTATTTGACTGCCTCCCACCCCCCCTTGCTTAGCAATTCACTGTAAGGTAATACAGTAATGCATTGTGATGGAAATCCTTTCTAATGGACTGAGCTTATCAGAGCTCCTATACATATATATACATATATCATCCAAAAGTAGTTGTGTGTCTTCTTTGCACAGCCCAATTTACGCTCCATTTAACAAAAAGGATCAAATTTTATCATGGTCTGCTAGTAATTCGTCCATCACTTATAGGTGTTAGGAGATTGTTCTGAGGACTTAACTATGCAGGGGCAGGGAATGGTCTCCATCTCCCAAAACTGGATCCATAGCTGATGGAAGAAAAAGGAAAGAGAAAATTCTGGGGTCTGAAATGACACCAGCCCAATCTTGCATTTGAGTGTGTTTCCATAATAACAAAAATTAATTATGGGTATTTTTATCCTTGTTATGAAAGGAATTGGGATGCAAAACTGAATAGAGATTGCCAAAACAGCATGATATATAGTAAAAGCTCTGTGTTTTATTGTTTTTACTGTCATTTTGCTTAGACTCTGGTCCTGACGACAGAGAAAAGCTATAAAAGTGTCTTGTCTCCTGCTCAAATCATGGCATTGATAAGACAAGAGATGCTGAAACACGCGCTTGAGACAAGTTTATCTATGTGAGTTTCCATGAGAAATTATCTGATCCTTGTACTAATGTGAGCTTTGAAGTATAATTATTTTTTGGCTGTCACCCTTTTCTAAATTCTGGAGTACAGCGCTCAGCTCATAGAAAAAGCAACCAAATACTATAGCTGTGATGAACTTCCAAGGATGAATTAAAATGGAATTTCTATAATGACAGTTGTGATCTGGATTGGAGTAGATCCTCTTCAGTCTAGATCACAGCAAAACAGCTGCCCAAATGAAGTCACCTCTGATGTAAAATGATTAGAATATCCAAACTCTAGGCTCTATTTCAAACCAATAGTTTGAATCAAGGTAATATCTTGTGTTGAGGTACTCAACATATAACCAAAACTGAGCCCAAAATTTCCGCCATTAAGCAAGGTAGCTGTTAAATGAGTTTTACCCCATTTTATAACCTGTTTTGCTACAGTTGTTCAGCAAATCACTGCTTTTGTTAAATGAAACATACGGTCACTGAGAAAATCTGGATTCCCCCCATTGACTTGGCTTGTCAGAAGCCAGCTGGGAAGGTTATAGATGTTGATCATATAACCCCAGGACAGCGCAACTGTTATAAACATATGCTAGTTGCTAAGTGCCTGAATTTTGATCACGTGACCATGGGGACACTGCAATGGTTGTTTAGTGTGAAAACCAGTCATAAGTCACTTTTTTTAAACCATTGTAACTTAGAAAGGTCACTAAATGAATGGCTGTAAGTCAAGGATTACCTGTGTAGGCATATTTTCTATTTATTTATTTATTTATTCCCACTTTTTATTATTTTTACAAATAACTCAAGGCAGTGAATATATCCAATGCACCTTTCTCCCCCTATTTTCCCCCTGCAACAACAACCCTGTGAGGTGGGTTGGGCTGAGAGACAATAACTGATCCAAGATCACTTTGTTAGCTTTCATAGATAAGGGGAAACTACAACTCACAGTCTCCCAATTCCTAGCCTAGTGCCTTAAGCACTAATGACTAGAACTCTCTAAAATATCTCGTATAAATAAATGGAGGTAAATACCATGATGAACGATTCTTTTGTGAGAAAATGCACTTTAAAACAGGTCTAAATATGGATTTACTCTAGGGCATCCCGTCTCCTAAAGTTGGAGGCTTGCTCAACTAAAGAAGAAGAAAACATAAATTAGTTTGCAGAACTGCCATGATTAAATGAGGGATCTTTTCTAACCCCACACCACAACTGATTAAATGAGATAGCTGAGCTCCAGAGAACAAATATAAAAGTTAGACAATGGTGGCTTTATTTTATTGTAATTTCAAAGGGATTTTTTTTATTGCTCACAGCTAATTAAAATGGAATTAAGCATTACTCTGACAATTGACATTTCCCTCTGAAAAAGTAATTTCTTTTGTAATTAATATAAATGTGTTATTATTCTTTCCTTCAAATTATCAATGATGCCGTTTGTTAGCAGATTAATATCAGAATAATGAAGCCATGGAAGGGGGGAGCAACAGAGAGTAATGATCAATGGGTTAATTTTTAACTTTCAAATGCATTCTCCATTAAAAAAAATAAATTTATCAGAGAAGCTTATATTTGTCAGATGGATTTCAATATTTTGATCAGTTTTCTCGGAAACTGGTTGTTTTCTTTCCATTTTTCAAAGTAATTAAAAGATAAATACAAATTTAAACCTGAATACTGCAAATTTTGGGCAAGCCAAAAAAGCATTTGGCACACATACACACACACACACACACACAAAGGAAAAGCTCGACAGCATATAGCCTTGTTTTTAGCTTTAATAAGAAAGTCACCTCTGTCCACACCCTTCCCCCTTGCTATTCTGCACAGGAAACAAAAATGAAACCTTGTGATGGCAAGTTTCCACTCAGTTCATCAGGGTCAGGGTTTCACTTTTAGCTGCAGAATGGTCCATCAGCAAAAAAATAAAACATAAAACTGAATTTGAAAAGCAATTTCAGAAACGTGCTGCCAAGCAAGAGGACTTAATGCACCACCATAGTGACACACTGGAACATTTGCTAAGATTCTGTCGCAGATGATAAAAAGGACTAGCAAAATACTTCCTTAAATTTCAGATACATCATTTCCTTGGATGATGCTCCCTTGGCATGACACAAAGTGGCTTGCAACTCTGAGCACAGGTTTCGATTTTGAGATGGAACAGATCACTCACTGACAGGCTCTTTAAGTCGTCTGCCTCCATGCTGGAAATTGAAGGCGACAATATTATCGACTATAAGTGTAGAGCTGTTAGTAAACACAATCAAGCGCTAGGCAGGGAAGATGAAATCTGCCTGACAAAGGAAGATGCTCCGTTTTCTGGCAATAGTTATTATAATTCCGGTTATTGTTCAGAATGACAGCATCCTGAAACTTTGGAATTCAATAAATAGGCTCATTAGGAAGCCCACACAGAGATATCAGTACTGGATACTTGCATATGTCTTTTGAATGGTATCTGCTCCCAAACCTTCAGGGTCAAGACCATGTGGTTGGTGTAGACTTATTTGTCAATTTTCACCTGAAAAAAACTAAAGGTGTTTTTTTTCAAAGAGCAACTGGACTTTGTTTTTGCTCGATGATGTTTCTCTTCTCATCCAAGAAGCTTCTTCTTCACTGATAAGACATGAAATCTCTTCATGCAAAAAACAAAATCTAGTTGCTCTTTGAAAAAAACCACCTTTGGGACAACCATGACCTGGATGATTAGTAATCTCCATAAACATTTAGTTTTACACCTGAGTAGTGACTACTTTCTCTGGGTTGCTATTCTACTTTTATAATGCGTAATGTCTCCTTCAAAACAAGGTTTTCCTAAAGGAGCTGACAAATCATAAAAACGCAGTTTAAATTCTGAAATTAAAAAAAATGAAATTTAATAATAAAAACAGCAGGTAAAAAGCGTAAAGGATAAGGAATAAAGCTGAAGATAGAAAATGGTGAAGGGGTCCCTGAGCAATTTATCCTGCTAGTTGTTGCCAACTTTAGAAGGTAGTGCTCATGTCTGTTTCAAGACAATTCAGGCAGCACTATCCAATGAAATTTATTTATTTGTTTGTTTGTTTATTTGTTTATTTATTTATGAGACTTATATGCTGCCCTATCTCCCGAAGGACTCAGTGCAGCTTACAAAATAAAATAATCCGGATACAAATATACAAATATTAAAAAGTTATTAAAGCAAAGGTCTTATAAATAACCAATTAAAACTACGCTAAAAAACATATTAAAATCCCTCCCTCCCCCATCAGTCCAGGTAGGCCAGTTGGAACAGCCAGGTTTTTAGGTCATGGCAGAAGGAGCGGAGGTCAGGGGCCACCCGGAGCACCAGGGGAAGCTGGTTCCACAGGGTGGGTGCTCTCACCAAGAAGGCCCTACTCCTGGGAACCGCCAGCTGACATTGCCGAGTCGACGGAACCCGGAGAAGGCCCTGTCGATGGGAGCACACGGGATGCTGGGAAGTTGTTATTGGCAGCAGGGTCTCCCGCATATATCCTGGTCCAATGCCAATTTCCACAGTCATGTAGCCAGCATGACATCACAGAGCATTGTTACCCTCCCACCATCCATTAATTTAATTTAATTTAATTTAATGATGGGATTTCTATGCCACCTTATCTTCCAAAGGACTCAGGGTGGCTCATAAAATAAAAACAGAAATACAAAATTTAAAAAGCAATTAAAGAAGAAACCCCAATTACATTAAAAATTAAAACCACCAACAAATCTAAAAACAATTAAAAACCCCTTCCTGTGGGAGCGCACAGGGCGATGGGAAACCATTGCTGGCAGCAGGTGCTCCCGCAAATACCCCGGATCTAAGCCATGAAGGGCTTTATAGATGATTACCAGAACCTTGAATCTCACCTGGAGGGCAACCGGCAACCAATGCAGCTCACGCAGGAAGGGTGTAATATGGGAATATCGGGACACTCCCATCACAACCAGCAGCTGCATTCTGCACCAGTTGAAGCCTCCGAGTGGTCCTCAAGGGCAGCCCATGTAGAGAGCATTGCAGTAGTCTAGATGGGAGGTAACAAGTGCATGATTAACCGTACACAAGACATTTTGGTCCAGATAGGGACGCAACTGGCGCACAAGGCGAACCTGCGCAAATGCCCCCGTGGCCACAGCTCCTACATGATTTACTTGCAGTTGCATGCTTTTGAAATGCTAGACAAACTTACCCTATCGCTTGGCATTCAAGTCTCAAACCTGGGCTGCCAACTTTCCAGCCGATAAACCCAGTGTTTCATTTGCTGAGCCACCACACCACCCTATAGAGCTGAAGAAGGATCCTTATTTTAA
Source organism: Naja naja (assembly GCA_009733165.1). Classification (NCBI taxonomy): domain Eukaryota; kingdom Metazoa; phylum Chordata; class Lepidosauria; order Squamata; family Elapidae; genus Naja; species Naja naja. The sequence continues at coordinate 133,156,309 of CM019148.1, read as the reverse complement.
AAAAAGAAATTAAAAATAAAAATGATCAAGGTATTTCTCTATCAGCTTCCTGAAAGGTTTGGAAGAATCACTGTTTTCATCTATTTTCAGAAAAATAATAAAGAAGGTATCAGATCCATAGGGGTGGGGACTATTAAGAAACTTTATTTTTTTACTTGAATCATATAAGCACATGGCCCAGATTGCCCAGAGTGTAGAAATCTAGCAGTCATATTTTAAACTAAATAAAATGGTTGGATATCTTCAAGGGCAACCCAACATATAATGAATATATGATTAAGAAATTACCAACACAAGAATTATTGAAGGGAAGCTATTTATTTCCAAGTAAACCAATAGTTCTCACATTGTCCATTTGTTACAATAATGTTATTAAACATTACGTTTAAAAACATTGAACTGACCCAAATAATAAAAAAAATAGAAGTATAAAAAGAAGAAATGGAAAATCCAGAAAGTAAATAGAAAAAAAGGAAAAATAAGAATATAGTGAAGAAAAAGGAAACATATCAAAACATATCATGTCTTTTCCCTTCATCATAAGTATAAATAATTTATCACCTTCTCTTAAAATATAACAAGTGACCTGTTCTTCCCATACCACATCTCTTATCTATAAACAAATACTTAAAGTCTCAGCACTCAGTCCTAGTCATCAGAAGTGACTGACCTATTAAGGAGATACCAAAATATCTATTTTAATTTTTATCAGTACATTAATTCTATATTACTTTCTTTTATTTTTAACAATCTTAATTTTTAATCCCTTCAATAATGTCTCAGAACTATCTCTGCGCATGCCCGAATAACATGGCTGGTTCCTGCTGAGTCTCGGAGCGCAGCGGGAGGTTCGAGCGGTCCGAGAGGGTGTTTGGAGGGGTCTTTTTGTAGCCCCAGTACCTGCATCATTGCTGGCAGCCTTGGAGAGCCGAACGTGACCCTCGGCGGGGGATTCACTGGGCTCTGGGGCGAGTGGGGATCGGCATCGTCTCCCCACCCAGTCTCTGTGTGTGCGGAGCTGCGGAGGTGTCAGCGTGGCGCAGCTGCGGCTCCGGACGTGGCGACGACGAGCCCGGTGGTGTTTTCTCCCCAGGGGGTCGGATGAGATCGTCGGCTTGGGATTCATTGGGCTCTGGGGTGAGCTGGGGATCAGTGGCATCTCCCCCCCCCCGTTCCTTGCGTCGGAGCCTGCAGAATGCCGGTGTGGCACAGCAGCAGCTCCGGGTGCGGTGTGTGAGCCCAACGATGCTTCCCCCCCCTCTGGATCAGCTGGGGCGTGTTCCTGAGGCTGCAGCTGATCTGGGACAGTTAGCCCTGAAGACGCCAGGAAGACCTGGAGGAAGATCTGGAGTGATAGTGGCGTCGGGAGCGGTGATGGTGGTGAGGATGGCACTGTTTGTGGATAGCCCCTGGCCTTTATTTTGCTCAGAGGGCCAAAGTGACACTATGGCTCTCCCAGGTATGGCCTGGAGTACAGCAGGAAGCATAACCGGTCCTTGGCCAGCTGTTATGGGTGGAGGCCTCGGCCCCATCCAAAGGCTGTTAAGGGCTGTGATGTTTTCACCTATGGTGTTGGAGGTGATGGTGGTGATGCCTTTTTCCTGCGGCTTCCTATGGCCTGATTCTGGACTTTTCCATTGACCATCGTGTTTGGTCATTCTGCCTTATTTGTGTTACCTTTTCCACCTATACCATCTGCTCCATCTTCGCCAATTACAAGGTACTCTAATTACTGGGACTGAACCACCTATACTGTGCCACAAGCCATGGAGGGGTGAGCTTGGACACCCTAGTGACCTGGGCCCGGATTCCCAGTGCCAATTGTACATCCTTGAACTTGGTTTGCGGCTACTAGACTTTGTTGTTTCCCTTGCCGTGGTGAGAGAACGGCAATGGGGACTCATTTTCTTCCCAGATAGCCATTTAACATCTCTTTACCAACTGTCCAACTGGCGCCCATTGGGGATACCCGCGGTGAGAGTGTGGGACTTGATCCAGAGGAGGGTCTCAAACATCGACCACAGGCCTGTTGTGAGAGGGCAGCCTGGTTCCTGGACTCCCCAATGGGTAGTACCTATGACTTTACCAAGTTCTTATATACCGGACTTTATTATTTCCATCTGCAGATCCTCGTGTCGGTTCCTTGACATCTTTGGATCTGTAATATTCGAACTTTTACAGCAGCAGAGCTTCGGGCCTTTAGGAGGCTCCCTCCCTCCAGGACATGGCCTACTATATTATCACCGGCCTACCTCGAGGATGGGTTATGGAACCCGGAGAGATGGCATGGCGGGGAGTTCGGTTGGGGTTGGGGCTCTAAGAAAGTAAAAAAGAGGGTCACTAGGGCCCCTTTAATTAAATTTTTAAATAAATTCTTAAGTAGGTTAGGGAGGGGGGTGGGAAATGATGCCGGGAGGGTGGACTGCAGCCCGGCTTGTGGCGGGGGGGTGGGGGCTGGGGGCCGGTGGGGGCCAGAGTGTGGGCCGGGGACTGCGATCCCTAGGGTGGTTGGGATCGGCGGGAGACGTTGAGGCATAGGGCCAGATCATGTGTTGGGAGCGCGCCCTCGCTATCTTCGAGCGGTGGTGCGCTCCGACCCTATGACCTCCTCCCCTGGGGACAGGGGAATGGGGACCCCTGGGCTCAAACTGGTGTATTTTAATGCCAGGTCCGTGGCTAATAAGTCTTCCCTCCTCCTCGAGGTGATTGAGGAGAAGGCTGCGGACCTGGCTTGTATCACCGAGACCTGGTTGGACCCAGAGGGAGGAGTCCCTCTGGTTGACTTATGCCCCCCAGGTTTCCGGATTTTGCACCGGTCACGGGCTCAGGGGAGGGGTGGTGGAGTGGCTGTGGTTATTCGGGAGACCCTGATTCCAAGACCCTGTTCCAGAGATAGGCGGAAGTGAGACCCTCCTCCTGAGGTGGGGGCCTGGTGGTTGGGTGGGCTTGCTGCTAACATACCTTTCCCCCAGCTGTCTGGCAGCAACCCTGCCTGGGTTTCTCGGCGTTCTCTCGGGGGTGGCGGTGGATCTCCCGGGGCTTATGGTCCTGGGTGATTTCAACCTGCCTTCCCTTGGGGGGGCATCAGGTTTGGCCCAGGAATTCATGGCCTCCATGGGGACCATGGGCCTGACCCAATTAATTCAAGGCCCGACTCACAAGGGGGGAAACACTCTCGACCTAGTTTTTGTCTCGGAACAGTGGTATAGTGATATAGGGCAGGCTAGTTGTACAACACTGCCCGTCCCATGGTCTGATCACTATCTCCTGCAGCTGGTCTTCCAACAGGCTGCTCCCCACTGCTGGGATGAGGAGCCACTTAGATGGTTCCGCCCCAGACGCCTAATGGACCCTTAGAGGTTCCAGGCGGAACTGGGGTCATTCCCCACTTCCCTTGCCCACAACTCTGCCGAGGACCTGGCGGCTGCTTGGCAGCAGGCTGCTGAGGCTGCCCTCGACAGGGTTGTCCCCATGCATCCCCTCACACATCGTGGATCCCGGGTAGCTCCTTGGTATACTGAGGAGCTCCGGGAGATGAAGCGCCGTCGAAGGGGCTTAGAGAGCAGGTGGAGGGCCACCCGCTCCCAAGCCGATCGAGCCCAGCTAAGAGCCCATATTAGGACTTACCTGGTAGCTGTGGGGATGGCGAGAAGGTCCTATCTCTCCACCCTCATACCTGCCCAGCCGTAGGGCCACCCGCCCTCCTACATCCGGGTGGTGGTGGTGGACCCTCTGGCTGAGGAATTTGGTCAATATCTGTCGGATAAGATCGCACCACCTTGCAGTGGTCCCAAGTAGTCTGGTTGATGTGATCTGGGCTGAGTTTGATCCCGACAGGATTAATCTGAGTTCCACCCAGAGCTTTAGGGGGTCATGCCTCCGTCCGTGGTGGACCCTAACTCCGAGCAGATCAATACTGTGGGCCGTGTGGTTTCAGCAGGCCTTACCTTGCGGGTGGTGTGAGTAGATCCTGGTGGATCTGGGCTGAGGAATTTGGTCAATATCTGTCGGATAAGATCGTGTGGATTTGGGGCAGGTTGTGTTCCACCTTGCAGTGGTCTGAGGATTGCGGTGCAAGTAGTCTGGTTGATGTGATCTGGGCTGAGTTTGATCCTTTTTCTGAGGATGAAGTGGACAGGATTATGTGGCATCTGAGCTGGCATATGCCGCCAGGGAGGTCACCTGCGGTTGGCTCCAGGCAGTGGTCAATGCTTCATTAAGGGAGGGTGTCTTTCCCTCCACCTTGAAAGAGGCGGTGGTGAGGCCCCTCCTGAAGAAGCCTGCCCTGGACCCAACCGTGTTAGACAACTTTCGTCCAGTCTCCAACCTTCGTTTTTTGGCGAAGGTTGTTGAGAGTGTGGTGGCTCAGCAGTTTCCACTTTTCCTGGATGAAGCAGACTACCTAGATCCGTACCAATTGGGCTTCCGGCCTGGTTTCAGCACAGAGACAGTATTGGTCGCACTGATGGATGATCTCTGGAGGGCCCGGGACAGGGGTTTTTCCTCTGTCCTGGTCCTATTAGACCTCTCAGCGGCTTTCGATACCATCGACCATGGTATCCTTTTGCAATGCCTCGAGGGGCTGGGAGTGGGGGGCACTGTTCTTCAGTGGCTCTCCTCCTACCTCTCGGGGCGGTCGCAATCAGTGTTGACAGTGGGACAGAGGTTGGCCCTGAGGGTGCTCACTTGTGGGGTCCCTCAGGGGTTGGTCCTCTCCCCCTTTTATTTAATATCTACATGAAACCACTGGGTGAGATCATTCGTGGTTTTGGGGTGAGGTATCACCAGTATGCTGATGATACCCAGTTGTACATCTCCACCCCAAACCAGATCAGTGATGCCCTCTCCGTGATGACTCGCTGTCTGGATGCGGTATGGATCTGCATGGACCGAAACATGCTTTGGCTCAACCCAGCCAAGACTGAGTGGCTGTACATACCGGCATCTCGGCCCAGTCAAGATTGTCCATCGTTGACCATAGAGGGAGTGGTGTTGCCCCCTGTGGATAGGGCGTGGAACCTGGGGGTCCTCCTGGACACCCAGCTCCAGTTGGAGGAGCAGGTCGGGGCCATCGCCAGGGGGGCCTTTGCCCAGATCCGGCTGGTTCGCCAGCTTCGCCTGTTTCTTGACCGAGATGCCCTGCGTACAGTCACTCATGCCCTTGTTACCTCACGACTCGACTACTGCAATGCTCTCTATTTAGGACTGCCCTTGCACACCATCCGGAGGTTGCAGCTGGTGCAGAATGCGGCCGTGCAGGTTGTGATGGGAGTTACCTGATTCTCCCATATTACCCCCCTCCTGCGCGGCCTGCATTGGTTGCCAGTTGCGCTCTGGGTGAGGTTCAAGGTTCTGGCTTTAACATTCAAAGTCCTACATGACATGGGTCCACAATATTTGAGGGAGCACCTCCTCCCGATATCGGAGACCAACCGTCCTGTACAGGCACACAGGCAGGGGCTCCTCAGGGTCCCATTGGCAAGCCAATGTCGGCTGGCGGTCCCCCAATGGCGAGCCTACTCTGTGGCGGCCCCCGACTTATGGAATCAACTGCCTCTGGACCTCCATCTGGCCCCTGACCTCCGCACCTTCCGCCGCGATTTGAAGACCTGGCTATTTGACCAAGTCGGGCTGTGATTACCTAACTGGGGGTATGGGATAATTTTACTCTAATTTGGTTTATTGGACTTTATAGTGGTTTAATTCTTTTTTAATTATTTATTGTATTTGTATGTTTTAACTGTGAGCTGCCCCGAGTCTTCGGAGATGGGGTGGCATATAAGTCCAATAAAATAAAATAAATAAATAAATAAGAACTTGATTTCTTTTCATTTTTTTTTGTTTCCTTTCTCAAAAACCTTCAAAACTTTAACAGATCTATTGCAAATCCAACATTGGAAAATTATTGGTGCACTTTTGCCTGGTAAAACTTGTTTCTCTTCCATAATATATTTTAATGTATCTTAAACACAGCCTATCTATAATGGCAGACCTTCTTATTTATTATTTATTATCACATTTAATTTTAAGGAAATCCCTAGTTCGGAAATGCTCTTCAAATATGCCCAGTGTTAAACTATTTTCTTCCATTCTGTATTAATAAGTCAAATTTATGCATCCTTTTCTTTTAATTGTAATTTTATTTATTTATTTATTTATTTGATTTGTCAATCGCTTACAAGATAATAGGTATAAGTATAGACATGAGTAAGAATACAGGAAATAGGTACGAATAAATGGGGACAATAGGACAGGGACGATAGGCACGATGGTGCACTTATGCACACCCCTTACAGACCTCTTAGGAATGGGGTGAGGTCAATAGTGGATAGTTTGAGGTAATCTTTACCTTTTTCAAATTCCTCCTAGTACCCAACATTCAAAGTCCCATCTTATTTTTTTAAGACTTAAAATGACAGCACTTTCCCATGGGAAGGGTTCTTTTCATTAATTTCCAAATTTTATTTCAAATCCATCTGGACCCCTAGTCTATTTATAATATTCTAAAATAAACATTCTAATCACCATTTTGTGTTCATCCCCCCAAAAATGAATTTTTAAAGTCTTTAATCTTGTTTTTTTTACTAAGGATTGAAGGAAACCTGATGAGTGCTATAAACCGTGTTGCTCCAATAGTTACTAATAATTGAAAAACAATTAAGAAGAAATTCCAAAAGTGATTAAGAAATGAGGTTCAGTGAGCCTTGTGTCTATATAGGCTACATTATGGCTATGAGCTTGGTTGAAATCCCATTAATCCCAGCCACTCAACTCACAAGTCAACCACAAAAACCATGATTCCTGCAGTCTACTCACATGGAACAGCTCTCTGGAGTATATGTGTATCACATATCTCCTTCTAGAGACACTTTGCCAACCAGAATTCACCATCTCACTGCCAATGTCTGCCACAATACCATCCCTGCTTTTTCAGGGATATCTAGTTTGCCATGAATTGTCACCAGAAGTCCACACTATCCTAAACAAGGTCCTTAATGACCCCATGGAATGATTGATTCTGTACCATGAAATCAATATTAGTGACTATAATCAGTAGAGGAACTTTCACAAGAATGACCTGTCCCCAATCTATTGCTCAGGCCTTCCCATGAGTACTCATGAGCAATGTAATTGAGATAATCCACCTTGATGCTGGTTATCCTCTTTTTCTCCTTCATTTCACTTTTCATAGCGTTATAAACTTCTTAAGAGAGCTAATATGATAAATTTATTATTTTTATTTATGCCTAAAGTGAGAGGTCTGGGTTGATTTGTTCAAATTATCCATTTGTTTGTTTGTTTTGGCTATGCAGGAATCTTCTTTAACACCAAAGATCAAAATAATTCATTCTCTTTTTATTCTGTTTTGTCAAAGTCCAACTTTCCCTTCTTCAGAGTGTCAAGAAAAATGATTGCTTGCACTATTGTGATCTATGTAAGTAAAGACACACCACAGCATCTGAAATATTTTTCGATGCCTGTACTGACAATCTACCAAGTGCTGGACCTGTGACATATTTCTCAATTGCTCGTTCCTTTACTGTTAATAGTTGGTCATGAAAGGTAGAAGTTATTCACCACTTTGATATCTTCATTGTCATTACTAAGACTTACATCTTTATTATTAGTTCTTCTTTTATTTAGTCCTATTTTGCTGTTATAACTAGGATCTTCTACCACCTTGTACTAATAATGTAGTAATTTTAACTTTTGCATATTCCATAGAGATGTTGCTTTGCATGTTTAAAGATAGTTTCAGCAATAAATAAATCATTGGACTAATAAACATTGATAAGACATTCTCCTGCTTCAATTTAGTCTCCTGGGCCATACAAAACTCCTTGGCATGTTTAAAGTATCATTGTTTCTGTTGATTCATTTACTTAGTAAACAAGATACAAGCTAGGATTGGCCTCCACAAAAAGACTGTTCAGGTCCCATTGTGTCCAGTGCCCAACTTATGTTATGCTGCCAGTGGTTCATGAGATCCTGAACCAACATGTCCAACAAGAAGCTGGGAAATTCCTCAAATCCTCTCTGTAAACCATATGAATCCATCTGGCACCCTGGGTAGGTGGCTTTGCCCAATTGAGATGACCCATGGCTTCTAATCTCACCTGGATCAAGGTATGATCTGACCATAAAAATGGGTTGATGAAAATCTGTCCTCTCCTCCCCCCGTCATATAATGTTTGCTCCAAAATGTAAGTGATCATTTTCATATGATCATCTACATGTTGTCAGAACTGGATTACTTGAAGCATGAGCCACGGTCGGCGCAACTATAGGCTGATTGCCAGCTGCCTGCAATTCGGCAGTTCAAATCTCATCAGGCTCAAGGTTGACTCAGCCTTCTATCCTTCTGTGGTGGGTAAAATGAGGACCCAGATTGTTGGGGACAATATGCTCACAAACAGCTTAGAGAGGGCCATAAAGCACTGTAAAGTGGTATATAAGTCTAAAGTACTATATCCGTAGGTGCCATGGAGGCCATAAACTCCTGGGCTTTGCCTAAGCAAGGAAGGTAGTGGGAGTTCTCTATTGGCAGCCCAGACACCACTTACAGCATATAGGGGAGGAATTGTGCTGGGAAGCATGGTACCTGGTACCAGGTTTGTCCAAAGTTTGTCCCAAGTTTGTCTCTGCAGCCCAATCTACCATACTTTCAACCTGATCTCAAAGATCTTGATCACAGATAAGATGTCATTCACAATCAAAGGCATCCCCAACTTCATTCCAACATGTGATCATCAAGGTTGCCAATGGACCAGAAACTAAGGCAGGGAGATATCAGACAAGGTAGTATATCATCTTTATCCAGACAGATGACAGTAATACATGGCAGCTCTGCTGCCTCCTTTACCATCAAGTTGTCGTCTTATTACTGCTGCTGGTTTTATTTATTTAGCTTGTGCTGTGATTCAATTCATTTTATTTGAAAATAGGAATATTTTCCATAGTATATATTGTATTGTTTACTATGTAAAATGCTTATGTAATAATACGGTTTACAAAATATACAATATGATAGCTATTATTATATGGGAGATTACATGGACATCTAAAGAATAATTCCTCAAGAAATAGGAGAGGGCATAATACTTACTGAAAGAATTTTTTATTATAAGGATACTCATGATCAGATAGAGACAAAATGGTTGTAACTACAAAAGGAACCACTTAGCATTTCAGGTCCAATTGGATTCTGAAATTTATGCAGACTTTCAGTATCTTCTGGGACAATTCAGTGACTAAAAGCATCAAGCAGTCATCCAGATAATCAGAATTACTCCCATCTCCCCAAATAACTGCTTGAGGAAGGAATCTGAATTTTGAGAAAAAAAACTAATGATATTTCTAGTATGGTCATGATTTATGAAGAAAAGATTTTCTTCAAAAAAACAAGATGGGATTAGGAGATCAATTTGAAAGACAAAGTTGACCTCCAGGATTATCTTCTTTGTGCTGCTCATATTATTTATGATGGAAGAAAAGTGAATATGAATTGCATGAATTGTTCAAGAACAGCTGGTTCTACAGAAAAATAATTGCTGCCAAGGTCAGAAAGATCAATGGGTATTTGCTGCATAAATACTGCTTGTGCAAGATGAAGCAACCTGGGGCTGGCTGAATTTATGGACCACATTTCCCCAGATTCCCATCCATTTTAGATTGGAGAGCCTTGCTTGCATATTCAGAGCCGAGCCTTTCTTTCACTGAAGGATGGCAGACCTTCCAATGACTTCACTAAAGCATTCATAAAATTTTTATCCCACCTTCATTCTGCTGATTATTCTTTTCATCTAAGGTCAGAGTAAAATATATAAAAGACTTGCACTCAGAAATGCCAAGAAAATATTAATGCAAACTAAATTAAAATAATAGTCTTGAAATAATCGCATATCAGCCCTTCCAGAACTAGGTTCAGATATTGCCCTATTGCACATTACGTCTGGAACCAGGGGTGGGCTGCTGGGTGTTCTCAGGGGTTCGGGAGAGCCCCTAGCTAAGATTCTGTGCAGTTTGGAGAACCCACAAATCCCACTCCTGTCTGGCCCCACCCACCCAGCCCTGCCTCTTCCAGGAGTCCCCATGCGGCCCGTTTTGGATGCAGGTAAGTGCAGGGTGCACGCGGAGCTCAGGAAGGGCAAAAAACAGGCCTCCTGGAAGTTCAGGAAGTCCAGAAATAGGCCTGTTTCCGGCTTCCAGAGTGGAAAGCCTCTGGAGCCTGGGGAGGGCAAAAGCACCACCCCCAACATGATGCAGAAGGCTGACTAGGCCATGCCCACCATGGCCACACTCACCCAGCAACCGGGCAGAGAACCCATTGCTAAAATTTTTGAAGCCCACCCCTGTATAGAACTGTGCAGGGGAGTCACACATGTATGAATACATATTGATTGCTACATCAGTGACAAAAAGGTCAGTATTGAGATACTACATGTATCTCAATACCAATTACCATAGAATATAAATTATAAAATCATAGAGTTGTATAGGACCTTGGAGGTGTTCTAGTCCAACCTCCTGTCCAAGAAAGGAGTCCTTATATCTTCCCAGACAAATTGTTATCTTTTTTTTCTTGAAAACCTCCAGCGATACAGCACCCACAACTTCAGGAGGCAAGCTGCTCCATTAACTGTTGCCACTGTCAGGAAATTTCTCCATAGTGCCAGGTTGGACCTTCATCTGATGTGCTCCCACCCATTGCTTCTTGTGCTGCCCTCAAGTGATTTGGAGAATAAATTGATGCCCTCTTCCCTGTAAGAGCCCTTCAAGTATTGGAAGATGGCTATCATATCTCCCCTAAGTCTTCTCTAAACATACCTATGAATGAAAGCAAATATAAGTGTCCCAGGATAAGTTGCAGGATCCAATATGGATCAGTCACTGGTACCAGAAATTTAGTCGTCTGAATTCTCGGACTTGTGCTGGATGTCTTCCAGTAGAGAGAAGTTCCCTGAGGATGGGTTCCAGCACAAGCCTGAAAGCTCGCAAAGCTAAACCTCTTGTCCTGGTGACTGAATCAGATTGGCTCCTATAACCATACCTACCTGTTCACCCTACGAGTTAGCCTTCAGTCCCATTATCATCAAATTATTTTACCATGATCCTTGTTGGTGAAAATGTGTGGCATGTAGTTGCAAATTTATTCTGTCTTCCAGTTTTATCTTTCACTCTATCTACTTTTGGTTTGTGAGTTTGCTCCTTTTGAAAAGTCACCATCCTGCCTTTGGCTTCCTAGGACAACTCTCTCTGACTTCCCAGTCTATTAGAGGTAAGCTTCAGCTATTTCTGTTGGAATACAACATTTGCATTCTCCCTGTGTTTTACTTCAGACCTTATTGTATGAAATTATTGAATTTAAAACTGCTACCCTTAAGGATTAAGTATAATTGGTTTAGACAATCATTACAGGAGCATTATGGAAAGAAGGATTCAAATGAGAGCTAAAGTAATTGATATTTGTGACAGTTAACTGGGTCGAAAACTAGAGTTGTTGAGAGAGACAGATCTTCTAGTTCCTATTCCTCTCAATTCCATTCTGCAAAAGTCTAATTTTTTTAAAACTTTGTATGAACTTCCTTAAATCTGTTCTCCTGAATAATTTAAAATGTATGCATTTTGCATATTGCATTGGCGCAATATATACATGCTTCCAAAGCCATGTTTTTCAAGCATTCTTTTTCTTAACTCAGTTGGTAATATATTAGGGCAGTGCAGAACTTCAAAAGAGTTCTTCACATAAAGATCAACAGCACAATCAAAACCCAGCTGTTTTCTAGCTTTCTGGGGACTGCCTTGCATTCCTCTTCCTTTTTCTGTAGCTGCTCTTTTTTATCATCAGCATTTTAAAGAAATTGGCCTCTATCCATGGTGACCACCCACCCACCCTTTTTTTTTCATGCGATGTATTTTGTGACAGTGTCTTCAGTATCTTCTTTCACAAAATTTCCCATCCTTCCAGGGCATCTTTCTCTTTCTAGATTTCAAATAATGAGATCCAACCATCTTTCCCTCAGGGTTCATCAAATCATTCCTCTGAAGTCCAGGCTGTAGGTCTGTTTCTGTTTAGTTCCTCCTCCTCCTCCAGATAGCATCATCTCAGAAAGTCTTTTTGAAAGAATGTAGCTGGGGACCACTTTATATGTTTCCATTTTAAGTAAAAATCTGAGCAGCAACTCTGCATAATATAATTTCAGTGTTGTCTTTATATTTCTCCTCTGTGTACCTGTGTGTAGGTGTGCATGTGTACACATAGTTAGATTTAATTACTTTCTCCCTATCTATCTCTCAGTGGGGGATTTTAATAATAATTTACTATCATTAGTATATGTAGTTCCCCCAATCAAATATGTACAAGGAGACTGTCATTCTCATAGGCAAGGTTTTTCAGAAGTGATTTGTCATTGCCTCATTCCTAGGGCCGAGACAAAGTGACTGGCCCAAGGTAACCCATCTGGCTTTGTATCTGAAGTAGGACTACAACTCACAGTCTTTTGGTTTCTAGCCCATGCCTTGACCATTATATCAATCTGCCTCCAATACACATACACACACACTACATATACATGTACATGTACATATATATGCACATGCATATGCACATTTACATATATAAGTAAAGTAGTGCTTTTTTCCAGCTAAAATGTGTAGGGTTGTACCGTGTTTCCCCGAAAATAAGACCTACCCCGAAAGTAAGACCTAGCACTATTTTCTAAACCTGCCCTAATATAAGACCTACCCCGAAAATAAGACCTAGTGTAAATCTCCAGTTCCAGGAAGACTTTTCAGGGAGCAACCGTGCACCTGCGAAACACCCCCCCTACACACTCACACCCACTATTTGGCACCATAAATATATAAGACCTACCCCGAAAATAAGACCTAGTGTGTTTTTGGGAGCCAAAAATAATATAAGACAGTGTCTTATTTTCGGGGAAACACGGTAGTTTAGACTGTCTTATATATTTTTGTGTTTGTTTCTACTTTGTGTGAAAAAATAGACAAGTTAATAATAAAATATGATTTAGGTATTCATCATTGATTCCTTGGGGGGGGATTTTTTCAAAATAAAAAAAAATCATGATCAACATATAGAACAAAAGGTTTACTTTGGAATTAAATTAGAATACAATATTTTCCTACATTATTTTATTCCTTTTAATTGCAACAGATTGTCCATTATTAAGAGATCCACAATGAGACGTTACTTAATTATATTTGTCCTGTCACTGGTATTTCTATCAGTGTGCATTTACCACCAAAAAAAAAAAACCCAGTCATGAGCTCTGTCATTCATTACATTTATCTTCCAGGCTTGCTCAAATTCCTTCCATGTCTTCATCAAATTACTAATTATAAATGCTGAAGAGAACTGGGCTCAAGACTGTATTTTGGGACACTTTGCTTGATATCTCACTCCGGTTTTATGAGGAACCACAGATAAGCACTGGATATCTGTCAGCATTTCCCCATTTTTACTAACCACCTGACATATTTCTTTTCTGTTCCTTTATTTTAAAATACCCCAAGAAACCCTAGTTACTGTTCTTAGCATTGTTCATTAACTTGATGCCAGTTCTATTACTGTGGCATGGCATAAATGCTTCCTTGGTCAACTGTCTCTGTTTCCACTTGCAGTATGTTTCTCCATTTCAGGTCTGGAAATATCTGCCATTTTCCATTTAGTACTTTCTTGAGGAATTCCAAGTTACTTTGAAATCTTTTCCCCATTCATTTTTCCAATTCAAATTCAGCATAACATTGCCACTATTCCCAATATATTATGTTTAATTTCCTCAGATATGCCTTATATCTTGATGATAAATCAAATACAGTTAATCCTCTTGGACCCTCTTCCACTGTCCAAAAGACAATATTGTCAGCAACACAAATATGGAACTTCCTGGAAGGACCATGTTGAAAGACTTCATCTTACAACAACCTTGGGATAATGAAAGGTCTCCCATGACTACTAAATACCTGTTTGGAGGATTTATAAATTGCCTTTGGAAGTATCATCTTTTTGGTTGGGTAGGTGATGATAATTTTATATAGCCATAGAGATGACCTTGAAAAAACTAGACAAAGACAGCAACTACATAAAAATAATAATAAATTTAAAAATGAAAAGAATTCCACTGTGTTATCCTTTTCTCCCATTCACTTAATGTACTAAGACTGCCATTTTCTTTCATACACAAGTGAAGTATAAGATTTGATTCAAGAGTATCTTAAACAATAAAAATGGGCTAGATTTAACACTTAAACTTCCTTTGTTATTCTTAGAAAAAGTAAAATATTAAATTGTAGCATACAAAACCTAAAAAATTATCTTCAAATCTTAAATCTCCCATTCATTGTGAAGAAATTAAGTTTTGCCCTGAGTGTATCGTTTTGACGCAAGAAATCATTCTAGGCTATTCTTTAATAATAATAATAATAATAATAATAATAATAATTTATTCGACTTGTATGCCACCCTTCTCCCTAAGGACTCAGGGCGGCTAACAATAAAACAGCACATATTTACATATAATTTACATAAAAAGAATACAGCTCTATTTTGTGTGTGTGGACTTCAACTCCCAGAATTCCTGAACAAGCCATGCAGACTCTGTGTGTGTGTGTGTGTGTGTAAGTATGATAAAACACTGTTAGAATTAATTAAAAGGCGAAGGAAGAGTTTTCGGGGCACTAACCAGTCCCATGGCTGTGTGCTCCTCTGGGCTCCCCATGCAAAGCCACAGAGCCTTTCTTTTCAGAAGGCCAGGAAAGTGGGAGCCTGCCTCTTGTGGGGTGAAAGTAGAAAGAACTGAAAAGAAATGAATGGGGAGTTGAGGCCAGATATCAGAGAGTCAGGAGACTAGGTAAGGATTAATAACATATGGATTTATAGAAAGGCAGACTGTCAGAAAGTAGAACTTTCTGGAGTTACTATGCAGTTTACAAATTAGTAGAGTTTGATGGGGTGATCAAACCTACCAATGACAGGGTGGCATTGAGCACCTCACTGTGATACTGTAGGACACGCCCCTAAGTATAAAAGGGCTGTCAACTGTCATTTTCAATAAGTGAAAGAGAGAAAGAAAATGAGGAGATTCTAAGGAGATTGGAGATACTGAGAAGATCCAAGACTCTGAGGAGATATTAGGATCTGACAGACTAAGGTCTGTGTATGAGAAGATATAGCCAAGAGATCTGAGAGAAGATCTATAACCTAAAGAGAAAGGGACTTTCTAAAGAGGTTAGCTATATCTAAGAAGAGGTTATGAGAGGAAGAACTGAATCCCTCATAGTGACTTCTAGTTCCTTGAAGGACTGTTTAAGAGGAACGAAAGAAGAAAAGACTCTGTATATATTTAAGAATAATATATTTATTGATTGTTCTGTTATAAATAAATCTGTTTTGATCTGACACAACTTGGCATTGCAATTTATTGAATGACTCTGTGATATAGATATAGGTTTAAAGATCCAGGCCAAACTCAAGTAATATTATTTAACACAGACAAGCTCAAGAATGAACAAGTAAAAAAAAAGAGCAACTGAATATTTTGTCTTTTTCTCTCTTCAAGTGATCTTTCTGTTTCTTGCAGGGAGAAAAGCATATAACATACGTACATACAAACATGCACACATGCAAATAGCGCAGAGAAATAAAACAAAGGAGCATCTGATCCTACAAAGGTAGAGGATTTAATGAGGAGATAACATCTATTGCCAGCTAGTGCCATTACAGTACGTAACTCCATCTTTTTCAGATCTGTCCATGTCTGGAAGGATACATCATATATTTTGGTTGATATCTATCTATCTATCTATCTATCTATCTATCTATCTATCTATCTATCTATCTATCATCTATCATCTACTTACCTACCCACCTATCTACCTATCCCAACCTTTTTATTGACCTTCAGGAGCACGGTAACTATGATTGCTATAAAAGTGTATATATTGCTTTGGAATACACATTACATTACACGGAAGGTAAGCCTGTGAGATTGGCTAGTGAACAGATGGTGATTTGCTTAGTAGTGAATTTCTGCCTATGGAGAAGTAATTCATTCTGTGAAAAAAAAGTGGCCTTTAGTCACTTTGAAAAAAGAGCCTAGAGGACTGCCATTTTATAAAACTGTGGTTAGCAATTAGGAGCAAGCTGTCAGCCTCAACAGGTAAACTAGAACAGAAAATCAACCCTACAAGAAGACTAAAACTATATTTACTAATGTTGATTATAATAATAGAATCTTGCAAAATGGATTGTGCTATACCTCCTCCCTGTCTTACCCCTGAATGAATTAGGAAAGCAACCTGAGCTGGTTCCAAATATTATCTAATTTTTGGGATTTTAAAAATGTTTCCGCACCTTTTTCTAGATAATAGTTCTTGCATATTCCCATCAAGGCCATCCTCCTTATATACTTCACAAGTCAGCAAATATTCCTCTTCATTCCTCTTCTACCCTTCCCCACTTGGGATACTAGTTGTTGTAAGTCTCCACAGAATATAACATAAAAGGATTTATTTATTTTGACTGAAATTTAAAATCATGATTTGACACTACTATCATATCCCACTTTATTCTGACCATAAATGTTGATTTAATACAGGAGTGGGATTCTCCTGGTTCCGACTGGTTCAGGTGAACCCCTAGCTGTGATGATCAGCTGGCTCTGAACCGGTTCAATCCAGTGATCATGTGGGTCTACCCACCTATCCCTGTGCTGTGCTCACCTATATCTGCTCAGCTGATTCACACAGCAGAGCGGATTGCCGCGCCTAGCCATGTTACTTCCCCAAAATAACATTGAAGGTAAGTAATTGTGATAGCTGTGCATGTGCACGCAGTGAAGCACGCGATTAGCGAACCAGTTGTTACACCGTGAGAATCCCACCCGTGGCTTAATGGCCAATATTCTTGAGGATACATGGAAATTTCTTCAGGTCCACGTTGTGAGAGAGGGGATCATTTATTCTCCACCGTACTAGTTCACTATCAATCAGGACTGACATTTTGACCAATAAATTGGGCCAAAGATATGGCAGGATTGAAGTATCTTCTTCCCTGACTATCTGTTTGTAGTTAAACGTATTCAGTTTCCACATCTAAGGACAGAAAGAGCTCTTTAATGATATTCTCCACCTTGCCAACCATAAGTAAACTTCAGTAGGTCAATAGAATTCTGCTGGCTGGGGGATTCTGGGAGTTGAAGTCCACACAGTGGTCAAGGTTGAGAAAAACCATTCTAGACCCAAAATAAGATGGCTGCAGAATTCTGAGCGCTGAAGTCCACCCATCTTAAAGTGGCTAAGGTTGAGAAACACTGTTGTTGACCCAAAGCATATCATCTGGGGAATTCTGGGAGTTGAAGTCTACATATCTTAAAGTGGCCAAGCTTGAGAAACACTGCCCTATGTAACTCTCAATTAAATATTGAATTTTAATATGTGGGACAAAATGATTCTCAACTAAATAGTGTGTCTTAACATAAGGGATAGCTAAGATTATCGGACGATGAGCCTCCTGTAAGTTTTATTCATTTTTAGATTGTTACTTGTTTTGCTTGTTTATAATTTCTTCAACATTCTACATGTGGTGTTTTGCTGAATTAAACATCTAAGGCTTCTTTGTTATAGTCTCAGCTACTAGCTTTCTTGGTGGAATTTCAGTACCTCCTGTGGGATAATGCATTTGGGGCAAAATGGATGGGAATGGTTCAATTTTCCAATAAAGTAAAGGTCAAAAAATGTACCTACCAAAACTTGGTAGCAGCTAAGGTATAACACAGAGACCACTGAGTCTTGTAGGTTGTAGGCTACCCAACCAGGATATAATTGGATATTGGTAAAGACAGGCATTCTGTCAAGGATGTTCATAGTAGAAGGTATTCAAAAGTAGATCTCTGAAACTTTTACAGGTCAGATAGTAAAATTGTTCATTTACCTTATTCCCTCCTCTTTTTTTTAAAGCAGTAGCTGTTTGTCTTGAATTATTACATTGACTTACAACCATTCATTTAGTGACATTTGAATTACAACAGCACTGAAAAATGTGACTTATGGCTGTTTTCACACTTACAACCATTACAGCATCCCCACTGTCATGTGATCAAAATTCAACTACTTGGCAACTGACTCATATTTATTACAGTGCCACAGGATCATGTGATCACCTTTTTGCCAACTCCTGACAAGCAAAGTCAATGGGAAAGCCAGTTTCATTTAACAACCACATTACTAATTAACATCTGCAGTGATTCACTTAACAACTGTGATAGGAAAGGGGGTAAAAAGGGGCAAAACTCACAACAACTGTCTGGCTTAGCAATGGAAATTTGGGGCTTCACCATGGTCATAAATCAAGGACTACCTATATAGAAGCATACTGGCCAGGCTTATATCCTCTGATATATGTAATCTGCACTATGTATAATAAAGTTGTGAGATTCAGAAGGAAAGAAAGATCTTGCAAAAGGAAGAAGCAACACATTGACCCCAAGATAAAAGGTAATGTTAACAGCATGAATTAACACACTAGTACAAATTTGTCTAAATGTTTACGCCACAGACACAGGTTTCATGGCTTCAGAAGAAATGGTCCTTGCATGGATGGCAATAGGCTTAGACACAGTTTGACGGTATAAATTGCTTATCTTCTTTTTGATCCAGGCTTTCTTTTGATAATTGGCATAGCATGAAATGTCAAGGAGCAAATGCTCTGAACAGGTTCACTTTTGACTCCCTGAACACCTCATTCCCCTTTTGAAGTTTCCTTCATAATTCTTATTAAGGTAACTGAACCTTCCCTGTGACACAATTCAAAAAGAATTTCTCAAAAATGGCAGAATAAGCTCGCAGGAGCTCTCATTTTGCTTACCAGAAAGTGGTTTGGATTTCTTTCTTTGCTCCTTGATTGGCTTCGGTAAAGAAAGATGTGCAGATATTTGCTTTTGAAAGGCAGCCATTGACTTTATAGACAAGTTGCGTGGCATTCTATCATGCTTCCCCGAAAGTAAGACCTAACCTGAAAATAAGCCCTAGCTTGGTTTTTTCAGGATGCTTGTAATATAAGCCCTACCCCAAAAATAAGCCCCAGTTAAGATCATCAGCCAGACAAATGTATTTATCATATTTCCCTGAAAATAAGACCTAATGTGTCTTTTGGAACAAACCTTAGTGTAAGACTAAGTCTTGTTTTCGGGAAAACATGGTATGTTTTGCAGATTATCATTATAGACTAATCCTAACATTTCTCTGGAGGTTCCATTTCATTAAACAGCATCTAGGTTTTAGTTAAAAATGGATTCCATCACTTGCTCTTTCCTTCTAGTATTTATTCATACTTCAACATAGATGCTAGGGCCTAACAGCCTAATTTTTGGGCTGGTACATTCTAGTAAGTATGTAAATTCAGCATCTTTCCCAAAGGCTACCCGGATGGAAATAATAGAGAAAAAATAATTTAATTTGCATTTTAATTGTTTGCATTTCATTTACATTTCCCAAGCCTATGTGCAAAGTGGACTACTGATCACTTTCTCCTGTTCTGGAGGTCCAAAAGAATGGGGAGGAGGGAAATAGAGAGTCTAGCAACAAATACATACAATAAGGAAAGAGCACATAAAATATGTATCTTAGGGAAATGCATACAAACCCATACAAGGAGGTATGGGAGTGTTTGTCAATTGTTTTTCTTAAAACAAAACAAAAACCCAAACTGCAGGTACACTGGATGTGAATGTCTCAGCAACATGCAGCTGTAGGGATGTCAGCTTCTCTTTGTGAACACCCACATTAATGTAGCAACCAACATTATTTGGGAGGCATCATCAATGAGCACAGCAGAACAGAACTGAACAGCATACCAGGGTTGGAAGAGTCCTTGGAGGTCATCAAGTCCAATCCCCTGCTTGAGCAGGAGACCTTATACCATTTCAGATAAGTGGCTGTCCAGTTTCTTCTTAAAAACCTCCAATGATGGAGCACCCACAACTTCTGAAGGCAAGCCATTCCACTAATAAATTGTTCTAACTGTCAGGAAATTTTTCCTTATTGCTAGGTTGGATCTCTCCTTGATTAGTTTCCATCCATTGTTTTGGTTCTGCCTTCAGGTGTTTTGGAGAGTAGTTGACCCCACTCTTCTTTGTGGCAGCTCCTTAATTATTGGAACACTGCTATCATGTCATCCTTAGTCCTTCTTTTGATTAAACTAGATATATCCAATTCCTGCAACCATTCATCAAATGTTTTAGCTTCCAGTCTCCTAATCATCTTTATTGTTGTTCTCTGCACTCTTTCTAGAGTCTCAACATCTTTTTTTATATCATGGAGATCAAACTGATTGACCAAACTGATGAGCACATAAGATTGGAATTGCTTTTGGGCAAAGTGTTCCAAAAAATGGATGCCTGACTGGGATTAGACTGACTATAGAAACAATATACAAGATGCCATTTTTGTTGGCAGTTTTAAATGTTAAGTAATATGGAGATCAAACTTCAAAAGGTAGTTAGTTCTAGTTAGTGGTTAAGGTGTTGGCATAGAAATCAGGAAACTCTGAGTTTTAATCCTGCACAGCAATGAAAGCTGGCTGAGTGACCTTGGCCTGATCACTCCCTCTCAGTCCACCTCACAAGGTTGTTGTTGTGGAGAAAACAGAAGGAGGAAGGAATATTGTGTATGTTCCCCACCATGAGTTACTTGTAAAGTAATAAAATATATAAATAAATTGAAATGAATTGAAATAGATGAATATGGTGCCTAGACTTTTTACTAAATCACATAGGCAATTTTGCAAAATTGTAATAATCATCTGCAGTAGCACCCACTGCAAATTAGAGCTAAGCCTGGTGGAATAGTATTTATACCATCAAGCAAGGCAGCCTTGGAAAGTAATTAGTTATTTCTCATAATTTTCAGAGTGGCCTGCAGCCATCCAGAATATACTGGCTCTAAACACACATATATAAATGCTGTTAAAAGTGGCCAAAATTCCCTAAGGATATAACTTTACCAAAGTAAATGGATTTACACCAGCAAAGCATTTTGCCCAATATAAACTTTAACAAGGATCTGGGGAGTAGAATATCTATCTTCTAAAGCCAACATTGCGGTGGCAGTTGTGTGCCAGTTTGACCTCTGGGTGTTTTGTGAAGCATTTAGAAATGTCACCATAACTCTTTGAACAAGGAAAAATGAGCCAGTAGGTATTAAGGATGTATTTTCTTGTTTAACCAAGCTTAGAAAGGACCTCCTGATTTAAAAACTCTGAATAGTAATCCTTCACATTCAATACTTTTTTGGGGGGAAGGCAAAAGCAATATTTTTCTTATTCTGAAATACATCATCTATCTTTCCAATTTATCCTTTTTAAAAACCCAAAGGAATACTTTGAAGGGTAAGGGTTACACCAGAGTAAGAGATCATGCTAAACATAGTCAAAGTAGAGATCTCCTTAGTTTTGCTACATTGTTCAGTTGTGCAGATGCTTTATTGACTTGGTCCTCTGTAAGTCTCTTCGTCCCCTTTATTAGAGGAGACAAAAAAACATTCTGGAAATACTCTTATGTCTATTCTCTTCTGTGCTTGTTTACTTATTTTTAGCCAATAAAAAAAATTCAGCTCCAATTGCTTTTTCAGGAATAAAAATGCTATTCACATCCAAATGACCCCAGATCCCAAATGCAATCTTTCAGCATTGAGACTTTTCTTTGAAATCATAAGACTGACCTGCAGGAAACTCTCAACATGTTCAGTAAATGTCATCGCCAACCACATTAGAATTAAAGAGATTTACTTCAAGTGCCTTTAACTTTTTATAGAGAAAGAGGTTGAATTTATTATTTTCTTCCCTTAAAAAGTATGCCTGATATAAGATTTGTTTTAATCTCCTAGGATTGCCCTACTGATACTGCCGATTTCTTCAGTATATAATCTGAATTTATTCCCCAGCTAAAACAGCTTTTTCACAGCCACATGCAGGGAAGGCACAGGAGGTCTGTCTCGGGTCTTTTTAGGGCTACAGTAGACCTTGGATAAATCATTGCAGAAAATCTTTCTTTAATATCCTAAGTAAGTTAAGCAATATTGTTCATGGGTTTTCTTTTATTATATCATTTTAAATGCAATTTACAGAAGCAACCCTTAATCTTGTTTAGAGAGGATCACAACTGGAATAACTTGTAAGCCCAATAAAATAGATATGTGGATAGATAATGACAGATGGTAGATAGATGGACGATAAATAGATGATAGATGATAGATAGATAGATAGATAGATAGATAGATAGATAGATAGATAGATAGAGATAGATAGATGATAGAGAGAGATAACAAACAGAGAGATGGGTGGGTGGGTGGGTGGGTGGGAGACAGACAGACAGACAGATAATGATAGATGTGTAGATACATGGATAGACATAAATAGATATAAACAGGTGGATATATAGTTAGATAGATTCTTTTGAGTACATGTAATCCATCACAACAATGACTCTGGGAGATATATACAAGGCCCAGAACAACTAATGACAGGAATACAAAGTGATAAAGACATTATTTCTACATTCTCTAGTCTTTCTTTGGCCCAGCCCTACAAGACATTTGTACTACATTTGTCTTTGGGGTTTAGCTTTCTATGATCCTCCATGTTGTGCAAATTCTCTTTGCCTTTCCAATTTGTGAACTAATTCATTTTTAAAGAAACAGAGGTGGTCCTAATATGCAAATATTAATATGAAATTATGTGAAAATATAGTCCTTATTTTTTCACTAACTCTCAGGTCCAGATGAGCAATGGAAAATGGGCAAAATTTCTTAGCTGGGATAATGTATTATGAATCACAAGCTGCACACAACCACACAGCATTCCAGATTTTTATCAATATTGTCCTCTTCCTCCTTGTACAAAAAGGTACAAAATGGATGTGTTAATGTGTAATGTTAATATAAAATGTATGTCAGTTGCCAAGGTCAGGTTTCAAATTTAAGATGGCTCAGATGTATGATTAGTGTATAGTACATACCACATTGTTAGATGATCATTTTTAGTGGAGGAGAACCATTTATATTTACTGAAGTTATTTTCTGCATTATCTCACTTACTTTGGCCATGTCATGTGGGGGAATTCACTAAAGAAAGCAATTACAATGGGAAGAGTTGGGATAAAAGGAAACCAAAGAGCATTTTGACTGGACACTATCAAAGTTGACACCAGCCAGAGCCTAGAAAACCTTAAAGAAGAAGTGCAAAATCAAATGCCTGCTCTTAAGATCCAGCTGTCTACAATTACTGTAGGCTCGAATCCCACCAGGCTCAAGGTTGACTCAGCCTTCCATCCTCTCGGGGTAGGTAAATTGAGGACCCAAGATTGTTGGGGGCAATTAGCTGACCTTGTAAAAATGCCGCTTAGTAATAAGCAGGCATATACAATGGAATGAAGGCTATTGCTGAGCACACTGGGTTGTATCCCAAAATTGTAAGTCAGCCCTGAGTCTTCGGAGAAGGGCGGCATATAAATGTAATTTAAAAAAAAAAAAAGATGTGGAGAGACCTGGCCCATATAATCGCCAAGAGTCAGACTCAGCTGAATGGATAACACACTCTGCTAAACAAATAATTCCTTCAACACTGTCCAACTATTTACAAAGTCTGCACTACTATTACTATTAATCTTCTCATCACTCCTTATCACCCATTCCCTCCCCTTATGACTGTTTGTTGCTTGTATCTTAATGATTTATATTGATTGTTTCCTAGTATGATTTGATTGCTTATTGTACCCTATGACTATCATTAAGTGTTGTACCTTATGATTCTTGACTCTTGACGAATGTATCTTTTCTTTTATGTATACTGAGAGCATTTGCACCGACAAATTCCTTGTGTGTCCAATCACGGCCAATAAAGAATTCTATTCTATTCTATTCTAACCACTTCTCCTACTCTTCCCCTTCTCCTTCCCCTCCTTCTCCCCTTCTCCTCCTATGATTTGGCCACCTATTTACTGTAGCCTAAGAATAAATTCATCAGTGTTTGAAACAGCAGGAATTAGGTCCTACTGTAATTGTGCCCATGGGCTGTCAACCAACTTCCTGTTACTAACTATAATTTTCAACATATAAAGGAATGTAAAATTAAGATCAATATTATATATACACTACTTCAGTTAAATTAAACACTAACCATGTTCTTTTCTATTTTCTTATTTCTTTTTCTCTCTCCTAGACAGCATCTTATCATTGTAGTACAGTCATACTCCATAGTCAAATATACTACATTTGTATTTAGATGCTCACTGAAGAGTGACTGGCATTCTTCAGTGGGCAAAGAGGAATGAAGCAAGGACAAAGATGCCATTATGGTTCAGTTTTTAGGTGTGTGGGGGGAGAGAGGATGGGGATGCATGAAAAAGTGCAATTCTAATTAAGGATCCTAATTAAGGATAATAGTGATCATCCTGAGACATTATAATGTATGAAGGGAGGAAAGGACAAAAAAATCAGAAATGGGGAAAGAATTGTGGGAGGCACAAATGAGAATTGCTTTACAAACAGATGAAACTGAGTGGGGGATAGAACAGCAAAGTGCCATCCACAAAGAGACAGAAAGTTTCAATATCACAGTGTATTGAGAAGTAACTAAATAACACTACTTAAGCTTAATGATTGAGAGAAAGAAAAAAGAAGAGAAATGTCACACATTTATTGGCAGCCAAAGGATATAACACAAAATATGCAAAATATGTACTAGAAATTCAGAAAAGGAGAGAGAAAAAGAGAGAAAGGGTGGGCAGGCAGAGAAAGAGATCTCATACATATATTGGCAGCCAAGGAATGTAACATTAATATGCAAAATATGTACTAGAAATTCTTTTCCATTGGCCTTCTCCCATGAAATAAAAATATCCATTGTCTCTTAAGCATAAGAATGAGGGGAAAAAGAGGAAAATCTGTCAGTGGAGGGAACAAGTCAAAGGGGGTTATAAAATCTCCTTCAAACGTTGCATTTTGGTTTTATTTATTAATTGGTATTGATTTCTTTCTTAAGTTTCTATACCACCTGTCTCACTTAAGGGACTCTTGGCAGTTTACAAACAACGTGTTCATACAAGGTATTTTAATCATCTGGACCAGTGAAATAAGGCTGATCATACTATAAAAAATGTTGAGGCTCTAGAAAAAGTGCAGAAAAGAGCAACCAGGATGATTAGGGGACTAGAGACTAAAACATATGAAGAACAGTTACAGGAACTGGGCTTACAGGGGAGAGATGATACCAGTGTTCCAATATTTGAGGGGCTGACACAGAGAGGAAGGGGTCCAGCTATTTTCTAAAGCACCTGTAGCCCAGACAAGGAATAATGGATGGAAACTGAACAAGGAGAGATTTAACCTGGAAATAAGGAGAAATTTTCTGACAGAATAATCAACCAATGGCATAGCTTGCCCTCGGAAGTTGTGGGAGCTTTGCCACTTGAGACTTTCAAGAAGAGATTGGACTGCTATTTGTCAGAAATGGTGTAAGGTCTCCTGCTTGAGCAGGGGGTTGGACTAGATGACCTACATGGTCCCTTCTAACTCTGTTAATCTGTAATCTGTAACCCTGTAAACAAATGGGATAAGCCACGGTACTCTTTTTTTTTTTGCTACAATCACATTTATAGAAGTATGCTTGGGAAAGAATAGGTATTCACTGCTGTGGTTTTTCTCACCTCTACATCTGAATGTTACCATGGAAAGAAAAACTCCACCTATCATGGCTGAAGCTGATAAAGAGGAGCCAGATGTGCTTGCTAGGCCATTTTTTAAACATTGAGCAATCTCAAGGATGGGAAAATATTGTCAATAGTTCATGAAAAGGCAGAAGGAAAGATAGGATTTAAACCATGGGCTGTGTGGATGGACCATGAAATATTTTGCCTTTCCATGTCTCTTTTCTATTCTTCATTTGGTCTTCCTTATAGGACAGTTTGTCTTTCCAGTACTCAATAAGCCTTCCTGGTACACTGGCTTCAGTGTATTTTCCTATTGCTTTTAACTTGGTTGTTTGATCAACCTGGGCTGTGACCCCCCCCCCCCGGGTGAGGGATAGTTTTAATTGGTTTTAGTTTATATTATATTTGGACTTGTAATTTAAATTTAATGGTTTTTAAAGTATTTATTGTTTCATATTTTAACTGTGAGCTGCTCCGAGTCTTCGGAGTTGGGGCAGCATACAAGTGCAAATAATAAATAAATAAATAAATAAACTTAAAAAACATTGATTCCCATATTATAAGTTTGCAAACATACATCAGTAGCAGCCTGAATTAAACTGAGAATAATTTTTATGATAATTTTATCTCCCTCATCTCCCAGAGATCTATACTTGCCAGAGATCACTGTATTATTGTCTCCTTGTGAGGTGCAATTGTTTGAAGCACTTGTGGATAGTCTTACGTCCTTAAAAAGGGCTGATATATTCATTGGGTCTTCATTCTGCTGCAGTTGTTTGCTCCATTTTTAACTGAGTCATCTTCAGTTGACCATTTCTTCCCTGGAAGTCAGGAATGCAATAAATTCAAAGTAGTTGTATGCAAAGTATTCATCTGATACATCGTGGAAAATGTAAACATAAAGGAGTGTGCAAAATAAATATGAAATTTTATGTGGAACTAATAAGTGTTTTTCTTGATAACTATTTTGTTCTCTGTTTTTATCAACATTTCTGTGTGTATTTGTGTGTAAGTGTGTGCACAGTGTGTGTGTATACCTATATACACACATAGTAAATATTTTTTTCTCTACAGCTAATAAATAAATATGTTTTTCTTGATAACTATTGTGTTCTCTGTTTTGTAATGAGAACTGTTTGAAGTAGAAGAATTAAAACAGAATGTGGGGGCTTTTTCTGTTTTTCTTTCTTTTGTATGCTTCTGGTGAACCTGAGGAATACTAAAAGGAAGATAGTCCTTGTTATGTATGTAGGTTTGAATGTTATTGGTTTATTTGAACTGTTCTTGTAAAATGTTGAATGGTATTGGTTTAAATAGTGCGGGAAGAAACCCTGCACTCCCATTGGCTGGCAGCTACGGCTGCAGGCTATAAGAGGCAGCCGTAGCCAAGCCAGGATGGGTCTATTCGAGCTGTAGTCACTAAATAAACTCTTTGTTGGAACTCCTCGCGTCTGACTCTTCATGCAAACTTAACACTGGCGACGAGGGTGGGATTTCCCTGAAGGGGAAGACGACGCGACGAACAAGCAACTGAGTGAGATGGCTGCGCTGAACACCCCCCCAGCACCGTTCGATCCGGTGGCGGAAGACTGGGAATCGTATGCGGATCGTTTCCACATGTACCTGGAAGGGAACGATCTCGCTGGCATCCCCGAGAGATGGAAGAGGGCGGTCTTTCTCACGCACTGCGGTCCGGCAGTCTTCAAAATGGCGAAGGCGTTGGCGGGAGCAGCAGAGCTGAAGGTAATGGAATGGCCCGATTTAGAGAAACTTTTAAGAGCCCATTACGCCCCACAAGTATCGTGCCTCATTAAGAGACACGAATTTTACCGTCGGGATCAAGGGAATGTTAATGACTTCGTGGCAAGTTTAAGGGACATTGGGGTGCTTGTGACTTTACCAACTTAGAAGAGGCCATGCGTGATCGGTTTGTTTTAGGCCTTAAAGATAAGGTCTTACAAAGCAAACTATTAATGAAACCTAAGATCACGTTTAAAGAGGCCATTGAAGAAGCTGTTTCAGCGGAAGCCACCAAGTCCTCAGCAGCGGCCATGAAAAGATTAACAAGGCCTCAAGCCAGGCCTCAAGCCATTCTGATGGGGAAAAATCCACAACAGCCCATTGCGAACAAATAGACTCTGATTCAGATAGCAGTGAGGCAGAGGAGGGGATTTTTAGACTCAGAATGGAGAAGAAAAAAAGACTCTGAAAAACAGGCAAGGATTCTATTGCAGAGGCTGTGGGGGCCACCCCGCACTGAATGCAAGTTCTTTGACTCCATTTGCCTACGTTGTGAGAAACGGGGTCACATAGCCAGAGTCTGCAAATCATCTAGAAATCCACCTAGTAGGAAAAAAATTCCTGATAAAGACTTTAAGCCCAACAAATTCCTTGAAAAGATGGGGCGAAATTTAGAAGCAAATGGCAAGAATGAAACTCACCAAACAATCACTATTGGCCATTCTTCACCCTTAAAAAGCAGAAAAGTACACGTGAAGGTGTTTATTGAAGGAAGGCCTTGCCAAATGGAAGTGGACTCAGGCTCTTATTTATCTATGGTGTCATGGGACACTATCCACAGACTCTTTCCCAAAATTCAGAAGAAGCATTTCCAGAAGCAAGCACTGACTCTCAAAGACTACCAAGGGAACAAGATTCCAGTAGTTGGAGCAAGAGATTTCAACGTGCAGTTTAAAGGCCACACCAAATGTTTGCCCCTGACCATCGTGGACAAGGATCGCCCAAGTTTGCTGGGACTTGAGTGGTTGAAGCCACTAGGCATCGAGGTGACTGGCATCAATCACGTGAGCAACACTGAATGGGAGGAGGCCCTGAAGTCTGAGTTTCCAGAGGTCTTCAGCGAAGGACTGGGCAAGTATATGGGGACCCCTATTGCTTTCAGCCTAGACCCCAAGGTGCCCCCAATTTGTTTAAAGCCCAGGAGGGTTCCATTTGCTTTAAAGGAAAAAATTGATGCACAATTAGATAAGCTCATTGCTCAAGGGGTTTTAGAGCCTACTGACCACTCCAGATGGGAAACACCCATAGTCACACCAGTCAAGGCTGATGGGTCAGTGAGAATCTGTGGTGACTATAAGGGGACACTTAACCATGCGCTGCAGCAGAGCGCATACCCAGTACCAGTTGTGCATCATCTACTCCATTCCCTTGGCAGGGGTACAGTATTTGCCAAACTGGACTTGGCTCAGGCATATCAACAATTAACAGTTGATGATGCCACTGCAGAGGCACAAACAATTGTGACTCATAGAGGTGCCTTCAAATGTAAAAGACTACAATTTGGAGTAAGCATGGCACCTGGCATTTTTCAAAGCCTTATGGAGAGAATGTTGCAAGGACTGCCAGGAGTAGTGCCTTATTTTGATGATGTGTTAATCTCTGCTGAAAATGACACTCAGCTTCAGGAGAGACTCAGAGAAGTCCTTACCAGATTCAGAAAAGCGGGTTTAAAAGTCAAGGAAGACAAATGTACACTCAAAACAGACAGAGTTGAGTTCCTGGGGTACATGATTGACAAGCATGGCATCCACCCTACTGATGCCAAGGTTAAAGCAATCAAGGAAGCCCCTAAACCTAGATGCAAGACAGATTTGCAAGCCTTCCTTGGACTTATTAACTTTTACCACATGTTTCTACCTCACAAAGCATCTATTGCTGAGCCTTTACATCGCCTGCTTGATAAGAAAGCTGTTTGGATCTGGGGGAGGAAGAAACAGTCAGCATTTAACAGTATTAAGAGACTAATCACGTCTGATGCTGTGTTGATACAGTTCTCTGAGAATTTGCTTGTTGTTCTGACTTGTGATGCATCCCCTTTTGGAGTGGGGGGTTTGAGTCACAGGCTTCCCAGTGGAAGGGAAGCCCCAGTTGCATTTTACTCTTGCACTTTGTCCAAAGCAGAGAGGAATTATAGCCAATTGGACAAGGAGGCTTTAGCAGTTGTTGCAGCTGTTAAGAAATTTCATGAATATCTGTATGGCAGGTCATTCACCATTGTTACAGATCACAAACCTTTATTAGGCATTGTGGCAGGAGACAAACCTACACCTAATATCCTGTCACCAAGAATGCTGAGGTGGACTGAATTTCTTGAAGCCTATTCATATAAACTGATTCACAGACCTGGCAAGGACATTGGACATGCTGATGCACTGAGTCGTTGCCCACTACCTTGCCACAAGGAGGACTTTGAACTTGAAACTCACACCTTTTTCCTGGAGACCGTTGCTAAGCTTCCAGTCCATGCTGCTGAGATTGCCAGAGAGACTGCCAAAGATGCTGTGTTGGCACCTGTTATGGGCTGGATTAAGAAAGGTTGGCCTCTTCAAGATCTACCTCACCTTGCCCAACCTTTTAAGTCCAGGCAAACTGAATTATCTGTATTAAGAGGATGTATTTTGTGGGGTAACAGGGTGGTTATTCCTGCAAAACTGCAAAGGGAGGTTTTGGAAATGTTACATGAGGGTCATCCTGGGATTGTAAGGATGAAAGGTTTGGCCAGGAGTTATGTATGGTGGCCAGGTATTGACAAAATGGTTGAAAACTGGGTAGCCTCTTGTCCCAATTGCCAGGTAGTCAGACCTGCTCCACCTCACGCCCCACACAGGAATGGGAATGTCCTAGGGGCCCATGGTCTAGAATCCACATTGATTTTGCAGGCCCTACAAGAGGGCACACTTTTCTAGTTATAGTAGATGCATATTCCAAATGGCTAGAGGTAATTCCCATGACATCCACTACAACTGAGGCTGTCATCAAGCAGCTCAGAAAATTGTTTGTAACCCATGGGTTACCAGATGTCCTTGTTTCTGACAATGGCCCTCAATTCACATCTAACATTTTTGAATCCTTTCTAGCTCAACAGGGTATCAGACATGCCCTCACTGCCCCTGGGCACCCTTGACCAATGGCGGGCTGAACGCATGGTACGCTTTACCAAAGAGAAGCTTCAGCAGCTGGGTCCTGGGGATATCACTGAGAAGCTTGAAAAACTTCTTAGTGTTCAACACATCACTCCTAGCCCATCAAATAACTTGTCCCCAGCAGAGTTGTTGATGGGTAGGAAACTTAGGTCTTCCCTTGACCGCCTTCATCCCACTTATGCACCCAACGCACCACTGGATTCCACTTCCAAAGTTCGTTCTTTTAGTGTGGGAGATTCTGTATATGCTAGGAACCTTATAGGTGAACCTTTGTGGATTCCTGCTGAAATAACTCACATCACTGGCCCTCGTTCTTACAGGGTACAAACAGAGGATGGCCTCCTCTGGAGCAGGCACATTGACCAACTTAGATCCAGGTTCCCTCAGGAACATCGCCCCTGTCTCTCTCTGGGTCCCTCACCTAATGTCTCTTCTAGGGAGGAAGGGGGGGAACAGGAGGAAAATCAGCAAACAGGAATCAACCCCATGTGTAACGAGCCATTGCGACAGGAACCATCCCGAACCCTGTCACAATGCCAAGACCCATCCTTAGAAGTGGAGCCATTGCGACAGGAACCATCCCGAACCCTGTCACAATGCCAAGATTCATCCTTAGAAGTGGAAGATTGCACACCACCACCTGACTTGGGTGCTGACGTTGGAATGGAGATGGGTTGGGAGGAGAGACCAGATTCTAACAGTCTAACAGGGTCTCCTTTCACAGGAAGTCCCAACAGGGAAATGTCAGCAGACACGTTAAAACTTCTGAACCACGAAGGTCTCAACGTACACGGAAGAGCCCCACCTATTTAAGGGAATACATTAGATAGGTTGGGGTTTGGTATGGACTGAACCTAGTGGGGAGGGGTGTTATGTATGTAGGTTTGAATGTTATTGGTTTATTTGAACTGTTCTTGTAAAATGTTGAATGGTATTGGTTTAAATAGTGCGGGAAGAAACCCTGCACTCCCATTGGCTGGCAGCTACGGCTGCAGGCTATAAGAGGCAGCTGTAGCCAAGCCAGGATGGGTCTATTCGAGCTGTAGTCACTAAATAAACTCTTTGTTGGAACTCCTCGCATCTGACTCTTCATGCAAACTTAACAGTCCTCTTCTCAATCAATCAATTGGTTCAGGATGGTATGCCCCTGCAACTCTGAGCAAATTGTGTCTATTGGACATCTCTTTCTATTGTTCTGATTCTATACAAAAAATTAAATGGCTGTTATCTCCCAGTCCTTATAAAATTGACAAGCGGCTGAGTACAGTGGTGGAATTCATTTTTTTTAAACTACCGATTCTGTGGGCATGGCTTGGTGGGTGTGGCAGGGGAAGAATACTGTAAAATCTCCAGTCAGAGGTGGTATTTGCGGTTCTCGAACTACTCAAAATTTCCACTACGGTTCTCCAGAACTGGTCAGAACCTGCTGAATACCACCTGTTGCTGAGTGAAATTGTTGCTTTCTTACTGTACTACTTTGGATTGTATTACTTCCATCACAGTAAATAAAATTCACCAAAAAGAAAGGTTGCTAGTAAAAATTACTAAATCAGACATTGATTATCCTCATATGACTGCTTGCTTATTTAGCTGCTTTTGCTTTTCCACTTTCTAATTTTCAAGCAAGGATTTCCAAAGGACGTCCCTTCTCACATCCATATTTTCTGAAGTGGAAGCACCAGAATTCTCATGTTGATTTTGAGAGTCAAGCTGGATCCTTTTGTTGTGGTTTAGTAGCAAAATTTTATGCAAAATTTATTATATCAGTGATTTATTCCAGGTTAATATGTTTGGCATATGTTTGTATTCTATATGCTAACATTTCAAACTTATGCTCTCTCAAGCAACTTATATATTCAGAAAAATCATGACCAGTAAGTATCAATACAATGCCAACCTGAGCATTCAGCTCCTAAATTATTCAGGACAGGGGTGTGCAATTGTTGTATAGTCAGGATCTTTCTCCATACACATTTGTGCATCAGCCTTCTGAGAAAGTGGAGACCAAATATAATGGAACAATTGTATCTAGCTACCAATACGGAACCTGAGGAGAAGCAAATTCTGCCTATTATTTCCTACTTCATGCTGTATAATATTATATGAGTAGCAAAGTGGTTAGAATGCAGTATTACAGGCTAATTCTGCCCACTGCCAGCAGTTCGATTCTGAATGGCTCAAGGTTGACTCAGCCTTCCATCCTTCCGAGGTCATTAAAATGAGGACCCAGATTATTGCAATATGCTGACTCTGTAAACTGCTTAGAGGGTATATAAGTCTAAGTGTTATTGCTAGTGCTATAAGATGGGCCATACAACTTTTTGGAAAGCCTAGATTCACATGCAGCCTTTGAGTGGTTAGAGGGCAGAATAAAATCAAAATTTGATTTTACTTTATGTTATATTTATATACTGTAAAATTAAAATTGAAAATGGTTTATCTGATTACTCTCCAATCATGAATATACTAACTTCCCTCTCTGTCATATTCAAAATTACAATTTCTAGAGCTTCAGATTGTGCATTTTCTAATTGAAAGTTTTAGAGATGATGAGTAGAACTTTGAAACGAACCCAGAAGTGAACTATTAGCTGCCCTTGATATAGAATTGGAATAATAGCCTCCAGGAAAGCATTAACATACATATTTATGCAAAAATAAATTGAACTTGGATGGTTTCCCCCAAAATAGGACGATGAGATTGGGGGGGGGGGACGCTGCTGCCATTATCATATTTTTAGATTCTTAGTGAATCTCAATGCATCTAAGAGGATTCTTCCATTTTAAGGATACATTACTTGAGAGGGGAGCAGATTTAGTCTTCCTTTAAGATAAATATAGTAATCATATTAGCTCTCAGAAAATAGCCAAACCAATAAATGGGATATTTTCCTTTATGTCAGATTTCCTCTTTAAAAAAATGTTTCACAAAAACTATCAAACTTCATATTTATTATGGAAAATCCGAAACTATGTCATGGATACTCTGTACTAAATATGGTTAACATTGAATCACATTGTTGTACTCCTAGCAGGGAGAAGTAGAGCCAGTTTGGTATAGTGCTTAAGGTGCTGGTTGAAAAACCCGGAGACTGTGAGTTCTAGTTTCACCTTAGGCATGAAAGCTGGCTGGGTGACTTTGAGCCAGTCTCTCTCTCTCTCTCTCTCTCTCTCCCTCTCTCCCTCCCTCCCTCCCTCCCTCCCTCTCTCTCTCTCTTGGCCCAACCCACCTCACAACATTGTTATTGTAGGAATAAGAGGAGAAGGAAGGAGTATTAAGACTGTTTGGCACCTTGATTTACTTATAATGGAATAAAGATAGGACACAAATATAATAAATAGATAAAAATAGGGACAGGTAGGTTGATTGATTCCTGAACGTTGATTGATTCTTCTATTGACTGCGCTCATACTTGGGGCTGTGCTGAGGAGAAAATAAAGGAAGTTTGAAGATGAAGATGGTCTCTGTCCCTTTCAAATGTCAAAGAGGAACAGAAATACCAGGCTTGGATTTGGCAGCTGAACTTCACTTGAGCTTCTTCTACTCTTCCTTGAGCTCCTGGATTCACCCAGCAGCAGCCTTGCCCTGTTGATTTACCAAAAATGTCTTATGGAAAGGCAAGTAGGCTTTGTCAAATCATAGCATCCTCTAATTATTCTCTCTGGGAAGTAGAAGGACAGAGAGGTCAGGAAACCTAATAACTATTTGATTAGATTACACACTGAGAAGGTTTGCCTCCTGCCCTTTCTTACTCCTTTTTGGAAAGGGCCAAGAGGGCAGCCATGGTGTTGCTATCCTCCTTTTGACAGCAGCAAGGATACCATAATTTGTTTCTGTGGATATATATGCATACAATACCCCTACCACCTCCTCACACAGAGACACATACACAGAAAGAGCTGCAACCCAGCAGAATGAACTATTTTTGATACACACCAAGGAAACAGTCAGCTGGCCAAACGTTTACTATTATAATGACTTGGGCAAGAGTCTTATCAGACTCCATCTTCAATGCAGTATCAAAGAAATGACTGAAGGATAAAACACAAATGCAACCTGTGAGAGATAAAATATGCTAAGGATTCTAAACCTACAAAAAAACAACCCTTCATATAAACTGTATTATTTGAAAGTGCTGATCTAATAGGGACTACATTCCTCTACTCCGGCTCAGAAAATGGAGCCACTGTGAATAAACTAAAAGTCATTCTAAGGATGTCTTTCCCTGAAATATTCTGCAGAAAAGGGAAAGGGAAAAAAACATTTTCAAACTAATTGGTAAATTTATTTTATTTCTTCAGTACCAAACAGAGAAAAGTACATGATTCAGCAGTATAAGTTCTTATGTCTAGTATTTTTTAATTAAAAAAAACAGGTAGTAACAAAACTATTACATGCAGATCTGTTGGCATCCTTGAGATAGAGTCATAGTTGGGATAAAGAAAAGAATGACCCACTTATACCTTCTTCCCCTCCTGAGAACTGGGCATCTTGTGCTATAGATGTCTGAATAACCTTCCTCCCCCACTCCACCCCCTCTTGTCTTGTTTCACCTGGCGTTTATTTTCAAATGAATTATATAATTGGATTCTGTTATGTATGTAGGTTTGAATGTCATTGGTTTAGTTTGAATTGTTCTTGTAAAATGTCAAATAGGATTGGTTTAAATAGTGCGGGAAAACCCTGCACTCTGATTGGCTGGCAA
This sequence comes from Naja naja, assembly GCA_009733165.1. Taxonomy (NCBI): domain Eukaryota; kingdom Metazoa; phylum Chordata; class Lepidosauria; order Squamata; family Elapidae; genus Naja; species Naja naja. The sequence continues at coordinate 133,120,937 of CM019148.1, read as the reverse complement.
CTACGGCTGCTGGCTATAAGAAGCAGACTTAGCCCAGGCAAGTCGGGTCCATTCGAGCTGTAGTCACTTAATAAACTCTTCACTGAAGCTCTTCGCGTCTGACTCTTCATGCAAACATAACACTGGCGACGAAGGTGGGATCTAGGTTGAAAGTGATAGGGGTCCCCATATACTTGCCCAATCCTTCGCTGAAGACCTCTGGAAACTCAGACTTCAAGGCCTCCTCCCATTCATAGTTGTCACGTGATTGATGCCAGTCACCTCGATGCCTAGTGGATTGAACCACTCAAGTCCCAGCAAGCTTGGGCGATCCTTGTCCATGATGGTCAGGGGCAAACGTTTGGTGTGGCCTTTAAACTTAACGTTGAATTCTCTTGTTCCAACTACTGGAATCTTGTTCCCTTGGTAGTCTTTAAGAGTCAGTGCTTGCTTCTGGAAATGTTTCTTCTGAATGTTGGGAAGTAGCCTGTGAATAGTGTCCCATGACACCATAGATAAATAGGAGCCTGAGTCCACTTCCATTTGGCAAGGCCTTCCTTCAATTAATACCTTCACATGTACTTTTCTGCTTCTCAAGGGTGAAGAATGACCAATGGTGACTATTTGATGAGTTTCATTCTTCCCATTTGCTTCTGAGTTGCGCCCCATTTTCTCACTGAAATTGTTGGGCTTGAATTTTTTCTCAGGAAATTTCTTCCTACTAGGTGGAGTTCTGGATGATTTGCAGACTCTTGCTAGGTGACCTCTTTTCTCACAACGTAGGCAGATGGTGTCTAAAAACTTGCATTCAGTTCGGGGGTGGCCCCCCCCCCACAGCCTCTGCAATAAAATTCTTGCCTCTTTTTTCCAAGGTCTTTCCTTTTCTTCTCCATTCTGAGTCTATAAATTCCTTCCTCCACCTCACTGCAGTCTGAATCAGAGTCTATTTGCTCGCAATGGGTTGTTGTGGACTTTTCCACATCAGAATGGCTTGAGACCTTATTAATTTTCTTCATGGCTGCTGCTGAGGACTTGGTTGCTTCTGCTGAAACAGCTTCCTCTATGGTCTCCTTAAACATGATCTTAGGTTTCATTAGTAATTTGCTCTTATCTTTAAGACCTTATCTTTAAGGCCTAGAACAAACCGATCACGCATGGCCTCTTCTAAGTTGGTAAACTCACAAGCACCACCTCTCGGCCCAACACAGGAATGGGAATGTCCTAGGGGCCCGTGGTCCAGGATTCACATTGATTTTGCTGCCCCTACCAGAGGGCACACATTTCTTATTATAGTAGAAGCATATTCCAAATGGCTAGAGGTAATCCCCATGACATCCACCACAACTGATGCTGTCATCAAACAGCTCAAAAAACTTTTTGTAACCCATGGGTTACCTGATGTTCTTGTCTCTGACAATGGCCCTCAATTTACATCCAACCTTTTTGAATCCTATTTAGCACAACAGGGTATCAGACATGCCCTTACTGGCTCTGGGCATCCTTTGGCTAACGGCCGGGCTGAACGCATGGTACGATTTACCAAGGAGAAGCTTCAGCAACTGGGTCCTGGGGACATCACTGAGAAAGTTGAAAAACTTCTTAGTGTTCAGCACATCCCTCCTAACCCATCTAATAACTTATCCCCAGTAGAGTTGTTGATGGGTAGGAAACTTAGGTCTTCCCTTGACCGCCTTCATCCCACTTACACACCCAACGCACCACTGGATTCCACTTCCAAAGTTCGCACATTCAGTGTGGGTGATTCTGTTTATGCTAAGAACCTCATAGGTGAACCTTTGTGGATTCCTGCTGAGATAACTCAGATCACAGGCCCGCGTTCTTACAGGGTGCAAACAGAGGATGGACTCCTCTGCAGCAGGCACATTGATCAACTTAGATCCAGGTTCTCTCAGGAACATCGCACTTGTTCCTCTCTAGTTCCCTCACCTGATGTCAATTCAGGAACCATTACAAAACCTGTCACAATGCCCAAATCCATCCTTAGAAGTGGAAGATTGTACATCACTACCTGACTTGGGTGCTGACATTGGGCTGGAGATGGGTTGGGAGGAGAGACCAGATTCTAACAATCAAACAGGGTCTTCTTTCACAGGAAGTCCCAGTGGGGAAATGTCAGCAGACACATTTCCTCTCTCACTGGGTGAGAATGTTAAAACTTCTGAACCACGAAGGTCTCAATGTACACGCAAGAGCCCCACCTATTTAAAAGAATAGATTAGATAGGTTGGGGTTTGGTATGGACTGAACCTAGTGGGGAGGGGTGTTATGTATGTAGGTTTGAATGTTATTGGTTTATTTGAACTGTTCTTGTAAAATGTTGAATGGTATTGGTTTAAATAGTGCGGGAAGAAACCCTGCACTCCCATTGGCTGGCAGCTACGGCTGCAGGCTATAAGAGGCAGCTGTAGCCAAGCCAGGATGGGTCTATTCGAGCTGTAGTCACTAAATAAACTCTTTGTTGGAACTCCTCGCATCTGACTCTTCATGCAAACTTAACAGTCCTCTTCTCAATCAATCAATTGGTTCAGGATGGTATGCCCCTGCAACTCTGAGCAAATTGTGTCTATTGGACATCTCTTTCTATTGTTCTGATTCTATACAAAAAATTAAATGGCTGTTATCTCCCAGTCCTTATAAAATTGACAAGCGGCTGAGTACAGTGGTGGAATTCATTTTTTTTAAACTACCGATTCTGTGGGCATGGCTTGGTGGGTGTGGCAGGGGAAGAATACTGTAAAATCTCCAGTCAGAGGTGGTATTTGCCGGTTCTCCGAACTACTCAAAATTTCCACTACCGGTTCTCCAGAACTGGTCAGAACCTGCTGAATACCACCTGTTGCTGAGTGAAATTGTTGCTTTCTTACTGTACTACTTTGGATTGTATTACTTCCATCACAGTAAATAAAATTCACCAAAAAGAAAGGTTGCTAGTAAAAATTACTAAATCAGACATTGATTATCCTCATATGACTGCTTGCTTATTTAGCTGCTTTTGCTTTTCCACTTTCTAATTTTCAAGCAAGGATTTCCAAAGGACGTCCCTTCTCACATCCATATTTTCTGAAGTGGAAGCACCAGAATTCTCATGTTGATTTTGAGAGTCAAGCTGGATCCTTTTGTTGTGGTTTAGTAGCAAAATTTTATGCAAAATTTATTATATCAGTGATTTATTCCAGGTTAATATGTTTGGCATATGTTTGTATTCTATATGCTAACATTTCAAACTTATGCTCTCTCAAGCAACTTATATATTCAGAAAAATCATGACCAGTAAGTATCAATACAATGCCAACCTGAGCATTCAGCTCCTAAATTATTCAGGACAGGGGTGTGCAATTGTTGTATAGTCAGGATCTTTCTCCATACACATTTGTGCATCAGCCTTCTGAGAAAGTGGAGACCAAATATAATGGAACAATTGTATCTAGCTACCAATACGGAACCTGAGGAGAAGCAAATTCTGCCTATTATTTCCTACTTCATGCTGTATAATATTATATGAGTAGCAAAGTGGTTAGAATGCAGTATTACAGGCTAATTCTGCCCACTGCCAGCAGTTCGATTCTGAATGGCTCAAGGTTGACTCAGCCTTCCATCCTTCCGAGGTCATTAAAATGAGGACCCAGATTATTGCAATATGCTGACTCTGTAAACTGCTTAGAGGGTATATAAGTCTAAGTGTTATTGCTAGTGCTATAAGATGGGCCATACAACTTTTTGGAAAGCCTAGATTCACATGCAGCCTTTGAGTGGTTAGAGGGCAGAATAAAATCAAAATTTGATTTTACTTTATGTTATATTTATATACTGTAAAATTAAAATTGAAAATGGTTTATCTGATTACTCTCCAATCATGAATATACTAACTTCCCTCTCTGTCATATTCAAAATTACAATTTCTAGAGCTTCAGATTGTGCATTTTCTAATTGAAAGTTTTAGAGATGATGAGTAGAACTTTGAAACGAACCCAGAAGTGAACTATTAGCTGCCCTTGATATAGAATTGGAATAATAGCCTCCAGGAAAGCATTAACATACATATTTATGCAAAAATAAATTGAACTTGGATGGTTTCCCCCAAAATAGGACGATGAGATTGGGGGGGGGGGACGCTGCTGCCATTATCATATTTTTAGATTCTTAGTGAATCTCAATGCATCTAAGAGGATTCTTCCATTTTAAGGATACATTACTTGAGAGGGGAGCAGATTTAGTCTTCCTTTAAGATAAATATAGTAATCATATTAGCTCTCAGAAAATAGCCAAACCAATAAATGGGATATTTTCCTTTATGTCAGATTTCCTCTTTAAAAAAATGTTTCACAAAAACTATCAAACTTCATATTTATTATGGAAAATCCGAAACTATGTCATGGATACTCTGTACTAAATATGGTTAACATTGAATCACATTGTTGTACTCCTAGCAGGGAGAAGTAGAGCCAGTTTGGTATAGTGCTTAAGGTGCTGGTTGAAAAACCCGGAGACTGTGAGTTCTAGTTTCACCTTAGGCATGAAAGCTGGCTGGGTGACTTTGAGCCAGTCTCTCTCTCTCTCTCTCTCTCTCTCTCCCTCTCTCCCTCCCTCCCTCCCTCCCTCCCTCTCTCTCTCTCTTGGCCCAACCCACCTCACAACATTGTTATTGTAGGAATAAGAGGAGAAGGAAGGAGTATTAAGACTGTTTGGCACCTTGATTTACTTATAATGGAATAAAGATAGGACACAAATATAATAAATAGATAAAAATAGGGACAGGTAGGTTGATTGATTCCTGAACGTTGATTGATTCTTCTATTGACTGCGCTCATACTTGGGGCTGTGCTGAGGAGAAAATAAAGGAAGTTTGAAGATGAAGATGGTCTCTGTCCCTTTCAAATGTCAAAGAGGAACAGAAATACCAGGCTTGGATTTGGCAGCTGAACTTCACTTGAGCTTCTTCTACTCTTCCTTGAGCTCCTGGATTCACCCAGCAGCAGCCTTGCCCTGTTGATTTACCAAAAATGTCTTATGGAAAGGCAAGTAGGCTTTGTCAAATCATAGCATCCTCTAATTATTCTCTCTGGGAAGTAGAAGGACAGAGAGGTCAGGAAACCTAATAACTATTTGATTAGATTACACACTGAGAAGGTTTGCCTCCTGCCCTTTCTTACTCCTTTTTGGAAAGGGCCAAGAGGGCAGCCATGGTGTTGCTATCCTCCTTTTGACAGCAGCAAGGATACCATAATTTGTTTCTGTGGATATATATGCATACAATACCCCTACCACCTCCTCACACAGAGACACATACACAGAAAGAGCTGCAACCCAGCAGAATGAACTATTTTTGATACACACCAAGGAAACAGTCAGCTGGCCAAACGTTTACTATTATAATGACTTGGGCAAGAGTCTTATCAGACTCCATCTTCAATGCAGTATCAAAGAAATGACTGAAGGATAAAACACAAATGCAACCTGTGAGAGATAAAATATGCTAAGGATTCTAAACCTACAAAAAAACAACCCTTCATATAAACTGTATTATTTGAAAGTGCTGATCTAATAGGGACTACATTCCTCTACTCCGGCTCAGAAAATGGAGCCACTGTGAATAAACTAAAAGTCATTCTAAGGATGTCTTTCCCTGAAATATTCTGCAGAAAAGGGAAAGGGAAAAAAACATTTTCAAACTAATTGGTAAATTTATTTTATTTCTTCAGTACCAAACAGAGAAAAGTACATGATTCAGCAGTATAAGTTCTTATGTCTAGTATTTTTTAATTAAAAAAAACAGGTAGTAACAAAACTATTACATGCAGATCTGTTGGCATCCTTGAGATAGAGTCATAGTTGGGATAAAGAAAAGAATGACCCACTTATACCTTCTTCCCCTCCTGAGAACTGGGCATCTTGTGCTATAGATGTCTGAATAACCTTCCTCCCCCACTCCACCCCCTCTTGTCTTGTTTCACCTGGCGTTTATTTTCAAATGAATTATATAATTGGATTCTGTTATGTATGTAGGTTTGAATGTCATTGGTTTAGTTTGAATTGTTCTTGTAAAATGTCAAATAGGATTGGTTTAAATAGTGCAGGAAAACCCTGCACTCTGATTGGCTGGCAACTACGGCTGCTGGCTATAAGAAGCAGCCGTAGCCCAGCCAAGTCGGGTCCATTCGAGCTGTAGTCACTTAATAAACTCTTCACTGAAGCTCTTCGCGTCTGACTCTTCATGCAAACATAACAGATTCTATGTGGGTCTTCTTTACTTCCTGTGTGTGTGTGTGTGTGTGTGTGTGTGTGTGAAATCATTAAGCTTTGCTATCAATCTGAGTCTGTAGAAAGCCCACCATCTAACAACAACAACAACAACAACAATAATAATAATAATAACCTGCTACAACCTGGTTTGAGCAGTCATTAGGACTGGGGTGAAAAACGTTTCCCCCCATTTAGGGCACAAGGAAAACATCTTTTATTTCTTTGTAATACAGAAGTATGCTCAGATCCTGAGTCACAGCAGTGAAGAGGGGAACAAATTGTCATACATTTGAATGCAGGTGCTTTGAATAGAAAAATAATTGCACTTCATTAGTGGATTATGAATCCTAATGTGCATTACACTATCTCTTATATCTTTCTTTTTTTGAAGATAATAATTACTCGCATCCCTATTCTTAATCATACTTTGATTCTTTTTATCAATATTTTGCTTCTTTGTTCACCTGCTTTATTTTTTTTTAATTATCTAAAAATGGCAACACGCATTTCTTTATTCAAGCATGACTTTTGTTTTAAGAAAAAGATCTCTATCACCTTAAACAATTTTTTTCTACTTCTGCACCAAAATTTTAACACTTTAGTCTTTTTCTTTTTAATCACTTCAACCTTCGCTCATTACAGGGAATCCATTTCTTTTCAACAGTTCCTCAAAGCTTGTGCCTTAGTAGGTTGCTTTGAGTTCACTGGAACCTTTCAACAATTTAGCTTTTAATGGCCTCAAAGAATCTTCTAGCTTCGCCTGTGAAAGTAATTCTTGTTTAAAGTAGGTGACATTTACCTTGCCAATCACCAGAATTATAGGCAAGCTTAACAGCTCTTGTAGTTAATGAGGTAACTGATGCTTCCATGTCTTAAACAATTCAGATGGGCAATGTCAGCCTCCCTCAAATTGAGATCTTCCAAGTTTGCTGGGACATCTTTGCCAACCCCATGGATGCCCTTGAGTTAGATTCAACTGCATTTCCTGGTCCAAACTAACATGAGAAGTATAAATTGGACTAGGAATCACAAATGTAATTTAGATGCCATAACATAATATAAACAGAACTGATCTTGGCAACACTTGTTTGATAAGGCAGATTCCTTTCACAGTTTTGTTTAGAGAAAAAAAAATCCCTTTTGGAAAATGTGCCTTCCAAAAAATAGAGAGAATGAGAGAGAGAGAGGGAGAGAGGGAGGGAGGGAGGGAGGGAGGGAGGGAGGGGGAGAGAAAGAGAGAGAATACTGAGTGAATATGGCAAGCACTGACTTATTTAGCACAACGTGTTCATTTACTTGTTCCCACTTACATTTCTTGCAACTTAGCCATCTACCTGGTTTTCATGCCTACAAAAGGACTAGAACTCTAAATCTCTCAGTATCAACCCACTAGATAGAACACATCAGAAGACCAACTGCACAGGAAGACTCTATTGAGATCTCTCTCTCTCTCTCTCTCTCTCTCCCTCCCTCCTCCCCTCTCTCTTTCTCATTTGTATAGCCACCCATACAGTGGTGGGATTCAAATAATTTAACAACCGGTTCTCCGCCCCAATGATTTCTTCCAACAACCAGCTCGCCAAGCTGCTCAGAAAGTTAACAACTGGTTCTCCCGAAGTGGTGCAAACTGGATGAATCCCATCACTGCACCTATATCATATGAAAGTTAATAATAATTACATAAATATGAATCTTGCAAGCCTGTATATGCTATATGCCTGTAGAATTAGAGAGGCATTTACCTAAGCAACTTCTGAAAGTTACCTCTGAATTTAAAGAATGTCTTCACTCTTTTTGCCTAGACACAAGTTTCTGAATTTTTTTTTGTCAAAGTCATCTTTCTTGTTCTCTTCACTTGGTTTCAAGTCCAGCAGCTTAACAACTGCACCAAACAATATACTAAGCCATAAATTGTGATATACAAGCCATGAGTGTTAGGTTCTCACAATGCAATAAAGAAGCTGCCACAGCTGATCTGCATGTGTAATTTTTCTTATTTTCCTATTTTTCCTATTTGCATCCTTCATAGGTAAAGGAAAAGAAAATAATATCCAGGAAAAGTCACTAAAGGCTATCTATTAATTCTAAGAAACTTAGGCCACAGCTGCCTGACTGGTTTATTTATTAATGATAAATAAATAAATAGGTTTAAGGTGTTGAACCAGGAATAAAGACGTCTAAGTTCTAGTCTTATGGCCAGCTCATGGTTTGGAGCCAGTTACTCTCTCGTAGCCCAAACTACCTTCTAGGTGAGTTTCTGTAGGAAAAAAAATAGGGCAGTGAGTGCTAGATAAGCCACTTTAAACTCCTGAGCAAGAGTTAAGATATATATCTAATAAACAAATATTCTTAGCAACATTTAAAATAAAGCACCAAACCAAATTTAAACCAGAAAGTCAGAACCAATTAAAAGGAGCAGATAAAAACAACAGTCAGAATCAGATATTAAAAGTCTGTCACTGATTGGATGTTCCACATATATTCACCACTGAAATCTTAGAAAAGTTTTTTTTTAAAAACCAAATTGCTGAGTTATCAGAATATGCTTGTGTCACACTCACATTGCCTTGCCTGGTTGCTTGAACCTGGGCAACCTGAGTTTTCTTTCATTTAGCATAATCTTTATAAACACATCCTGACCCATTCCGGGTTGTATTGCATTTAGTTTCATGTCCGCAAATTGGTAATGACTTATAGGCAATTTGCAAAATGATGCACGGTACCTCAAACTACGTAGAAAATATTACTGAAAGCCTGAACTGCCAACAATATGGCACATGATGGAATATGCTTGACAAATCTTGACCTCCTTGTTACAAATACTTAAAAAGATGACAGAATGCTGACTGGAAGTAACAACGAAGGAAGGAAGGACCCCTTTTTGTGGTTAGCAGAACAAAGAAGTTGGATAATTAATGGATATACTCCAGCATGTATATTTTTATGAAATATACAAGTGTACTATTTAGTCCAAAAAGAAACATTAATATGAAATCAGACACAGAAGTTGAAGAATATGCCTGGATAAATCCATTTCTTTTGGTCATCTGCTTTTAGAACAGAGCTACAACCTAGCCAGTTTCCAGCCTGACATTGTGTTGGGAGGGACATGTAACCATTCTCAGAAGTGCTGAAAAAGTAGCTGGTATTATTATTGCTGTTGTTGTTGTTGTTGTTGTTGCTGTTCTTCTTCTTCTTCTTCTTCTTCTTCTTCTTCTTCTTCTTCTTCTTCTTCTTCTTCTTCTTTTCTTCTCCTTCTCCTTCTCCTCCTCCTCCTTCTCCTGTTTGCAGTTTAACATTATATTGATTATAATATAAAATATTATATAGTATAAAATATAAAATACAAAGTAAACAGAAAAGCAGTGAGGAGGAAAAGGGGGAAAGAGAAGTGAGGAAGAATAAGAAAAAAATAGAAAAGAAGCATTGACTTCCAACTCCTTCTCCTTCTTCTGTTTGCAGTTTAACATTTTATTGAGTTATAAAATATTGTAAAATATAAAATACAAAAGTAAATAGAAAGAAGTGGGGAGGAAAAGGGGGAAGAGAAGTGAGGAAGGGTAAGAAAAAAATGGAAAAGAAACATTGACTTCCAACTCTCTTTACAACTTTTTGCTTTTTCATAATAATATGAACAAGTCATTTTTTAAAGATCTATCAATCCACTTGGTAAAACCCAAAATCAAAATTTCATTCTTTTCCACTTCAAGCACAAAGTTCAGAAGTGATCTCCAAGTGGAAACAAAAGTACTCATGTTCTTTTCTTTAATCAAAGTAGGCAATTTTGCCATTTCAGCCAACTCCATCAACTTCTCCAACCATTCGTCCATAGCAGGAATCGAAGTGTCAGTATTGGTCTTCTTGAGAAAGCTCCTTTTAATAGTTCAGATATTTTCGACGATAAAAATAGGAATGTCCCTAAGAGGTAATTACAGAGAATTTTAGGAAATTTGACTTATTCACAGTTTCAGATTCAATTTTCATAAGTCACTGCAGTTTCAGCAGTTAGAATACAGGACACTACAGATACATCCAAATATGAAATTAGATTAAATTTGAAATTGGATTAAATTTGTCACCTGGTGCAGAGAAAAGAAGAATCTCAAAAACATGTAAGGTTCTATTAAAAGATAATACAAGCTGTTTGAATGCAGTATGGGAATTAGAGGTAAAAGCTTCTTCACCTATGACTTTATATTAATCCATTTGGAAGAGGAACTACTGACATCATTTTCCAGCTGAATTAGGGGAAAATTAGTATTTTATAGATGGCATTTAAACCAAGACAACTTACCATTATAAATCCTAGGATAAGTCCCATGTGCATCAGAAAATGTAAAGAATTACATGGCTTGGAAAGTTGTTCAATTATTTTTGACTAAATTTTTCATTAAAAATAGGACAGGTTATTACAGTACACCTTAAGCTGACCTTATAGATAGGGTTTTTTGGTTTTTTCTTTTTCTTTTTCTTTTTTTAGGGGACAGGGGGAAGGAGGTGATAACACTAATAATTACTTAGAGCATAAAGATTTGACAGGTTTTGTGAATGACGGAGATGAAGATGATGAAGATTAAGCCAAATATTATGGGTAACAGTAAGATTGTGGAAGGGACGTGGTGGCTCAGTGGCTAAGACTCTGAGCTTATTGATCAGAAAGGTCAGCAGTTCAGCGGTTTGAATCCCTAGCACTGCGTAATGGAGAGATCTCCCGTTACTTGTCCCAGCTTCTGCCAACCTAGCAGTTCTAAGGCACATAAAAATTCAAGTAGAAAAATAGGGACCACCTTTGGTGGGGAAGGTAACAGCATTCCGTGCACTTTTAGTGTTTAGTCATGCCAGCCACATGACCACTGAGACGTCTTTGAACAGCGCTGGCTCATTGGACAGCGCTTTTTAATGGAGACGAGCCCCTTTGTAACGGAGATGAGCACCCTAGAGCTGGAAATGACTAGCACATATGAGCAAGGGGAACCTTTACCTTTACCTTTTTAAGATTGTGGAAAACAGGAAAGAACGTGAATATTGCCGTATTGTGGCCAATATATTTTCTATAATGAAAATGTTAGCAGATAGAAGAAGGCCTCAATATAATGACAATTCAGAAGAATTTATGTATGTATGTATGTATTTAAATATGAGATGTTCATTTTCTCAGTACATGGCTTAGAGAAAAAAGGAGAGATTTTCTTCAACCCAATTTAAACGTAGATATAATGTTTTTTAGTTACAAGCCCTAGGCCCCTTGATGATTTAATTTTAAAAAGGTGTTGATGATAAATTTATTTTTTATTTATTTATTTTATTTGGACTTGTATGCCGCCCCCTCTCCTGAAGGACTCGGGGTGGCTCACAACTAAAATACAAACAATAAATAATTTTAAAAACCATTAAACCAAAACAAGCCCAAACAGCTTAAAACCCAATTTAAAACACCCCCCAAAAAGTCAGTCCAGCCCGGCCTGCTCAAACAGCCAGGTTTTTAGGCCGCGGCGGAAGGAGCAGAGATCAGGAGCCAGATGGAGTTCCAAGGGTAGTTGGTTCCACAAGGCAGGAGCTGCTACAGAATAGGCCCTCCCCCAGGGAACTTCCAGCTGACACTGTCTTGCAGACAGCACCCCAAGTAGCCCCAGTCTGTGCGCACACACAGGGTGATCGGCATTCGATGTCGGCAGGAGATGCTCCCGCAAATACCCCGGACCCAAGCCATGTAGGACTTTGAATGTTAATAATAATACCTTGAATCTCACCTGGAGGGCAACCAGTAACCAATGCAGCTCACGCAGGAGGGGCGTAACATGGGAATATTGGGAAACTCCCATCACAACCTGGGCCTTGGTGGTGCAGGCTGCTAAATGCCTAGCACTTAAGTTCCAGCTGCCTGCAATTATTGTAGGCTCGAATCCCATCAGGCCCAAGGTTGACTCAGCCTTCCATCCTCTCGGGGTAGGTAAATTGAGGACCCAAGATTGTTGGGGGCAATAAGCTGACTTTGTAAAAATGCCGCTTAGTAATAAGCAGGCATATACAATGGAATGAAGGCTATTGCTGAGCGCATTGGGTTGTATCCCAAAAATTGTAAGCCGCCCTGAGTCTTTGGAGAAGGGCGGCATATAAATCTAATTTTAAAAAAAACCTATGCGGCCATATTCTGCACCATTTGAAGCCTCCAGGTGGCATGCAAGGGCAGTCCTAAATAGAGAGCGTTGCAGTAGTCAAGTCGGGACGTGACAAGTGCATGAGTGACTGTGAGAAGGGCATATCAGTCCAGGTATGGGCATAGCTGGTGAACCAGCCGAACCTGGGGAAAAGCCCCCCTGGACATGGCCCCTACCTGCTCCTCCAAACCGAGCTATGAATCCAGGAGGACCCCAGGTTTCACGCCCTGTCCACAGGGGGCAACACCTCTCCCCCCATGACCAAAGATGGAACCTGCTGACTGATCCGAGATGCCTGTACACACAGACACTCAGTCTTGGCCGGATTGAGCTGCAGCCAGTTCCTGCCCATCCAGATCCGTACCACATCCAGACAGCGGGACATCACGGAGAGGGCATCACTGATTTGGTTTGGGGTGGAGATAAATAGATGATAGATAGATAGATAGATAGATGTTAGTCTTTATGTTCTCTTCAGTGTATTGTAAATAGCAGTAAATAAAGCAGATTAGAAAAAAAAACTTTAGATGAGGAAAACCTATGTATTATTTCTTAAAGCTTCTAACACAAGTTCAATTTCTATCCATTGTGGATTTTTTCCCCTAAGGAAAGATGGAATCTATCTAAAATTCATTCTGATTAATGTCCAGCTATCCAGGAATCCTTGTGGAATGAAATACGGAAAGTCAGTCCCACTGGGATCCTTGGCAGCTTTTGTTTTTACTTGTGTGGGAAAATTTAGAGCAATTTTTCCATTATAAGGGCAATTTAATTTATAGAGCTGTAGGGAGTGCTATACATTAGACCTGAATAAATTTCTTGGCAAATTCTTCAAGGAAAAAAGTTGGCCTGGACATGTTTATATTTGTCTTTTCCTATGATTTTCAGCTGCCTTACTAAATAAATAACCATATTTATTCTAGTCACAGCAAGGGGGAAAAAAGTCTCAGGGAACAATCATTAAGACTCTGACTTACAATAAGTCTGGTCCCTGGCATTTAAGTAAATCTATCAGTTGCATATTCATTCCTGACATGGCAAGAATCGATGTAACATTTTGTTTTTTAGAAGTTGAGAAATGTGGTGTTCATAATTATATGTGACATAACTGTGCCTACAAAACATTTACTCTAATTCTTCCATTTCCTTTGAAAGGAAAGGAAAGGAAAGGAAAGGAAAGGAAAGGAAAGGAAAGGAAAGGAAAGGAAAGGAAAGGAAAGGAAAGGAAAGGAAAGGAAAGGAAAGGAAAGGGAGAGAGGAAGCAGAGATTTGTTATTTGAGTAGTTAACAGGTTGATAGTTATTCACAAAATATTTCATGAAATCCATCCTATGAGAGAGAAAAAACAAGTACTCTGCTGGATTAGACCAATGATAGGTAACTGAATCAGTTTATTCCCAGACTGTACCATTTTTGCAAGTAGAAGGTCCAATATTTTTTATTTGCTATAAGGAGTTACAGACCATCTCTCTAAAGACCGAATGAAAATTATTTTTTTTAAAAAAACCCTTTCTGAATAAAACCTGAAATGCTGTCTTCAACACAGACTATCAATTCATATACTTGAGAAGACTAGGTTAAGCAGGCTGGATGTCCATTACTCTCCAATTTTACAACTCTTTTTTTCTGTCACCAGTTCAGAGACCTTATTTATTCTGCTAAAAGTACTGTAATCATGATACTGATGACCTATAGAGGCCTAGTTTCAGAATTGGCAGCTCTCAAACACTAATGGATTCAGAAGGGTCTATCTCCAACCAGTGTGTAATACAGTGGTTAAGGTGGGCAGACTAGAACAGGAGAAACCCAAATTCAAATCAACCTTTAGTTACTCAGTACTATGGTTAGTTACTCAGTAATATGGAGCCAATCATTCTTTCTCAAAACAATCTATTTCTCAGAGTTTTTCTTGTAAATATAAAATGATTTCTATGAAGCACTTTCAAGATTCTGGATTAGAATTGTAATATAAATCCTACATTTAGTATTGGACAAGATGATCTCTTGGGGCCTTTCCAGTTCTATCATTCTGTGACACTATAACAGCTATCAAATTAAAAATAAACTATTCTAATCATGCATATGGTGATGCTTCTGAATAACAGCCAAGTAGCTGCTTGGTTTGTACTAGATCCTTATCATCTCTGATTACCCTCCATGCAATGTTCAACTCGCCATCAATATTCCGAATGACATTTGGGATAATCTAAAATGGCAGCCAGCCAGCTTGGACAAGAGCCAAATATAGACTCAGATCCTAATCAGATGTTTCCTGGGGATGGGCAGAGTTTCTGAGTGGAGGCCAACTTGGCACTCCATCCTGCACTGGTTTGTTTGTTTATTTATATATTTATTTGTACACTTTGGAGGCCACCCAATTCCCAGGATTCTGGGCCACTCACAATTTGAAAAGTAGGAAAAAATATAAAAGCAAAGTTGCTCCTGTCCCCATTATAGAAGAAGGTTAAGCATTTGTGATCACTTAGAATCATTGAGAAAGAGCGGAGGTTTATAAAAATGTAGATGCTATTTATTGGGGAATGTGTTCAGTTCAGTTCAGTTCAGTTCATGGGATGAGATGTTGTGAAGGGGCTTTGGCTTGCATAAACAAAGCATTTCCCACCAAAAAGGCTACATGATGCAGTTCATGAGCAGACAAAGAGGTGATATAATTTGTCTTCACAAGACACTGTTTATCTTTTTGAAGCATCTTCCAGCTATGACCAGTCTCACTGTATACTTCACAGCAACATGATGTAAAATAAAGGAGTTTTTTTTTTCATTTTGCTTTTAGAAATGAGTGGGTCACCCTTCATAAAGCCATTTTGAGGGCATCTTTTGCTCTGGGCATTGAATGTGAGAACTCTCCTTTAAAGCCTTTGATGGCCTTAGTGACAACTTTAGTAAGCTGGCAGGTCAGGAAGCAGGACAGCAGTGCCGAAAGTGGGCAGGGGATGATAACACTTTCACCACCTACCTAAGGATGGAGGGTTTGATGCCACCAGCACCACACTGAAAACTCAACTCTGATCTTGGCACCAAAGCCAAGAATAGCCCAAGCTTTGGAGAGCAGAGAGAGAGAGAGAGAGAGAGAGAGAGAGAGAGAGAGAGGGAGGGATGGAGGGACGGAGGGAGGGAGAGGGAGAGAAAGAGAGAGAGAGAGAGAGAAACAATTGGCTAAACTAGACTATGAACATCTGTGCCTGTGTATCTGTGTGTTTCAGGCCCCAAGGACCAACAATGAGTTGCTGGAGTTACTAAACAATAGTTTCTTTTATTGTTCTCTATCTATAGATAGGATCTTGCCAGACTAACACAACTATTTCAATAATTGCAGATATGCTCTGGGAATAGCTAGGGAGAAGCTAGAATTATAGTATAGTACAGAAATAAACTCATAGGTTACTTTCAATGTGCCAAACTAGTGGTATAAAATGTTCATAAGAATATATGTTTTTATCTACTTATTAAATTTATTTATGAAATAAATTTATATAGCCACCCAGCTCACACCCAGTGACTCTGGATGGCATACAACCTTTTTATTACAGTACATTTTATTCTTTGTTGATGACTCCTGAAACATAAAGCACTATTGTAACAGTAGTCTGATCTGTGGTTTTGCAGCTAAAAATAAGTATACATATATATGTGTGTGTGTGTGTGTGTGTGTGTGTGTGTACACTGTATATTATTTCCTGGGCTTAATACCTGTATAAGTTGAATGTATCCCAAGCTAACCACTCTAGGCCTTGTTAGATTTGTTAGATATATAACCCAGCTTCCCACAGCAGCATCAGAATACAACAGCTTTCTTTGAGATTCTGCCAACTTCCTCCATTGAAAAATTCAGTTGAATAATATCCTAGGCATTGTTATGCAAGAAATGATTACAGAATTTGATCAGGAAGAAGACCCAGCAAAATGGTATTTGAGCTTCTTTCAGATTAAAAAAAATGCAACTGGCAAATTTTTCAAATATAGTCATACTATTTTGCCCTGTCTTAAATAGCAATTTTCATACTATTACAGAACACACATTATGTCAGACAGATAGACTGGTCAAGTCAGGGAGAGGAGTGAAGCAGTGAATTAGTCTGGAATCATTGCATAAGCACAAAAGGCCAAAGCAGTTGAATAAGTTGAGCCTTGCCTAAGTTGGCCCAGGTACAAACTGCCAGTCTGGAAAGATTCCTGTGAAATAGGCATACACAATAAAGTAGCTAATAGAAATCTTCACATGTAAATTGGTTGGTCAGGCTTGACACATTACCACTCTTGTTGCTGTTGCAATTACTATACCTACAACTGCTTTCCTACCTTTTTATATACAATGGATATAACCACAAAGTCTTTTAGCTGATTTCAGTTTAGGATATTACAGAAATTCATCCATTGTGATTTAATTAATATAACATGGTAAAATAAACAGAGACTTTTATAGTGGGGTCAAAAAAGGTATCTCCAATCACACAGTCATTGCTGCCATGTTGACTTTTTAAAGTGCGTTTTGGACACCCCTCCAAACAAACCATGATATGAAACCATGTCAACCCAGAATAATCATCTGTCTCATAAGCTTGTGTTTTGCCTCTGCTGAAACCAAACCTGCAGGCTAGCCTTGATCCCTGCAGATTATTTTAATAAGCATTGAGGAATGAGGAAAATATAGGTGAGTTAGCAGAGCAAGTGTAGCTACTGGCCTGCCTAGCTTAACAAGAAGAGAAAGAGTGTGTGTGTGGGATGGGGGTCTACTCCTTTGTGCAACATCACAGTTCCCTTGTATATAGAGAGCAACATTTTTAGATGCCCTGCACTGAGAAAAATAGGACCAGGTAATGAAGACACTGTTTAACTTCAAAGGGCAGTTGTACATAGAAGTGGGCTCAGTGGCTACTCATATGTGGAGTGCCACAGGGATCAGTCTTTCCCTCTTCTTTTTTTCAAAGTGAGACTGTACAGTAGAGGTTATAAGTCATCTTGGAGTGAGATGTGTGACCCTAAAGAAAGAAAATAGGGAAAGGAAAAACAGAGAATGAGGCAGGAAAAGATTTCCCTGCTTATACTCTCTATGGCAGGGCTGTCAAACTTCCAGCCCACAGGCTGGATGTGTTACATGCTGGCCACACCCACATTTCCCCAGTTTAGCAAAGGGGTGGAAAGTCCCAATACATCACATGATGCTGCCGTGATGTTGTGAGTTTGACACCCCTGCTCTATGATATGAAAGAAAGCCTTTCAAGATGATGTTATAGTAACCTGAATCAATAAAGTGCCAGGATTTCTAGTGAAGTGGTTTTGCAGCCTGGACTTATTCTGAAGGCTGATATACATCTTTAAAGTCTTCTACTCTCTATTTGGAGAGGCAGAGAACCTTGTCTTTCACCACATGAATGGCATCCTGTCCTTGGGGCATTCCACTGTCCACTGAGCAACATGCTGAAGTGTTATTGCTATTATTTTTGTTTGTTTGTTTGTTTATTTCCACCTTTAATATTTTTACAAGTAATTCAAAGTGCCAAACATGCCTAATACTCCTTCATCCTTCTATTTTCACAACAGCAAGAACCCTGTGAGGTGGAACAAGTTGAGAGAGAGCATCTGGCTCAAAGTCATCCATCAACATAAAAAGCAAGTAGATCACAGGTGACTCCATCCACTTAATTAATACACAGAAGAGCAGTAATTCTAACCTTACTGTCTGTGGAGATTTTCAGTTATCCAGGTCATGGTTGTCCCAAAATCCTTTTTTTCAAAAGGCAACTGGACTTTGTTTTTCCTTGAAAACATTTTGCTTGCCATCCAAGAAGTTTTTTCAGAAGCTTAAAAAAAGCACCTTTGAGTTCTAAGCTTACCTAACTTTGCATTGAACATTATCACTATGACACTATTTATTCTTTCTGGATTGCCAATGACCTGATGATCTATCAAAGCCCACCACATTAACAATCAGAAGACAGTGGAGGACATTCTTGAAAATTACAGTCATGGCATTTGGATGATGATGCTTTAACAGAAATAATCCAATGTTATGACAATTAGAAAGGTTTTGCTGTTAAGTAATTTTAATAGTTGCCTTTTGTCCCTACTAAGACTAGAATGTTCTCCTTTTTATTATATAAATCCCTGAGACTGTTTGCCACTGTTAGACATCCAGAAGCCCTCTAGTTAAGAAAGTCCTGTTTGTTCTATTTTCAGTATGTCAGCTGACAAAATTTGGATACATTCAACAAAAAAAGTATTATTACAGTAGTTATGAAAACTAATGCAGCTTGCCAGCCATTATTTCAGAGACAAAATCATAGTTTTAGAAAATGTTCTTCAATTGAATACGCTAATGTTGCTTTTCTAACAGCACATCTTCATTGCATTGGGGTAGATTCAGCTAAATAACAGATTCACGTCATTTAGTTTTTAGTTTTGCATGTATGGCTGCCTTAAAGAATCACAATGGTGATTTGTTTTTACTTTAGTTTGCACTCCTTTGTTCCATAATTAAAAATCTATATTTATATTATAATTTGTTTCTCCATTTAATTGATTGTGTAGTGTTAATTGTTCAGCATTCCATACCTCTACAAAAAATAAGCAGCTTTTTTTTGTGAGTGATTATTTGTTTACTTGGAAATATGTATTTTGAAAATAGAAAAGAAGGTCATCATTAGAACTGACTGCTCTCAAATGTAGGGCTGTCTTAAAACAAATAATCCATCTGGAAAATTCCCCTATCTCAAAATAATTTATTTTTAACCAAGCATCAGACTGATCTGAGAAATTTGGTTCTCTGTACTGTATTCTTTTTACACTCCCATCTATTCATCCTGAAAATGCATTTCTTATCCAGGAGATGATGTTGATGATGGTGCCCCAATTTCATAGGTTACACTGTAAAAACGGTCACCCCAGGTGCTCAGACTGAAAAGAGCAAGAACCGAGTAGCACTTATTTGTTGGTTTTTCCACAATTTTATGGCACCATATCTCCTAAGTGGATTTTGCTTAATTTCCTTTTGGGTTTCCAGTTGAATTATCAGCCTATGTGAGCTGGCAGAAAAATCTCAAGTGTGCTTCACACACCTTGCTGCGTTATAATGGCAACTCTTTTCACCTCTATGAGCCACTTTGGCTTTTGTTAGGGTGTAAAGACAACACAATTTCCTTCCCTGAACATTTGCTTCAATTTTCTAATGGAGGGAGGAGTGTTGTTTCACAAAGCCATTTCAAGGTTTTGTTTGTTGGTTTGAAATATCATTCAAACAATATACCTCTTTTTAATTCTGCACACCCCTATTAAATGATAGCTCAGTGTTCCCTAGATTAGCAGTTATGTCTTTTGGGATCATTGTGACTGATTAGGTTTTGCGATTATTATGAAATCCCTCAGTTGGAAAAGCATCTCATGGCAGAATAACAGAGTTAGAAGGGATATTGGAGGTCTTCAAGTCCAATCCCCTGCTCAAGCAGGAGACCTTACACCATTTCAGACAAATAGCTGTCCAAACTCTTCTTAAAAACCTCCAGTGATGGAGCACCCACAGCTTCTGGAAGCAAGTCATTGTTCCACTGATTAATCTGACTGTTATGAACTTCTTCCTTAGTTCTAGGTTGGCTCTCTCTTTGGTTGGTTTCCATCCATTGCTGCTTGTCCTGCCTTCGGTGCTTTGGAGAATAGGTTGACCCCCTCCTCTGTGCCAGCCCCTTAAATATTGGAACACATTGCAGCAGAGGTTGTTTTCAAGATAATGCTAGGCCCCACATCCCCCTTCTGAGGCCTTCACATCTCTTCTCAAACAGAGATTTCTGAAAATCTGGGTTTCCCACTGTATTTTCTGGAGTAGGGGGAAATGGATGAAAGCTGCAATGTAAAGCTACACTGTTTCACTACTAAGAAAAAAACTAAAGAAAAACTTCAAAGTTTACCCACAAATCTATCCAGTGTGATATCTGATGAATCTCCTCCCACTTTGCAAGCCTCCCAAATGATTAGAGTGGACCTTTGGCACAAAAAAATGGACAATCCCACATTGGCTTTTCCATAATTAATTGAGTATCTCATAATTGGCTGATTCCAGGAAGCACTATGCTATTACCATGACTTTCAAACTGGAATGATTTGGAATAACACGATGTGTTAAACCCAAATCCACCATTATGGCTTAATGTGATGTGTAAACCAGCCACAGTCCCCTTTTTAAACAGAACATATACAGATGGTTAATGGGCTGATCTGCAAAATGCAAGTGTAATTTTGCTTGCCAGCTCAAAATTTAGATGTAACACACAGTATAAACAAGATGAAATTCAAGAGAGAGCCAAAGGAGAGAAAATGGAATTCAGATAAATGAAAAAGGGGTGAAAACAAGTCTCAGTATCCAACTGAAACAATTCTTTGTGCACTAATGGGCATCACAGGATAAAAGTAGGAAAAATCTTTTTTCCTCTTTTGAATAGCTACTAAACCATGTTCATGTGAGGTCAATGTGAGGTTTAAGGAAGGATTTCCCACTGATCGTTTCTACAGAAGACATTTAACTTTCACTTGCAGTATTAAGAAATCTAGATTTGTCATATAAATAGAGCCTTGATGTAAGTTTGTACAAATTCTTACAGTTTCAGGGGCAATTAATATCTCATTTACCCTTATTTTTTTAAAAAAAAGTTTAATGAAGATATTATACTTCATTAACAACAAATTGGATAAAAGAGGGCTATGCATATAGAATACATCTGAAGCAGAAGTTCATGCATACTTTTCTCCTATTTAAATAGGAGGATAGCCATTTTTCTGTATAAGACATAAGGTATCTCAAAATTGTTGATAGCCTCACATTGCAATGAATAAAGACATATATTTATTAATTGGACTTGTATGCCGCCCCCTCTCCACGAGGACTCGGTGCGGCTCACAACTAAAACACAATAATACAAACAATAAATATTTAGAAGAAATATTCAATTTCATTGCTGCTAAGTTTGTTGGCTGAGCAGATACAAAGATATCCAGAAAAATTATTGAAGCCTGGGAAATTGGTCTCTTGTCAGTCAAAAGGAGTGCTGATTTACCACCACCTTAACAGCTACTTAGGAGCCATGGACTTGGCAGCACAAGGAAACAACAGCCAATAGCTCTCCATTAATATATCAATCAACCAATAGAACACCAAACCAGGCACCACATAAATACGATGCAGCCCAAAGCACACATTCTGGTAAAGAGAAGTTCCCTGAGGATGGGCTGCAGCATAGTCCAAAAGCTCGGAAAATTAAACTTCTGGTCCTGGTGTCCGAAAATTGGATTCTGCAACATTATCCTGCGACACAATACTTGCCTTCATTCATAATATATCTCTAGGCATTAGATCTGTATGTATAAAGTCTACTGAACCTAGCTCAAACACAGTTCTTTTTCAGATATGAGAGCAGAGGTGGTATTCAGCAGGTTCTCACCAGTTCTGGAGAACTGGTAGTGGAAATTTTGAATAGTTTGGACAACCGGCAAATACCACCTCTGACTGGAGATGTTACAGTATCCTTCCCCTGCCATGCCCACCAAGCCACGCCCACAGAACCAGTAGTAAAAAAATTTGAATCCCACCACTGTATGAGAGTACATTACTGTACTGAGATCCAGTTTAGTGCAGTGGTTAAAGGCATTGCAGTCAAAACCAGAAAACTGTGAGTTCTACCTGAAACATAAAGCCAGCTAGATGACTTGAGCCACTCATCAAGAATCAGGAAAGAGCGAACCACATCTGAAATGTTGGCAGAAAAACTGCAGGGACTGGTCTAGGCAGTTACCAGGATTCAACACTGACTGAAAGGCACACACACACACATCAAGAATCTGTTCACATATCAGCGCTTAATGGCACTATATCAGATCCAAAATCAGTAAATAGAGAGCCAACATAAGAGAGCCAATGTTTTAATGTAATTTAAGTTGAGGTAACACAAATTTACTACCTCCCCTTTTGCCTGAATGTTTCACATTGTGAAACAGGAAGCTTGCAACAACAGCTGTCCTGGTGACCTCAAAGATTCTGTCTGTTATTCACAAGTTCCAGAATGAAAAGAAAGGGAAACTATAAATGTATTTATAGCTGGGATTTGGCTGCAGAATACAATAAAAGACCAAAAAGGTGGAAGGGGGAGTACTTTTAAAAGTAAATGAGTCATATCCTCAGATGACACCAAAAGCTTACATTTCAGAAATTTAAAAGCAACATACAAGGAAAGAATAAGTAGCTGAAAATTAAAATTTACATTCACTGTGTACCAAGGAAATCACTTTGCTTAATGCTTTTTTTTTAAAGCGTGGCATATATGTATCATTCTTTAAGCACCTATTTAGAAGGTTTCAAGGTTAAAGTGTAATCTTCCAGCCACAATCTTCAAAACGCTTATTCTCTAGATTAGTTTCACTGATGCGCTGCAGGGCTGTATGATTTGGACTCTACCTCCTCATAATTATCCAGGGTTCTTCTCAACAACTTTAGTTAATTGGGAAAGGAAGAAGAAATTTAGACCTGAAGATATATTTCCTGAAAAGATGGCAAACAGAGAATTAATTGAATCGAGTGAAAGAAACTTTAAAATGGGATATACTCTGTTTTTTTTTTTCTCACTCCTTCCCCCATTTTTGTTAAAAGCCTCCTCAGAGGAATTCATCTTCATCAGCATCTGAGGCAAAGATTGTGTCCATTGGCAGTCATCATTTATCTGCAGCACACAGCCCACTAGTTCTATTGTCAGTGACACTTAAAAACTGTTGATGTGGAAGGGATAAGGTTATTTAACAAGTTATCTGCTTTGGGCAAAGTTAATAAGTGTCCTCTAGAATCATAGTACCAGAGGGACCTTTTAATCTTCTTGCACGCTTTATTCTGAGGGAGCTATTTTAGAAAGTACATTACAAAATTATGAATTATTCCCAGATAAAACCAAAATTGAAATATACATTATGTTGTTTTTTTTTAATATTTCAGAATTCTGCCTTCCTTTTAGAAACTCCAGATGACATCCATGTTTCCCACTCCCCAATAATTTTATCTTATAAAAAAGCAAGGTAAATTAGTCTGAAAGATGATTAATATACCCAGTGAGTGTTATGGCAAACTAGAAATGTCTTCCCAATTGTCTCGCCTTCCATTATATAGCATAGGGTTCATCAAGACATCATTTTCTAGCCCATCTATTCTGCCACTCATTCTTATAGACTAACAAGATGCTCATTTTCCTGAATTGGGCCTTTTCTCCTGCATTGTAAACAACTTCTGTGATTAATATACCTCTCAGTTTTTCATGCATAAATTGTGACTTCTAAGTTTTTCAAATTCACTACATCCAAGATATGAAGGAGAGCCATGATGGATGTATGGATAGAGATGGATAGATAGATAGATAGATAGATAGATAGATAGATAGATAGATAGATAGACAGATAGACAGATATATGCATATATACATCTATGTATACATACACATCCATGCAGAGACATACAGAGACACACACAGACACATACAGACACACACAGAGACACACACAGACACATATAGGCACACACAATATTTCCAACTGCAGAGAAAAATAAAAATAGAATGTCCTATTCATAGAAAAATGTTAAGAAAAGAACAGCAAAAAAAATAAGGAAGATTTGCTACTGCTACCTTGTATCTCCACTTGTGGAATTGAAAAGATATTATAGCAGTTAGCTAAGTAAGACTGCAGAGCCGCGTAGATTCAGAGCCACATAAGCTTCAGGCACTGAGAAAAGACATCAACAGCATTACTTAGCTCATCTGAGGCAGAGATGTATGGCTGGGCATCCTCAGCACACTGATGATAATTCCATCTAATTCAACAATAAAATGATTCACATTTATTGGCCACAGATAATGTCTTGAAAGGGATGGCTGCCAATGTCATTCTGTTGGAAGAATGAAAGAAGAGAAACTTGCTCATACGACATTCTCTTGTTTTGGTTTAATATTTTCTTGCTTTGGTTTAATATTCACAGGTTGTCAATATGATGCTATACAGTTCAATAAAGATACAATATATGTGTCAGCTACACAAGTTAAACTGATCAGGAAATCAACAGAACAGGAAGGCTTAAAAGTACTTTTATTGAGAATGGGTGTAATAAGAAAATCTTGCAAGCCTGCTTCTGCTACATCTTTACCCTCTTCTCCTACTCCAGTGAATCCGGGAGACATCACCCTGAACTACCACCACTACTTCCAAATGCTATTTTATCACTGTATATTTTTTTAAAAAAGTTTTCTGCATCTTTTGCCTAAGAGACAATTCTTACATTTCTGTCAAGGCCATCTTCCCTTACTCTTTGCAATATGAATGTGCTTTGAGGTTTTATATCAAAAATTGGAATTTATTTCTTTATGAAGAACTTCTATACATGGGTCTCAGCAAGAAATATTATTATTCTTCAACATTGGAAAGACTGTGATTCCTGATCTGTAATCTTGGATCACCGATATGTCCATGCATATAGCTATATATCCATGCAATAGGATGAGCAAATTTAAAGGTGTGTTTAAAAATTGAACTCTTTTTAAAAAATATAGTTTTGAGGAGGAGAGGAATAAATGTGTTTGTATGTATGTATAACATGTTTTTGTTTTTCCTTATTTCTGCTTCTTTTGGTATCCCTTATGCTTTTTAAAGTTTCCTTTTCCTTTGTAATTTTTAAATATTCTTTAATATTTCTTGGCATATTAAAGTAATAAAATAAATATGCCTTTAAAAGACATATAAAAATACACTGGAAAATATAATTGGCCAGTTCGTGATGCCAGAATCACCATCTCATTGTATGATGAAGATGGTTAAGCCAGGCATAAGAGCTACATTTGTTAAGTGCTGGGGAATATTTTTGGGACCAGCCAGATCTGTACATCAGAAATGGATCCAGGTTATGGACAAAAAAAAACATCAAAAAGGTGGCCCAATAACTTTTAAAATGATGTCGAGGGGAAAGTTGACATGTTTTGGGCACATTCAGTAAAGAAGAGAGTGGGTGGCTCAGAAAATAATATACAGGATACAGACAATATTGAAACAAGTTAATAGGTGGGCATGACCAAGAGAAATGGACAGAAGGCAAAAAGTCAAGGAAAAGGGAACACACAATAGGAATATTTGTAAAAGTACACAGTGAATATATTCTTTTCTATGCCAATATTATAATTCATAGAGCTAAGGTAGATGGGTTTAGAGTGCTTGGCTGCAACACAGTCATTTCCAAATGAAAAACTTTACAGGTAATCCTTGACTTACAGCCACCATTGAACCCAAAATTTCAAAAGTAAAAGTGCAATATTTGTTAAGTGAGTTTTGTCCCATTTTATGACCTTTCTTGCCACAGTTGTTAAATGAATCACCACCATTGATAAGTTGGCTCTGAAGAGGACTGAAGATATGAAACAGATATCCAAGTGTGAGGTCCTTGGTGCTCTCTAAACTTGCTTATTTTCTTGCACTGATGATTTACCTGGTTAAAGTAATGAAATGTCTTCAAGAAAGCAAGCAAGCTCAGAGTGCACCAAGGACCACTCATGTCAACCTTGAGCTACAAATATTCTCCTTTATAGGTATCCATGTTTTGAAGAGCTAATAGGACATGAGAGAAGCAGTGAGTTAACTTGGTTTGTAAATAATAGCAAACACTTCAAAATAAAAAAAGTGATTCTGAAGAGCTGCAAAAGAAGGTCCTGAGGCTGGGTGAATGGTCAGCCAACTTCCGGATATAGGTTAAATAAACAAATGCACATTGGGGCAAAAATCCATAAAATAACATGTACAGTGTTGGAGTCTGTGCTGGTAGCATGGACAGGAATTCAATGAATATGTTGATTCAGAGTGGGGCAACTATGAAAAAGGGAAGATCTATGTTAGAGAACATTAGGAATAGCTTTAAAAAGTTCGTGATGCCCATATGGAAATCTAGAGTCTACCCCATCTGGAAAGTCATGTACATTTCTGCTCAAAATAGTTGAAAAGGACTATAATAAAGTTGGAAAAAAGTGCAGAGGGTATTCAAAATGATCAGAAGCTCAAACATGTGATTTACAAGAAAAGGCTATCACATTTTGAACTCTAGCTTAGAAGAAAAGTTGCTGAAGGAAACATAACCAAGGTGTAGCAAATAATGCATGGTATGGGAAAAGCAGAGATGGTTTTCTCCCTCAAATCTCTAGGAACATCTCAATGAAACTCACTGAAGAGTGTTTTAGAACAGTAAAAAAAAGCTTCTTCAGTACATAAAAAAAAACTATGGAATTCATTACCACAAGACATAGCAACATCCATTAACTTGGTGTTAAAAGAAGACTAGAGAAATTCATGGAAGAAAGATCTATCAATAGCTATTAGTTCTAAAGATTTAATGTTTTATTTGGGATGGGCGCAACAGGCCTCCAAACACCAGTTAGAAGAAAATCAATCCAAGCAAACCCCCCAAAGACATCTAGTTGGCCACTATGAGAACCAAAATTCTGGACTCGGAGGAAACTTATGTTCTTCAGATGGCAATCTTGTTGGGGGTGTGAGGTTCCCATATGGTCATATAACAGTAGTAACAACTGAGGAAGAAATAATGATAGACCATGTAGAAAATAGGTGCTTTCTCTAGCAGCTAATAATGGACAAAGGATGGCCAGAAACCCACTAAAAAATAAGCAAGGACATAAAAAATCTTGTCAGGCAGCACAAAAATAAATCAAGGATAAGTTATAAGACATGGAGGAAAAACAAAGAGAGGTGAGTTAATACTGCACAAAATGTAATTGCTTCAATTCCCTTTGTACTATGTTCATTTTTATACTTGTGTTAACTCTTTCAGTGCAATACTTTTAGATGTGATGGTCCACCTAATGTCATGAGATTTATATTCCAAAAGCATTACTAGTAGTTTAAAATATCAGGAACAAAAAGACCAAAATTTACATCCTTGATCTTTTCCAAAAGCTTCTTTTGGTAAATTACAAAGTGTAATGGAAACTTGAGACCCTTTAGATAATTCTCAATACATTTACCAACAGAGTTGGTCCATCACATTTGGAAGACCAGAGATTCTCTATCTGTACTGAACAGTAAGCAAGGCATGGGATAATATCTATATTACTTTAAAAAAACATGCTCCAGCATTATCACAGTCCCTTCCCTTTGGGCTATGACCCTGAATTATTGTTCCTATTAAACAGCAATAATTACTTAAATATTTAAAACACCCACCCAGGAGTCCAGAGAAGTAGCTAGGTCAGTGCTTATACTTGTGTTTAGCTGGATTTCTGAATTAATTTGTAATCTGGACAAATACTCCTTTTTCAGAGACTAAACTCACAAGCAGAAAGTGCAAGTGGTCAATAAGAACCCTAGGCAGATTTGAGTTAATAAAAAACAATTGATGCCAGGGCTGATTTTGAAATATGTCTTTCAAACCCTCTGGCCTTGACACAACTTCTCCCTGAAACACCAGGAACAAGAAAGAGAGATGTGGGAAAAGCTGATTGCTTTCAAAACATGAAGCCTAATTGATTGAGCACCAGACACCAACTCTAACATATGTTT
Source organism: Naja naja (assembly GCA_009733165.1). Classification (NCBI taxonomy): domain Eukaryota; kingdom Metazoa; phylum Chordata; class Lepidosauria; order Squamata; family Elapidae; genus Naja; species Naja naja. The sequence continues at coordinate 133,092,951 of CM019148.1, read as the reverse complement.
CTAAGGTGTGTTCAGTCCAGTAAATTCATGACAAAATGACATTACTGGCCTGTAATGGACTCTGGGGGTTTTCTTCATTGTTCAGCTCTTTGGGGGCTTCGGTTTAATGAGATTCTGGAAACAACGTTGTCAGCAGTGCTTACCAGGAACTCAAACTGAGCCAGTAAATATTGCTTGCTGCTATTTGGCCAAAGTGATAATTTCATCATCCTGCCCTCCAGCCAAGCTCTTGATCTGCCTGAAACTCAGATTGGAGGATGACAAGGAAGAGAGTTAATGGGCTACATGTTGATTAAATTGCAGGTGGAAGTTGAACAAAGGAAGCAAGTCACGGTACAGGTCAAAGGTCTATTAAAAAGAAGATAGAGAAAACCCCAGCCAGTGAAACTATTTAATTTATATTTTCAACAAAAAAGGGGAAAGGGAAAGTGTTGTTCTTTCAAGCAACAAAACTGTATTGTTGGCTACTGCTATTGATGAGCTGAGGGGTGCAACCCAACACAACAGTCTCTATGGCCTCTCCACCACCAAGTAATTGGTTATTTTTTATTTCCATTCAGTCATGCATGATTATTGGACATTGCCTGCAGATTTCTTGGCAAGTCTCTGCAGATTTCTTGGCATGGTTTTTCAGAAACGTTTTGCCATTTCCTTCTTCCTAGGATGAAGGGAAAGTGATTAGCCCAAAGAATTGCCATTTCTTCATTTAATTGTCTGGGGTAGTTTAGAAATAGTGTTTCTTATTCTTAGCATTTGCCTGTTTCAGTTGCAGATTCTGTTAAGTTTGCATGAAGAGTCAGACGCGAAGAGCTTCAGTGAAGAGTTTATTAAGTGACTACAGCTCGAATGGACCCGACTTGGCTGGGCTACGGCTGCTTCTTATAGCCAGCAGCCGTAGTTGCCAGCCAATCAGAGTGCAGGGTTTTTCCTGCACTATTTAAACCAATCCCATTTGACATTTTACAAGAACAGTTCAAAATAAACCAATAACATTTATACCTTCATACATAACACCCCTCCCCACTAGGTTCAGTCCATACCAAACCCCAACCTATCTAATGTATACTTTTAAATAGGTGGGGCTCTTGCATGTACGTTGAGACCTTCGTGGTTCAGAAGTTTTAACATTCTCACCCAGTGAGAGGGGAAATGTGTCTGCTGACATTTCCCCATTGGGACTTCCTGTGAAAGAAGACCCTGTTTGACTGTTAGAATCTGGTCTCTCCTCCCAACCCATCTCCATCCCAATGTCAGCACCTAAGTCAGGTAGTGATGTGCAATCTTCCACTTGTAAGGATGGATTTTGGCATTGTGACAGGTTTTGGGATGGTTCCTGTCGTAATGGCTCGTTACACATGGGGTTGATTCTTGCTTGCTGATTTTCCTCTTGTTCCTCCCCTTCCCCCCTAGAATTGACATCAGGTGAGGGAACTAGAGAGAGACAAGGGCGATGTTCCTGAGAGAACCTGGATCTAAGTTGATCAATGTGCCTGCTCCAGAGGAGTCCATCCTCTGTTTGTACCCTGTAAGAACGAGGGCCTGTGATCTGAGTTATCTCAACAGGAATCCACAAAGTGCAGGGTTTTTCCCGCACTATTTAAACCAATCCCATTTGACATTTTACAAAAACAGTTCAAAATAAACCAATAACATTTAAACCTACATACATAATAGATTCTGTTTGGTTTCAAGCTGTGTTTATCTACTTCTTACAAAAAAGCTATCAATGCACAATGGAACAAGGATTTTTTGTTGTTTTTCAACCAGCTGGTCACGTACTTTGATGCTGAGTAAGATTGAGAGGGAGTGACTTGTCCAAGGTCAACCAGACAATGTCCAGATCAAAGAGAGGATTAGGCATGGGTTTCCCCCTTCCTAGCTCAGCACCTTAACTGATCATACTGACTATCTGATACTTCAGAAATATCCCTTTGATTATGCAAAACCATAGTACATTTACCAACAGTTATTTCAGAAAACTCATCCTGGATGTCCTTTGCCTTTGATGTTTATGATTTATTTCCTTCTTCCTCCCTCCTTCCCTCCCTCCCCCCTGCCTGACTTACTGACTTACTGACTTACTGACTTTGTTTTCCACCAATCTCAGTGTGGGATGTTTATGCTATGAATTATTGGAATGTTCTTCTTTATGGATTTTTAGGGCAAGTGCCTAAGTACAAGGTTTATATTTGTTCAAGGGTTCAACCTACAAGGTAAATTGATTTCAGAGCAAGAAATCAGCTCCACTGAAAAAGTAGAATTATGCTTTATTGAGATTGGCTATAATAATTGCAAGTCTTATTGGGCTGCGCCTCCCCTTCTTATATTCCAGTGAATCAAGGAGACCCTTGTCTGAGTCACTTCTAGTTATTATCTGGTTTCCAAGACTTAAAGAATGTATCAATGTTCTTTTACCTATTTCATCATATTTTCAATGTGTCTTCTTTCACGTTAACTGACAAGTACCTTTGCTCATCATCTCTGGATTTCTTGGTCAGGTATTGAAGGCAAATGGATGCTGATCCTAATTATTTGCACATGAATACTGTGTTGAATATCTATACTGTTGTTACTGGAGAAGAGTAAATAACTGGCTAGTATTTTCTTTAGAATCTGTTTTCTTCTTTAAACTTTTTTTTTCTTTGTAGCACTAATATAGAGTTGAGGGACAAGGATGGTCAGAACCAATAATCATAGATATTTACTAGATAGTTTGAATAGAATATAATTATGTTGTATTTTTTTTTGAAAACTACCAAAGGAGAAGAATAAGGTTATTGTGTTGTGTTTTAGAATTTTACCATTTAAAAGCAAACTTTCATAACCAATTAAAATGACTAAATTAAAACATTTGTCTTGCTACAAGAAAGGCAGGCAAAAAAATCTGCTGAAACTAATTACAAATGTATGTAAAATTTGTTCCCAGACCCATTAACCAACAGCTGATCAGTCAATAGCAAGATAACAAGTGACAACATTTATAATAGGCACAGCAAGACAGCCGAATTAAAAGACTTTCCTCCAGTGTCTGATTTGGCAGAAAAATACGCCAGCATAATTTGTGTGGCTCTGATAGCCAAGATCTAATCTTTCTCAGTAACAAGGTTTGCAAGGAATCTGGTCCTTAGTGCTTTAATGTGGAACTAGTTAAGGACAGATCTTTGTGGATTCACCTGTTACATTTTCTTTTTCATCCACCAACTGCTGTTAATTGTAGTGGGGCAGGTTGGGCAAATGGGCTCTCTTTAATGAAAATTAAGCCAGCTTTTAAACTGCTGAAAGTGATTTCTTATTAGCACAATGGCTGATTTGACATTTGAGCTATTTCTCAATTTATTTAATTATGGTTTTATTATTTTAGAAGATTGATTTGGCCCCCCTTCAGAAGTACATACATATATACATATTCAGTACACACACACACATATATATATGTAGGTCTTGGCGTGTTCGGGTCTTTTTCCATGTAAGATTGAGAGTATCTTGGCGATGTTTCAATGAGGTCCCACTCTCCATCTTCAGGCTGGTGCTTTCGGCTTCATGCTTGTTCGAGCAAAGTGTGATCAGAGCTGCCATCTCTCTATAAATACTGGTGGGGAGGTGTGGCATGCTGGCTCTGTTGTAAGTGGGTTGGTTGACTGTGTTGTTACTTCTTGGTTGGCTGATGGAGTTGATCTTTGCAGATTGGTTGGCTTTTTCATAAGACCCTGTGTGGCTGAGGTACTGGCTGTGTGTCTATCAGCTTTTGTGTTGTAATGGCCTGGGTAATGGGCTGTGTGATGACCTTCTGAGTTCTATTGCTGTGACATCCTGGGTCTTGTGCTGTAATCTCCTGGGTTGTTGGCTGTATTATAACATCCTGAGGTTTTGTGGGGTAACCTCCTGAGTTCTGTGATGTGATATCCTGAGTGGATAGCTTTGATGTAATGTTCCGGGCTTTGGTTTGGTTCTGAGTTTGAGGTCTGGCTATGTGTTCATGGTGTGTGCCAGTTTGCTTAGTTTGGGGGTTGGAGGGTATAGCAGCTGGTGATGTCGCTGTGGTCTGGTTTCTGGATGGTGGTTGTCTTTCGTCTATGGGATAGGTTTGGGTTTGAGTCTGTTGAGGGAGATTGGTGGTGGCATCATGTGTTGTTTTGAGTCTGGTGTTGGTTTTCATGGCTGGGACTCATTTGTTGATTAGGGCTAGTTTCCAGATGTCTGGTAGGCGGGAGGTATCATCCCATTTATTCATGTTATGGGGGTGTTTCTCTATTTCGATGGCTTCCCTAATTATTCTGTTGTTGAAGTGTTCAGTATTGGAGATTAATTTGGTTCCCTCAAAATCAATTTCATGTCCTGTGGCTTTAAGGTGCTGGAAAAGGGAGGAAGTATTTTCTTCTTTTCTGACTGTGTTCTTGTGTTCTGCGATGCGTGCATTTATTATCCTGTTGGTTTGTCCAATGTATGTGGCTGGGCAATTTTTGCATGGTATTTCATAAACACCTTGGTTTTTTAGCTGGATCTTGTCCTTGTGGTTTCTTAAGATGTTGGCTATTTTTTGGTCAGTGCTGAACGCTGTCCTAATATGTGTTTGTGGAGAATTTTGCTGATTTTATCTGTGGTGACTTTGATGTAGGGGAGGAGGGCAATACCGTTATCCTGTTCTGTGTCTCGGTCTTTGGGGGGTGTCTTCCTTAGGATTAGGTTGGTAATTGTGTTTCTTTGGAATTCGTTGGAAATTAATATGTTAGTGAGGGTGTGTAATTCTGTTCTCAGGCGGTCCTTGTCAGCTAGGCATTTGGTTCTGGAGATGAGGTTCTTGGCTACGGAGTTGATCTGTGCAGGGTGGTGATGGGATTGTGCATTTAAGTAGCAGTTGGTGTGTGTTTTGTAGTTTTGTACATGTGAGGTGATGGATTCTGTGTAGGGCTGGAGTTGTTTGGCGAGAAATTTGATGAGATTCTGTAGAGGTGAGCCTATGGAGCTGACTATGGGTCTAAGTGGTGTTCCTTCTTTGTGTATCTTGGGGAGGCCATGGAGCTTATGGCATCTGGATGATTTTTCTCTGGGGATGATTCTTTGCTGGATCTTTTCACTGATGGGAGAGGCTTTTATTTTGGATTTGGTGGCTTTTTCCAGGTAGGTGGTGAGGTCTGTATTTAGAGGTTTGTAAGCAGGGTCTTGGAGTAGGTTGGATAGTTTGGATTGGTAGTCAGATGTGTTCATCACAACCGTGGCATTGCCTTTGTCTGCTGGGAGAATGATTATGTTGTTGTCTTTCCTCAAGTTTGTGAGTGCTTTTTGTTCTTCTTTGTGTAAGTTGTTTCTGGGTGGACTACTGGAACAGAGGATGTTGGTGACTTCAAGTCTGATTTTATTGGCTACATCTGGGTTAATTTTGGTTAGGCTAGCTTCAACTCTGCATATGATGTTTTCAGTGGGGATGCGTTTGAGGGCGACTGCAAAGTTGAATCCCTTGGAAAGGACATTGGTTTCTGCTATGGTGAGGGTTCTGTCTGATATGTTATGTACTGTTCATTTCATGTGTTGTTGTGGGGGGGAGTTGGGCTTCTGGCATTTCTCTAGTCTGTGGAGTTTGTTGGTGTGTGTGTCTGTCTTGTGGGAGGTTTCTGTTTCGGCTCTCCAGAGGGCTAGTTGTTTGGATTTGTCCCAGAGTGCTGGGTGGATTTTGTTACTGAGTTTGAGGTGGAGAGTGAGTAGATCCCTGTTGGTTTGGTCTAGTAAGAATCTTTTCTTGTGGAGTTTGTTTCTGATTAGGGCTAGTTCCATACTTTTCATACTTTTCAAGATCCTTTCAGTGGCTGAGGTTTTAGAGTAGAATTTGAGTTGGAAGCAAATGGGGAACACATTTTTGTCTCGGCAATTGCGTAGGAATATGAGGTCACATAAGATGGTGGCTCTTCAGACTTCAAGTTTCTTGTAGGTCCTGGTCAGCTGGAAGGTTTCCTCCCCGTAGAGGTAGGATATTTGTTTTCATAGATTTTCATGGGTACAGGTATGCAGGTCTTGGCGTGTTTGGGTCTTTTCCCATGTAAGATTAAGAGTATCTTGGCGATGTTTTGATGAGGTTCCACTTGCCATCTTCAGGCGGATGCTTTCGGCTTCATGCCACAACACAAAAGGCTGATAGACATACAGCCAGAACCTCAGCCACACAGGGTCTTACAAAAAAGCCAACCAATCTGCAAGCATCAACTTCATCAACCAATCAAGAAGTAACAACACAGCCAACCAACCCGCTTACAACAGAGCCAGCACACCACACCTCCCCACCAGTATTTATAGAGAGACGGCAGCTCTGATCACACTTTGCTCACACAAGCATGAAGCTGAAAGCACCAGCCTGAAGATGGTGAGTGGGACCTCATCAAAACGTCACCAAGATACTCTCAATTGGGAAAAAAATATAAAGTCACAATCAAACATCTAGCTTAACCAAGAAATGGACTTGGTTCTACAGCCAGGGCCCCAGATTCAATCTTATAGAAGTCCAAAAGGATGGGTCAAATCTAATCTCTTGAAGATTCATATTCCAGAGCCAACAGGAAAGGCTATCTTCCTGGGTCCTGCCAGCTGCCAGCTCTTATCAAACAGGACTTAGTGCATGCTCCTCCTCCTAGACTGGATGGGGCAGATAGAAAGAACTAGCTAGAAAGCACAGAAGCTAGAAAATATTAGAGTAAGATAAATAAATGACTTGAGGAAATTACAAAACAAAAAACTGAGTTGAAACTAGAATTATTCCTACTAGATATAATAAAAGGTAATTTAGGTAGGAAAACTCAGTATATTATACTTCACATAATAACAGTGGCTAGAATCGTCTTCACACAAAATTGGAAACAGGACAACACTCCCATAGAGGGTATGGTGATAAAAATGGTGCTTGAATGTGTGGAGATGGACAGACTAATGATGGAATTAAAAGATAAGGGAGAAACAGAATATTATATGATTTAGAACACATAGTATGAATGGTTAGAGAATAGATGTAAAGACTATATATAAAGGTTACTCAAGAGCAATAGGAAATATTATATATATAGATTTGTGAAAAGGTAAAATATATATGTAAGAATATTATTATAAGAATAGTATATAAGAAGAAAGAAAGAAAAGTGAAAATACTAGTATGAGTGATACCGATAGAGTGAAGCGCTGTAAAGATTGGAAAGGTGGTGAAAATGTATAATAAAAATTATTATTTTTTAAAAAAAGAAAGAACTAGGGAGAGATCGTCCTGTAAATAATCTGGTATTGAACCATGAAGAGCTTTAAAGACAACTACCAGTATCTTGACCCTGCACCCAGAAGCAATAACAGTGGCCAATTCAACTGTCATAGCAGTAGTGCCACATGTAACAAGAAACATAAACTGGTAATTGTCCATGCTGCCACATTCTCTACCAGCTGAATCTTTCAAATGTTCTTCCAGAACAGCCCCATATAGAACACATTGCAATAATCTAATCTGGAGTGATGATGAGTAAGGCCTCTCAATCCAGGAACAGGCACAACTGGCGCACAACATGGAACATATTTTAAAAATGGATTGTAGTGAAATATCTTAGGTTTCCTGTTGAAGGGGAAGAAGAGAACAGGGAAGGAAAAGTAGAAGGAGATAATGTTTTGTCCTAATACTAGATTGAAATTTTTATCTGCTCTGGCATCAGTTCAAGATGCTTTCAGCTTTGAAATCTAAAACTCAAATTCAAACTAGTTCTTACTGGATTTACAAACTCCTAGCCAAAACATCCAGCCAAACCATTATCTGATGTGCCAAACATTATAATGGATGTGAGTTGATAATCCAGAATCTTTGGTGGAAAAACAATTTAGAACAGCTAGTCAGTTCTCATGATAAGGTTAAGTTTTGTACTCTCTTCTCTGTATCATGACTTTTTTAAAAAAACCCAATCAAGTTTAAATTGATCAAACAGCCGCAAAACTTCCTGAAGTTTCTTTTTAACATACCTTAGACTTTCTGTCTTTTATTATTTTGCATCAATCTCTTGTCTTTCACTCACTCAGTCACTTATTTAGGGACATAAGGTATATGACTTCCAGCTCCATTAGCTTATGTTGTAACTATTTAAACTGGTCCAAATCTATGATAAGTGACCCAAAATAAAAATAAATGATTTAGTTTTTAGATGGAAGGCAGTAATTCAGCAGTAAGAGACAATGGCCTTGAAGAATTAATTTCCTTTTGCTGATGTGTTAATAATAAAATAAAAAATAGAAAAATAGAAAATAATAAGAAAACATAACTATTGAATTATTTTACGAGTCTGGACAAGAATACAAATTCAGTGATTTCATCTCAGAGAAAATTAGGTTATATTCTTAAGTCACCATAAATCATCAAAGAGTGTTAAATTTGGCTTGTGTCTATTAATACAAATAAAATGGTTGCAAAGGAACATTTATTTACCTTGTAAAGAATGAATAATGTTTTCTGCAGTAATGGGAAATCCTTTTTGTCAGCACAGGAATGCAAAAGTAAATCTTAGTGACTGTTTTTGGAATTTCATCCAATATGTCCATGCAGGGTGGCAAGCTTGAATTGTCTTCATTTAAAAACTTTGTGTAGAGATAATGTAGTTTCATAGACTTGCATTTTAGCAGCAGAATTTAAGTATAAATGTTTTATACCTCTGAACAGTAGAATGCAATTGACTATAGGATGCTGCTTTTCTCCAAATTTTGCAATGTCAAATTTAAGGTTATTAAAGAAATATGTAGATAGAAAAGATGGTTTCTAGCTTTCTTCTCAAATTTAAGGAGATGGGTGCTTTGGAGTATTCACCCTGGAAACCATAGAGTCAATTATTACAGAATTAGAAAACTAGAAAAATTCTTTGAAGCCTGTCTTAATTATATCTCCAGTGAGTATTTATTTCACCAACATTCTTGCTTCCCTAATAACAGTTCTAGTTTTCCTTTGTAATTTAGGATAGAAAAATCTTATTATTATGTTATAAGCATAAGGCTGTGCCTCAAAATTATTTCTTCAAATGCATTACCTTTATTAAAACTCAGATTCTTTTCCAATTCTGTGATTTTATTACATATATTGGGTTTATTCAAATAGAGTCTCTCTCTCACACACACATCCTTTTAAACACAGATTTGGGAGATCATGGTTGGCAAAGACATTTAAAACAGACTCCAAAAATCTGTTAATTTCTTGTGTTCATCTGGAGAACATCTCAAAAAAATGGCTTGGAGATTGGCTTCTGGGGCAATTTGGGTGACCTCTCTGAAAAAATACAGTATAATCTCTTTTTTTCTGACCTTCTCTGGAATGTTCTGGACAAATGAATATTAAAATAATTTTCATTGGTCCACCCACCCACCCCCACCAACGGGGTCAGCACTTAATCTATGTACCTTCAAACAAATATTATTAGGACCTTACTTATTTTAGCTGTTGAAAGTCCTCAGATGCTGGAATCCCAACATCATTGCTAAGCAAATTAAAATAGATAAACTTGCATTTATTTTTCTTATTCACTACTCTGATATATGTTTCTCAATGTGGGAAACTCTATTTTTAAAATAAATAAATATGTAATTTTTAAGTAAAGTATAAGTATACTGCATATTGGAAATTCTCTTCAATGGAGACATATATAATATAACAATCAAAATGTACATAGTTGTATACAAATATTTGGTCTTTATTCGCATGCACAAAAGTTCTGTAGGATATTTCCCTGTACAAACATACACTACACTATAACAGTAGGTGTAATTATATAGCAAGCCCAAATTTTAACAAAACTGCACCTCTGGTTACTTGTAAAAGGCTGTAAATTCTAAGCATGTATGGTACAATGTGGGTGAAACTCCACTTCTGTAAATAAAGAGGTCTGAATACATGACTAGATGCACAGACTCAAACATGCATATGTGTACATGTATATGTATATGTGTACATGTATATACATGTACATGTATATGTGTACATGTATATGACAGTCATAATAGCTCCTTAAAACCATCCTATCTGCACTTTAAGCAACTTCCCTTGACATATTGGAGTTTACTGTAATTTTATTATAGCTCCATTAAAATGATTTGCTTTCAATTATTTTTATTACAACTAACAAGATAGCCCTTAATGAAAATTAGTAGTGGCAGTTGGTGAAACACAAAGGGTTCTTAAATGTACAAAATAAGAAGATGACAGGACTATTTAATGAAACCTCTCTCAAATAACTCTCAGTATGATGTTTTGCTCAATCATGAAAGATTTGCAATGCACAAAAGATAACATACAAAAAGCTGAGAGCTGCAAAACAAAAGCACTGCAATCATAAATTTAGAATAAATAGACAGATATTATTATAGGTATAACTCAACCCTGTGTTTTGTCCTACCCAAGCAGCTTCATTTAGACCCGTGTACAGTATAAAGTCAATATTTATGAAGTTGTTTGCTGTAAAGATTGCTGTCCAGGATTTTTTTTCCTATTGTTTCAAAACTTGTTCTGAAAATCTGTAAATCAAAGTTGCTAATAAAGAACATTGCTTATCGAAGTTGATTCATATTAGTTGTTCAACATATTTCTGGCAGCATATAATGTTTTACTTTAAACCAGATGATACTGTCATCTATGAGTTTCACATGAATACATAATATAATGTACTCCCCTATTTTGCAGCAGGAAGAACTGATTGTTTCACATCTAACTGCTGCATGCTTTGCAAAAATTGTATAAACCATTAATTGTAATTGTAATATATAATTGTAATGAATAATGGTATGAACCATTAAAGTATCTCCTGTGGGTTCTGATAATTCATTGTCATTCTATTCATTAGAATTATATAAAACATTAAAATATCCCTTTTGGAGGCTGATCATTCATAGTTTCTCTATTTGTTAGAATGTGTTTCCATTTATTAATTTGATTATTGTGTTCTGCACTTTTTTTGGCATTACAATATTGATTTACAGATGGAGCCACTCTGATTATGACCAGGGTTTCAATCATGGATATACACTAATGCATCTGTATCAGAACTTTATTAAATTCCACTCCTATTAAACCTTTGCATGAATTTTTCCCTTTCTCTGAATTCATATGTGAAGTTGGCAGATTCATTAGGTTCCAATTAGTACAAACCTTCTGCTTGTTTTTTACCCTCCTGAATTACTCAAATCACTACACACTTGATTTCCTCCTTGCCCAGATTCAAAAGCATGGTTGAATAAACAGGACTGATTTCAATAATGCCACAATATTTCTTATATCCAATATTATAAATGACAGTTTACTATTGCTCCAAATTATTTTTCACTATTAGTTATGCAAAAGAGGATTCTAATTCTTTATTCTGTTATCGTTAAGAGTAAGCTTGCTATAATCTTTCTGGGTGACTAACATATATATAATATGTATAATTATTATATAATATATAATATCCTATAAAAAGGCATGTAACTCTTTCTGTATTGTGGCCAATAAAACTATGTGGATAGTTTTATTGACCACAATACAGATCCACAATACAGATCCACATAAGATCGCACGGATTCGGGGTGGGTTGTGCTCTAACTTGCAGTGGTTTGATGACCAGGGTACAAGTAGTCTGGCCAATATAATCTGGGCTGAGTTTGATCCTGTCACCGAGGATAAAGTGGACAGGATCATGCGGCGTCTGAGTTCCACCACATGTTTGCTGGACCCGTGTCCTTCCTGGTTGGTGTATGCCTCCAGGGAGGTCACCTGCGGTTGGCTCCAGGCAGTGGTCAATGCTTCGTTAAGGGAGGGTGTTTTTCCTGCCGCCTTGAAGGAGGCGGTGGTGAGGCCCCTCCTGAAGAAGCCTGCCCTGGACCCAACCATGTTAGATAACTTCCATCCAGTCTCCAACCTTCGCTTTTTGGTGAAGGTTGTTGAGAGTGTGGTGGCTCAGCAGTTTCCACTTTTCCTGGATGAAGCGGACTACCTGGATCCATACCAATTGGGCTTCCGGCCCAGTTTTAGCACGGAGACGGCATTGGTCGCACTGATGGATGATCTCTGTAGGGCTGGGACAGGGGTTTTTCCTCTGTCCTAGTCTTATTAGACCTCTCAGCGGCTTTCGTTACCATCAACCATGGTATCCTTTTGCGTCATCTCATGGGGTTGGGAGTGGGGGGCACTGTTCTGCAGTGGTTCTCCTCCTACCTCGCGGAGCAATCGCAATCAGTGTTGCCGGGGGGGCAGAGGTCGACCCCGAGGGCGCTCACTTGTGGGGTCCCCAGGGGTCGGTCCTCTCGCCCCTCTTGTTTAATATATACATGAAACCGCTGGGTGAGATCATTCGTGGTTTTGGGGTGAAGTATCACCAGTATGCTTATGATACCCAGTTATACATCTCCACCCCAAACCAAATCAGTGATGCCCTCTCCGTGATGACCCGTTGTCTGGATGTGGTACGGATCTGGATGGACAAAAACATGCTTCGACTCAACCCGGCCAAGACTGAGTGGCTGTACATACCAGCATCTCGGTCCAGTCAGGAATGCCCATCGTTGGCCATAGGGGGAGAGGTGTTGCCCCCCTGCATGGAACCTGCGTGGCTCCAGTTGGAGGAACAAGTGGGGGCCGTGGCCAGGGGGGCCTTTGCCCAGGTCCGGCTGGTTCGCCAGCTTTGCCCATTTCTGAACCGAGATGCCCTGCGTACAGTCACTCATGCCCTTGTTACCTCTTGACTCGACTACTGCAACGCTCTCTATTTAGGACTGCCCTTGCATACCATCCGGAGATTGCAGCTGGTGCAGAGTGCGGCTGCGTGGGTGGTGATGGGAGTTTCCCGATTCTCCCATATTACCCCCCTCCTGCGCGACCTGCACTGGTTGCCGGTTGCGCTCCGGGTGAGATTCAAGGTTCTAGTTTTAACATTCAAAGTCCTACACGACATGGGTCCGGGATATTTACGGGAGCGACTCCTGCCGATATCGAGTGCCAACCGCCCTATACGATCACACAGGCAGGGGCTTCTCGGGGTTCTGTCGGCAAGTCAATGTCAGCTGGTGGTCCCTGGGGACGAGCCTATTCTGTGGCGGCCCCCACCCTATGGAACCAGCTATCCCTGGGGCTCCGTCTGGCCCCTGACCTCTGCACCTTCTGCCACGACTTGAAGACCTGGTTATTTGACCAAGCCGGGCTGTGATGACCTTCTGGGGGGGGGAGGGATTTTTAAATTAATTTTAACAATGGATAAATATTGGGCTTGATTTGTTTAATTCTCTTTTAATCTATTTAATGTAGATGTCTGTTTTTAGTTGTGAGCCGCCCCGAGTCTTCGGAGATGGGGCGGCATACAAGTCCAATAAATAAATAAATAAATATATCCATTTAGATTCCCAAAGTCAAGCTTTATTTACAACAGTCTTTACTTTTATTTTATAATCTATTGCATCCCTTCCATCTACATCTTATTTGAAATTCATAACAAATATTCATATGGCAGTACTTCCATTTGGCAAAGCTATGATTTCTTTTCGCAACAACATTTGTTCTTCAGTCAGTCAAAAATCCTATAGCATTTTTGTTATTATTTCAGCAAAGAAGGAGCAAACAAATTAAGGCGTAGTAGTACATATATCCATGTGTATATATTGTAAAATTAAACACATCTTTCTTCAGAGATTTCTCTCTTCATTGTTTCTCACAGATTTATCAGGGGAGCAATGATGAAGTGACCACGCATTTTATTTGATTTCTCTTCTGTCTGGAATATTTTTAGAAATTTAACTGTCTTCCAATAGCTAGGAAAAGGCCAATTGGATTGACTTTGCCTGTTTTGATTTATTTAAATGACTGCATTCATAATGGCTAAATGAAATCTTTTACAGGATTTTACATGCAGGGCTTTGAAAGGTTATCACAATAGCATATAATATTGAATTCTCTATAATTTAATCTTCTCCTGATTTGTGGTGTCTTTTTAAAAAAAAACATTCATAAGAGGCATACTGTACATTTTCTTGGATCTCTCTTTAAAAAAAGAGGGAGGGAGGGAGGGAAAAGAAAGGACATAGGTTATATTGACAACCAATATTTTTCTTTACGGTCCCCAGACAGCCTGGAACAATTTCATTTCTGCTTTTCCCATTTTAGCTTTTAAATTATATGCTAAACACAATGCACATCCTTTGTTTTGTAAGTAATTTATTCAATTGTATATGTCTATCACTCTTGTGTCCTTCTATTTGTTATTTTCCAAAGGACAATGCAAATATTCTTTCATTTATTCTCCTCAACATTTTCTAGAAACAGCAGATAAGTATTTTTTTTAATTTTACTTTGGGGTGAGGTCAACAAACTTTTCACAGTTTATCATTAATAGAAGAATATATAGTTGATGCTTCATGTGTCTAGGTAGGCTTAAATAACTTGAAAAGTAAAAGTAAAGATTTTCCGTGTCCAGTAGCATCTGCCTCTAGGGGACAGTGCTCACCTCTGTTTCTTGGCCAAGGTAGTCCAAAGACAATTTCAGTATGGCCAGCATGACTATACACCGAGGGGCACGGAATACCGTTACCTTCTCACCAAAGAGGTGCTTATTTATCTATTTGCATTTGCCTGCTTTCAAACTGCTAGGTGGGCAGAAGCTGGCTCAAGTAACAGCAATTCACCCTTGCTGGACTGGGACACCCTTGCTGGAATGGGACAACTTGCAACAGCCAACTCACCATAGCCAACTCGCTACAGGACAACTCACCGTGGGACAGCTTGCTGTGAGACAATTTAACAATTCTGTTTCATTATTTAAAGTAAATATTTTTTAAAAAAAATTGCCATTCACATTTCATCCTCCTCTTTTTGCATCCTTTCTTTAATGATTCTGTTCTACTGTTTCTTTGATATTAATGTAACTCTTCTGCAGCAAGTGTCCTGCGGTGAGCTGGCCATGACAAGTTGGCTGTGCCAAATTGTCATAGACACACACACTCCCCTGTTGTACCATGCTTGGGTTTCGAACCTGGGCTGCCAGCTGAGAAGCTCAGTGTGAAATACATGTTCTTCTTGAGGTTTGGATTATAGTTTTCTCTGCCACATCGGTTTAAAGAGATAGCAAATACTGCCTTAATAGGAAAGTCTCCTGTAACTGTCATCAATTTTATAATAAACAACAACCAGTCTTTATAGTTCAGCTTAATAAAGAAACAATGTGCAAACATTATCACTGCAGGCAAGTATATAAAGCAAAAAATGTTTATTAAGGAAATTATCTACATAACATATAACATTTTGTTTTTGATTGAAAATAATTTTAATAATTTTACTGTTTTCTAATCAGTAGCAAAAAAAGAAGAATCAAACAATGACTACAATAACAAATGACAATATTAAAAAAAATAGGCCATAATGTAGCTAAACTATGGATGGGTGAAATGCACAAAAAATAATATACAGTTTATTTACATTTTATATATAAGAAATGAATCCTTGACTGCACACAAATAATAGGATTGATCAGATTTCTCGTTACATTGGGAAAAAGTCAATGCACATGCACATGCATTATAAATCTGTTTTCCATTCAGGATCTTAGGGGCTGCAGTAGAATTTGTCCATTAGAGTACAACAATCTTTTTAGCTTCTGCCAATACACAATGAATCCAATGTTATTCATGCTTTAGTAGCTGACACAATTTAAATATATAATTCAACATCACATGTACATCTTTAATTCTAATTGGTTTTGTGAATGCAGGCTTATGAATATTTAACTAAACAACAATGTTAAATGTATGAATAACAGTGTTAAATGTAGAAAAAGCCCCAAACATGAGTCAGTCTTTTTGTCATCTTATATATCCAACATAAGAGAGGTAGAAAGTCATATGCATAAAATACCACTCAGATTCAAGGAACTTTTAACAGACATCATTTTAACTCATTTATTCATGGTTTACTCTGTACTTATTGTTTATGATGTTGTTCATTTTTTTAAAAAAGAACATTTATAAATAATGCAAGGCATAAATTACATTATTGATAAAGCTAGGCTTGAAAAGCAGAAGAAATTGCAAGATTGTTCATAGAGTGCTAGGTAGAAACTAAACTTTGGCCATTTAAAATGCTGATATTCAAAATGTATCAACGATTTTGGAGGCCTGAGTGGCCTCCATCCTAAAAGATAATGTGAGGAAGGCAAAGAAATAGAAAAAGCAAGCAAATGAACAAATAAATAATAATATTCTGGGACTTTAAAATTCAAATAGGCAAGCACCTGCCACATAACACTCCAGACTTAGCTACTACTGATAAGAAAGACAAAAAGGTCTAGGTGGTGCATATTGGGCTACTTGGAGACAACAAGATAGAAGAGAAAGAACTGGAGAAAATCAAAAAATACAAAGACAAAAAAAAAATTAAATCGGAATGGCAAAAGAATGAAAAGATAGTAGTAATAGTAATAGGCACCTTGGATGTAATTCTAAAACTTCTGGGACCACATGAACATCATCGGTATTGACAAAATCACCATCAATTGCAAAAGGCAGCTTTACTTGGAACTGCTTACATCCTGCAATATATCTTTAATACCATCAAACGGCATCTGTTTATCCCAGATCATTGAGAAGGGCTGGGTACGGGATAAAAATACCAAATCCAGTCTAACTATCTGGTTGACAGTGTGACCAACCATAATAATTTCATTAAATAAGTAAATCTTTACTGAAAGTTTACTGCTCAAGGTTGACTCAGCCTTCCATCCTCTCAGGGTAAGTAAATTGACGACCCAAGATTGTTGGGGGCAATAAGCTGAGTTTGTAACAAAATGCCGCTTGGGGGGCGCAAAAAGCCCTAGTAATAAGCAGGCATATACAATGGAATGAAGGCTATTGCTGAGTGCATTGGGTTATGCTCCAAAAAATTGTAAGCCGCCCTGAGTCTCCGGAAAAGAGCAGCATAAAAATATGAATTTAAAAAAACCCTGTACTTTCACAGCCTATTAATCACTGCTTAGCATCACAGCACAAATTACAATTTAGTATGGAGGCTAAAACCCTGTCATTTCAAGTTGTGCAATCACATCAGAATACAGTTTCTGGATCATTTGCCTGGCTAAATATTTGTTCCTATTATAGCTTTGGCTCACTAATAATAATGATTTGTAATATATGATCCAAAGTATGGAAACTTGTGAATTTTTAACAAGGGCTATGAATTATCAGAGCCAATTTGATCATATTTTTAAAAGGTAATATATCAAAAATAGAAATAATTAATTGTGGCTTATTTTCATGGTTTTTATTTTGGTTTTTATTTCAGTAGAGTGATATAGATGAAGGTAATCTTGATGTTCATTTATAGCTAGAGGCCAAATCAATGAATCATTGATATAAGCATTAGATCCACATGAGTAGGTCTATTTAATCAGCTTTGTTAGAGAACTCCAGTACTGGAGCTTCTAAACTGCAGATTTCTATATGTCTTCCTTCAGTCATATTTCAAGGAACAGCTTCCCACTGAAACCAATTGGAGGCAATAACTTTATTCCATCTTCACTAGTCTGGCAGAAGAAGTGAAGCATTGATTCATAGCACAAGTGAATCATTGATTTCATAATGCACAAAGCATAAGCTTAACCAAAAATTCTTCGCCGGTTTCTGGTCTTTTACTTTTTGAGATTGCAACAATCTGGCTTCTCTGAGTGGTAGGAGGCCAGAGGAAGCTTAATATCCTACGTCTCTCTCCCCAGCTTGATGTTTTTCTCCAAATGTTGTGGGAGCAATCTAAAAATTGATGTGGTTACTGGGGTGACCTCCTAGAGACCATAGAACTGAATTCCGAGTAGAATAGCTAAAATCAATGGAATTAAATCAAATACCATTCAACAAAATCCCATTAATTTGATGATTAAATCAATATAGTGGTTGCTCAGATCCTAAAATTTATTGCTCTTGGGAAAGCAAGGACAAATTTTCCAATTTTCAAAGACTTCCTCAGTTATTTCTATGGATTAAGAAAATCGATAAAATGAAAAATACATCCAGAAACATGTTCACTGAGACACAAGTTGTTCAAGATGTGTGCAAACTCCTGCAGTTGGTTAAATTGTACATATACTACTGTATGTGTTGTTTTTCTTTGGTGAACTGAGATTGTGATGAAAATATTGATTTATGTTGCTTCTCTTTCTCCCATAGTAAGTCTAGCAACCACCTCCCTGCACATTACATTCTATTAACAAAATCCTGAGATGCAAATATCAATCCTTAGTTTTATTCCTTCCGAAAATCACTCTGCTTTTATTAGATGCAGCATAAACATCGACATTTATTAATTTAAATAGTTATTTGTGACTTCCAATGGCAAACACTCACTTGTGGATAATGACAAAATTCATAAATTTCAGATATATCCTAGAAGCTAATTGTGAATGTGCATGAATACACCAATTAGCACTTTGTAAAACGAGTTTCTTTCACCAACTGGCAAAATTAAAGGAACCATATCTGAGTTGCAAAAATTTGGAGAAGCAGAAAATAAAGAGCAATTATTTTATTTCCACATTGCTATTTGTTTGATCTTGGATGTGATATTAGATAAGTCTATACATATCAATGCAGCAACTGTATTAATGCTGTATATACACAGGAACTTCTTTGTTGTAATTGTTAAATATTACCTTTGCTCAATTATTAATCAAAAAATATTGTTCTAATAATCACAGCATTGGATATTTCCACTATTAATCCACTTTAGACATTTTTTTTTAAAAAAAGGGATAGATAATTTAGAAGAGGCTTTAACATGGCCCCCTACTTTAGATTCAATTCCTAAAATTCCACATTTAGCCACTGGTAAGAGTTCTAGAGTGGTGTGGTGGCCTAGTGGTAAAGGAATTCACCTTCCACTTGGAAGATTGAAAGTTCAATCCTAGGTAGTAGCAGATATTTCTTTCTCCTAAGTCATTAAAAAAAATCTGCTGCAAACTCTGGGTAGAGTCAGGAAGGGCATCCGGCCAGTAAATGGTTCCATCCAGTCACACCAACCATCAGTTCCATCCAGTCACACCAACTCTACTCTGAATAGGGAGTACAGGGTCATAAAAAGGGAGCTATTGGTAAGAATTCTGAGTGTTGAAGACTTCACATCTGGAGGGTGTCCAGGCTGGCTCATTTAAAAGGAGAAAGAACAACAGGAATTTTATAAGTTAATTAATTATATGGTAAGTCTAGCTCTTCCCCCTCCCCCCACTATTGCACTACTTTATGAGTTTTCATAAGCTTCACATGTTTTTTTTCCACCCCAACTAAACTAATTCCATTATTAAAAATTAATTGCATACAGTATCCCATATGTTAACATTTCATATATCTGGTATAGTAACAAATTCAAATACATTACTATGTCAAAGAAAGGGCCAAGATAATATGCTTTCAATTAAGTGGTAAGGGTTTCTTAAAAATATTTGTTTATCTACATTCTATAGCACACACATTGTCTTAGCAAGGAGACACAGATCATTGTTAACAACTTTGGTGTCTGCCCTTTCCTTCCTCTCTATTTTGTCCTTCTCAGAATAGATAGTTTTAATGCTGCTTTCTGACTAATGAATGGCAATTTAGTGCATCTTAACATTTATCAGAAAATAAAATCATTGTTTTTATATTCTAAAATAGCTAGCTGCTACTACTTGGCAACTTCAGTGACAAGAGTCAATTCTGAAGTTACAATGTATTTGACAGCACTTGGGGATAATGAGCATATGGACATTTTCTAACAATTAGCAATTTTGTACATTAGCAATACATTTCAGAGTTGCCTATCTTCCTCTTATTAAAGCCGACCTGTTGGAATAAAAATAATAACAATCACAAAGTGGAATACATGTAAATATAATTTTTAAAGTTGATATACTGCAACAAGCGGGTGACATATTAGTTTAATAAATTCATAAATAAATACACTATTGTTAAGATGTTTAATTTAACAAATATCTACTGCTGTTATTTGAAGATTGGAGGATTCCTAATTAGGCTTTTACAATTCCTGTAATTTTGTATCAGGGACATTTTATTGCATTTATTTCTTTTCCTAGTCAAAGTTGCAGAATTATTTGAAATGCTGAATCACCATTTTGAAGAGAAAGAGATTTGTTTGTCATTGAGGCATAACTTCATTAGGTCAATAGAAATATATGAAATGGAAAGAAGAAGAAAAATTGCATTTCCAAGAGTATTTCATCAAGATAGCTTTAAAGATGCAAACAAGAGATGAAGAGGAACACAGAGAGAAAGAAGCAAAGTGAAGTGTACTATAGTTAGAAAACTGATGATAGGTTGCAATTTAGCAGTTTGACAATGAGTTTGTATACAGGACGGAGAGCATTTGAAGCATCTTCACTGTGCTTATGTTCTCTGAAGAGCTATAAATTTCTTCTGTTAGTGATCTGCTCACTTTCTTCATAATAAAGAAATGTTTTATGTAAAATAAATGAATTTCTTTATATTAAAGTACATATTATGTTTCTTTATGATCTTAGTTATTTGTTTGATTTCTTTGATTTTGTATGATAAACGGTGTACTGTAGATTATTTTCACTTTGGTTTATTTCTACTTGAATTGCTTTCTTCCTTGATGAGACAAGACAGCTACAATTCCATTTTCAGTTAGATTCTATGTATTTCTAGGAAAAAAGAAATATTTCATTAGTTTTTGTTTTTGCTAACCATCACGTTTTTTTCATTTCCAACAGGCCTTAATTTACAGGTGAAACTCAAAAAATTAGAATATCATGCAAAAGTTCATTTATTTCAGGAAGGCAACTTAAAAGGTGAAACTAATATATGAGGTAGACTCATTACATGCAAAGCAAGATAGTTCAAGCTGTGATGTGTCATAATTGTGATGATTATGGCTTACAGCTCATGAAAACCCCAAATCCACAATCTCAGAAAATTAGAATATTACATGCGATCAATAAAATAAGGATTGTACATAGAACAATATCGGACCTCTGAAAAGTATAAGCATGCATATATACTCAGTACTTGGTTTGGGCCCCTTTTGCAGCAATTACTGCCTCAATGTGGCGTGGCATGGAAGCTACCAGCCTGTGGCACTGCTGAGGTGTTATGGAAGATCAGGATGCTTCAATAATGGCCTTCAGCTCTTCTGCATTGTTCGGTCTCATGTCTCTCATCTTTCTCTTGGCAATGCCCCATACATTCTCTATGGGATTCAGATCAGGCGAGTTTGCTGGCCAATCAAGCACAGTAATCTCACAGTCATTGAACCAGGTTTTGGTACTTTTGGCAGTGAGGGTAGGTGCCAAGTCCTGCTGGAAAATGAAGTCAGCATCCCCATAAAGCTCGTCTGCGGAAGGAAGCATGAAGTGCTCCAAAATCTCCTGGTAGATGGCTGTGTTGACCCTGGACTTAATGAAGCACAGTGGACCAACACCAGCAGATGGCATGGCTCCCCAAATCAACACAGACTGTGGAAACTTCACACTGGACTTCAAGCATCTTGCAGTGTGTGCCTCTCCATTCTTCCTCCAGACTCTGGGTCCTTGGTTTCCAAATGAGATGCAAAAGTTGCTGTCATCAGAAAAGAGGACTTTGGACCACTGAACAACAGATCAGGTCTGTTTTTCTGTAGCCCAGGTAAGACGCTTCTGACGACATTTAAAGCCCATGTCCAGGATCCGTCTGTGTGTGGTGGCTCTTGATGCACTGACTCCAGCCTCAGTCCACTCCTTGTGAAAATCCCCAACACTTTTGAATGGCCTTTTCCTGACAATCCTCTCCAGGCTGCGGTCATCCCTGCTGCTTATGCACCTTTTTCTTCCACACTTTTCCCTTCCACATAACTTTCTATTAATGTGTTTTGATATAGATAGCCTAATAACAATTTGGCTTAATATAAAATTTGGAGTTTTTTTTCCTGTCAGAAACAAGATAGCTGCTTTTGCTGTTTATTTGCCCAAAATATGTCTTTTTCTGCTAGCCAGTTGAATAGTATTGGTATCTTAGAATTGCCCAAATTAGTCAATCTGAAGAAGGGTTTGTTTATGAATTACCTAACAACAAATTTTGTTAAGAGACCAGATAACCACAGGAAGTTTGAAGGATTTTAATTTGATGGATAGGAGGGTTTTTTTCCACTTTGCTAGCCCAAGAAAGGAAGAATCAGCTGGTGTTGAAAGCTTATGGTTATAACACTGACATTAAAAAGTACCCTATTTTTGAAGTACTATCTTTAATCTTTCTAGAACAACACAAAGATCAAGGGTTTTTTGGTCTTTAAATCACCACTACTGAAATCTGCCAGAAGCATTCCCGAATGCCATCACTCTGCTAAAGAACTAATTCCCACAACACTGTCAACTTATTTACTAAGACTGTATTACTATTATTCCTCTACTACTAGATTATAATAACACTTCCTAGTACCTATCTCTTTCCACTTATGACTATAACCATGTTGATTGTATCTTTACAATTTATATTGTTTTATTTGTTTCCTAGTATGATTTGATTGCTTATTAGTAACCTATGACTATCAATAAGTGTTGTATCTTATGATTCTTGATGACTGTTTTTTTCTTTATGTACACTGAGAGCTTATGCACCAAAGACAAATTACTTGTATGTCCAATCACACTTGGCCAATAAGGAATTCTATTCTGTTCTGTACTGTTCTGTTCTGTTCTGTTCTGTTCTATTCTATTCAGAATTTCAGTTTGAAAAAATATGAAGCATTCAATAAGAACGTGTTTTAGTGGACTGGAAAAATGGAGATGCTTGCCTCTGAAACCTTAAGGGGAAAACATTTCTGGCTCTCCTTTTAGCTGAACTGTCACTTGGATCATGACTGTGATGCTGAAAGTGAATTCTTGTTCCAGGGCAGACTACTGATGCATTTATTAATGTCACTTTCGAAGCCATATAAAGGAATAAGACAAAACAGGCAGGCTGAATAATCATTTGCCATGTCCTTTTAAAAGATTAGAGTAGATATTTCATTGCATCCAAAATCAAATTTATGGAGATGGATGCTGAGGAAATGCTATGAGAAGCTGGGGCTCTACATGGCCTTTTAAAGGTTGTTGTTGTTCTTCTTGTTATTATTATTATTATTATCATCATCATCATCATCATCATCATCATCATCTTCATCATTATTATATCTTTAGTGAGATTCACAGCCTTTAGGGCTGGTTGATAGCTCAACAGCTCGAGTCCTAACCAAGGACCTAGGAACTGTTAAGGTAATGTCAGAGGATATAAGCTATTCCAAATTGTTTATTATTATTATTATTTAATCTTTAGTGAGATTCACAGCCTTTTGGGCTGGTTGGTAGCTCAACAGCTCGAGTCCTAACCAAGGACCTAGGAATTGTTCAGATAGCATCAGAGGATATAAGATGTTCCAAGTAGGGTGGTTTTTTGTAGAATCAGGGTATTCAAGTCTGATACATTCAGTAATAATAATAATAATAATAATAATAATAATAATAATAATAAGACTGTGACCAAACCGATCTCCATCCAAAAAGATTAAGTAAGTAAAAAGAGAAACTGAAGATGCTTTGGCAAACACAGATGTACACTTGATGAGAAATATGTCCAAACGGGTAGGTAGCCAGCACAATGTCATTACTTTAAAAAGCCTTATGGAGAAACAGAGGAAGTTAAACTTCATTCATATTTTGTGAATGTTGTTATTTTGAGAACATACTGTCATCTTTGACAAAACAGTGTGTACAACACACTTTATTTAAAAAAAAATACAAAAATACAAGATTCCAATTGCAGCTTCTTTCTGAGATGCTAACTTGGGAATTAAAATGGAAAGAAGTTCTGAAGGCTAAGTGAGAGAAAGACCCTCATGAATGCCCGCCAAAGCAAAATTTAACAAGGTGATACTGAAGTCTGTGAGGTTTTTATTTATTGTGGTTGGGTTTAATTCCTTTTTGGATTTCAACTGATTGTTCTGTATTGGGTTTGGTGATGACCTGATCTTATGTCTGGACCATATTTATGGTGAACTGCTTCTTTACCTATTTACCTGTTTCTTTAAACAAAAAAAACAAAAGAATGGTTTTATCAGTTTTTGTGTCACTTGATCTAGGAGGGATAAGTAGTATAATCTGGTCAACTTCTCCTGGAAGAAGATCTGTTGGTCAAGACTAATTTTGGCGATTGAGGATGGTGACCAGAGAGAAATTAATATTTCTACCACAGTGCACAGAGGCCAATTGGAGTATAATTATATTTAAACTAGCAAAGTCAAAAGACATTAGTCAAAAGAAGATGCAGATAGAGTACATTTGTTTCAATATATTCTACCCTGGATTCCTACCTTTGAAAATGGCAAATAGTCTGTAGCACTAGCAATAACACTTAGACTAATATACTGATTCACAGTGCTTTACAGTTCTCTTTAAGTGGATTACAGAGTCAGCATATTGCCCCCAACAATCTGGATCTTTGTTTTACTGACCTTGGAAGGATGGAAGGCTGAATCAACCTTGAGCCAGTCAGAATGAAACTGCTGACAGTTGGCAGAATTATCCTGCAATACTGCATTCTAACCACTGAGCTACCATGATTCTGTATCCATGCTGCAGCAAGTTTTTCAGACAAATTACCTCTACACACATACACTTAAAGGTGGGATGTTAATATGCCAATTCTATTTTTCTTCTTTTGCTATTTCCTCAGGGATACTTACATACTTAGTTAGAACTTGGGTGCCCTCTGCAAAGCTATTTGCCTATACTGATGTCTTTTTTTAAAAAAAATAGAAAGGGTGCATAATTCTATGTCCACCTGAGAAGTGATCCCATTGATCTTAATTTTGGATTTCTTCACATAGACATGTATTGGCTTTCCTGTTAGGGATATTGAAATTCTGTCTGTCCAGCTTTATTATCCAGTTAATTTGTATCCAACTTTTCTACTTTGGTAGAGTTCTCAAAAAGACTTGGACAAGAAAAGCAGAGAACAAAAAGCAGAGATGGGTACAAATGCAACGCAAGCAATCCAGAACATGACAAAAAAGTAAAATCTTATCTTTCAATAAAATGGATACCCACATAACTTTGTCAAAAAGTGTCTGACACCTCAACCCACCACAGCACAATCCATCAAACTATGAAAAGAATAACACTATCATGCATCAAAAGCATATCAGAAACAACCAACAAAATATGGCATCACTATACCACCAAACCAACTACAGCCCTTCAAAACATCTTAAGTAAACCAAAAGACCTAACATCCCCAGAAGAAGAAGAAAAAACAGGAGTCATCTACAACATCCAATGTAAGAACATACAGACAAATCAGCCACTTTGTACCAAAGGTGCTTTTTCAAGAGGCAACTGGACTTTCTGGTTTTTCTTTGACCTGGATGATGGAGAATCTCCATAGACAGCAACTTTGTACGACAGACAGGCAGAAGACTCGCAGAGCACATCCATGAACACCAGTTATCAGTCAGAAATCAAATGAGCAGAACACATCTCCTAGAGTCAATCTCCAGATAAGCAGGCTTATCATCTGGCAAAATAATATCTTAATTAAGAAACCTCCAAGAAGAAAATTGCACCCACACATAAACTGGCAGGGCAAGCTACTTTATATAAATAGCAGGCAAACCTCACACTGATGGCGTTATCTAGCTGGATAATGAAACATCTGCAGGAAAGCTATCAATCTCAGGGAGCACCATCCCTCCCAAAATATTAAATATTTTTTCATTAAAAAATAAAAAACTTAAATTAAAAATAACACTAAAACAGACATGAAAATAATGTAAAAATTAAAAACATTAAAACATTTTCTAAATGATGGGAGAATGGGGGCTTTAATAAAAAGGCTAAACATAATTCTTTTCCAAGCAACCTCGCTTAATATATTATTATTATGATTACCCTGCTTTTATTTAGATAACCCTTAAGATATAATTTTCCTATCTATTTAATATATATTATTTTCCTATGCATCTTTGCACCCAGCTATTGTTTCCTAAACAATATTCTGAGGCTGAAATCCATAAATCACTTCTATTATGTGCCCATCCATGCCTTGAGATAGACTACTTTGACTGATCAAGCCATTGGCCTGAAAAAATAAGGGATGGCATATTCCTTTTCTTTCCATAGATAAGTGCCAATAAGAAAATAGCATTCATGTATTGAACAATAGTTAAAACTCAGATAAAGAAATCATGCTGCTTACTGTCCAATCTCAGAGGCTGCTGTATTACAGAAGGTAAAGAAAAGCTATAGATTATCCCAGTATGGTCATTTATATAACTTACAATGAAGGGAAGTATTAACAGAAAACCCAGCACATGGGTGAGGCATACTTTGCAATCAATAGCAAGAAAGCAGATGAAATCAACCACTAAGCTAACTGCCCATAGGAGAGAAACTGAAGAAAACAAAAGAGAAGGAGTGTTTTAAAAACAAAATCCCTCAGAGATGCACAAAGCTAAAGAATAAAGTTGCATGCATCTGTGAGAAAGGTTCTCCACACAAAGACCAGTGGATTAAAGTTTAATCTGACTCAATTCCATAAAAGAAAATAAGGAATTCTCCTGTTTATATAGGCCGGGAAGGAGGGAGGAGGGAGGAAAAGTGGAAGGAAGAAGCTGAAAGAAAAAAAAAACCATAGCATTTTGGGAATAGGTGACCTTTATAGGATTATTTTACAGGCAGTCCTCGATTTACGGCCACATCTAAGTTTCCAATTTCCATTGATAAACAAGACAGTTATTGAGTTTTGCCCCTTTTTATGACCTTTCTTGCCACAGTTGTTCAGTGAATCACTTAACTTGTAAAGTTAGTAACACGGTTGTAAAGTGAATCCGGCTTCCCCATTGACTTTGTTTGTCAGAAGGTTGCAAAAGGTGATCACATGACCCAGGACACCATAACTGTCATAAATGCATGTCAATTGCCAAGTGTCTGAATTTTAATTGTGTGTTCATGGGGATCCTGCAAGGGTCTTAAGTGTGAAAACTGTCATGAGTCACTTTCTCAGTGCTGTTGTACCTTCAAACAGTCGCTAAACAAATACTTGTAAGTCAAGAGACTACTTGTATTAGCAAAATTCTCTATGCCCAGGCCTATTGATTACTCAAACAGTTCCATTGCTGACCACTAGGTTGGATTTATCTATTGCACTAAGTACTTACCCTGTTTCCTCAAAAAATACAACCTATCCTGAAAGTAAGTCCTAGAACGATTTTTACACATGCACCCAATATAAGCCCTACCCCCCAAAATAAGCCCTAATTAAGATCCTGCCCAGTCCAGAGTGCATGGGTAAAAATCAAGCTATAGTGGGGATGTGAGGGTGGGTGGAGCTGTCCTACTACTTACCTTTGGACAGTTGTAGCCAGGCCTTGAACACCCTGACACCTGCCTTGCCGGCCCATTTCTTCTGCAGCTGGCAAGGTTTTCATGAAGGCCTCTGTAGCTGATAATAAAGCTCCGAATCGATCTGGAGCTCTGTTATGGGCTGCAGAGGCCTTCAGGAAAGCCTTGCCAGACGCAGAAGAAGAAGTTCTTGAAGGTCTCTGACAGCGAAAAGGAGGCCGGGGGTGACGCACGCAAGTGAAGTTAGTCAGTGGATGATATCCCCTGAAAATAAGACCTGGTACCTTTTTTGGTGGCAAAAAAATACAAGACAGGGTCTTATTTTTGGGGAAACACAGTAGTGATTAGACAATATGGAGACATCACAGTAAGTGGTGTTTGGCACATTGCTACTCATTTGAAGCTGAATTTTCTAGGCTTTTCCACAATCAAAACAGAAGCAAGCAACATATTTGAACCAAAGCACGTCTGTCAAGTGGGGAATTCTGCTCACATGCAGCCCACCAGTCCAAAAAGTGTCCAATCTCTACAGAAGCAACATTTTGTACCACATTACTGCCACTTAGAACTGCCAAAGATCCTGCTTGCATTTTAATCCCTGTCTGATCTCTTTCTATTTAATGCTCACTGCCTGAAGTGATAAATCCTATATGTGGAATTTTCTCTCTCTCTCTCTTTCATTGATATGTGGCTGCAAATGAACCATACATGTGAGAAAGCACTTGAAAACTTCATGATGGAAGTTCCAATGCAATTAACAGAATTCAGAGGCATAGCTGATGGTTTCACATCTCATTATCAAAAAGATGGATTTCACTATTCCTCCTGAAGGATTTACACAACACTTAATATGACTGCACTTTTCCCCCTATACATGTGACATCGAGAGGAACTATTAAAGTTATATATTTTGTATAAATACAGGCATAATGATAATGAACAAGTAGTTCTTCTTTGTTAAATTTACTACACCGATATTATTCCATGGTTGAAATTATGTAACTAAGTTTTGGATTATTAACTCTTCTCTCTTGAGGCAACATAAAGTAATTTTCACTCAAAAAAATGATGTTGCCTGCAACATAACAATATGTAACTTGCCTTCAATGTCTTAAAAACTGAAGTATTAAATAGTACTGCAAGTAATAGTAGAATTATAAAT
Source organism: Naja naja (assembly GCA_009733165.1). Lineage (NCBI taxonomy): Eukaryota > Metazoa > Chordata > Lepidosauria > Squamata > Elapidae > Naja > Naja naja. The sequence goes on along the minus strand of CM019148.1, from coordinate 133,064,436 downwards.
ACATACTAACAGTAGGTTTGTTTGTTTATGCATTTACTATTTGTTTGTTTGCATGTTTACTATATGTTGCACGGTGGTAGCACAGTGGTTAGAATGCAGTATTGCAGGCTGACTCTGCCCACAGTCAGGACTTTGATCCTGACCAGCTCAAGGTTGACTCAGCCTTCCATCCTTCTGAGATCAGTAAAATAAGGACCCGGATGGGGACAATACGCTGACTCTGTAAACTGCTTAGAGAGAGCTGTAAAAAGCACTGTGAAATGGTATACAAGTCTAAGTGCTACTATTATAGGATAGGTAAAAACAACTAAAGAAATGCAGTCCTGCAATATCATATCTGTAACCAAGACTAAGATGTTAAAAAATATCCTGAAAGCAAACAATGGCAAATAACTTCTATACTATTTCCAAAACAACTACCTAACCATGTCCAAGAGGTCACCAGGACTCCAAGCTTCAATCAAACGGGATTTGATTTTAATATTCATTTTTATATACAGTTCTTAGTAACTTGCTTCTTTTCTATGCAACATGGGGAGTATATTATCCCCATGTTGCATAGAAAAGAAGCAAAGCACTGTGCTTTGCATAGAAAAGAAGCAAAGCACTGTGAAGTGCTATACAAGTCTAAGTGCTATTGCTATTGCTGCTGTTACTCTGATGCCATCAAATTTAGAAAGATGGAGATTAATTAAGGCAGAATCCAAATCACAAGAAGGTAGTGTGCTATGGATTTCATCTCTTTGAATGTCATGTAAATACAACTTTTAGCAAATAAAAACACCAATATGTTGATTCCAGTAAGTGGATAACTGGTTTAAACAAGATATTTCTCAATGAGTGTTCTCTTAGGATCAAAGAAAATGGGTTATGTTGAGGATATCAACAGTAACACTCTGGCTAATTTTAAGGCAAATACAGAATTGGTTTCCCCAATGTCATCAGAGAACGTATTTCCATCTTGAATCCATCAGATTGCACAAAAATTGGCTGCTGATTACTAGGTCATATTTTTCATATCCTCCCTGCTATTCAGTGCCCATCTGTCATGCCATCATGCTGGTCTGTGACAGAAAGTCTATTCATTATGGCATCCCTTTTTAAATTATTCATGTTTGCAAACAGATCAGTCTAGCATTCGTTGTCATTAAGTTGATCATTTGTTATGTAATCACAATCAATGTGAACATATTTTAAAGTTACTTAACACTCAAAGAGGATTGTTCTCTGGTGTGTGTGGTCAGGTTCTATATGTACTTTTAAATTTTGTCTTATTGTAGCCCAAATAATATTCCAACAATGGAGAACTATATTTATTACTGTTGGCCTCACACAGTCAGCCAGAGTTTTAGACTGAATTTGGCATTATTGCCCGCCTATCAAGTCCTTCCCAAGGTCCTAGGGTAAGCAGGTGTTGCTTTTAATAATAGTAAATGTATCATCACAGGATGTAAACTGTTCCAAGTAAAGCTGCCTTTTACAATTGACTGACAATAATTCTGTCAATGCTGATCATGTTCAACAGGTGCACCAGATGTTTGGGATTGTACCCAAAGTGCCTATTCCTATTGGTACTATCTTTGCTTTCTTCTGCCATAGTTGTTCCACTTCTGCTTGCAGATGTTTGTATTTTGTAATATTCTTCAGTTTTTTCCTTCTATTCTACAGTCTCCAAGCACTGCAATGTCTGCTGTCCAGACTTGTTTTTTGTCTGTTGTTTCCATTTATTGTGTTTTTCATCTTGTTTACTTGATATTGTGAGCTGCACAGAGTCATTCTGGAATTAGGCAACACCTAAAGTTAAATAAATAAATCCCCATGCAGCTGGACAAGATCAATGAAACAAGATTAAAACAATTTTCAGTAAAGTCTTTTTAATTGTAGTTGGTTGCAAATGCAGAATCCTGGAAACTGCAGAAACTAGTTTATAACTAGCCTATAGCTGCTTAAGGCAGTCTCTTTGAGTGATTTGAAACAGTCCTTCCCAGATTTATAGCTGGCTGGGCTAATTTGCTGTTTACAAAGTAAATTGTCCATTGACTCTCCCAATGTTCTCTCTTTGTTGTGTGTATCTGTGTTCTTTTCCATTCCTTTCCCACCCTGCTCTACAGTTTCTCACAGCTTCCCAAAGTTGCCACTCCTGTTTAGAGAGAGGACAAGGCTAAAGCCAATTAGGCAATTTTTAAAAAATATGCTCCATCTAAAAAATAGCCCATTGGAAATACCCGACTATCCTGATTACTGTTATCGCACACCCATAAACAACATGGTTGCTACAAATACTCTGTGATGTGACTACTTCAACAATGACTAGCATAAGCTCCCATGATTCAGATTTGATTCCTACTCAGAGGGTTTATTTATGTAACACACAAAGCTATTATTTACTTAACATGGTTTGTTGAATAAGTTATAAGTTGCTTGAATGCTATGAACAACCAAAGGTATAAAAATCATTACTGAGTGGATTTATATAACACTAACCTATAAAATGTGATTCAAAAACCTAGGCATTCACACAAAAGTCTAAGCCATAATTAAGCAAACTATTTCATGAATTAGTGGCCTTTTGTGAAAGCAGAAATTTTCCAAGCATATGTCCAACTCTCTCTGAATAAGTTAAAGAATGTAGTTTGCTATATGGCTAAAAAGTAAACTCTGATTCAGCAGGCAACTTAGTTAGGCAGACAATTCTGTAACCATTAATTTTCAAAGGTATGGACTTCCCTGATCATATTCTAAGGTTGATGGCTATATTAAATCAAATAAAGAAATAAAATAGAGAAATATTTTTGAACTAATGCATTTGGTTATTTCAGGGCAACCTGGATGAGTATTGGCATGAGGTGTGCTCCTTAATTTTAACACCCAAGTGGGCAGAAATATGCTTCCCCCATCCATTTTTATGTTTCTGTAGGCAGCAGATGATATTGTTCAGGTTCACTGCAGAGGTGGTATTCAGCAGGTTCTGACCAGTTCTGGAGAACCAGTAGCAGAAATTTTGCATAGTTCAGAGAACCAGCCCCATCTATTCTCTGCCTCCTGAGTCCCAGCTGATTGGCTGGATTTTCTCTTGTTGTCCTACACAGGAGAACAGAGCTGGAAAGCAGGTAAGTGGGATGGGGAGGGAATGGGGATTTTGCAGTAACCTTCCCCTGGAATGGGTGGGAATGGAAATTTTAAAGTATCCTTCCCCTGGAGTGGAATGGGAATGGAGATTTTACAGTATCCTTCCATTTCCATGCCCACCAAGCCATGCCCACCAAGCCATGCCCACCAATCCACACCTTGCCCACCAAGCGACGCCCACAGAACCTGTAGTAATTTTTTTTGAATCCCACCACAGGTTCACTGATAACCAGAAGAAAGGTGGATAGGTTCAATTACATTGATGTTGCATGCAACACTGAAAGACCCAGGTTAGGGACAGATCATCGTGCTTAAAAAAATACTATCATGAAGACATATAATCAGTAATCCATTGAATATCAATGTTTCCTTTGTCATTCTTTTTTTCTGTGTACGCCAGTCACAGTTTGCTAACTGCAAAAAGAAAGAGAGCCTTAAGATCATTGAACATGGCTTTGTCAAGTGTGAGGAATGGCCTCGTGGTCTTAAAATGGCACATTTGGCTTTTTTAAAGGATGGGTAGAGGTGCCCTCTTCCACACCATTTAATTATGTTTTCATGCACAAACTCTTTTATGGGTCTCAGAAGTTGATGGGGCATTTGGGATTCACATGAGAGAAAAACATTAACTCTGGCCTTCAGAAGAGAACCATTGGAGGAAGTTTTTAAATTAAAAAACCTGGAATTAGCAGCTCTTACAAGAAAAACCTTTCCAGGAACCCGACTATTCTCACAAATCTATAGTGGTTGATTTTTATAGATCATCTTTCTTCAACCTCTGCTTGTGACTTTATATCTAAGAGAGCTTCTGGGTTTTATGCATAAGCTTGCAGCTTATGTAAACAAATAGGTTATAAGGCTAAGTAATTCAAGTAAGCAAGAAAAAAGGGACAAGTGAAATTGTTTAAATGTCAGTTAATTGGACAATTAGATCTTTTTTTTATTTATCTCTTCCCTTTTCCTTGTGTTTCTTGAATATTGAGTGATTGATCTTGACTTGTCCAGGGTCACTTAGTATATTAGGATAACATTGTGTCTCCTCAAATCACTATTTGCACTCCCAATAGTACTGAGATTTGGATTTCTCTACAAATAGTTTTCAAGGTGATAACATGGTACCCCATAATCTAAAGAGTTTCTTTCTGCAGAATAGAACTTAACTTTCTTCAAATTGGGAAAGACAATTGTACCAATGCATCAATACAACCCATTTACACTTTCCAAGAAGAGCAATACTAAAAATAAAGTCATATGCTTTGGGCAAACATGTTTCAATCAGCTATGCTCAGTGGTGAAAGATATACCAAGACAAGCAAAGAGAAACGATTGGTATCTTCTTTAAAATGTTTGACAGATCTAGGCTGAAAGTAACCAATGTTTAGACATAAGCATTATTTAAAATATCACTGAAAATTTACTATTTCAAATGGAGAGGCCTAGAGCCACCACATGGGGAGAATTAAGAAAGCTAAATATCAGGGTAGAGTCATGGGAGCAAGATGGGTGGCTATATAACTTCAATAAATGTGCAATATAATTTATTTAAATTTGCAATGTTCTCTGTTTGCTCTTTATACATACTTACTCCACCAATCCTATATATAACGTAGCACATATTTTCTGAAATTTTTCATGCATGCATGCACACCCATCTTAGACTTGGGGTATTTAATATATATTGCTTTATATTAATTAAACTCAGCATAAGAAAGATTTTTTTTTACCTTGAAAAGAGAAAAAAATACAAGATGGACAAGGAGAAAGTACCCATGACTGTTTAAAATATAATGTATGTTTAACATATAGTTTATATTTAGCTCTCATTACAATGATTAATTTGTAATGTAGGATCCAGGTGCATGAACCTGTTTGATATTAATTTATTTATTTATTTATTTATTTATTTATTTATTTATTTATTTATTTATTTATTTATTTGACTTGTATGCGGCCCCTCTCCCGAACGGACTCAGGGCGGCTCACAATAAAACCAACACAATAAATAGTTATCTAAAATAGAATTAAACCCAACAAGCCAAATTACTAAAAACAGAGTATAAAACAACCCCCCCAAGAGGAGTCAGCACAAAGCAGCCTGCTGAAAAAGCCAGGTTTTCAGGTCGTGGCGGAAGGTGCGAAGATCGGGGGCCAGGCGGAGCCCCAGAGGTAGTTGATTCCATAGGGCAGGAGCCGCCACAGAGTAGACCCTCCCCTGCATCACCGCCAAATGACACTGAGTCGCAGATGGCACGCCGAGGAGTCCCTGCCTGTGCACTTGTACAGAGCGGTTAGTATTTGATGCCGGCAGTAGACACTCCTGTAAATAACCTGGACCCATGTCTCGTAGAACTTTGAATGTCAGTACCAAAACCTTGAATCTCACTCGGAGGACAACCAGCAACCAATGCAAACCACGCAGGAGGGGTGTAACATGGGGGAACCGGGAAACCCCCATCACAACCCGCGCGGCAGCATTTTGCACCAGCTGAAGCCTCCGGATGGTATGCAAGGGCAGTCCTAGATAGAGAGCGTTGCAGTAGTCGAGCCGTGAGGTGACAAGTGCCTGAGTGACCATGCGCAGGGCATCTCGGTCCAGATATGGGCATAACTGGCGAACCAGCCGGACCTGGGCAAAGGCCCCCGGGCCATGGCTCCCACCTGCTCCTCCAGCCTGAGCCGTGAATCCAGGAGGATCCCCAGGTTCTGTGCCCTATCCATGGGGGGTAACACCTCTCCCCCCATGACCAAAGATGGAATCTCCTGACTGGACCGAGATGTCTGTATGCACAGCCACTCTGTCTTAGCCGGATTGAGTCGAAGCATGTTACTGTAAATCCAGATCCGTACCGCATCCAAACAACAGGACATCACAGAGAGGGCATCACTGATATGGCCTGGGGTGATCTCACCCAGCGGTTTCATATAAATGTTGAACAGAAGGGGCGAGAGGACAGACCCCTGAGGGACCCCACAAGTGAGTGCCCTTGGAGTCAACCTCTGCCCCTCTGCCAACACAGATTGCGAGCATCCCGAGAGGAAGGAGGTGAACCACTGCAACACAGTGCCTCCCACTCCCAACCCCCCGAGACACCGCAATAAGATACCATGGTCGATGGTATTGAAAGCCTCTGAGAGATCTAACAGGACCAGGACAGAGGAAAAACCCCTGTCCCGAGCCCTCAGGAGATCATCCAACAGTGCGACCAATGCCGTCTCCGTGCTATACCCGGGTCGAAAGCCCGATTGGTACGGATCCAGGTAGTCCGCTTCATCCAGGAAAAGCGGAAATTGCTGAGCCGCCACACTCTCAACAACCTTCGCTAAAAAGCGAAGGTTGGAGACTGGACAAAAGTTGTTTAATTCGGCTGGGTCCAGGGCAGGCTTCTTCAGGAGAGGCCTTACCACCGCCTCCTTCAGGGCAGCGGGAAAGGCACCCTCCCCCAGAGAAGCGTTGACCACTGCCCGGAGCCAGCCGCATGTCACCTCCCTGGAGGCATAAACCAACCAGGAAGGGCATGGGTCCAACAAACATGTGGTGGAACTCAGTTGTCGCATAATCCTGTCCACTTCATCCTAAGAAACAGGATTGAACTCAGTCCAGATAACATTAGCTAGACCACTTGCACCCTCGGCATCAGACCACAGCAAATTGGAGTTCAGCCCCCGAATCCGAGCGATCTTATCCTTCAGGAACTGACCAAATTCCTCAGCTCGACCCCGCAGGGGATCCACCACAGCCCCTGGATGGAGGAGGGAGTGGGCGACCCCGAACAGGGCGGCTGGGTGGTGGCCTGCGGATGCTATGAGAGCGGAGAAATAAACCCTTATCGCCGCTCTCACAGCTACCAGATAGGTCCTGATATAGGCTCTCCACTGGGCTTGGTCAGATTCGGAGCGGGTCGACCTCCACCTGCTCTCTAGACCCCTTCTCCGTCGCTTTATCTCCCAGAGCTCCCCGGTATACCATGGAGCCACACTGGATCTGCGATGAGTAAGGGGATGCATGGGGACAACTCTGTCAAGAGCCCCTGCGGCCGCCTGCTGCTAAGTGGCCGCCAGGGTCTCGGCAGAGCCGTGGACCAGGGATGTAGGAAAAAACCCAGCTCTGCCTGGAACCTTTCCGGGTCCATCAGGCACCTGGGGTGGAACCACCTGAGGGGCTCCTCATCCCAGCAGTGTGGGGCAGCTTGTCGAAAAGCCAGCCGTAGGAGATAATGATCTGACCATGGAACGGGGTGGATAATAAGATCACCACTCCCCAGATCACTACGCCACTGCTCCGAGACAAAAACCAGGTCGAGCATGTTGCCCCCCTCATGAGTTGGGCCATCAATCACTTGAGTCAGATCCATGGCCGCCATGGAGGCCATGAATTCCTGGGCCAAAGCCGAGGCCGCTCCCAGAGAAGGCAAATTGAAGTCGCCCAGGACAATAAGTCCTGGGAACTCCACCGCCAGACCCGAGATGGCGTCAAGCAGCCCAGGCAGGGCAGCTGCCACACAGCTGGGGGAAATGTATGTGAGCAGCAAGCCCATCTGACTCTCAGACCCGCATCTCAAAAGGAGGGCTTCACACCCGCCTATCTCCGGAACAGAGACCTCCCTTGGAATCAGGGCTTCTCGAATAACAACAGCTACCCCTCCACCCCTTCCCTGGACCTGAGGCCAGTGCAACACCCGAAAACCTGGGGGGCATAGATCAACTAGAGGGACTCCCCCCTCTGGGCCCACCCAGGTCTCAGTGATACAGGCCAGATCCGTGGCCTCCTCCTCGATTACCTCACGGAGGAGGGTGGCCATATTAGCCACGGACCTGGCATTAAAGTACACCAGCCGGAGTCCAGGGGTCCTAGATCCCGGGTCCCCAGGACATTGGGAAGAGGCATCAGGGTCGGAGCACGCCACCGCATAGAGACATTGGGGGCATGCTCCCTTAGCTTGATCTGGCCCCATGCCTCGTCGTCGCCTGCCGAACCCAACCACCCTGGAAATCGCCACTCCCACCCTGTCCTCCGGGGCCCTACCAGTGCCCCCAGCACCCCCCCACCATGACCCCGCTCTGGGCTGCGCTGAATTCCCTTCTTACAACCCACACCCCTCCCTAACCCCCTTAAGAAACAGTCCAAAAACCGGATCAACAAAGACCCACTAGCCCTCTTATTGCCCCTCCCAAGACCCCACCCCTTCCCCGTGCTGTGCCATCTCTCAGGGTTCCATAACCCATCCTCGAGATACACCATTGAGAGTCCAAAGGGCCAAACCCAGGAGAGAGGGCACACCCTTAAGGCCTGCAGCTCTGTCGAAGAATAGGTCCGGATTTTGAGATGATGGAATATCTGGGGGAATAGTTCGTGGTTGGAAGAGAAGTCCGGCCATTACAGATGTTAAGGATGTTAAAATGGTAATAGCAGCACCCAATAGAGTCCAATTAATCGGCTACCAGGAGGTCCAAGAACATATATCAGGACTGCCCTCTTGCCAAAGTCCTGTTGGTCGATGGTACAATCCCATGCTTGGGCCTGCAGCCACCTCGCTCTCACCACGGGGCTCTCTGTAATAACAGGGAAAAGGCGTCCCCACCATGCTGCCCTCTCACCACAGCAAATCGGTAGGGAATGCCCAAAAACCCCAGGCCAGTGTCCATCAGGTGAAGAGAAGGAAGGGGAGGCACAGTTCATATTCTGTGGCCAGGTAAAGATGTAACAGATGTTACAGATGTAAACAGGCCAAAGAAGACAAGGCAGAAAGAATAAGGGAGCGGGGGGGAAAGGGAGGACGGACAGAGCCTCCGGCCCATTCCCAAAAACGCCAGGAAGGACTGCTCACACACCAGGTGGTGGGATAGCTGGTAAAATTGATGGTACAAGGGGACCAAGACCGGCTGCAACCTCGGGCCAACACCACCTCCGCCTCCAGGCCCAACGAGGCCATTCGCCGATCCGCCGCCCCCATCCTCACCATCTTAGACAATGGCACCGTTGTCATCCACGCCCAAATCTCCCAACTCTTTACGGCGCTCTCCAAGCCGCAGAGAGATCACCGCTGCCACCGGCGACCCTGCTGTTGTTACTGCTCCCCTGCTATTGTAGATAAGTACATTAATTTTAGGATCGTGCCAATAGCCTGCCAATTCAAGTACCTTATGCTCATAGTTGCCAAGTTTGGAAACCTCTGTTCTACATTCATGCCACGCAGCTTTCTCCCAATTTCTTCTAATATGAAACCTAAAGGTAAGAAGAAATCTTACAATGAACTGGAACACTGTCTATCTTGTCAATATTTTCCAGGGATTCAGATAAATAAAATTCAATTCCTTAAATTGTATTGGAAATCAATTGTGGTAGTCCATTCACATGAGTCTTTGCAACAAGACAGATGCTAACATCAAACTCCAGCAGTGGTATGTAGCTAGTGTGTTACAATTGAGCAATGACCAGTGAGGGGTCCTTGGTGCTCTCTGAGTTTGCTTGTTTTCTTGCAGATATTTCATTACCCAAATCAGGTAACATCATCAGTGCCATCAGTTACCTGATTTGGGTAATTAAATGTCTGCAAGAAAACAAGCAAACTCAGAGAGCACCAAGGACCCCTCAGTGTCAACCCTGAGCTACAAATATTCTCCTTTATTAATGGCCAGTGAATTAGGGGGGGGGGAAATAGAGGTACCCAAAGACCAGCAAATTGAACATATATTCTTCTTTATTTGTAGCAGGGACAGATAAACCTTGCCATTTCTTTTAAAGGGGATCAAATTCTCTCAAACCAGGTTTTCGCAATGTTAGACAAGTGTCTGTGGGTTTACTGTTTACTCACTTTTCATTTACATGTGCTGATTTCTGTGTATAGATAATTGACTCTTGGGATGTAATAAAATTTTAAGTGTGTATTTCATTACCACAAAAGAAAGCTATTTATGGTCCAATTGTACTGGAAGAACTCAAGGAGTCATGGGAACTATAGATAATAAGACAAACATTTAGGTTAAAAATACCATTCTCATAAAAAGCCTTTGCTATTTACTGCAACAACAAAAAAACCTGAAAGATTATTAACAAAGCCAACAGTCTGCTTGAAAACTTTCTGGGGTACTGAACGTATAACACACAAGATGATCTTATAAGTACACTGAAATAAATCAAACTTTTTTCCTGCAATTAACTTCTAAACAAAACCAGATAATGCAAGACAGGCATAAACAGAAGAGGTTCCATATTCTCTTCCAAGTATACTAATAATATATACAATAATTCCATATATGCTCAATACACACTATCCAGCACCTTATTATGGACATTCTAGATTGAAATTCACCATCAATCATAGAAACTCACTGGGTGATTTTGGGCCAATCACAGTCTCTTAATCCTACCTAAATGGAGAAGCAGATACTATGCATACTTCCATGAGCCCCTCTGAAAAAGATAGAATATAAAACTAATAAAATAAGAAAGCCTCTTAATTGTTAGATTACAACTTTGATGACAGAAATAGGGGATACAAGGAAAAGAGGGGAACAATATACTAGATTTCCAATTCACTTAGCTGTTTATTTATTTCATTTATATTCTGCCCTTTGACTTTGGTGAATCATTACACACAAAACATGACAAGCTCCTGTCTAAAAGAAGCAAGACTTTGGACCACTTCTTTATCGATTGTTTGGTATTTGTATGGGAGAAAATATCATATATTTAAAGTATGATCAGATTGAAGTCTAAGCTTTTCAAGCAATGGCTGAAACACTTTGCAAACCAATAATCCAGGTTGGCAACTTCAGGACTCTTCAAACTTGGCAACTTTAGAACTTGTGGACCATGCAGAATGTTTTGGAAATCTGGGAGTTGAAGTCCACAAGTCTTAAAGTTGCCAAGTTTGGAGACACCTGCATTACACCAAAGGCCTTTACCATGAATTAGGCCCATTGTAATAATCAGTAGTTGTAGTTACTTAATTATTCATAGTTTGCTTTTCCTTAATTCCCAGTCCTATCTTGATTCTCTTTAAAAGGAAAAGATCATACACAGTACTTGCACAGACAAAGAGAGAACTTAAAGATCACCTTGGTATATATGGAGGATAAATAGTTGCTCTGTGTTGGAAAGTGTACTGGAATTTGACTATAAAAATACACTCAGATAATGTCATACTCTCAGGATTGTATGGAAATGAAAGCGAATGTTAGTTTCTCCCAGAGGTATAAGAGTTTCAACACACAGCCAACAGATTTGCAACTCTTATAATTCATTGTTCGTTGATTTCCTTGGTTTATTGAGTTTTTCTTCTCATAATGGGTGAGCTTCTTTTGAAAAAAAAAAGTGAAGTTCATAATAGACAAGACAATTTTACTAGTCAACTGAGGTCAGTAAGCACATTGGCAGCAAATCACTCTATTGTTTAAATTGACCTGAAAAGGCAACTTAATTCCTGGGATGAATGTAAGAAGAAACACACAGATCTGGACAGTGACTCCCATGAAACAAATGAGAAGGAGGATGGCCCCCCCACCCAAATAAATCAACCATTGACCTGTAGATATATTTAGGGGGGAAAGTATGCTAAAGAAATTTACTATGAAAGATCAAAAAGTTTCATATTACTACATTCCATAAATGATACTGCAGTTTTCTCCAGATCAGTAGAACTGTTTAAGTAAAATGCATTTGCAACATTTAAGAATATGTAAAATGGACAGTGTGGGTGAAAACAGCACCCAAGGAATCTGTCTGATTTCCTAAGCCTGCAGAGAAAGCTTTACTAAAGGTATAATTACTGTTCATGTACCATAACTAATGAGTGCTAGCTATTCATTATAAGCATTATTTACTTTTTGGTTTTCATAGCAAAACTTACCACATACTGCTTGCTTTCAAAATAAATAATTCAAGGGTTCGCTCCATAATTACCATGTTATATTTGTGATGGCATGCCCTCGTTTGTGTCTCAATTGTCATTAAAAGAGAGTATACATGGATGGGTGATGCACATTTCTAAGAAGCAATGGTGGAAAGAACACAGAAACCTAGAAAAGGTATAAAATATAGCAGCTGGAATTGGACTGAATGTTCTTTCCTTCTTCTATTTCAGCAGAATTATTTCTATGCTACTGGAACATACTCCCAATCTAATCTAAACTTTTCAAAGCATGATTTGTTGCTGTGATTTCATCCAAGCACTGTACAAAGATTAAAATCTGCACTTACTACCTAATAGGTTTATATTGCACCTTTTTTTTCCATCATGGAAACTCGGGAGGGTTTGGATGGGTTTCTAAGATGTCGTGGAGACTCAGTGCCCTAGGTTGCTTAATGAGATGGAAGTAGGAAGAAAAAGTATAAAAACATTGGCTCTTGGTCAAGCAGATAGATAGATAGATAGATAGATAGATAGATAGATAGATAGATAGATAGATATAGGCAGACAGACAGACAGACACAGACACAGACAGATAGATAGACAGAAATAGAAATAGAGATGTATAGATATAATATGTTGCTTATGTCACTGTCCCGATTAAGGACAGTGCTTGTTAAGGAGAAAGAACAAGAGGAATACTACACTTGGATTCTGTGTGCAACATGCCTCTCAAATCAGATTAATCAGCCAGTCCAACTGAAATGAGCTGCAATACAGGAAAACATTTATATGAATGGATATATATCTGCACAAACACATACACAAATATAACCATTCAACATACCTCTCCATACCTTTCTACCCATGCAAATTACCCTTGATTCCATTGCCTTTTGTTCTTTATATTTCTCACATCTCTTTTTTGAGCACCTCATCAACTCCAATAGATAGTAGCCTTCCTCTATGTACTTCCTCTATGTACTTCCTTTATACTGGTGACTTGTTTTTATATTCAATATACATTTATTCAGTATCCATTCATTCTTGATGTTATGGCTTCTTTTACAAAGCTGACTTCTAAAGTACAGCCACTCTTCATATAATGATTACCTTGGTTGGTGACCATTCACAAATATAATGTCAATAAATGGTAATTTAAAATTTATTTTTGGACCAATGAGCACATTTATGACCAAATTTCAACAAGACCTTCAGTATGAAGCTGATTAAGACCTGATCACTTTCAGGTAGCAGTGTGAGCTGGCAGGAGGGTTTTAATCCACTAATTAAGGTCATAAGAGTTGAGCTTGTTAACTTGCAGTTAGCACTTTTTAAGAATGTCCTATGCTGTGAAGGAAAAAAAAGCAGCTCAGGAAGAAATAGCTTTGTTTACCTTTCTGCCCTGCCAGAGGGCCAAAAGAAAAGAAAAGAAAAAGAAAAATGGGTCAGACACAGGACACTGTGTAGTAGCTATGCAGAGGACCATTGTTATTTTGAGGACTTCAGTGGCATATTTTGATTTTTCCTTCATATTAAGAAAGGTCTAGAAGTCTAGAGCTCATTCTGAGCTAACATGCTTCTTTGTCACCCTCACTTATTAAATAAAGGAGAAGAGAGAAACTTCACATAGCTTCAAAACTTTTCCCAATATGAAAGTCTCAGACTTTTGATTCCCTTTCGACAGTCATGTGTCAGTCAAGGTTTCAAAAATGATCTACTGAGCAGTTGTGGGATAGTCTACCATTATAAGAGTCTCTTCTCTGGTCTGCTTTTTTGGCTCTTGTAGTACTTCTGTGGAACTGGTGAATTATTGTCCAAAAGTATAAATCATTGTGCCAGTTACAACATTGCTCTTATGTCTTATATAGATCTAGCTTGCATGAATACTTCTCATGTAACATTGCAAAATGTTGAATTGTATCCTTTCAAAAAACTTCAAAATGAAAATAGTACTACTAAGCACAGTGAAGTATATGATTAGCACGGAACATTTCACAGCTTCAGGGTCAATAAAATGAACTAATAAGGAATAATTATTTTAACACATTAAAGTAATAGTACAGATGCCTCCAAAAGGGCTTTTGTGTTGATTGTTTTGTTAAGATTACATTTTTGGCAGCATTCATTTTATTGATCTGATTCTTGTATTTAAAAATATTAGGATTATATATTACAAGTGTCATTACTGCTGAATAATGAACCAATAAATTCAGATCACCAGACTCTTTGCTAAGGGCCTTTCCCCAGGACTGAGCTATAGTGCTATTCACCTATCCTTGAGTTTTCAAGATGAAAACTGTTATGCCCATTTGCTAGTCATTATCCTGGGCTCCATTATGGATCAGTACTAAACTGTTTTGGAAGTATGCATGAATACTACACTGCAGACAAAGCGATTGCTTGAGTCCTATGGCTTCACTTCTCCTTACTAGTACGGAAAATATCCACCAGTCAGCTTGGCTGGCTAAAACAATCTGGCACAATTCTGATTAGCTGAACTGAATGGAGGCTAGGTGGATGGCACCTAAATCATGTTACTGTTGCATATTAGCAAAAGAAAAAAGTAATTCTAAGCAGGAGTGTTCTAAGATATCTCAGAAGATACATGTTCTGTGAGACAAAACTTGTAGAGCTTCTAGGCCAACGCAGAGAGTACAAGAGAGAAATAAATCATGATATCAAAGTTGGCAATACAGGTGGGAAATATGTGAATTTTTTTGTCAGAAATGTAATAATTCCAGATCATAGGGAAAGTACTCAAATTGTTATATAGTATGGTTTCCATAACAGGCTGAAAGAAATGAAAGAAATTGTGAATAGCAGAGAAGTATGAAGTCAAAGTGCTTGTTCCAAATAATTTTTTAAAAAGATGATAGATAGATAGATAGATAGATAGATAGATAGATAGATAGATAGAAACAGACAGGACACATACAGGGAAAAAGATGCATCTGTAAGTGTAGATGTATATGTACTGGAGGGGGTAGGTATTCTTATATATATTCTCTACATTTGGTAAAGAAATCAAAGGAATTTCATCTGGATTTTTGCAATAATATTTTCCATACTCAGAAGATGGTAGGAGAACCAAACAGATAGAGGAACCAAATATTTTGATATAGCTACATTTGATTAGGCAGTTACCTTGCATATTTCATTCCTGACTCTATTCTTAATCACCTTGCATCAATTCTGGAAGGATGAGATCAGGCAAGTTAGAAATAAAGATGACTCCCTTTGTATGGGGGCAGAGTGATTGTACCCCAAAGATCTCATAGATGGTATCAATGTCCCAGCTACCAGTTAAGTCAAAAATATAAGGACCTTAGTAAAACCATTTGCAACTGAGCCTCTTTGATCCAATTTTCCCCCAAATATACAGAAAAAGATTGGAGACATAAGGATAGCAAAGAAAAGGATTAAAAACCTGCTTTTCTATTGAACTGCCTTCTTCCTTTGACATCAGACAAAAGAGATCCATTCCATTCTATACACTGCATCCACAGATTTCTTTTCTTGAAAATGAAGGAGGTGAACTTAACATTAACCAGAGTAAAACTGACAAAATTAGGCTATCCAGGCTTGGAAGAAAAAAGCGGAGGAGGAGGAGAAAGGAAAGGAAAGAAATATAAACCAATAATGAATAGTCTTGAAGAATAAGGCCCTTAACGTGTTCCTTGATAATAAGAGGAAATTTGCGTTTCCTGGTTCCTTACTGCAATACATTCAACTTAGGCGATCTTGGAAGGAAAAATAAGAAGCTTCTTCCCATAAGCTTAAATATATAAAATATATTTTCTTGTCATAAGGGTGAAAAGGTGAAAAAAAAACCCAGCTGCTTTAATAAGCTGCTCTGTGGCTTTGTCTTCCATTTAAAATTGTATGTATGTGCATGTGTGTGGGCATATGGTCCTTCAGGACTGATTAACACAATGGCAATAGGGAAAGCTAACAGTGTACCAGAATAGAAGGGGCGTATTCACATCAGCCTAACACATCCACTTCTTCTTTCATCCCCAAATCAGGTAGATTTCCTACCTAAAAGGAGCAAACCCAAATTAATTTTATACTCACCTTGAGGCTCCCCTTGCATAATACTGAAATAAGAGGGTAATATTTCCTTAAAATTGTACAACTAAATATGCCTCATTTTTGGCTTAGGAAAAGATGATGAGCAGAAAAAAAGATAAACACAACCTGGGGGGAAACTGATGAGCCTTTCACTTTGAAGTATAAGTCAGGAAAGGCATGGTCATGGATGATGGTAAATTGTATCCTGAAGAAAAGATGTAGCAGGTAGCTTAGGTTCTGCAGTTAGAAAAATCAATGGTATAGGCATAAAGTTAAGAATGGGAAGAGGAGGTATTCTTGGCTTGACAGCTATGCCTATAAAAAAAGATTAAGGTATCTTACTTACAGGATGCAACTAGGCAGTATGATGTGACTGATAAACATGCAAACAGTAGCTATGTATAATTCTACTTATTTATTAGTTAGATTTTTAACTCACCTTTATTACTTTGTAAGTTAACTCAAAGCAGCAAACATATTTAATAATCCTTCCTCCTCCTCTTTCCTCCCCCCCACAACCAGATAGGAGGTGAGTTGAACTAAGAGAGAGTAACTGGCCCAAAGTTACCCAGCTGGCTTTCACAGCAGTACTAGAACTCCAGTCACTGGTTTCTAGGCCAGCACCTTAATCACTGTCAAACTGGCAGCCCATGGGCCAAATTCATCACATGCTCCACAAAGGGAAAAAATATTGCAGTATGTCACAATATATCACGTGACGTGATCGAGTTTGACATCAATGCACTAGATGAAACTGGCTCTTCCTTTTCTTTCTTTCTTTTATTCTATGTTATTTTCTTGCCATTCATTCACTGTAGTTACAATATGGAATCCGCTGTTGGATGATACAATTTAAGGACATCATTGATAAACCAAAGCCGTGATGTCCCAGTGGTTAGAATGCAGTTCTGCAGGGCTAACTCATTGCTCACTCCAGGAGTTCAATCTTGATCGGCTCAAGGTTGACTCAGCCTTCCATCCTTCTGAGGTTGGTAAAATGAGGACCCAGATTGTTGGGGACAATATGCTGACTCCAGTGTTCAAATATTTTTACTACCAGTTCTGTGGGCATGGCTTGGGGGGATGTGGCAGGGGAAGGATGCTGCAAAATCTCCAGTCAGAGATGATATTTGCTGGTTCTCTGAACTACTCAAAATTTCCGCTACCGGTTGTCCAGAACTGGTCAGAACCTGCTGAATACCACCTCTGGCTGACTCTGTAAACTGCTTAGAGAGGGCTATAAAGCACTGTGAAGCAGTATATAAATCTAAGTACTATTGCTATTATACTGTAATGATATTTCTTGGAACTGAATCCTATACCAAATGGTTGAAAAACCTGAATATTTGTAACCTGGAGAAAGGAAAGGAAAGAAATATAAACCAATAATGAATAGTCTTGAAGAATAAGGCCCTTAATATGTTCCTTGATAATAAGAGGAAATTTGCTTTTCCTGGTTCCTTACTGCAATACTGCAATTACTGGTTCCTTACTGGATAAGAAAAAGAATAAGAGGAGGCACAAATACCTTGTACACATGTCTCCCATTTGGGTCAGGACTGGTCTCTATTTTTTCAGGATAGACCTTTGCATTTACAATCATCTTTTTTTTCAAAATAGATCTTTGTATCTACAACCAATGGATGCAAAGATTTCAAAAAAATGCATTCTGAACAGAAAAAGTTGTTCAAGAGCGTAACAGACTGGGAAGTTGAGGGCTGCCCTTTGTTGGAGATCCATAAATAGACACCGTCAGAGATGCTACATTTGCATGCCACACAAAAGATGCTACATTGAATCAGAGGTTGAACTAGATACGCTTTTGTGGACTTTTTATGGAAAAAGATAAATGCTTTAGGCAGGGATAGGTAACCTTTTCTTTCTATAAAATGTCTCATTATTGAGGTGTCATATGGTGAGGCCATCAGTCAATTGCCAGATGGAACTGAAATGAGTTGTAGATAGAACAAGAACCCAACAAAGGGAGACCATCTATTCTAGGGGTGTCAAATTCATGTCACCATTCTGGCATCACATGACCTATTGGGACTTTGCTAAACCAGGCAGGGGCAGGGCCAGCACGTGACGCATCTAGCCCAGGGGCCACGAGCTTGACACCTCTGATCTATTCTCTTCCTTTCTGACACCTATTACTTTCGGTTTTCTGATATCTTTTCTTGTTCATCATCCTTCTCTCTCTCTTTCTCTCTTTCTCTCACTCTATTTTTTCATATACAACAAGTTGCCAAGAAAAGGGCAGGTCACTTTTTACCACAGGACTTAATGTATTGCTTGCAAATAAATTTGAAATTAGTCAGAGGACTGCATGAAATTAGGCAGGCATCTCATTGGCCTGAAAGCCACAGATTGCTCACTTCTGGTTTAAGACTCACCTTTTACACAAATTTACATTTTCAAGTGCATTTGAAGAATCAGGGAATGATGTAATTATTATTAATGCATCCTTTCCTGTCCTTCTGTGGCTTTGCAGAAATTTACTTTCTTGTGCTGTTTCAGACTATGTGTACAAAGAACTGCTTTTCCACCCTGCTATAACAACTGATGACAATGAGGATAATGGCTTTCATTATCCTCATTGCTTTCATTCCAAGTCCATTCATTGTTGCTTACTATCAGTGGCAGAATTGGTAGTATTTCATTGTCAAATGCTAGGTGTTTTTGCAATATCGAAAGGGCAATCACTGCACTAATAATCTCACGGAAAATGAGGGGTAGGGGCAGGAAAATTTCACACAAGTAAAAATGATTTACCTTTGGCAGCATGACAGAAATTGATCTTATATAAATACTTGACCATGTTGGAGCTTGAAATATAAACTAAGAGAAATTATGTGATGTATGGTAAGAGGTTTTTGGAAGAAGTCATAAGATTAATTGAATGCATTTACATCAAGCTGAGCCATAATGTTGTTTGTTTGGATTTTACTTCAAACGAGCCATTTTGGTTCCTTAACACTAATATATGACTTAACTTATCCACTGTGCTGTATTTATCAAACCATGTGTGAATGATCTCACTGTGTGAGATGCTGACAAATAGAATTGACTCTGTTTCTCTTTCAAAGTTCAAATCTGTTGTAATGGAGGAAGAAAATTCAACCTGGTGGACTTTGATGTGTGTGGTGCCACAGGGGTCCATCCTCTCTCCCAGCTATTTAAAATCTGTATAAAATTTCAGGTTGAGGAAATCCAAGAATTAGGGTACAGAATCATCTGTGTGTAGATGTCCACAATTGTTTATTGCTATCTTGAGGTATGAGGTAAATACCAATAAGAGCCTTTCCCATTGCTTAGAACAGGGGTGTCAAACTCACGGCCGATGGACCAGATGTGTCATGTGCAGGCCCCATCCCCACCCAGTTTAGTGAAAAGGAAAAAGTCCCAATATGTCACATGACGCCACCATGATGATGTGAATTTGACACCCCTAGATTAGAGGAAGATGACAAACTGAAATCTGAGGAGTCCTTGGAACTCTCTGATCTTGCTTGCTTTCTTGCAGACATTTCCTTACTCAAACTAGGTAACATTATAAATGCTAGCATCAATAGCAATGATGATCTTACCTAGTTTGGGTAATGAAATATCTGCAAGAAAGCAAGAAAGCTCAGAAAACACCAAGAATTCCTTATGTCAAACCTGAGCTGCACATATTCTCCTTCATTAGGCTCAAATTTAACCCAATTTAGAGAGAATTCTCTGTTGTGACCATGTTGCCTCTTAATGGGCACTTCATGTGAAGGAGCAGATTCAGGGCTTGGGGGGTTCTTTGGACTCACAGCTCATGCTTGAACAGCAGGTGGAACCCATGTCCAGCCCTGAATGGTATGCTAATCTGCCTACCCATGTCTTAGTTATAACCCAGTTAGATTACTGGAGAGCCATATAGTAGTGGTTAAGGCATCGGGAGTTCCATTGTCCAGTCCTGCCTTGGGCACAAAACCAGATGGGTGACTTTGAACGAGTCACTTTCTCTCAGCTCTAGGAAGGTGGCAAAAGCAAACCACTTCCAAAAAAAAAAAAACTTTGACAAGAAAATTCCAGGTAGTTTTCCAGGCAGTCTCTAAGACTCAGAAACAATTGATCAGAAGAAGAAAAAAAGATTTCTGCAGTGAGTCTTACATGAGACTGTTTTAAAAGATTACTTGGAAATGGCATCTGGTCTGGAATGCAGTGGTTCATGTATTTACCAGCCCTTGACTCTTAGAGCACATAAAACAGATGTTTGCAAAGCCTGTTAGTTGTTGATTGGTTTCTGAGAACAATTTAAGATGATGGTTTTTACCCATAAAGCCCTTTATGATGTAACACATGGATACCTACAGGACTTCATACTCCAACCAGCACTAGCCCAACCTATTAGAATTTGGAAGGAGGAGCTACTTATTGTCCTACATTTCTCAAAGTTTTGGTGATTTATGCAGCAATGCATAATGTTGGGATTCAATCCAATAAGGACTTTGATGGGTTTGTATACATATACCTGTGTAGCAATTTAAAATCTCACTGGCCATCATCCATAAGGAGGCATATGGCCATTGAGGGTTTTTTTGGTTTATTTGTTTCTTATAGCCAACCAACAGAATCTGGGCTGTATTGTTATTTTGATTTTTAAAAATATAATTATTAGCTGAATGATAGATACAGTAGGTTCAGGAAAAGTTGTTTACTTCAATTTCTCCTGCTGATTTTTTATTTTTAATCTGCAGATTAAAGTTACTTCTTTTATTAAATCAATATATTTGCCTTACTGTATAAATGAGATTACATAAATGAGAGAAATGAAAAGCAGGAAGATATCATATTACGTGCAGATGGCATAAATCAGTTTTGTTTACTCCAAGTCAGTGAAACAGCACATCTGTTGATTTGCTTTAAAAATTGAAGAGAGCAAATAAAACAATTTGGCCAGTTATACATTTCAGTTAGATATTTCATACCTATCATCAGCTACTGGAAGTAAATAACGGATTAAAGTCTCAAATTATACAGACAAACTGAAAGCTACAATAAAAAAACCAATTATTAATTATCCTTGTTATTCAAGAAAAGTACCTTTGCTAGGGTCAGATTGCTCCGGGTTTTGCAATAGAGATCATCTTAAGCTGTTGTGAATATAGTCTGCATGTCAGTCTTCATATACACTGCCACATCCCCATGAATGAATAATGGCTCCTGGTCGTGTACAAAGTCAGATGACCTTCCAGCCCTTTGAAATGCTGAAAAGAGAAAGAACATAGGCTTTTCAAACAAAACACTTGAGAGGTCTCTAGAGAGAGGCTGATAAAAATCAAGATTTTCTACCTCCCAGGCTGCCCTTGATTAATAATTTGGAATTTCCAAGAAGCTGAAAACATCCAAGTAATTAAAACAGAGGAACATCATTTTAAGAAGCTTCCATTTCTGTAGAAATAGTTGAAACATATACCCGGGACTTTGCTCTAAGCTTTCTATTTTTCTTTTCTGTTTCAGGTTAAATCTCATGCAATTTATTTGTTTGTTTATTTATCTTTCAAAATTTCTATCCTGCGGCAATCTAAGCAGACTTCAGCAGCTTAGAACAACAACAAAAATGCACATAAAAAGCTAAATATCTAAAACACCTAAGCACTATCACATCCCAAACACCCTCTGGAAAAATACCATCTTCGGCTTCTTCTAGAAGGAAACAAGGTCAGAACTAAACAAACCGCCAACCGAAAGCCATTCCAGAGTGCCACCCCTCTATGGAAAACAATATATCTGAGCTTCTGAACATGGGGGGAAACAACCTGTTCCCCCCCTTCCAATGATCAATTTGATCAGTTTGATTCCTATGGAGAGATGTGATCCTGAAAATATCATCAAAGGTTGAATCCAGCCAGTAAACTTGCACTTAGGGAGACAGAACAGGGTCTATGATATAAGTGCAATATAGCAATAGCATTTAGATTTATATACCCCTTTACAGTGCTTTTCAGCCCTCTCTAAGTGGTTTACAGAGTCAGCATATTGCCCCCAACAATCTGGATCCTCATTTTACCAACCTCAGAAGAATTGAAGCTTGAGTCAACCTTGAGCCAGTGACATTTAAACTGCAGAGCTGCTGGCAGTCGACAGTCAGCAAAATTAGTCTGCAATACTGCATTTCTAACCATGCTGGCACTTGTACTGCATTTGGCAGCAGTTGGAGCATTTGGGCAGTTTTTAAAGGCAGACAGACTCATGGAAAATGTGTGGCAGTAGCTTAAGGAAATGGTGATGAAGATATGAACCAATGCATTAAGGACTTACATCTATCACAAAAAGGACTGCCTAAGCCCAAGTAGGACAAACTGATCCAAAGCGGCAAAGTGAACTTGTGGCAAGGACCCAGGATCATCTTTGCATCAAACAGCCTCCAACCATGATGCAGCAGACCTCCCTGCTCCAGAGATCCTGTCTGCTCCATCACAAAACAAAACAAAGCAGCCTCAAAAAGACCAACCATATGCCCAATAAACCTCTCAATTCCTACTATTTCCTAAACCTCACACAAATTCTGTATTTTATTTCTCTGTACAGTTTTGAGCAACTGGGCACAGTTTCAGCCTTTATTCATCATTCAGGTTATAGACAGAAAGTTATAATGTTTCTTCTAGAGATCTGTGATAGTTGAAACTTTTCTGATAAATTTCTGAAGATTCTGACCGAGAGTGTTCTGTTTGTAACAAATCAAAACAAATTAAAGCTCATGTTTGTCCAGAGTATCATTTTTTGTTTTGTTTGTTTTTTAAAAAAAATATTTTTTTCTTGCTTAACTAATGTATTCCCATAACCTAGAAAGCTCTGGGCAGAGCCAAGCAGTTAACTTTTACAAAGTAGATGAATGTATAAAGAGGAATGCTGTATTCAAAGTCAAAAGGTATTTTCACATTCTATGCCTTCTTTTTTTTTAAATTTATTTATTTATGGGTACTGCTGTGGAGATTGGGTTACCTCCTTAACTGGAGAAAGAAGGATTGAATATTCTTTCATTTTGGGTAGACAGAAAATGGCACTAGAAAAATTCTTGTATTTTTATCTTAGAAAGGCAGCACCAGGTATGAGAGTTCTAGATCTCACAAATATTGGAATATTGCCAAGTGAGTAAACACTCTAAAATTTGCTATTATTTATTTATTTTTTTATTTATTATTTGGTCTTATATGCCGCGCTCTCTCCCGAAGGACTCAGGGCGGCTCACATAAAAAACAACCATACAAATACAAAAGTTAAAATAGAATTAAATCAAATTCAACCAAATAATGATTAAAACCCATTTAAAAACATTTAAAAATATTAAAACATCCCCCCCCCCTTAGTCCAGACCAGCCTGTTCGAATAACCAAGTCTTTAAGCCGCGATGAAAGGAGCAAAGGTTGGGGGCCAGTCGTAGCTCCAGGGGAAGCTGGTTCCACAAAGTGGGCACCCCCACAAAGAAGGCCCTCCCCCTAGGAACCGCCAGCCAACATTGTCTAGTCGACAGCACCCCAAGGAGGCCCTGTCTGTGGGCGCGCACCGGGCGATTTGTATTCGATGCTGGCAGAAGACAGCAGGAACCACTAAACTGTTATTGCAATGCAGGAAGGAAAACAAGGATCTGAAGACTCAAAGGTTTCTTAATGAGTAGGAATTGGGCCTCCAGTTTCCCCCCCCCCTTGTAGATTTAATCACTTGCTTCACAATCTATAAGACACATCATCAAGAGCAGGTATTTACTGAAGCATTCAAATAAAAGGTACTCAATTATTATAATTGGAATAATTTGATTTTTAATGTCCAAATGTATTACACAGTACTTCCACATTGAGAATGGTGTGTACCACAGGCCTTTGGTCTCCTACATGACCACTTGTGTTGTGACTATCATGGCAATATGGTCATCTGGCAAGCATAGCTACACAAATTGGGCTAGTGGGAATACGTAGGTTGGGGAGGCTACTAATGCTTTCCCCAAATAATCAACTGAACCAAAGTCACCTTCAGTCTCTGCTGTTCCAGGTGGGTAATTGTTCCAGACTGTAGAACTGTTGAAGTGACAAGGCTTTCCATCATCCACATTTCCTAATTTCACACTTGAAATCGAGCAAGACTTTGAGGAGGCTGTTTAACTGTTAAAGTGACCAAGATTCTATAGGAAATTTTCTATACTGCTAAAGTGCAGTGATTATACGGAACCAACAGCCCATGCCTTTCCTTGAGGTATCCCAACCAATCCTTCCTTAGCTATTGTCCAACACCTGAGATCAAAGCAAAATAGAACCTCTTCTGCTGCAGCAGTCACTACTTCTAAATGGACATGTCCTATTTGCAAAATAAATATATAAACAAGCAAACTGAACCTGGAACAAGGAAGAGTTTATGACTTGCCCAATCAAGTTGATTAGTAAAAGCAGAGCGAATGTCTGTGATGTGTTAAGTGTTCTCAGGTAAATCTGAGGTCTCATTTGGAAAGGTCTTTTGTCTTGGCTTATGCCTCAAATTCAGATTCTTCCCTTTGATTGATACTTCAGTCTACCATCATGGTTCAACCAACTCCAGTTTTGATTCTGTCTGCTGCATTTTATGATTCCAAACTCATTGAATGTATGCTTCTTTTTGATAAGGTTAAATAAAGACATACCATTGTAGCTTGTTTCCTGGAGTTTGGTGATAAATTAGTCCTGTTTCTTCTTCTCTTCTCTATATCTGTAATGTTTACTACATGAGCTCTAAGTATTTACACATCATGCAAACAGTTAATGATAAAACATTAAAAAAAACAAGGAAAAAGGAACAGGAAACTATACCAACTTTGACATGGATGGGGAGTTATGTACATAACGAATGGATATAAATTACATACATTCATAAATATAAATTGATCTATAAGGAAGGAGCTGAAGCAATGAGCTGAAAAACAAAACCTTGAAAGAAAGCTACCATTTAAAAAAAGCAAATAAAAAAGCTAAAATCTGTTTAGGTAGAACCTCAGCTTATAACTGTAATGAACTCTGACCATTACACTCATATGTCATAACCAGAGGTGGTATTCAGTAGGTTCTGACCAGTTCAGTAGTGGAAATTTTGAGTAGTTCAGAATACCACCTCTGCCCCATCTGGATCCCGGATGGCTCCCTGGTATACTGAGGAGCTCTGGGAGATGAAGCATCGTTGGAGGGGTTTAGAGAGCAGGTGGAGGTCCACCCGCTCCCAATCCGATCGAGCCCAGCTAAGAGCCCATATTAGGACTTACCTGGTAGCTATGAGAGCGGCGAGGAGGTCTTATCTCTCCACCCTCATAGTGTCGGCAGATAACCACCCAGCCGCCCTGTTTCGGGCCACCTGCTCTCTCCTTCATATGGGGGAGGGGGTGGACCCATTGCGGGGAAGGGCTGAGGAATTTGGTCAACATCTGTTGGACAAGATTGCCCAGATTCGGAGTGGATTGTCCTCCGATTTGCAGTGGTCTGAGGAACAGGGTGCAAGTAGTCTGGCCAGTGTGACCTGGGATGAGTTCGATCCTGTTTCTGAGGATGAAGTGGACAGGACTATGCGGCATCTGAGTTCCACCACATGTTTGTTGGACCTGTGTCCTTCCTGGTTGGCTTATGCCTCCAGGGAGGCCACCTGCGGTTGGCTCCGCGCAGTTGTCAACACTTCGTTGAAAGAGGGTGTTTTTCCCTCCGCCTTGAAGGAGGCGGTGGTGAGACCCCTCCTGAAGAAGCCTGCCCTGGACCCGACTGTGTTAGACAACTTTTGTCCAGTCTCCAACCTTTGCTTTTTGGTGAAGGTTGTTGAGAGTGTGGTGGCTCGGCAGTTTCCACTCTTCCTGGATGAAGCGGACTACCTAGATCCGTACCAATCGGGCTTCCGACCTGGCTTCAGCACGGAGACGGCATTGGTCGTGCTGATGGATGATCTCTGGAGGGCACGGGACAGGGGTTTTTCCTCTGTCCTGGTCCTATTAGATCTCTCAGCGGCTTTCAATACCATTGACCATGGTATTCTTTTGTGACGCCTCGGGGGGTTGGGAGTGGGGGGCACTGTTCTTCAGTGGTTCACCTCCTACCTCTCGGGGCGGTCGCAATCAGTGTTGGCAGGGGGGCAGAGGTCAACCCCGAGGGCGCTCTCTTGTGGGGTCCCTCAGGGGTCGGTCCTCTCCCCTCTTTTATGTAACATCTACATGAAGCCTCTTGGTGAGATCATCCATGGTTTCGGGGTGAGATTCCATCAGTACGTGGATGACACCCAGCTGTACATCTCCACCCTGAACCAGATCAGTGATGCCCTCTCCCTGATGACCTGGTGTTTGGATGCAGTACGGATTTGGATGAGCGGGAACATGCTTTGACTCAACCCAGCCAAGACTGAGTGGTTGTGCATACCAGCATCTCGGCCCAGTCAGGAACATCCATCTTTGGCCATAGGGGGAGAAGTGTTGCCCCCTGTGGATAGGGCGCGGAATCTGGGGGTCCTCCTGGATGTACGGCTCCAGTTGGAGGAGCAGGTGGGGGCCATCACCAGGGGGACCTTTGCCCAGCTCCACCTTGTTCATCAGCTTCGCCCATTTCTGGACCCAGATGCCCTGCGCACAGTCACTCATGCTCTTGTCACTGGTAGTCTCGACTACTGCAACGCTCTATTTAGGACTGCCCTTGCATACCATCCGGAGATTGCAGCTGGTGCAGAATGCGGCAGCACGGGTGGTGATGGGAGTTTCCTGATTCTCCCATATTACCCCCCTCCTGCGCGGCCTGCATTGGTTGCCGGTTGCACTCCGGGTGAGATTCAAGGTTCTGGTTTTAACATACAAAGTCCTTCACAACATGGGTCCTCAATATCTAAGGGAGTGACTCCTGCTGATATCGAGTGCCAACCACCCTGTGTGAGCACACAGGCAAGGACTTCTCGGGGTTCCGTCGGCAAGTCAATGTCGGCTGGCGGTCCCCCGGCGACAAGCCTATTCTGTCACGGCCCCTGACCTCTGGAACCAACTGCCCCTGGAGCTCCGCCTGGCCCCTGACCTCCGCACCTTCCACCATGATCTGAAGACCTGCTTGTTCCACCAATCCAGGCTGTGACCCCTCCCTGGGGGGGGATGGGTTTTTAAATTATTGTAAATTATTGTAAATTTTAGATTTGTAACTTTTTGGGCTTGTGAACAGTTTAATTCTTTTTTTAATTATTTATTGTCATTGTTTTTAATTGTGAGCTGCCCTGAGTCTTCAGAGATGGGGCGGCATACAAGTCCAAATAATAAATAAATAAATAAATAAATAAATAAATAAATAAATATTCTTTGCCTCCTGAGTCTTAGCTGATCAGCTGGGTCTTCTTTTGTTGCCCTGCACAGAAGAACAGAGCTGGAAAGCAGGTTAGTGGGGTGGGGAGGGAATGGGGATTTTGCAGTATCCTTCCCCTGGAGTGGGGTGGGAATGGAGATTCTTCCCCTGCCATGCCCATCAAGCCACGCCCACACAACTGGTAGTAAAAAAAATTTGAATCCCACCACTGGTGATAACCATCATAAAGTGGGTCATTCTCGTGAGCAACTTGATTTTATGACCCCCTTTTTTGTTTGCAGCAGTCATGAAATGAACATCAAAATTGTTAAGCAAATTCATTGTTCAATGTGGGCCTTTTTTGCCAACGACCAGAACTAAACACTGTTTTTTGGCAAAAATGTTGTAAATTATGGCCACATGACTGCAGGGATACTGCAAATGACCATATATGTGGGTTGATTATCAAGTGCCTGAAATGTGGTCATGTGACCACAGGAAGAAAGAGGGGAAGTGATCATCAGAACTTTGGAACCAGATCTTAAGTACCTGTTAGGGGTCCACTGTAATTTTGAACAGTCACTAAGGGACCAATCATAAGTCAAGGAGTACCCGTACACAGTCTATACATCTAATTTTCCAAGTCTTACCATATGTGCTACATCATCATTTTTTTCATCATTTTTAGTCAGAATATTATCTTAGTATATTAGAACTCAGTTTCACTTTCATCCACTACTTGCAATGGCTAGGCACTTAGTTACATAGTGATAAAAGAAATTGTTTTAAGAAATAAAAGTTCATTAAATAGAGTCAAGTCCTCCGTTAATGACAGTAAGTGGTACTGCAAACTCAATCATGAAGTGACACACTGTAAAACATGAGATTATGTGACAGAGCAGTTCCAGCAATTCCAGCTGCAATTGTTAGGTGGACCCCATACACCTGTTAGGCATGGCATTATGGGATTGCCATTTGCAATCTTCTGCTGGCTTCCTCATTGACTTTTCTTGTTGAAAGCCAGCTTCTATGACTGTTGTAATTGTGAGCCAGTTGCCGAATGCACCAATTGTGATCACATGACTGTGGAGGTGTTGCAACTTTAGGACCTTCTTGTTCAGCATTGTAACTTCAAACAGTTGCTGAATGAGTGGTCATTAAACAAGGACTACTTGTATCAGTTATGCATTAAAATGTATGCTTAGCTTAGGAAAACATTTTATGCAGGTGAGCTCTTCAGGGTCTGAGCGAAATGTTAGTCCCCACTCTCAACCAATAGTTTATATCTTTAAGTAAGGTTATTAGCTGTACCAGAATCAAATATCTCCATGCTGGGTAAACTTTTATAGAATCAGATTATTATTATCCAATCACCTGTAATCAAAACAACATGTACAATATTATAAATACTGATTGAAAAGTAAATGTAGCAATGAAAGATAATTTAAGATGCCTCTAAATCCTGGGCCATTTAAGGTGTAAAGACTTGTTGGTTCATATATATTTTGATGTGTATCTGTTTTTTGTTTTACATCTGGCTCTACAGATGCACAACAAGCAGAAGAGGAATGCAATCAAGCAGATATTAAACATAAAGAACTTTTCTAAATGCTTAAGAAGTCCTGATGAATTTTCTTCAATGATTTTCTGTAAAGCACTTCCTCAAATTCCATCAAAACAATAAATGTGAATCAAAAACATATAATCTTATTGAAAAGTACAATATTCCAGGAGGGTGGACAGCATTATTATAAGTGATAGAATGCTGGCACACTGTAATTATGAAATGTGGGGGGAGGGCAACCTCTCATCTTAAATATGAGCATTCTTATTCTTTTATAACACTATTGATATTGACAGCACTTAGCAAATAGCTCAGGAATTCACCTTAAGTCATCATCAGCCATAATTAGAGGAGGTTGGAGGGTGTCAGGGTTAGTTTGATCTTTATCTGCATTGACACGTAGAGTTTTCAGTGGCATCTATAGCAAATTTCATCGCAAATATTAAAATCCCTGTCCTGATAAGACTGGAAATATTTAAAGGAAGACTCAAATATGTACACACAGAGAGGGCATGACTATGATTAGAAACATTTCTCAAGGAGATTCAGCAGCTCTCCGAAGGCAGAAACTCCCCCAAAGCAGAAATGTTGTGCTGATCATGGCTCCATTTAAATTGCCAGAGACTGTACTCTGCAGCAGATAGTGCTAGGAGAAAAGCTAAATTTGATTTGTTATGTTATAACTAATTAATTACCACTAGTTCTATTTTTAAGAACTTCCTGCCTCTTTGTCACCATTTGGTAACATTTGGCAATCTCTGAGGGCTGCCACTGAAATTTATGCAGTACAGAAGGGATGCTTAGAAGTCAGTATCTCATGCTCCAGTAAAACATATGTAACATTTTTGATTCCACAAGATTAATCAAATTTCCCTAGGAAATTACATTTTCTTCCAAAAGAGTTCAGAAGTAAGAAGAAACACAGCTACATACAGCTCTCTATAATCTGACAAACAAAACATGGTCTTTTAGCCTATTGAAAAACAATATTTTTAATGTTTTAATGGTTTATGTGTCCAACAGTTTGTGTTTGGTGTGGGTTTTTGTGTGTGTGTGTGTTTTTAATGATAATAAAAGTTAATAAAGTTTTTTCAAAAAAAAAGAAAGAAAAACAATCGAAAGGTAAGCATGTCAAAATACTTCTACTAGATTGTGGTCCTAATGTACAACTGGTAGCAGATGAGAAGGTGAGAGATCATTCCATATTAACAATATTGGAAATCATGCCTATAGATAGCTGAATATCTATGCATAAAAGCCCTCATGCCAAGTACAATAACAACACATTTAAACTAGGCTGATCTTTGTTTTCCCTGGAATTTGTCCTATAATAGCATGTGCATTGTTCTACAATAGCAAGAAAATGTTCCTTCCTCCATTCTTGATGGGCTATTGTGATGTCAATGAGATAAAGAAAAAAGAAAAACAATCAGGAACTATGCAAGACTCGCAATGTAAAACCTCCATGCTGCCTCCATTCATTTTCAATCTTCAGAGCAGATTTGTGTACTCCTTGAAATAAATGCTTGCCAATAAACCTGTTCTCAAGTTTCTTTCTTATTTGAGATTAACATTTATAGTCACACCTGGGAAGCAATGTTCTTCTGACTAATATCAGATGTCTGCTTTTCCCTCACACTTCAACCAACCTCTCACCTGAAAAAGCTAGGGCCACTCCAGGCTATGCTTTTATTTTCCTGAAGATGAATGTTGCTAAGGAGGAAAACAGGAAAAATATTATCTCTCCCCTTCCATGTTTGATTACAAACTAAAGCAAAGCTAAACGTGAAGTATCAAGCCCCAATAACAAGCCATTTCAGAATGCATAACTGTTCACAGTCAGCATTTTAAATGGACCTCAGTTCACAGCCCAGGTTTTCTTAATCTCAGCAATTTGAAGATATGTGGGCTTCAACTCCCAGAATTCCTCAGCCAGAATGGAGAGAGAGGGAGGGAGGGAGGGAGGGAGAGAGAGAGAGAGAGAGAGAGAGAGAGAGAGAGAGAGAGAATGGTTTCTATGAATATCATAGAAAGTGAAGTAAATTCCAGTACAGTGTAAAGCGAACTGGTTGCTATACTGGTTGAATCACACCCCTGGCTAGCCACCCTATGAAACTGGTGTGATTAGTACTAGGCAATCTGTCATAACTTTATTCCATCTCACTAAATATGAAATAAAGAAAAGGGTGGATAAAAAACAGAAGAGAGCAGCAGGAAATTGGGTTTTATATCCTTATGCACCTCAACCTGGACCCCCATTCTCAAATTAGGCAGCAAGAAGAAAAGAAGCAACTATTTTGAACCAAGCCTGTGACCCACATAGCTTAAGCAGGCAAATTAATGTTTCCTGTGCACAAACCAAGGGCAGATATCATGAAAATTGGAGGAAGAAATTCAAGAATTTAACTTTTCTTGAGAAATATTAAGTGCTTCATTTACTGAGGAGGCTAAGCTACATATTTCAACATGCACAGAAAGTTAAATTATTTTTTCCTATTCTAAAGGAGAATAAATTACCTAATATATTTTTAATCTTTTGCATAAACACAGTGTACCACAACAGAGTTCTGTCCTCTTCAAATGTATAAAAACAATGACAACTATTTAACCACAAGCATCCCAGTCAGCCGTCTGCCTTGCATCAAAATTCTATTCGTATACAGAGGAAAATGTTAATAAAAGAAACAGAAGAATAGATCAAAATCAATGCCTATTTAATTTTGAGAAACTATTGAAATCTCTTTGTGTTTTGATACTTTGTGCATTAAGTCATCCTGAGCAATTGCAGGTTTTGGTTAGAAGTTTCAAGGACACAGAGAAAGTGAATTAAATTAGCAACTAATGTCACAACTTGTCTTTATTTTAATTCTGAATGTGGATAATTGATTTGATGGGTGAGAGAAGAGACAGGAATGAAGAATAGATATTACACAAAGGTAGACCTGAAAATATTTATTCCTTATATCCTGACCCGATATGGTCAACACACTGATACACTAAAGCTGATGTGGGAGGCTCATTTTAACTGGCTTTCTGGGAAGAGATATTTTAAAGTAAAGTACTAAATGTGAGGGTGACCTGGGGGTGAGCAGGAGGAAGCAAAAAAGCCATTTTGTACTTTATTTCTTTTTTTAAGGAAAAAAAAACCTTACCTACTTAACATCAATGGTTTTATAATCAGATATATACTATACTCTTTGTTCTGGGAGCTGTCAAATGCTTGCTGGCAAACTAACAGAAATAATGTATTAAAATGAAATCAAATCAACCTTGATTTGTAATCTCTCCCATTTTCCCAGGTAGCTGTGTAGTAAACATACATTCAACAAGGATATACAGAAAGAACAGCTCAAGGCTGTACAAACTGGTGAATCTTATAAAGGCAAAATGGTGGCTGTCATCTCCTATAATCCCACATAGGACCTGGTTTCACTGAACCTATTCAGGCCTTCAGTGGAGTTGTGATTCATCCAGTGCAAGTAGAAGTTTGATTGATGGGAGAGACCAGCTACAATATCAATAGATCAAGCTATATAGATTCTACAAATTTTTTTAAGACTTGTGGACTTCAACTCCCAGAATTCCTCAGCCAGTCATGCAGGCTGGAGAATTGTGGGAGCTGAAGTCCACAAGTCTTAAAGTTGTCAAGTTTGCAGATCCCTGTAATAGATAGTTGTATTGTCCTAGCCTAGGCCACATGAACCATTTGCTGAGAGCAGCCATGGTGCTTGCTCCATGGTGAAGCCAGGGCTGAAATCAAATTATAACTTTAAATAGTTCGTTCTGAACCTTCCTGGTCCAGATTCTGATTTATAAATCCTAAATTATGTACAATAACTATGATGCTCCCAACATGAGTTTTGATCTTTCAAAGTAGAAGGCAACAATGTCAAGATTGTTAACTTAAAGTGCCATACCAAGAGGAAAATAGGTTGCTGGCATTTGGAAATGTAGGGATTTCTAGGTACAGATATTCCTCTACTTATAACCATTTGAAGTTACAACAGTGCCGAAAAAGGTGACTTATGACCATTTTTCACCCCTACAATTGTTGTAGCATCCCCACAGGCACATGATCAAAATTCAGACTCTTAGTAACTTGTCCATATTTATGAAAGCCTAGCACTTAGCTCCAGCTGCCTGTAATTATTGCAGGCTCAGGCTCAAACTCCCACCAAGAGGCTCAAGGTAATGACTGCTAGCGCATTGGGTTGTATCCCAAAACTGTAAGCCACCCTGAGTCTGCTGCAGTGTCCTGGGTCACATGATCACCTTTTGTGACCTTCTGACAAGCAAAGTCAATTTGGAAACCAGGCTCACTTAACAGCTGTGTTACTAACTGAACAACTGCAGTGATTCATTTAGCAACTGTGACAAGAAAGATTGTAAAGTGGGGCAAAACTTACTTAACAACTGTCTTGTGTGGGAAGAAAAGCTTTGGGCTCAGTTGTGGTCGTAAGTCAAGGGCTACCTATACAAAGTTTAGTGATTCTGACACAAACTCATAAGGGGACAAAGGAATTGAGTTCATTTAGTTTCAATCAGAGGTGATATTCAGCAGGTTCTGACAGGTTCTGGAGAACCAGTAGTGGAAATTTTGAATAGTTTGGAGATCTGGCAAATACTATCCTCTAACTGGCCCTGCCCCCATCGATTCTTGGCCTCCCAATTTCCAGCTGCTCAGCTGGGTCTTTTTTTGTTGCCCTGCACAGGAGAATGGAGCTGGAAAGCAGGTTAGTGGGGTGGGGAGGGAATGGGTTTTTCAGTATCCTTCCACTGCCATGCCTGTTATGTATGCAGGTTTGAATGTCATAGGTTAAGTTTGAACTGTTCTTGTAAAATGTCAGAAATGATTGGTTTAAAAAGTGCGGGAAAACCCTGCACTCTGATTGGCTGGCAACTGCGGCTGCTGGCTATAAGTAGCAGCCACAGACCAGCCAAGTTGGGTCTGTTATGAGCTGTAGTCACTAATAAACTCTTCACTGAAGCACTCCGCGTCTGACTCTTCATGCAAATCTAACAACGCCCACCAAGCCACTCCCACAGAACCAGTAGTAAACATTTTTGAATCCCACCACTGGTTTCAATGTTCTTTCTGATAGTAGTCATGGTTTCCTGGTTCTAACAGGAAAAGAATTGTTTTAGTTCTGACATAGTTCTGCAGGGTGTTTGTAGCATAATACTTAGCAATAAAATCCTATATAGGGGAAGTTTATAACACAGCTTGATTTGAAGAGTGATAACTCAGGTGACAATGCAAGCAACACACATCCTGAAAACCCAGGCCTCTGGAGAGCAATAGATTTGCAATAATAAGGCCTGGATTATATTCAGAAATAAAACACATTGGCTTCAATGGATGGGTTGGAATCAGTGCAGAGTTAAAGGTCACTTGTAATGGTTACAACGACATTTTTTTAAAAAAATGTTTAACAAATTTATGTAACTTCCTACCTGAAATGCTTTGGCATTATGCAACTTACAATAAAGCAAAGACCAACCAAGAAGAAAAGAGACAAATGATAAAGACAATTGTTTTCTTCTGTTTGCTGCTTAATTCAGCTGTGTGCTGCTCAGAGTCATTTCATGTGAGATGGGTGTCTATTTAAATGTCAATAGACAAATCATCAAACATAACTGCTGGTAAGCAATCGACCCACCCTGTTATAGCTTATGAGGTGGGCAGATACAACTAGGAAGAGGCAGTGCCACAAATAACCCATTTCAGCAATGTTTAGGGTTAAATGATAACCAGCAGCTTCAATTGCAACCAGAAGTCTATAGGAAGCCAGTTCCACCTGTGAAATAGTGATGGTATGTGAGCATACTAAGTAACTATACTGCATTCTGGACCAATTGTAACTTCCAGATAGCGTTGAAGTGCAATACTACATAGACCATGAGGGCATAGTCTAACAGAAGGCATGAGAAGGCATGCGTTAGAACAAGCAGGGTCTTCTGGTCCAAGAATAGACCAACCAAGTACACATGATAGAGTTGTATAGATGCCCTTCTGGCCACAGTTGTCACTTGTCCAGAAGGACTCTCAAATTTAGGCAGAAAAGTTCAACAACATCCAAAACCAAAGACGCAAAATCTTCAGTTCTGAAATTTGTGGAGAGATCGGGGATCCACAATTGCTCAGACTTGGTAGGATTGAGCCAAACCATGTTGTTTACCATCCAGATTACTACAGCCTTCAGGCATTGTGGTAGGATCTTGACAGCTTCACTTGCTCAGCATATGTCTGCAAGGAATATTTCCCTCCACATGGATCTCCTTCTATGCCCCATCCCTGGAGGCTTTTAATCAATTGAGATGGATCTAAAACATGCAAAATGATTTGGCACATCTGCCAGCTTTTCAAGTTGACATATATTTTAAGGAAAAGATTCCTCTGTCTTAACAAAATTGAGATGAAATTTGGTGATAGTTACAACTTGTCAGTTAAGGAAGATAAAAATAAATCTAATGGCTGGCTGTAAGCCAGGTCATGTCACAGATTTAGTTCTCTTGTCCTTAAAATCCTTACATCTAGAAACTGGATAGATATTTGTTTCCTAAAGACTTGAGTATATATTAATCCTCATTTTTCTATTCATACACTCAATAGTGTCCCCATTTTCTCTCCAAACACCTAATCCAAATATAAATATATGTAATGCTAGGCACACACATCCATTTGTACAGGGATATTTTGCTGAAAAATGTGATGTTAGGGCCTCACTGATTTTTAAGGAAAAATGTTTTTTGTGTGTGTTGTGTGTGTATGAGAAACAGAGTGAGTGAGTGTGTACTTCCATGCTGAACTCTTTCCTGCTATCTGTCCCTACCAGTATTTTTTTCTTAAGGATTACACTCATGTATACATCATAACCACACTTCTGAAATTTCTTGGGGCAAAATAATTTGAAGAAAAAAAAACCCAGCTGAATAGCAAATTAAGAAGTGTAAGGCAGGTAATGCAACTTTTCTCTTTCCAGCTCATCTGTCTCCCCAAAATCATACTCTTTCAATTACTCTTTCAGCAAAGTCATGCATTCAGGTGTGTGTGTGCGTGTGCGTGTGTGTGTGTGTAAACATGCATCATTTAGAAGTGTTCACTTCATCTTAAAAAGCACATATGCTGGATGAATGACGTTGTATGCTTGAATACTGAAAGAAATTATCAAGGAATTCTTCACAGGTCAAGAGTGGATATTAGCCACTGTGAAGCTTTCTACTTTCCTCTATGATCTCATACTGTCCAGACTGAGGGTTTTTAAAATGCTATTTGCTTGGCATGCATGGATTTTAACTCTGATATTCTTTTCCTTCTTGCCGTATTCATTACAACACCTGTACTATAGTTCCCGAAGAAATCAAAGATGTTATCATTGAATGGGTGATTCAGAGATGACTTATGGTGAGTCCTTCAACAATGTCATGTTTAAGTGCTATCTACCCCTCCTCAAGTCAGTCACAAAACTATTCCAAATGGCTGTTGCCATTACTAACCTCCATCATGCTTCTAAAGCAGGGGTGGTGTTCTACCAGTTCGGCCCAGTTCAGCCAAACTGGTAGCTCCAAGGATCATCTGTGAGTGAACCAGTTCACTCCGATGATCAGCTGCTGGGTCCACCCTGGCTCTATTCTGACCTTTATTTCCTGGTTTCCTTTATTTCCTGCTTCATGTGGCGCAGGGGATTGCCGCATGTCAGCTGTTTATCACATAGGGAAAGGGCAGGATTGCAGGAGAAGGTCAGTAGCAAACCCTCTGTGCTGCATCAAGCACATTTGGTGCATGCGCACCCACCAAGCCACACCCACAGAACCAGTGGTAAAAAAATTTAAATCCCATCACTGTTCTAAAGCTTTTGTTCTGGCTTGCCTTTGAGATGCTGGTGTCCTGATTTAAGGTATGCAGAGCATCTGAACCAAAGTTGTTGATTAAAGTTCTAGATTTGCTGATCGATTGGATATGAAACATGGCAGGTAAAGCAACTGAATCCTTATTCCACAATACTTGTTAGCAAGCCTTAAGAACAGCTGATACTTTCTAATCCTAGCAGGTATGCTGGACAGACTGCTCTGAAAGAATTAAACTTTCTTACTTCCCATCAGTGGTGTTTTAACCATTAAGCAGACTATTTATGTGCTTAGGGCACCAGGCCCAAAGGGGGCACCACAAAAACGTTTATGTAGCTTAAGCTTGGCTTCATTTGTATAGTACGTACAAAGGAGGGGGGCACCAAGATTTGTCAGTGCAGTCACCAGTGAGCCTTAATCCGCCACTGCTTCCCATAACAAAATTTCCGTCACCAGTGACCTTCCCATAACAAATTGGATTTAGAAGACCAAGGGGTCACCTGAGTGACCTTACCACATCTTGTTCATTGCTCAACAGGGAAGGGCCAACTTTTAAGCCAATGTTTAGGCATAGAGTGGCAATGACATAAAGCAGGAGTATCCAGCCTTGGCAACTTTAAGACCTATGGACTTCAACTGCCAGAATTCCCCAGGTCTTAAAGTTGCAAAGGCTGGAGAGAGGGGGGGGAGAGACAGTGAAGGAGGGAGGGAGGGAGAGGGAGGGAGGGAGGCAGGCAGGCAGGCAGAATACAGCAGAAAAACAAGAGATATTGCTAGAATATTGTGTGTTGTAGGTAGTTGCAGATAGGAAAAAGCCCTCAGGAATGGTCAGCAAAGCTGACCTAGGTGTGGGGGGAATTAGGCAGAACTCCTGAACAAAGGCTGGCCATTGAGATCAGATAGCCACCTAATTCAAGCCAAGACCAATACCTCCAGAACTCTGGCTCAAACTTTACTGTTATGAAATTTTTAAAATTGCACTCTTTAGAGATAATGTGGGTAACCAGAGGAAACACAAAACCCCAATCTGAAACCATAACTCTTAAAGGAGACAAAGCCTCCCAAGACTACGTAGTGAACTATGCTCTGAGCTCAAAAGACTCCATGAACAAGGAAATACTAACCTATACATTGACTACCGCATAGAATGTATCAAAAGCAAGACCTCCAACATACATCCCAATAACCATCACCCTAACATCCAACATTAGGCATGCATGCCCCTTACTTCCTCCAGACCCACTACTACATATCTAAAATGCAAACTACTCAGTGCAAGAAGCCTCGCAAACAAAATGCATGAATTCCTCATCTTATTAGGCACGACCACATTTGACATTATATTTGTCTGTGAGACATGGTTAAATGCATCTTTTCCAGACTCCATTACCCCAGTCAGAGAATCAGATCAGATTTATTAGTCAGATTGTGAAATCCATAGAGGAGGTAGAGTTGTTATCTTCTACAAAAAAAATCCCTAAATCTAAAACATTCAAATTACACAGAAACTTGCTCTTCCAGAGACCATTGTCTGTGAACTGTCCTCAAATACCACAATCCTCTTCTTACTATCCTACAGAGCCCCTGATTATGACATAGTTCATGCAAACAAGCTAAATTCACTGCTAACGTGGGCTGCCTCTTGCCCACACCCTCTTATTTTCCTTGGTGACCTCAATCTACCTCTTATAAATTGGACACTAAGTGAATGTACATCCGAACCCATACATGCAATCCTGTACAATGCTATTACTACACTGGGACTGGATCAGTTAGTAACTAACAACACTAGACTCAACAACTGCCTCGACCTTATCTTCTGCAACAGCTCAAACTCAATATATGGCCTACAAGAACCCTTTTCAAACAGTGATCACAGTATGTTCAACTTTTGTCTCAATTTACGCCCTCACAAACAGGATCATAATGATGGATCCCCAAAATACAACTTCAAAAAAGCCAACTATAATCTCATAGATGCTGACCTATCATTCTGCTTGAATTAGACATTAAACATTGAACAAATTACCCATAACAATAAGGAAACATCAATTTAAAAAGATCGCTATGGTGTAAAAACAAAACTAGCTACATAGCAAACTTTAAAAACCAATACAACACCTTATGCCGACAGATAAAAGCAGGATGCGCAAATTACCACAGCAAGTAAGAGGAAAACCTCCTATGTACAAAATCTACCCCCGCCTCCTACAATTTTGTAAACACTAAACTTAAAGACTCAAGAACCATCCCACCCATAAAAGGACCTAATGGGAAAGACTGCAATGATGAAGCTGTTAAGGTGAACCTCCTCAACATGTTCTTCAGTTCAGTCTTTGTCAACAACAATGGATCATGCCCCATATTTCCTAGTCGTACCACAACTAACTGTAATGATGTACTACATATTGACTTTACAGAAGATAATGTAGAAAAGGCACTACGTAACCTAAAACCATCCCTATCTATTGGCCCTGATGGATTATGTGCATACTTCTTAAAAAAAGCTCTCCTCTGCCATAGCAGAACCCCTAAGCATTATATATGAGATACCATTCAGAACTAGCTCCTTAAAGAACCTATGGTCCTTAGCTACGGTCATCCCTATCTTCAAAAAAGGTGACCCCAGCCTGGCTGAAAACTACAGACCAATCTCACTATGTTGTGTCACGTGCAAAGTCACGGCATCAATCATTAACCAATTCATCACCCTCCACTTAGAGTCAAATAACCTACTCTCCAAAAAACAATTTGGTTTCAGGAAAAAATTGTCATGCAATCTTCAACTCCTACACTGCAAAAACATATGGACTACTCTACTTAACTAAGGTATAGCTATAGACATAATTTACATAGACTTCTGCAAAACTTTTGATTCAGTGGTACATGATAAACTACTGTTAAAACTAAATTCTTATGGCATTTCTGGATCCCTTCATAAGTGGATTACTGCATTCCTGTCAAACAGGCAACAAATAGTAAAAATAGGGAGCATTATATCAAACCCTGCTCCAATTAACAACGGTGTCCCCCAAGGCAGCATTCTAGGACCCACTCTTTATACTCTATATAAATGACCTTTGAGATCACCTTATAAGCAACTGTGTCCTCTTTGCAGATGATGTAAAACTATTCAACACCACCCACAATGCTGCTGTCCTTCAAAGTGACCTTGATTATGTGTCTGAATGGTCAAACAATTGGCAATTCCAGATCTCAACCAACAAATGCTTTGTCCTACATTTTGGTAAAAAAAAAATAGTACACCAAATACAAACTAGGCAGATATGACCTCGTTGATGATCCTCACTCTGTCAAGGGCCTTGGAGTCTCATATTAAATGATCTAAGCACCAGAGCTTACTGAAGCAGCATTGCCAAAAAGGCATTAAGAGTTGTAAATCTAAACTTACGAAGCTTCTCCTCCGGAAATATTGAATTGCTAACTAGAGTATACAAAACTTTTGCTAGACCAATACTCAAATACAGCTCATCCGTCTGGAATCTGCACTGAATATCACATTAATACAATTGAGTGTGTCCAGAAGTATTTCATGAGAAGTGTACTACACTCCTCTGCTCGCAACAGAATACCCTATATCAGGGGTCTCCAACCTTGGCAACTTTAAGTCTGGAGGACTTCAATTCCCAGAATTCTCTAGCCAGCTGGCTGGAGAATTCTGGGAATTGAAGTCCTCCAGACTTAAAGTTGCCAAGGTTGGAGACCCCTGCCCTATATCACCAGGCTTGAGATTTTGGACTTGGACAACCTTGAACTACGCCGCCTATGGTTGGACTTAAGTGTAGCACACAAAATTATCTGCTACAATGTCCTACCAGTCAATGACTACTTCAGCTTCAACCACAACAATACAAGAGCACACAACAGATACAAACTCAATGTAAACTGCTCCAAACTTGATTGCAGAAAGTACGACTTCAGCAACAGAGTGGTCAGTGCCTGGAATGTACTACTTGACTTTGTTGTTACATCCTCTAACCCCCACTCCTTTAACCTCAAACTATCCACTATTGACCTCACCCCATTCCTAAGAGGTCTGTAAGGGGCGTGCATAAGTGCACAATCATGCCTACCATCCCTGTCCTATTGTCCCCATCTATTAGTACCTATTTCCTGTATTTTTACTTATGTTTATATTTATACCTATTATCTTGTAAGCAATTGACAAATCAAATCAAATCAAATCAAATCAATCAATAAATAAGACTCAATGGGACTTCAAAAGAACAGGAAGAAAACCGTGCTACTGACTCATCACAAATTGGGTTTTTCAACCAAAGCTAAAACAGCAGGCATTTATCTAATGTTCTTTCCTGTCCATGACAACATTATTGCTTTCATTGATCGATGTCCTGTATTCTTTTACTGGATTAAAAAAGAAGAAGAGAAAAGTTAGATTCTAAAATTTATTAAAAATTTACTAAAATAAAAATAATTTTAGTAACTCACACAATCACACGTTGCATTAAAATGCACTACCGATCCAGAGATTACAAATACTAAAAAGTTGACAAGGCCTATCATGGGATTTTTATGTATATTTTCCTCCTTCGTTTAAGATTGCCTGTTGCTAGGTTTCACAAACTGACTCAAAGAAAAGGGGAAAACATCAGGCTTGTCAATTTGAGCTGATCTGCCCTTCTAAAGCTGCAGCAGAGTCCTGATTTTCAGTTCCTGCCTGGATTTAGATAACTCAGTCCCTTTACTTATTATCCATAGGTTTACTCGGAAGAAAGCCACAGTGAGTTTTAAGTTGCTCCTCAAATAAATTTGCAAACACAAGCAAAGAAAAAAAAACATGTGAAAGAGAACAGAAAATGTCTCTCATTGTTTGTTTGTGAGTATATATGAGCAGTTGGAAAGGGATTATGTTGATGTTCTTTTTGAGGTCTTGCCAAGGTTGGACAGCCCTATCTTAAATATTGTGTAAAGAGTACGTGGCTCCTTCCTCAGTTTTTGAGGCTTCATGCATTTGGCTTCCCAAAAGTGAGGTTTTGACAACCATAGCTGACTGGAGAACTAAAATTAAGGAGAGATTTCCTGACAGTGAGAAGAATCAACCAGTGAAACAGCTTCCCTTCACAAGTTGTGGGTGCTCCAACACTGGAGGCTTTTAAGAAGAGACTGGAGAGCCACTTGTCTGAAATGGTATAGACTAGAAGCCCTCCAACCTCACTTCAGACTCTGTTATTCTGATATCCTGCTGAGCTACCATTTCCTTTAAATTGTCTTCTCAGATTTCTATTCTATTCTATTTTTGATGCATACTTTGTGTTTAATGGGTGAAAGAAAAAAAGATCTGCATTGCAAATTATACAGATAGAAAGTTTGAACTGCTATATGTTCAAACTGTTCCTCACTACAGTGTTGTAACAGGTTTGTATGTATGTGTGCTATATTACACTGAATTCTTGGTCCAAGCCATAGATTGGCAAATTGCTCCCTGATCCAAATACACACGCACACATATGTACAAATATGTTATTATTCATCAGACCAAATCAATCCACTGTAGTAGAAAGGCCTCTTCACTGAATTTTTTGTGGATTTGGAGGCTGCCTGATG
This sequence comes from Naja naja, assembly GCA_009733165.1. Lineage (NCBI taxonomy): Eukaryota > Metazoa > Chordata > Lepidosauria > Squamata > Elapidae > Naja > Naja naja. The sequence goes on along the minus strand of CM019148.1, from coordinate 133,022,101 downwards.
GAACTCTGCTTGGTTTATAAAAACAATAAAATGAAAACAATAAACAATAAAATGAAAAAGGACATGTCCAAAACAAATAACCCAATGCATCAAAGTAATACTAACAGAGGTACAACAACCATCACAACCCTATTTATTATTTATTTATTTATTGGACTTGTATGCCGCCCCATCTCTGAAGACTCAGGGCGGCTCACAACTAAAACATACAACAACAATAAATAGCTAAAAAAGAATTAAACAAACACAAGCCCAGTAATACCAACCCTAGGCCTGGGAACAGAGTCAGATTCTCAGTGACTCGTGGATTGGCTACAGGGTGAAAGCTCTACTGATCTCCAGAGACAGACTATTCCAGAGGGCAAGTGCTGTGGGAGACATAGTTCTTAGGTCCTGACAGATGGCATTTCTTTAATTAAAGGAATCAGAAGTGTACCTACTCTGCTCAATTTTGCTGAACAGGCTGAAACCTTCAAACAACTAGGCTCCTTGTCATGAAAGGCTTTATAGGTGATAAAGAGCAGTCTGAATTACGTCAAAAGCAAATGTAACCAGTTAGCTCACAAAGCAGTTATGACACATGAGCAAGATATGGCACATTCACTGAATTCTGGTCCACTTAGAAGTTACAGGTGGTCCAGAATGCAGAGTTGTTTGCAGTAGTCCATCCTTAAAATAATTAGGGTGTATATAATTGTCTGAAGGGCTTTCCCCTTTAGGAATGAGTGCACCTGATGGATCTGGGCATCCTGGCCACAGCTGTAACCTGCTTCTCAAACAGGAGTTGTAATCTAGGATAATTCCCAGTTAGCACCCTAGTCTTGAATGGGAGAGTGAAACCTATCCAAGACCAAAGTTGCAAATCTCCAGGTACATAGGGCATGAAAGAAAGAAAAAACCCACAGCCACTCAGTCTTATCAAGACTGATCCCGAGTCTGTTCCTTCCCATCCAGACTCAAACAGCCTTCAAACACTTTTGAGGTCATTGACAGCATCAACTGAATGGCCCAGGATTGAAATGTACAACTGGCTATCATCTGCATACTAATGAGCTTAGACCCCAAATCAGTCGTCTTGCTCAATGTTTTCGTGTAGATGTTAAACAGGAGGAATAAAAGTATTGAGCCCTGAGACATCCCCAGAGTGAGGAGCTGGAGACATGACCTCTCTACCCAACACTGTCTAGAACTCACCACATAGGAAATAGGAGAATCACTATAATCCAATGCCCTGCATTCCCAAGCTCTGCATCATAACCAGAAGCAAAGTATGAACCTAACCCTAACCCTAACCCTAACCCTAACCCTAACCCTAACCCTAACCCTAACCCTTTTGCTGTTACACATCCTAATGGGTTAGGGTTAGGGTTAGGGTTAGGGTCAGCCCATGTTGTGCAGTTGATGTGCAGTTCTTCTTGGAGAAGTCAGAATGGAAGCTGCAGAACATGTGTTAATATGCTAAAATCCAATTGCAAAGTCTTTTGGAAAATCGGTAGCATTTTACCACTTGTTAATTTTATTTGGAAAGGAAAAAGAGGGTTTGAGGCTGAATCCATCCCAAAGTGTTGATCATCACAGCCTGCAGCCATTTTGTGATTTGGACAGGCAGTCTGTCCATCTGGGAAGATCTTGTTTAATGTGTGAAATCCAATAGCTTCACACTATACATGTAAAGTACTGCTACCAGTCATAAATCATTTTTGTCAATCATCAAAGTGTATCAGTATGCTTTTAGTTAACATTTTAACCATAGATAAAGGATAAGAATAATTGAACCGTTTACCTGCCTTAGTGGAATTCAAATGTCTCACTTGCTACCTCACTTAGAATACAGTCATATTAAATTAATTTAGGATGCCTATTTTAAACACTGTGGATGATCCCACCAGAATTTTTTAGGTTTTTAATAGGCAATGGAAGAGGAAGAGGAGGAAGACGAAGAAGAGGAGGAGAAGGGCATTATAAATATAAGAAAGTGGAAGAATCTTGAAATCTTGAATATGCCTGTAACCCAGGCAGCAATATAGCATTGGCTAAATGATAGGAAATGTACAATTGAAAAAAGCTAGCTAGAGTCCTTGGTGTGCAACTTTTTCTGGTGCACTAATTTTATTTTCTAAGGAAAAGTCCTTATTTTTGCTACATTCCAATTGCTACTTACTACATACTAGACACAGAATTTGCTTCTTTAATGAGAAGTAAAAGGATTTATTATATGCCCCATCTTCAAGGTAGCATGATATACACAAGTACAATTGATGATGATGATGTCTATATTCTCATTTAATATTCAGTTTCAATCTTTGAGTTATTATTTCCCCTTAATATATTCACAAAGCCCTTTGAACATTATCAAGATCTGCCAGTATTAACTTTGGGATCAGTACTCCTGACATTATTGCTAGGTAGAATCAGCAGAAAATTTTGTATTACATAATGGCAGCAATTTGTCAGTTATTTGTTTTGGATTTATTTTTACTATCCAGTTGTCAAGGTGGCCTGCCTCTCAGGCACCATAAAACTCACTTGGTCTTGTGTATTGTGCACTTTGACTTAAAGGTGAGGCCGGCTGTTTTACATCACCCAGCAAAGTGTGTGAGGCAGATTTTGATCGGATTGTTTATGGTTCTCTACTACTTGGTACCAGATTATAAGGGATAGAAATCTGTTCAAATCAAATACCTGAAACAAATGTGATGATTACATCCAATTTATATACTGCTACACAGCTGGTATCTGAAAAACAAAAATACCCAAAATGTTTTAGTGGATAGTGCTTTTGTTCACCAGTATTTAGTTGGAAGTCAGCTGTTCTTCACATTCTTCATTCTATAATGAGGATGTCAAACTTGCATCATCATGGTGACATCACATGATGTATAGGGACTTCCTTCCATTCGCTAAACCAGGTATGGGCATGACCAGAACGTGACACATCTGGCCCATGGGCCGGGAGTTTGACAACCCTGTTCTATAACCTCCTCTTTGCTCTTTGTGACCCTCGTCCCTCTGTTAAGCATGTTCAGTCCTCACTTACTTGGAAAGGGCTTCAGATTTTTTTTCTAATAATATACATAAATTTTTGATTCCCCTAAGCAGACAGATGTTATCTTTTGGTTGAAAGTGGTGCCATTTTGTCCATGTGAGAGCTGGCACAGAGAAGTGAGAGAACATTTTTTTTAATGTGAAATGTAGTTTTAGCCACTTACTATTTACTTGGTTCCTTGAACTCTCTCCCTTTGCAAGTCTTCTAGATTGGATCTTATGGAAGAGAGGATGGCTCAGATACCATAAGTAACAAAAGTAACAAAAATACTCTAATTAAGGTTTCGATATCTGTGCAGAGCAACTCTTACCACCGGGGAGCCTGGGAAATAGAATTCCATAGCTGCATGAATTTCCTACGTTTGTACTAACAAACTCTGGGTTATAGGCAAAACTGAAGAATGTACTCAAGACAACATTCAGTGAACTGCCATTTATCTGGGTCATACTGAGAATGCTGATTAGATTTTTCCTAAGGAGATTCCTTGCCATCAAATGTCAATTTTATAATTAGAAATGGCATTGTCAAAACTGCTATATTTCTCTACAAGTTAATTGGCCCTATCTCTTTTTCTTCTTATTGCAGATATTAACAAATCGGGAAATCAGCAACTAACAGAGAAGTCTGTGCCTAGCAATAGCAATGGAATAAAATTCTAATGATCAGTGACTTCTCTTTTGCTTGCCTCCTACCTGCATGCAATTAGGTTGCAAAAATTATAACACAGATTCTAGGTTCTGTTGCTAACAAAAGTGGAAAGTTTGGTTTGCTCACTTTGATGAAGAAAGTCTTCTATCATTTCTGTGGTATTGAAATTAATCTCCAGATAAGGAGAAACATAATATTATAAATATAAAATCCATCTGGAATGGCAAGGGAATTAGAATGTATGAACCGATAGTGTAATGCCTAGGGCTGTGCAGATCTTTAAAAAATTTTGACAAAGGTTACACCAAAGCTCCCTTTCACAGCTGCTTGTAAAGTAACAGGGCTCCCTTCCTGCTAATAGCAACACAGTGCAGCTGTGATATTTGCTTCAGCTACTTTGCTGAGCAGCATTTGTTATAGCCAGAAGAGTCTTTCATGCAGGAAACCTCTTCATTTCCTGGAAGAAGCTTCTGTCCAAGTACAGAAATGGCCCAGAAGCCTCTTCCAGCTTCTTCAAATGCCTGGCAAGAGACTAAGAAGTGATGTGAAGCATCTTGCCAAGGCAACTGCATCTCCACTTCACACAGTCCTAGTAATTTTATCCCCATGTTAGCACAACACACTAATCTGGATCACTTTCATTCATACAATTGCTTGTGTTTTCACAACAGAATGGAAACATGAATGAGGTATGCTGGTAGGGTGACCCAACACATGGAAACTAAATTAGCCAATCATATTTTAACCTGTGCGTTGTGTGAACTAACTCAAAGTAGGACTCCAGAGTGGAGAAAAAAATACAGAATTTCATCTGTATTTACAGAATGGCTTTCCTCCATTGTGTTTTGCAATTTTTCTCTTGTATTTATCATTTAAGAACATCATTTGATGCTTCTTCTTAGAAGATGCAAGCAACAAATGCTAATAAATGAATAAGTGCATGTGCTAATGTGAACAAATGAGGTATAAAAATAATTATGTTATTGGTTATAACACAGGGAAAATTGAGAGCACAATGGACTTGCTTGAAAAATTGCCTGGTGGTTTAATCATTTTGATTGTATCCCATTTCAGAAGAAAACCCACAACAATTATCTATGGAAATTCTCAGTCATCCAGGTCATGGTTATCCCAAAGGTGCTTTTTCAAGAGGCAACTGGACTTTCAGAGCTGAAGAAGTTTCTTAGATGAGAAGCGAAATATCTTCAAAAAAAAAAAACCCCTAGAAAGTCCAGTTGACTCTTGGAAAAGCACTTTTGGGACCACAACAATTAGGTGTTCCTCAAATCATCTGGATTGATAGAACTGTGTCAAACCGTAACCCAACTTCCTATCTGAAAACCCTTTTCCTTCCAAATTACTTTTAGTGGGAAACACCAGAGAGAAATTTTCATCACCTTGGTCCTGTCAGAACTTCAACTAAAGCAGGGGTATTGTCATGTGATGTATCACAACTTTTTTCCCCTTTAATAAACCGGGGGTGGGCATGGTCAGCATGTGACGGATCCAGCCCATAGGTCTAGCCCTGTTCTGCCCCAAGCCTTGTTCAAATCAAATAAACACAAAGTATATATAAAAGCAAACCTTTTGGTAAGAGCAAGCCCCTTCAAGGTTGTGAAAGGCTGCCAAGAACACAAGATTAACTGCAGAGAAATATCCAAAGCCAAAAGTCTCCAGAAACAATCCAGAATAGACAGGATTTCCACGAGAACTTTGAGTTGCAAGAACTTCTTTGCTTCCTGCAAAGAACCCAACCCCTGAGGGCTGGCTTTTATCCCTTATGGGAGGGGCCATCACCTTGCAGCCTTACTCCCGAATCACCTGTGCTGCTGCAGATGCTGTTTCCTTCGAGCAGCCCTGCATGCACGTGCACTGGGCACAGGCTCCTTGGGGTCCTCTGTGTTATGTATGTAGGTTTAAATGTTATTGGTTTATTTGAACTGTTCTTGTAAAATGTTAAATGGGATTGGTTTAAATAGTGCGGGAAAAACCCTTCACTCCCATTGGCTGGCAACTACGGCTGCAGGCTATAAGAAGCAGCTATAGCCCAGCCAACTCGGGTCCATTCGAGCTGTAGTCACTTAAACTCTTCACTGAAGCTCTTCGCGTCTGACTCTTCATGCAAATTTAACACTGGCGACGAGGATGGGATTGCCCTGAAGAAGAGACAACACGGAAGACAAGCAGAAGAGCGAGATGGCTGTGCTGAACACCCCCCCAGCCCCGTTCGATCCAGCGGCAGAAGACTGGGAATCGTATGCGGATCGCTTCCAGATGTACTTGGAAGGAAACGACCTCGCTGATATCCCCGAGAAGCGGAAGAGGGTGGTATTTCTCACGCACTGCGGTCCGGCAGTCTTCAAGATGGCGAAGGCGTTGGCGGGAGCTGCAGACTTGAAGGTAATGGAATGGCCTGATTTGGAAAAGCTTTTAAGAGCCCATCACGCCCCACAAGTATCGTGCCTCATTAAGAGACACGAGTTTTACCGTCGGGATCAAGGGGAAAGTGAAAATGTTAACGACTTCGTGGCAAGCTTAAAGGACATTGGGGGTGCTTGTGACTTTACCAACTTAGAAGAGGCCATGCGTGATCGGTTTGTTCTAGGCTTCAAAGATAAGGTCTTACAAAGCAAACTGTTAATGAAACCTAAGATCAGGTTTAAGGAGGCCATAGAGGAAGCTGTTTCAGTGGAAGCCACCAAGTCCTCAGCAGCGGCCATGAAAAAGATTAACAAGGCCTCAAGCCATTCTGATGTAGAAAAATCCACAACAACCCATAGCGAGCAAATAGACTCTGATTCAGATTGCAGTGAGGTGGACGAAGGAATTTTTAGACTCAGAATGGAGAAGAAAAGGAAAGACCCTGGAAAAAAGAGGCAAGAATTTTATTGCAGAGGCTGGGGGCACCCCGCACTGAATGCAAGTTTTTAGACACCATCTGCCTACGTTGTGAGAAAAGGGGTCACCTAGCAAGAGTCTGCAAATCATCCAGAACTCCACCTAGTAGGAAGAAATTCCCTGAAAAGGATTTTAAGCCCAATAATTTCAGTGAAAAGATGGGGCGCAACTCAGAAGCAAGTGGAAAGAATGAAACTCATCAAACAATCACCATTGGTCATTCTTCACCCTTGAGAAGCAGAAAAGTACATGTGAAGGTATTCATTGAAGGAAGGCCTTGCCAAATGGAAGTGGACTCAGGCTCTTATTTATCTATGGTGTCATGGGACACTATTCACAGGCTACTTCCCAACATTCAGAAGAAACATTTGCAGAAGCAAGCACTGACTCTTAAAGACTACCAAGGGAACAAGATTCCAGTAGTTGGAGCAAGAGATTTCAACGTGAAGTTTAAAGGCCACACCAAACGTTTGCCCCTGACCATCATGGACAAGGATCGCCCAAGCTTGCTGGGACTTGAGTGGTTCAATCCACTAGGCATCGAGGTGACTGGCATCAATCACGTGAGCAACTCTGAATGGGAGGAGACCTTGAAGTCTGAGTTTCCAGAGGTCTTCAGCGAAGGATTGGGCAAGTATATGGGGACCCCTATCACTTTCAATCTAGACCCCAAGGTGCCCCCAATTTGTTTGAAGCCCAGGAGGGTTCCATTTGCTTTAAAGGAGAAAATTGATGCACAATTAGATAAGTTAATTGCTCAAGGGGTTTTAGAGCCCACTGACCACTCCAGATGGGAGACACCCATAGTCACACCAGTCAAGGCTGATGGGTCAGTAAGAATTTGTGGAGACTATAAGGGGACATTGAACCATGCGCTGCAGCAGAGCGCATATCCAGTGCCAGTTGTGCATCACCTGTTACATTCACTTGGCAGGGGTACAGTCTTTGCCAAACTGGACTTGGCCCAGGCATATCAACAACTAACAGTTGATGATGCCACTGCAGAGGCCCAAACCATTGTGACTCATAGAGGTGCCTTCAAATGTAAAAGGTTACCAATTTGGAGTAAGCGTGGCACCAGGCATTTTTCAAAGCCTTATGGAAAGAATGCTCCAAGGACTGCCAGGGGTAGTGCCTTACTTTGATGATGTGTTAATCTCTGCTAAAAATGACACTCAGCTACAAGAAAGACTTCGCGTCTGACTCTTCATGCAAACTTAACACTCTGCGTCACTGCTGCCAGACTCCACTAGCTCCAAAGGCAGCACCCCACTCTCCGATAGTCGTGGCCCCATCCCTGCTTCACCCGCAGGCCTCTCATCCAGGTCCTCACTCTCAGAGAACTCAGCCATCCGGACCTGCTGCCGGTGAACCACAACAAGCCCTGAGCTAAAGCATGACAATAAACTTGTCTCTAGGAATTCAAATTCACACTTGGGAGAGAACAGCAAAGGTTCAGGGACTTGGCTCAGTTGCTTGGGTTGCAGATAGAAGAAGGCCTAATAACAGAGACTATCAAGGCAAGATTCTCTTCCCATGGAACATGTATTCATAAGAATCCTATGGTTCAATCTTGTTTGCCTTCTTCCTCCCCTTACATAATAAGTGGCTTCCTGCTGCTCAGTTCTCAGTTCCACAAGCAGAAGAGACTGAATTTTGATAATGATCTTGTCTGTTCTCAGAGTCTACATTTGCAGTCTTCCTCATACCAGCCCTCACAGGTTCATGTCAGATTATGCCCACTAGGACCAGATACCATTAATTTCAGGTTCCCAGATGTATCCTGTTAAGTCCTTTCACCACACAAAGTTAGCAGCAGGCTACCTATCTTTTTGATTGTGCCAGTTTATTTTAGCAAATAGCAGGGCAGAATAAACTACAGGTAGTCCTCAACTTACAACCACAAATAAGCCCAAAATTTTCATTGCAAAGTCAGAAAGTTGTTCAGTGAGTTTTGCTCCCTTTTATGATCTTTTTTTGCCACAGTTGCTAAGTGAATCTGGATTCCCTAATGACTTTGTTTGTCAGAAGATTGCAAAAGTTGATCACCTGAGCCTGGAACACTGCAGCCATCATAAATACACGCCAGTTGCCAAGCATCTGAATTTTGATCATGTGACCATGGGGATGCTGCAACTGTCATAAGTGTGGAAAATGGTCATAAGTCACTTCGTTCAGTGCTGTTGTAATTTCAAATGGTCACTAAATGAACTGTTGTAATTCGAGGACTACCTGTATTAGAGTAACAATTTCCCATTTTTGATAAATTTATCTTGTACAAAGTCACTGTTAGCAGAAATAGGGAGGGAGTGGAATTAACACAGATACTCAGCTTGTGGAATTTGAAAAATGAACACAACAGCTCCTGTGATTTTAATGGGAGGTTAAGCAGATACAAATACTTTAACAGAGTTGGAAGGGACCTTGTAGCTCATCTAGTCCAACCCCCCACCCAAGCAGACCTTACACTATTTCTGACAGATGGGAGTCCAATTTCTTCTTGAAAGCCTCCAGTGATGAAGCTCCCACAACTTCCGAGGGCAAGCTGCTCCACTGGTTGATTGTTCTCACTGTCAGAAAATTTATCCTTATTTCAAGGTTGAATCTCTCCTTGATCAGTTTTCATCCATTATTCCTTGTCTGGCCTTCGGGTGCCTTGGAAAATAGCTTGACCCCTTCCTCCCTGTGGCAGCCCCTCAAATATTGGAAGACTGCTATCATGTCTCCCCTGGTCCTTCTCTTCACTAGACTAGCTAAGCCCAGTTCCTGTAACCATTCTTCATATGTTTTAGTCTCCAGTCCCCTCATCATCTTGGTTGCTCTTCTCTGCACTCTTTCTAGTGCCATGATGGCAAACCTATGGCATGCGTGCCAGAAGTGGCATGCAGAGCCATCTCTCTGGGCATGCTAGTTGTCACCTGTTGCTCTTCCAGGTTTCAGCGTGCACATGCTGAGCTACTGGTTTCTGGCATGCGCATGCGTACCAGCCAGCTGGTCTTCGCGCACACATACGTGCCAGAAGACCAGATGGGTGGCCATTTAACAAATGTCTCACTTAACAACAGAAATGTTGGGCCCAATTTTGATTGTAAGTCAAGGACTACCTGTATCTAAAATCCTTGGCCAAGGACATCCTTCTGTAAGAAAAATCAGATTTTCCAAATGAGAGATGTGAACTTTCTATCTGTCACCTTATACAGTGCTTCATTTAACTGAGCCACAGAAGTATTATTATCATTTCGATGGTTCCTCAGCAGCATGCATGGTGCCTGACAGGCTGGGGTAGTTAAAATACAGCAAATTGTATTTCAGATGTGCAGAATGAATAGAGCTACTTAATTTGCAAGGTTTCACAATTTTTCTTTTTAAGGTAATACTATCTGGGTAAAAATAAAAACAACTATCAAATAAACATGTGATTGCTTAAACTTTGCCATTGTCACTGTTAATCAAGAAATGACACCTTGTTTATATATTTTTTACCTTAGCTATTATGTGTTCAGTCCATCATTGTAGCTTCCTAATGAACAGTAATTAGTGGTATTTTACTGTGTGTTTTATCTCTACTCTTCAGTTAATAACACACCTTTAGAAAGCCATTAATCTGCTTTGGCTTGAGGATGCAGAAATAAAATCACATATGGCCACTAAACGGAAGTAATAAAATGCCCTGGATTTTACAGAGATAAAGCTGTATAGATGTATATTACTCCAACTGACAATGTTGTAAAGCCACAGTACTACACCAGCAACTCCCAGCATTCCCTATAATAATCAGGTTGATGTTGGAATTCTGCCCTCCCATTGCTTTTTATAGGACCTACCTTACCATGCAAGCTTTTTAGTACTAATGGATGAATATTAACATGTTCCTGCCACCTGAAAGAAAATGTGATTTTCCCCCCCTTTAAAAAAAAGTTTTGTTTCTCAGCTGCCAATCTAAGTAGCTACTAGAAAATGAAAGTGACATATGTAGCAGAGCATAGAGGTGTTTATAGAGTTTACATAGCAGTTTCAAGGTGTACAACAACAATGATTAAAGTGTTGAATGGTTTATTTACTCATTAGAATGTGGCTGGGCTCATGCTTTATGCAAAGGAAAGATAAACTTTCACTTTCAATTACTCTCATGGGAGTTAAGTATCATTCAGTATTGATAGATGGAAACAATGGCTAAAACAACCTGGCTTGCGGATTAAACAAATTAATTACCTTCCACAATAACTGGGGCACAACCAAATGATAATGAGCATGGAATGAGAAGGTGACTTTCTTGGATTTCCAGGTCTTTAAGATAAAAGAACCACATTTGGTCATTGTCAAAAAAAATCCAGGGTCAACACCTCCAAGATTCAGATTTTTAAAGAGGCAATATAATAAATGTATTTTTTATTTTTATTTAAATAAATATACATTTTGATCTACAACCATTGATGGAAGAAGGAAAGAGAGGGAGGGAGAGAAGGACAGAAGTGTACACTGGGGGGCAGGTTTCAAAAATATCAAGACATCATCTAATATTACACAATAAGTCCTACTTTTTTAATGTGAAGTGATGACAGATAGAGATAGATAGATAGGTAGGTAGATAGGTAGATAGGTAGATAAGTAGATAGGTAGATAGGTAGATAGGTAGATAGGTAGATAGGTATAGGAGAGAGAGAGATGATACTAGATAGATAGATAGATAGATAGATAGATAGATAGATAGATAGATGAAAGAAATACACACACATACACACATGCAAATACAATATTGACATGAACCTTACTTAATAGTTCACACACTGCAAGAAGAACATGATGAAAAGGAACAAGCAGACACTTTCTAATTTTCTGCTTGCAAAGACATTACAACTGCTAAGCTTACCCATCAGAGCCTGTTTAAGACTTTCACTGAAATCAATAGATTTTGAACAGGCGTAACTGTGCTGGATAGTCCATTGCTTTAACAAAGAGAAAGAAGGGAACCAGTGAGCCAACTCTTGTACTGTAATTTGGAGGTAATTCAGAGATTGGTAATCAAGATATTAAGTGTTATGGTATCTAAGCCTTAAGAGGAATGGTTAAAGGATCTGGGTATGTTAATTCCACAGAAAACGTAACTGAGGGGATAAATGAAATATTATCATATATAGGCCTTAACTTTTGTCATGGAACAAAAAGACTGGGAAAAATGGCTGAACTTTGGAAAAGAGCCAAGCTATTCAAAAATCTAGACAGGCTTAAGCAGTATATTGAAATTAACAGGTTGATTTTTTAAGGGATCAACATACTTCCTCTGAATAGAAAAAAAATGAAAGACCAAGTGTAGAATGGGCAGATGAAGCTTGGCACTAGTACATGTTAAGGAGGTCTGGATGTCCTCTCAAAAGTTAAGCTTGAATGAAGAGTATGATACAGATAATAACAAGGCAAAAAGAAATGGTTCATTGGTATGTTAATTCCACAATGCACAAATCTACATTGATAGGAATATAGAGTCCAGAGTACCTGAAATAATTGTCCAACCCTATTCTGCCCTGGTTAGACCTCATTTGGAATTCTTTGTCCAATTATTGGTGCAACTACACAAAATGACCCTGACCAAGAGCAATTTGAGAGGAGGGCTACCAAGTTGATGAAGGGTCTCGATTCCATGAGCTACAAGGAACGGTTAAAAGATGTTTAGCTTATAGATATGGTAAGTAAGTGGAATCATGATAGCAGTTTTCAAATATCTCAAAGATTGTCACTTAAAAGAGGGATTGGACTCATTTGCCTAAGAAGGCATCACCGGAATCAATGGATTAAAATTACAAAGGAGATTCAGGCTAGACTTCAGAAACTTCCTGACCTTATGAACTGTCAGCCAACAGAACAGCTGTAAAATGAAGTGGTGACTTGTTTTCTGCAGATCTTCAAAAAGAGTGGATTACATCTATGAATGTTTTTGCTGACATATTTTTAGACTAATCAGCAAATGAAATGAATATAAGGGAAGGTACCTTCTTTTTTCTTTCGCCTTACTTTTTCTCAAAATTAAAAATGGGTAGTACAAATGAGAATTTGATTCATTTTCCTGTACTGCACTTCAGCACAATATCATATACCTTGCTTACAAAAAAAACATTACTGGGGGAAATAATTAAGATATATATGGAAGAACTGAAATTGATAGTCCCTTGCTGTTTCAGATATCCAACTCAAAGGCAATATTCAGTCTATTTAAGTGTGTGCCAGGATTTTTTTTAGGCTTGATTAGTTTTTCATATTATTGACACTATACCATTAAATTCAAGAATGTGATATTGATCTATCAGACCATAATGCAATTATTTTGAATTGTGTGTTTGAAAAAACAGTCAAGGTATTAAGAAATTGGTATTTCAATGTCTATTGTATGATTTTATATATATATAAAATCATATAAAATATATATACAACAAATGCAGGTAGAGACTTTGCAATACTTTGATTTAAATTCAGAAACATCAACTGCCTGAATGTTTGAATAAAAAGCATATAAATCTTACATTTGAGGTAGAATTATTGCTTATGCATCATACAAGAATAAGATTAAAAATAAAATGGAAAATAACTTGAAAGATGAATTTGGTGCAGATGCGTAGATACCTTGTACAGAGGAATATAGAAGAAGAAATATGAATTAAATATCATAATTTCACATTCATATTAACAAATTTATGGCAGAGCTATTGGAAGAATGACTATTTTTCCTTTCTGCCAAACATAATGCTCAACGCAACTGATAATAACCTTTGTATCAAGTTTGGAAACCATATTTTGCTTCTGCTGTGAAATACATCTCCTTACGTTCACTTGAAATATTTAGATTTTGATGATGCACCAATTACATTTACCTGGCCCACCAGAGCTGAAGAGCAGGGCACATTGTGTGTCCCAACCATTAAGGGAGGATATCTGATGGGACTTAGAAAAAGGGCCTTCTCTGTGGTAGCTCCCTCTCTTTAGAACATCATCCCTCTACAGATAAGATTGGCCCTCACTTCATTGCTTTTCCACGAGGCCTTGAAGCCATGATTTTAACAGCAGGCCTAGGCACCCCATTCATAGCCAATAAAATAGCTTGTTTGATTCTGTTTTTGCCATTACAGGGTGGGTGGTTTTAAGATTGTGGACTTTTAACTGTGGGTTTTTCATGCTTTACACCACCCAGAGTCACTGTGAGTGAGTTGGGCGGTTGTATAAATTTGTTTAATATATAATAATAAATCTTTAAAATGACAGTTTCATTCACGCTTTCTTCAGTTTGATTTTCAATGATCTTTTAGATGCCTTGACAGGAAACAACCAGTTGATGTGGAATCTTAGTGCTATGGAGGCATTATTGCAAGGTGGAACACACAACTTCTGGTCCGGCACTCTGAATGCTGGGAAAGACATAATCAGCTGCGACCTTCCTATCAAAGCACCAAGGCAGATCATGTTTCCTTTGTGGGGAACTACTATTTATCCCTATCTTGAAAGTCTCAAGAATGAATCTCTGCTCTCAATCCTTCAGTGTAGGTTTTCCATACTTTTTTTCTTTTTTTCATATAATATTTAATTTATTCAAGAAAAGTTAAAATACAAAACACCAAGATATTCAAAAAAAAAAGGAAAAGAAAAAACACAACAAACAAAACATTAAAAAGTGCCTTAAAAATTAACACATATAACACACAGTTGAATGCTGATAAATATAACACAACAATGCTAATCCCCCATCTCTTACAAAAGCGACCAACAAATTTTAAGCTACTCAACTACTGTATCTGTTTTATATATTGTTAGTCTGCCGTCTATATGCTGTATCAATAACAAAATAGTTAACAATAAAAACAACAGATAAAATTTGTGTGTGTGTGTGTGTGTGTGTGTGTTGTGTGTGCATATTTTCAAACATCAAATTCATTCTTGGCTGCAGCTACTGAAAATTCTAAAACCCTGTGCTTTTGTGAATCCAGTAACTCAACTTGCCTCTTAGGTGAAAACTTGGTTTTTCTTTTCCTTAAAAACCTCCAAATTGGAGTTAGATAGCTCACACCTGATCACACCATACCACAGCATGTAAAGCCTTTAATAAAGCAAAATTTGCTGGAGTGATAGAGCAAGCCAAACCTTCTCAGTCTTATGAATTATCCAGCTTTTTCGTTCTGAACTTCTTGAAAAGTTCACAAGCCTTGAGCCCAGTTTCCACCATTCTCATTAAGTCCCTGCTGTGTTGAGGATGTCAGAATACATTAAACTGCTAACGACAGCTGGCTTGATAAACTGAGCTATTTATTTCAGTGGATTTTATGTATTTGTCCAGTTTTACATTTTTAATGAAATGCCTATGGCTCAGCTGTAAAAGCTATGGGCTTGATTCATCCTTGGCTTAAGCCAATTTTTTACATTGCTTGTAATTCCACCGAGTTTGATTGGTTTCTTGGTTTACATTGTTTAACCGAAAACAATATTGAGCCCTTCCTTTTAATCTGAGGCAAGGATCCATCTTTTTAAAAATGCACAAACACCATTCTGCGGTGTTATCTCAAAAGTTCATTAAATACTTAACTAAATGCATAAAGTTAATAGCACATATAACATTTTCTGGTAAGATCTAGTTCAATTTTCTCCATCTGATTAGCTAGCAATTTGTACAATTACACCTCAATAAATGCAATGCTGATTTCACTATTTATATTATTACAGCACTAAAGCAGGTACAGTTCACAATCACTTCTTACAATATTAATAATCAACCATTTCTGTACACCTTTTTTTTTCAATTTCCCAACTTGATTAGCTACCAATCTACACTAAAACACTGGAGTTAAAAGTCGAGCTAATTGCCAAGGGGATTTTCCCCCCTTCTTTTTTGTTTTCCTTATTTTAAAAGCCTACTTTACATTCAGCTGGTTTTATTAGCATTAATGATGTTCCAAAACAGTGATTTCTTTCTGCCACAATGAGACATATTTCTGCCCGTCTGTTAATATTTGTTATAATTAAAAGTGATTGTTTTTTTTTAAAGCTACAATTTCAGCCTTGGGAGTAAGAATCCAGGAAGGTGTTTATACGTGCTGTCACTTGAATAACTTCTGTGGTTCAGAATGGACTTTGTTGACATTAAAGGCATTGTCTCTGATGCACATTTGTCCAAACGGAATGTCTGGAGTCAATTTCATTGGAAGCAGGAGTGGGATACTACTGGTTCAGCCCGATTCAACCAAACTGGTAGCTCCAAAGATCATCTGGGAGCAAACTGGTTTGCTCTAATAATCAGCTCCTGGGCCTGCCCTCCTGCCCCGGCTCCATACTAACCTTTATTTCCTGCTTTTCAACCTCAGCTGCATTGCATGGCACAGCATGTTGTTGTGCATCAGCTGCTGAAGACAGAGGGAGAGTGCAAGGTTGCAGGAGAAGGTCAGTAGGAAAGCCTCTGCATGCGTGCAAGGCACGCGTGTGCGCACAAAGCACACCCACCAAGCCATGCCCATAGAAGTGGTGGTAAACCAATTTGAATCCCACCACTGACTAGAAGATGGCAGGAAATCCCTCTTCTGACCCACAGGTGGCAATTTACATGATTTAAAGCCCCTCAATATATCACTGCCCTTGTTGCCAAGAAGAAGTCAAAGTTGTTTCACTAAGCTTTGAAGGAGCTGATGGACCTTCAAAGAGAGTGAACATTTGGTTCTGGGTGCCTCCTGCATGTGCTACTGTAATTTAGTGTCAGCTTCTGGAAACTTAGTTTTTAATATTCTTAAGCAAGAAGCAGCAAGAAGAGAAACTCCTTCTCCTTTCCATTTAGGTCTTAATGAAATTTAATCCAAGACAAAAAGAATTCAGTGGTGGGAATATTTCATGTGAATATTATGATCCTTCTTTAGGTTCATCTATCTAATCTGAGAGCAATACATCTGGTAATCCTTTAGCTTGTTTGGCTTGTGTGCATTCATAAAACACTATTTTTTAAAAAATGTGGAAATATCAGTTATCATTCTTACCCCAGGTCCTCCAAGTTCCAAACTCTTCCTGCAAAAATTATTCCTTTTGAAAAGCTTTTTCCAGAGCAATTGGCTGAGGAACAAAACTTACCAGAGGAACAGTTTGCCTTCAGAAGTTGTGGGAGCTTCATCACTGGAGGCTTTCAAGAAGAGATTAGACTGACATTTGTCAGAAATGGTGTAGGGCAGGGATGTCAAACTCAAGGCCCAGGTGCCAGATCTGACGCATGGGGTGCTTAGATCTGGCCCATGGGGCTGCCCTAGATATAGCAAAGGACTGGCCCACAGTGCCTTTACCAGTGAAAACACAGCCCTCCTGAGCTCCATTTTTGCTGACAGAAATGCAGGAGGCCGTCCCAGCTGAAAATGGAGTTCGGGAGCCCATTTTCTCTGGCAGAGCACTCAGGCCAGCCCTCAATGAAATCAAGTTTGACACCCCTGGTGTAGGGTCTCTTGCTTGGGCGGTGGGGGGGGGCAGGTTGGACGATGACCTACAAGGTCCCTTCCAATTTTGTTAATCTCATCTAATCAACAATTTCTCAGTCTTTCTACTACTTGTTCTGAATTGACATGCATGCCTCATCTGATTTTGTTGCTTTAAATCCTTATGTTCTTTAAGTACATGATAACAGGAAGTTAGCTCACTGCAAAGCTGTCAACCTTTTGAGGAAGGCCAAATAAGGAAACAGACCTGGAAGAACTTCAGTAATGCTACTTTACTGTTGTAAGATAAAATAACAGAATTTTGAAAGCGTCTCGGATTTTCTCTCTATCCTACCTTATATTAAACAAAATGAATTGAGGATTGGTTTTTTTTCCAAAAAACTTTTTAGAAAACATTTTCTCTTTTTTGTTGTAGGGTACAATAACAGAATCTTGAAAGCTAGTCAAAGCTTTTATCTGGCCACATCTGCCAAACGCTATCAAAATGAGGTTATTTTGAGTTTCTTTCTTACACTGTTCCCTTTCCCATGGCTGAGTTGCCCTTTCTTCGTTTATCAGTTCCTGTAAATCTTCATCAAGGTTATCTCTTCCTTTCTTCATTTAAAAAAAAAACCCACAGAAAATAAAAATAACATAAAATAGCAAGTGAATGCAGCAGATCACATACAAGTAGTCATTTTTGCCCCCTGGTAGGAGTGTAAAACATGTTGTTCCAAAGATGTCCACATTAAGTAATGACAGGACAAGATGCAACCTTGATGTTTTATCACCTTCACAATTTAAACAAAATGCACAACTATGTCTTAGATTCTCCCTTTCCCTCCCATCCCAAATCCTTACCTTTACAGACAGAGAGGCAACCTGAAATTCCAAATGTGTCATCCCTATCCTGACCTTGTTCCCTGTATTCATTTATTACCATTATTTCTAACCTGCCTTTCAGGAGAACAATCCTCCCCAAGCTGTTTACAGGTGATATAAACATTTTCAAATAAAGGCACAGTGATTGTTAGGTGAAGAACCTCTTCTAAACCTTCCCATAGAGCAATTGGCCACAATGACCATTGAGGGGAGAATAGTGACCAATTGTGCAGGCTTCTGTGACAATGCTGGACTTGCCTACCTCCCTCCCTCTTCAGGGATTCTTCCTATATATGGAAAAAATATTTTGTAATAATTGCCATATTTTGTTCTATTCGCTTCTATTAAATCCACACAGTCCTGTGTATCTATGGGAATTAAATACAAACGAATGGAGTGTTACCGTCTTGAGAATACTGATGCCCAGTAGGCCTCTGTAAGGCACACAGCGATTTGCGCGTCAGGGACAGCTCAATTCTCCTTGCTGAGGTGATGTAATTTATCTTGACAAAATGCTTCACGATGTCTGCTTGAGCCCTTTCCTGCTGCTGAATTCAAATGCCATTTTCCCTTCATTCGGCAGCAAGTGATACCTGCATGGAAATGTCTTGCTTCCTTTGCCAAGGCATCTGTGGCAAGTCACTGCCAAATATTGCTGTTCTAATTAAGCAGATTCAGGTCTTGGTAGGCAAAGGAATTCCCTACCAAGGTTCTCAGGTTTTGCTGCTCTGTCATAGGAGCACATAATCAGCTGGTAGTAAAACCATCTGCCAGTCAAGGCACAGTAGCCAGAATGGGGTCGGTCTGATTATCTATCATCTCTAGCATCCTTTCCGTGCATTTCCTCCTGCTCAGGGCCAGCTCTAGACTTTTCAGTGCCTTAGGCAGAATCATATTATCTGACACACCCCCCATCGTGTGCCTCATCTTCTGATTTTGTTAGGAATTTCAAAAAGGCACCCTCTTGTTCCTTTCTTCTTCAGGTGTTTGAGATTGACACTTATAATTTTCAGCCCTGCACATTTTTTTCTACCTGTTCTTGGATATTTTGCCTATTTACACTGCAAAATTATATTTAACCTGCAAAATTATATTTAAGCAGTCATGAGTTGGGAATGAGATGGATGTCATGGGGACGTGGTAGGAAAAGAATTTCTAGGGCATGTAATGTGGTGGTTAGGATGGATGGACGCAACCAGTAGTTTCAACAGATGAATGAGGCCTCTGCATACCTGCTTCTGCCAGCTGTTGGAACTGTCACCAGCAGTCTGAGAGGAAAAGTGAAGTGAAGCATCTTACAAAAACCCTGTGCAACTCTATTGCCTAGAATCCCAATCAGAGGTGGAATTCAGCAGGTTCTGACCAGTTCTGGAGAACCAGTAGCGGAAATTTTGAGTAGTTCAGAGAACCGGCAAATACCACGCCTGACTAGAGATTTTACAGTATCCTTCCCCTGCCACACCCACCAAGCCATGCCCACAGAACCGGTAGTAAAAAAAATTTGAATCCTACCACTGATCCAAATGTTGGCTGCCTAGTTCAAAAACCCACATTCCATATTAATGACTTTCTGTGAAACTAGAATGGCACAAAGTTGATGGACAGCCTCTGAACTGCAGCTCAGCAATTGAGAGAAGTGTGGCTATTCATAAAGGTGAATTCTTTCCTTAATATAATTAGGAACCTGTTCTTTATTTCCAAAAAACAAAAAGCTGTAGCTCATGGAAGAAGAAGTGCTAACAGAATGCAGTTATGCCATAAATGGAAATTTGTCGTAGAGCAGAATCAATTGGGGAAGCATATATATGAAGCCAGTTAAGTGTTTTCCAAGATTAGGTTCACACAATGTACTGTTTTTCTTGGCTACAAAAAACAGGTTAACCCCCCCCACCCCACCCCCAAATTGGCTCTCTTTGCTACCATCTACTGATTGCTCAGAAATGCAATTAATTTAATTTTGTTTTAAAATTAGTTCAACATGTGCTACAAGCAACAGTTGATATTGTGCTTTTCTTCTGGGGAAGGGGAAAATGAAATTTAACAATCCTACCCCTACTTTAAAAAAAACAATGCTCTAAATACCTAACTTACTGCTTTTCTGTCAGCTCCATTTACTCTGTTTACTTTTACTGTTTATGCTATAATCTCTTTTTATTGCATTTGATTGAAAAGAAGACAGGCAAGAACATTAGGTAGCTAGAAAAATGTTACTTGGAAAATAAATTGATGAAAACCAAATATTATCCTCAGGAGCAAAAGGTTGCATAGTACAAAATAAATTTGTACCATGTGCTAATTCAATTCAGTTTTCCAAATTCTATTTACCAATTTATTGTTTATGTAGAGTTTTCATTATATGGGAAAATAACATGCAATCACCATCTGTATTTAATCAGCTGCCATTTTAAATATTTTGTACTGTGCCAAACCAATGCATTTCAACAGAATCTGTTCAAATTACCTATTTGGGATATCCTGAAGTTTATATTCATTTAATACAGATTCATTTCCAAAGTAAACAAGTTCTCCAAAGGACAATAACAACCCATTCTGTTAAGTTTGC
The DNA here is from genome assembly GCA_009733165.1 of Naja naja. Classification (NCBI taxonomy): domain Eukaryota; kingdom Metazoa; phylum Chordata; class Lepidosauria; order Squamata; family Elapidae; genus Naja; species Naja naja. The sequence goes on along the minus strand of CM019148.1, from coordinate 133,001,643 downwards.
ATGAAGAGGTTTTGAGGTGATTCCTGTCGTGTTAGCTCATTACACATGGGGTTGATTCTTGCTTGCTGATTATCCTCATAATCCTCCCCTTCCCCCCTAGAAGAGGCAGTAGGCATGGGAACCAGGGAGGAGCAATGGCGATGCTCCTGAGGTAGTCTGGATCTTAGCTGACCAATATGCCTGCTCCAGAGGACACCGTCCTCCGTTTGTACCCTGTAAGACCTGGGGCCCGTGATTTGGGTTATCTCAGCAGGAATCCATAATGGTTCACCCATAAGGTTCTTAGTATAAACAGAATCACCCACAGTGAAAGTGCAAATTTTGCTAGTGGAATCTAGTGGTGCGTTGGGTGCGTAAGTGGGATGAAGGTGGTCAAGGGGAGACCTGAGTTTCCTACCCATCAACAATTCAGCTGGGGTTAAGTTAGTTGAAAGGTTGGGAGTGATGTGCTGGACACTGAGCAGTTTTTCAACTTTCTCAGTGATGTCCCCTGGACCCAATTGCTGAAGTTTTTCCTTGGTAAATCATACCATATGTTCAGCCCGGCCATTAGCCAAAGGATGCCCAAGGGCTGTCAGGGCATGTCTAATACCCTGCTGTGCTAGATATGATTCAAAAAGGTTGGATGTAAATTGAGGACCATTGTCAGAAACAAGCACATCAGGTAACCCGTGAGTTACAAAAAGCTTTTTAAGCTGTTTGATGACAGCTTCAGTTGTGGTGGATGCCATAGGGATAACCTCTAGCCATTTGGAATATGTATCTACTATAATAAAGAAAGTGTGCCCTCTGGTAGGGCCAGCAAAATCAATGTGAATCCTAGACCATGGGCCCCTAGGACATTCCCATTGCTGTGTGGGGGCGAGAGGTGGGGCAGGCCTGACTACCTGGCAGTTGAGACAAGATGCAACCCAGTTTTCAACCATTTTGTCAATACCTGGCCACCATACATAACTCCTGGCCAATCCCTTCATTCTGACAATTCCCGGATGACCCTCATTTAACATTTCCAAAACCCCTTTTTGTAGTTTTGCAGGAATAACCACCCTGTTACCCCACAAAATACATCCTCTTAACACAGATAATTCAGTTTGCCTGGATTTAAAAGGTTGGGCAAGGTGAGGTAGATCTTGAAGTGGCCAACCTTTCTTAATCCAGCCTATAACAGGAGCCAATAAACTGTCTTTGTCAGTCTCTCTGGCAATTTCAGCAGCATGTAGTGGAAGCTTGGCAACAGTTTCTAGGAAAAAGGTGTGTGCCTCAGGTTCAAAGTCCTCCTTGTGACAAGGAAGTGGGCAACGACTCAAGGCATCAGCATGTCCAATGTCCTTGCCAGGCTTGTGGATAAGTTTGTATGAATAAGCAGCAAGAAATTCAGTCCACCTCAGCATTCTTGGTGACAGAATCGTGGGTGTTGGTTTGTCCCCTGCCACAATGCCTAAAAGAGGTTTATGATCTGTGACAACAGTAAATGTTCTCCCATATAGATACTCATGGAATTTCTTGACAGCTGCTACAATTGCCAAGGCTTCCTTGTCTAGTTGGCTGTAGTTCCTCTCTGCTTTAGTCAAGGTGCGAGAGTAAAATGCAATAGGGGCTTCCCTCCTGCTGGGAAGCATGTGGCTCAACACCCCCCTACTCCAAAAGGGGATGCATCACAAGTCAGAACAACAGGCAAGTTCTCAGAGAACTGTATCAGTACAGAATCAGACGTGATTTGTCTCTTGATATTGTTAAATGCAGCTTGTTCCTTCCTGCCCCAGACCCATGCAGATTTTTTGTCCAGCAACATATGTAGAGGTTCTGCAATGGTTGCCTTCTGAGGTAGAAACATATGATAGAAGTTAATGAGTCCCAAGAATGCTTGTAAATCTGTTTTGCATTTTGGTCTAGGGGCTTCTTTGATTGCCTGAACTTTGGCCTCTGTGGCCAAAGGGGTGGATGCCATGTTTATCGATCATGTAACCCAAGGATTCCACTTTATCTGTTCTAAGTGTGCATTTTTCTTCTTTGACTTTTAACCCCACTTTTTTGAATCTGATTAAGACTTCTGTGAGTCTCTCGTGTAACTGAGTGTCATTTTCAGCAGAAATTAAAACATCATCAAAATAGGGCACCACCCCTGGCAACATTCTTTCCATAAGGCTTTGGAAGATGCCAGGTGCTACGCTTACTCCAAATTGCAACCTTTTGCATTTGAAAGCACCTCTATGGGTCACAAGGTTTGGGCCTCTGCAGTGGTATCATCAACTGTTAACTGTTGATATGCCTGTGCCAGGTCCAATTTGGCAAAAACTGTGCCCCCTCCAAGAGAATGTAATAAATGATGCACTACTGGAACTGGATATGCGCTCTGTTGTAGCGCATGGTTCAATGTCCCCTTGTAGTCTCCGCAGATTCTTACAGACCCATCAGCTTGACTGGTGTGACTATGGGTGTCTCCCACCTGGAGTGGTCAGTGGGCTCTAAAACCCCTTGAGCTATTAGTTTATCTAATTGTGCATCATTTTTTTCCTTTAAGGCAAATGGGATCCTTCTGGGCTTTAAACAAATTGGGGGCACCTTGGGATCTAGGTTGAAAGTGATAGGGGTCCCCATATACTTGCCCAATCCATTGCTGAAGACCTCTGGAAACTCAGACTTCAAGGCCTCCTCCCATTCAGTGTTGCTCATGTGATTGATGCCAGTCACCTCGATGCCTAGTGGATTGAACCACTCAAGTGCCAGCAAGCTTGGGCGGTCTTTGTCCACGATGGTCAGGGGCAAACGTTTGGTGTGGCCTTTGAACTTCACGTTGAATTCTCTTGTTCCAACTATTGGAATCTTGTTCCCTTGGTAGTCTTTAAGAGTCAGTGCTTGCTTCTGGAAATGCTTCTTCTGCAGCAAACTTCCTTCTGTTGGGTGGAGTCCTGGATGATTTGTAGGCTCTTGCTAGGTGTACTCTTTTATCACAACGGAGGCAAATGGTGACTAAAAACTTGCATGCAGTGTGGGGATGGCTTCCCCCACAACCTCTGCAGTAGAAATCTTGCCTCTTTCTTCCCAGGTCTTTCTTTTTCCGCTCCATTCTGAGTCTGTAAATTCCTTCCTCCACCTCACTACAGTCTGACTCAGAATCTAGTTCCTCACAATGAATTGTGGTGGACTTTTCCACATCAGGATGGCTTGTGGCCTTGTTAATCTTCTTCATGGCTGCTGCTGAGGACTTGGTAGCTTCTGCTGAAGAGGCTTCTTCTATTGCTTCTTTCAGCGTGATCTTAGGTTTCATTAATAACTTGCTCTGCAGCACCTTGTCTTTAAGGCCTAAAACGAAACGATCGCGCATGGCCTCCTCTAAACTGTTGAATTTGCATGCACCCCCAATGTCTCTTAAACTTGCCACGAAGTCATTTATGCTTTCGTTTTCACCCTGATCGCGACGGTTAAACTCGTGTCTCTTAATGAGGCATGATACTTGTGGCGCGTAATGGGCTCTTAACAGCCTTTCCAGATCAGGCCAAGCCATTACCTTCACGTCTGCTGCTCCCGCGAATGCCTTCGCCAACTTGAAAACTGCCGGACCGCAGTACGTAAGGAAGACCGCCCTCTTCCGCTGCTCGGAAATGGCAGCAAGATCGTTTCCCTCCAAATACATTTGGAAACGATCTGCATACGACTCCCAGTTTTCTGCCGTCGGATCGAACAGGGCTGGGGGGGCGCAGCCATCTCACTCTTCTTCTGTTCCGCATTGCCTTCTTCTTCAGGGGAATCCCATCCTCATCGCCAGTGTTAAGTTTGCATGAAGAGACAGATGCGGAGTGCTTCAAGCTCTTTAGTTTATTAGTGACTACAGCTCAGAATGGACCCGACTGGCTTTGCTGCGGCTGCTACTTATAGCCGGCAGCCGCAGCTGACAGCCAATCAGAGTGCAGGTTTTTCCCACATTTTTTAAACCAATCATTTCCAACACTTTACAAGAACAATTCAAACTAACCAATGATTTCAAACCTGCATACATAACACATTCCATTTTAGATTGATACTAAAGCTCCTATAAAGATTCTTCAAAAGCATTGTTTCTTTTTTAATTTGAATGGCATCATGCTTATAAATTTAAAGACATCACAGATGAGGACAATGGTCATCCAACTGCATAAACATAGGAATAGAATCAAGATAACGTGAAGTGTTAATACCACTTTATCATGCCTTGGTAAGGCCACACTTGGAATACTGCATTCAGTTTTTTCACAGTGTAAAAAAGATATTGAGACTCTAGAAAGAGTGCAGAGAAGAGCAACAAAGATGATTGGCTGGAGGCTAAAACATATGAAGAATGGTTGCAGGAACTGGGTATGTCTAGTCTAATGAAAAGAAGGATTTGGGGAGACATGATAGCAGTGTTCCAATATCTCAGGGGCTGCCACAAAGAAGTGTGAGTCAAGCTATTCTCCAAAGCACATGAGGGCAGGACAAGAAGCAATGGGTGGAAACTAATCAAGGAGAGAAGCAAACTTAGAACTAAGGAGAGATTTCCTGACAGTTAGAACAATTAATCAGTGGAACAACTGCAATCCAGAAGTTGTGAATGCTCCAGTACTGAAAGTTTTTAAAAAGATGTTGGATAACCATTTGTCTGAAGTGGTGTAGGGTTTCCTGCCTAGGCAGGGGGTTGGACTAGAAGACCCCCAAGGTCCCTTCCAACTCTGTTATTCTATTCTAACTGAATGCTTATCTAAGGCAACTCAAATAAAACAACTGTATAATGGAGAAGGAATGTTGGAAAATGATAGGAACAGATGCAGGCCCAGTGAGATTCTACGAACTCCCCAAAATGCACAGAATAAGAGTCCGACTCAGACCTATTGTAGCACTAAGAAAAACTCCTATGTATAACCTAACCCTAACCCTAACCCTAACCCCTAACCCTAACCCAGCCTCAAACAGCACATTATCCACACAGTTTCTGACAAAACTACAAAGCTTAAATGTGGCTCCTGGATGAGATCATGGTCTCCTTTAATGTAGTGTCCCTATTTATATCCCACCCTCCCCACTTAGCATATGAAGTAACAGATAGAAAACTAGAAGAAGAGTACAATACAGATCAGAACACAAATCATAGAATTCTTTATTGGCCAAATGTGATTGGACACACAAGAAATTTGTCTTGGTGCAAATGCTCTCAGTGTACATAAAAAGAAAAGATACATTCGTCAAGAGTTAAGAATCATAAGGTACAACACTTAATGATAGTCATAGGGTACAAATAAGCAATTAAATCATACTAGGAAATGATCAATATAAATCGTAAGGATACAAGCAACAAAGTTACAGTCATATAGTCATAAGTGGGAGGAGATGGGTGATAGGAAGGATGAGAAGATTAATAGTAATAGTAATGCAGACTTTGTAAACAGTTGGACAGGGTTGAGGGAATTATTTATTTAGCAGAATGATGGCATTCGGGAAAAAACTGTTGTTGTGTCTAGTTGTTCTGGTGTGCAGTGCTCTATAGCATTGTTTGAGGGTAGGAGTTGAAACAGTTTATGTCTAGGATGTGAGGGGTATGTAAATATTTTCACAGCCCTCTTTTTGACTTGTGTAGTATACAGATCCTAAATGGAAGGCGGGTTGGTAGTAATTGTTTTTTCTGCAGTTCTAATTATCCATTGGAGTCTGTGTCTGTCTTATTGGGTTGCAGACCCAAACCAGACAGTTATAGAGGTGCAGATGACAAACTCAATAATTCCTCTGTAGAACTGTATCAGCAGCTCCTTGGGCAGTTTGATCTTTCTGAGTTGGCACAGAAAGAACATTCTTTGTTATGCTTTTTTGATGATGTTTTTGATGTTAGGTGACCATTTTAGGTCTTGTGATATGATGGAATATGATATTATGAAACCACTTCAACACAGTCAACACATTTTCTTCACATTCAAAAGCAAAATGTATGAACAAAAAAAGGGGACATCCATGGGATCCACAATATCAGGAGTCATTGCAGAAACAGTCCTGCCTGAAATAGAATACTGTGCATTTCAGAACTACACACCTAAATTCTGGTGCCACTACATGGATGACACATTGGTCATCCACCGCCTTGAAAGAGGCGGTGGTGAGACCCCTCCTGAAGAAGCCTGCCCTGGACCCAACCGTGTTAGACAATTTTCGTCCGGTCTCCAACCTTCGCTTTTTGGTGAAGGTTGTTGAGAGTGTGGTGGCTCAGCAGGTTCCACTTTTCCTGGATGAAGCGGACTACCTGGATCCATATCAATCGGACTTCCGACCCGGTCATAGCACAGAGACGACATTGGTCGCACTGATGGATGATCTCTGGAGGGCCCGGGACAGGGGTCTTTCCTCTGTCCTGGTCCTATTGGACCTCTCAGCAGCTTTCGATACCATCGACCATGGTATCCTTTTGCCGGGGGTTGGGAGTGGGGGACACTGTTCTTCAGTGGTTCTCCTCCTACCTCTTGGGGAGGTCGCAATCAGTGTTGGTGGAGGGGGTTGAGTCGACCCCAAGGGCTCTCTTGTGGGTCCCACAGGGTCGGTCCTTTCCCCTCTCTTATTTAACATCTACATGAAACCGCTGGGTGAGATCATCCGTGGTTTTGGGGTGAGATTCCATCAATACGCTGATGGCACTCAGCTGTACATTTCCACGCCAGGCCAGATCAGCGATGCCCTCTCCCTGATGACCCGGTGTTTGGATGCGGTACGGATCTGGATGAGTAGGAACATGCTTTGACTCAACCCGGCCAAGACTGAGTGGCTGTGGGTACCGGCGTCTCGGCCCAGTCTAGATTGTCCATCTTTGGCCATAGGGGGAGAGGTGTTGCCCCCTGTGGATAGGGCGCGGAATCTGAGGGTCCTCCTGGATGCACGGCTCCGATTGGAGGAGCAGGTGGGGGCTGTCGCCAGGGGGGCCTTTGCCCAGCTCTGTCTTGTTCGACAACTTCACCCTTTTCTGGACCGGGACACCCTGCGCACAGTTGCTCATGCCTGTGTCACCTCTAGACTCGACTACTGCAACGCTCTCTATTTAGGACTGCCCTTGCATACCATCCGGAGATTGCAGCTGGTGCAGAATCGGTGGTGATGGGAGTTACCCGTTCTCCCATGTTACCCCCCCGCGCCTGCATTGGCTACCGTTGCTCTGGGTGAGATTCAAGGTTTTAGTTTTGACATTCAAAGTCCTACATGGCATGGGTCCTCAATATTTGAGGGAGTGTCTTCTTCTGATACCTAGTACCGGCCGCCCTGTGCGAGCTCATAGGCAAGGACTCCTCGGGGTCCCATCAGCAGGTCAATGCCGGCTGGTGACTCCCCGACGACAAGCCTTTTCTGTCGCGGCCCCTGACCTCTGGAATCAACTGCCTTTGGAGCTCCGCCTGGCCCCTGATCTCCGCACCTTCCACCGTGAATTAAAGACCTGGTTATTCGACCAACCTGGGCTGTGACCCCTCCCTGGGGGAGGGATGGTTTTAATGTTTATTGTTGTTATGTCTTAATATTTGGGCATGTTCTTGGTTTAATGATTTTTTAAATATTTATTGTCTGTGTTCTTAGCTGTGAGCCGCCCCGAGTCTTCGGAGATGGGGCGGCATACAAGTTCAAATATAAATAAATAAATAAATAAATCATCAAGAGAAATGCACTTAAAGACTTTCATACCATACTGAACTGTATCTTCCCTGACATACAGTTCACAATGGAGGAAGAAGAAGCTAGGCAATTACAATATTTAGATGTACTTGTCAACAGATAAGAGGATGGAAACTAGAAATCACAGTTTATCGCAAGGCCACCAACATTCCACGCATTCTGAATTTCAACAGCAACCATCCACTGTCACCAGTGATGGGATTCAAATTTGTTTACCACCGGTTCTGTGGGCATAGCTTGGTGGGCATGATTTGTGTGTGTGCATGCCAAACCTGTGCTTTGCACGCGTGCAGAGGGTTTGCTACTAACTTTCTCCTGCAATCCTGCACTCTCCCTGTGTCTTCAACAGCTGACGTGCAGCAATCTGCTGTGCTGCGCAAAGCAGCTGAGCTTCAAAATTAGGAAATAAAGGTCAGAATAGAGCTGGGGCAGGCAGGTGGGCCCAGCAGCTGATTGTCAGAGTGAACAAGTTTGCTCACAGATCATCCTCAGAGCTACCAGTTCGGGCAAACTGGGCTAAGCCAGTAGAATACCATCACTGACTGTCACAAAAAGGAGTTGTATCAGAACTATCTGATCACAACACTATATGGCAGGGTGAGAATCCACTGTAGTACACATCAAGCCAAACAGCTGGAGAGCAGGTACCTATGTGAACAATTCAAACAGAATGGGTACCCACAATCATTCATCACAAGGTATCTGGCACAACACAATGATGAAAAAAAGGAACAAACAAGGTACATGGCCACATGGCACAACCCTCCATACATCAACAAAATTTCAGAAGCTGATGAATGCAGCTTCCTAGATCTGCAAGGGGGAATCACACACCACCCAGAGGCTACCATACAAGGACAAATTATGCATTGAAAAGATTGCTTGGAAGTGAGAGATACTTCCAATGTAATCTATCAAATCCCTTGCATGGATTGCCCCTGTGACTATGTAGGACGGATGGGGAGAAAGCTAACCACCAGATTGCAAGAACACAAGCGAGCGGTTAGATTGAGACCTGAATTCAATCATAGCCTCACACTGCAATAAACAAGGACAGACATTCAACTTTGCAGCAACTCAGATTGTTGGCAAGCAGGCACAAAAACAGCCAGAGAAATGACTGAAGCATGGGAAACAGGCTCCTTATCAGTCAACCGGAGTGCTAATTTACCACTAGCCTATCAAATACTTAGAAAGCAAAGGCTGGGCTGCACAAACAAATGAGAGCTACTGACTTAAAAGCCAGCCATCAACAACCCCAACCAACATCTAAAAAACCACTTACAATGGGCATTATAAATACCACATAGAGAACAGCACAAACTCTGCTAGAAAGAAGTTCCCCGAAGATGGGCTCCAGCACAAGTCCAAAAGCTCAGAAGACAAAAACCACTGGTCTCAGTGACTGACCCAGATTGGATCCTGCAACATTATCCTGGGACATGTATATTCGTCTTCATTCATGTTATAAATGTGAATTAATTGTAATTCAGGTGTTCATGTAAAGGGGAAAAAAAGACTCAATAGTTTGACCAGCATCTTACAAGTAGACTTGTTACTTTCTCTTACCCTATTAAAGCCAAATTGGGTAGGGTTGATAGAAATATAATGGTTGCAATTATGGGAATATGTTGCATTGCTTTATCAGTTCCTGTCCTTTTTACCTTTATTAAAAGTTGATCTGTAGCAATCAGTGCTTCCCTTGAAAACAGATTTGCATATGAACTACATAAACTCCCTGATACTGGTATCTACTTGGACAGAGAAAGAGTATTTTCAGGGGGTCAGAAAAGTCAAGATGGCAATTGCAATTGTGCAATAAAAGGGAATGGACTTCAATTGAATGGACATAGTTTCCATCTTGATGTTTTATACACACACACAAACCAACACATCTGTTAGCTCTCATGCTACCAGCAGAAGAAGATTATTTTTCTATTGTTTTTGCATAATTGTTTTTTTACAATTAGTTTATATTTCTCAAATGCTACCCACAACATTCTAAAAGTTATCAGTTATGTATTTTAGGGATAATAACTTTTGGCCTATTGCTGCTATAGTCAAAGTTTTTGTCAGAAGCATTAACAAATAGTTTTGTATATGTTGCTTCAGTTCTTTTACTACTGCATTGTGAATCTTGTATTTAGTCTCAACCCTGTTGTCTCAATTTTATTTAACTTTATTGCTTTTCAAAAAGCAAAGTTAAAAATGATGTAGACTAACATTAATCTTAGAGTAAGAGTTTGACATTTATTTTAATGTTGTATCAGTACCAAAGAAACTCAGCAGTCATTCTTTTTCTGTTTTCTTTACTTTCTCTTTTTGCACCTCAATCGTCTTCATTTCTTGTTTTTCTTTTCTTTCTCAGTACTTTTTTCTATTCTATCTCTAATTTCTAACACATACAGACCACTTTTTCACTCAGCCGTAATTCATCTATAGACCTCTGGGTGAGATCAGAGCAGGATTCAAAGCAAGCACCTTTATTAGCATGCAGATTAATTAATCTGAGAATACACAGCCCATCACCATACTTGCTAATTGCAGTTGCCAGCGTATAGCTGTGACTTCAACAGCAAATTGATATGATCCTGGCAAATTATATTATTTATCCCACTGGTATAAAACCTTGAACTGCTGTTTTAAAGTCAGTAGGGCAGGCCAGACCAAGCTCTTTCATTTTGGTCTGATGAAATCAACTCATTACTGCACAATATTTGTGTTTAGGTCTTTTCTATTTGAAAATGAAACGATGTGAGAGAGTTGATGGAAATAAATGGCATATGTTAGGCCTCATCAACCTAAGGCCACAGAACCCCATGTGATATTTGAAAGACCTGGATTTTAAATAGCAATAACAATAGCACTTAGACTTATATATCTCTTCATAGCACTTTAATGCAGTCTTTGAATGGTTTACAGAGTCAGCCTAGGGCCTTCCCCCCAACAATCTGGGTCCTCATTTTATCAATCTTGGAAGGATGGAAGGCTGAGTCAACCTTGAGCCAGTGAGGATCAAACTCCTGGCAGTGGGCAGAGTTTGCCTTCAATACTGCATTCTTACTACTGCACCACCACAGCTCAGTATAAGTAATGTAACCCCATGTTGATTAACATTAAGAGAGCTAGTTTGGTCTACTAGTTAAGACAACAGGGTAGAAACTAGGAGACAGTGAGTTCTAGTCCTTTGCCATGAATGCTAGCTGGGTGACCTTGGGTCAGTCACTCTCTCTCAGCCACCTTACAGGGTTATTATTGTGGGGAAAATAGGAAGATAGATCTATTGTTTGAAGAAGAACATAGAATGGAGATGGATGTGTGTTGGATATGTTCACTGAGTTATTTGTAAAGATAATAAAGGTGAGATACAAAGAAATAAACATTAAGTTTTGTTGTCATGGGTCTACCTACCTTTACTCTTTGCCTTATGTTCCTTATCTCCCTCCTGCCCTGCCTCTCTCTCTCTTTCTCTTCCCTCCCTCCCTACCAAAAAGTGTCCATTGCCCAAATATCAAATATATCCTTTGACCAATGAGGTTTTCATATTGTAGCACCACATAAAGTTGTTGGGATATTCAAGATGTTGTACAATTGCTGTGCTGACAAAAACTCAATTCTCATCTCCTTTTTATTTCACCTGAATGAAATAAACTTGAAATAAACTCAGGGTATTGAACAGATATCTAGAATCAGGAATGAACTAGATAAAGAGAAGAAGAAAATAAATTTGGCCAAAGAAAAGATAATGGCTGCTTCTAGATGTGGTTACACCCTTCCATAATGGTAAGGATTATATTTTATGAGCCTTCTGGATACATAATTTTAATTAAGCCTTCTGGATTCAAAATTGTAATTAAAGTTATAGGGTTTTTTTTCTTGTGTTATCCTTTCTTTACTTCTAGCCCATCTATGATTTCTCAATGGGTTGAAAATAAAGCTCTCCAAATTCTCAGTCATTGCTTCTTTATCAATATTAATTGAGAAGTCTAAGAGCTGTAGTCCTGATCATGATTATGTGCTTCAACTCATTTTCAGCTCCTAGAAACTTCATAGATTTTCTCTGAGGGAACAACTAAAATGGTGAGTCTTATAGTATTATAATAGCATGACTATGTATTAATTTTACTTGTAGTACATGACTGTATATTAACTTCAATGTTTACCAGTTTCTTTCTGTATTCAGTATATGGTATTTATTTGGATCTGTAAACTGTGGTAAGAAAAAGAAAAATGGCAGCATATTAGAATGTTGTATAAGTGCAGGGGTGGGATTCAGCTGGTTCGGGCCAGTTCGGGTGAACTGACTGTTAAATTTACATTTGGTTCATTGAACCAGTAGTTGAACTGACCAGCTGGCCCTGCCCACCCCACCCTGCCCCTCCCAGGAGTCTCTACACAGCACGTTTTGGATACAGGTAAGTGCAGGGTCCACATGGAACCTCTGGGAGGGTGAAAAATGGCCCTGCTGGAAGTTCTGGAAGTCCAGAAACGGGCCTGTTTCTGGCTTCCAGAAGGCCTCCAGAGCACGGGGGAAGCCATTTCTGCCCTTCCAGAGGCCCAAGGGACTTTGAGGAAGGCAAAAAATGGAAGTTCCAGTAGGCCATGCCCATCCAACAACCGGGCGGAGAACTGGTTGTTGGGATTTTTGAATCCCACCCCTGTATAAGTGTACCTGCAAAGGATTGGATCATTAACAATCTAAACTGTCTTGGCGATAGAATCTCAAGGATACATTGGCCAAACACACCTGCTTAAGAATGTTGATCCTTTTGTTCCTTTTCCTGCTTTTATATAGTAGATGTACATGAGGATAGCAGCTTTTGATTTGCATCGCTCAGACTGTAGCATCAGTTCCAAGGGGGATTAGAGAACATATGGTTAGGTCACTGCCTGCTTTTGATAGGTGGTGAAAAGGCTTTAAATAGATTTCCCTACTGAACATTTTTTCTACAGTGGAATTTGTGACACACATTTTATAGCATGAATCAGCTGGAATGTGAGGCCTATTTTAAGTCATCTGGAAGGTGTGTGGTTGGACCCAGAATTGGTTACAGGGATTTTTGGAAGAACCCAGATGCAACCTCCTTGCTACACAGCCTATACATATCAGTTTAGAAGCCATTCAATGCTGAGAAGATGGGATTTGTTTGCTAGCAGGTGAGCTTCAGATTATGGTCTCAGTCAGGTTCTAAGCCATTGTCTGCAAAAGAATGAAATACAAACTCAATAAGATTTTCAGTAGACAGAGTCCGAGAAGGATCTGTGGCTTGTTTTGGGGTTGGGATGTGATACAGCTTTTGAAGAAGAAAATGGCTAGTTAGATTTGATTTCTACTGACTCTGTCTATGTGTCTGAATGTTTTAGTTTTGCTATAGTTCTTGTTGGATGGTTTTATATCTCCATTTGGGAGGGGGGATGAGCTGCCTTCACGATTCTTGAAAAGGGGCATTTTTAAATACACAAACAGATTGGCTTGGCATCTCTTTTCCTCCTGATAATAGTCAGCCAAATTACCTATTGTCACCTGATTTACTGAGCTATTTGAGCAGAAATGCACTGATTAGTTTTATCAACTCCATTAAGTTTTAGCTCTTTTATTTGTGCACACGGGGCTGCTCTGGTGTCTACCTCCTTACTCTCTTAATCTGTGCTTGAATTCCTGCAAGAGTTGGATTAGCGGCGAGTGTTGACTGAAAGGAAGGCAAGGAAGCGAATGCCAGGCAGTATTATTTCCAGGCACAGCTCTCAGGGGGCTCAGGAGCACCACAGTCTCATGTTCTGGATGACCTAACTCTATTGCCCTGACAATGGGTTTCCAGGGCTTTAATTTAGTTTCACAAAGATGCTGGCTGGAATCATCTTCAGCTGCAGTAAGCAGTGTTTGAAACTCTTTTGCCATTGTTCTGGCAAGGGATAGAGTGGGGAATCTTTCTCAATGATGCATTTCTGGGCCATACAGCTGTGGAAAGCAGCAAACAAAAGAGGAAGAGTGCCAATAAACCTAAGAGTTCCAATAGACTCTCAGCCAACTATGAGCTCTGGAATCTTTACAGAGGCAAATTTAGTGTATCATTTCATAGCCTTCATTGGGCATATTCATAAGGCAGGGATGTGCAAGGTTTGAGGTGGGTGTATCAAGGGCCAGTTTTTGGTTGTTAGGTGATGAAGGATAGCAGAAAAACTAAACTTGATTTATTTATATTTATAAAACTAAGAGAGTTATCCATAGTACTTTTTTTTCATTCTGTCATTTAACAATTCCAAATTGGAAAGAAAAGCAAGCACCAGACTAGAAAGCAGGAAATTGTGAGTTCTAGTCCTGCCTTAGGCATGAAAGCCGGCTGGGTGACTTTGAGTAAGTCATTCCGTCTCAGCTCAAAATGCCAAGCACAGGTGACAAGCCAGTTTGTCAATCCTTGTCACAACCAATGGATCAACATTCAGCTGATCTAATAAAAGTAGACCCTGCACTTGTGACAAAACACTAGGAGGGGGCAGGAAAGTAAAGTCTTAATCTTTAGTTCATTAAAATGTTGCATTAGGATTTAATTTCATTTCTTTTGTGTCCTGTTGCCCAGGGTTCATCAAGGCTTTAACAAGGTTTTTTGTTGTTGTTATTGCTGTAAATCCAATAGAAGAAAATCATCCAGGTAAAAGCTTTTTGGAAGGCTTTTAGGGAATCTTGCAACCTTGGGTCCTTCAGTTATAAAATGACAAAATAATTTTCATAGAAAGATGACCTAAACCAAGAAAAACCATACTTTTTCATGAAGTTTTCACAGCAAGCTGAATGGATTAATCTTATCACATAAATATAATCTGGAAAGATGTGAACCTTTCGATGTTAAAGTTATTTATTATTCATTAAAAGGTTTTGAGATTTGAGTAAAAGAATTTGGGGAAACCTTTCAATTATGTAATGGATGGATGTTAACCACTTTCTTTGTTTCCGCTCTTGGATTCTTCCCTTCAACTCAGTAATGTGTATTTCGTTGTGTGAATTAAACTACTTACAATAATCGCTTCCAAATCTATTGATTTTATCTATTAATATATTATTATGGAGTTGTTAATATAATTGGATCTGTTATATTCACAGACCCAGTGGGGCATATTATTTAAATTACTAAAATTCCCTGTTAGCTCATTATAGTTTTATTATGTTTATCCTGAGAGTCTCCTTACCTGATTCACACCTGACTATTTTAGAATCTTAACAAAATGTTTATTTGCAGCAGGTCTGAAAGATCTACAGGTTTTCAGTAAAACCTCATAGGTCTACTGGTAAAACTTGTGAACTCATCCAGTTTATCTAAGGTAATGACATAATAACAAAGGATGCCACTTGATTGGAAATGTTACCTTTGTAATGTGTGCATAATGTAATAATATCTCCATCCCAAGGCATTGGCAGTTAATGAGAGAATGAAAACTCTATGGCCCCCCGAAGACAAAGCCATCCCCTAGACAAAAAGTGTAATGTGACAGCAGATTAGTGTCACTGCAAATGATTATCTGTCCAGTCAAAAATAATTGCCAACATCTAATCAGCAGTCATTACCTTCTAATTTCACTCAGTATCATTCTCACACAAGATTGTCAGAGAGGAGGCATCTGGGATTTATATATTCTTAATTTTTGTGACATGCATGAGAATTATGGGTTTTTTTTTTTAGCAAGGAGCTTTGCTGACCAGCAAAAAAGGCTTTGTAGGTGCAAGTCTATTCAATCCTCCATCTGTGAATAATATAGCAATCTTCTTAGTTTTAGCTTTCATGTCCTAAAGAAACTTTCAGCTATGAAACTCATTGGGCAATTTTTTTATTTTGTCAAAATCTGTGAGACTTTTCTATTTCGTTCCAATTGCCTCATTTTTTATTCATTCACCTATCCTGAGCCTTTATATACAGTTTTCTAATTGGCCTTTGCCTACCAACTGTAATCCTTTTAATATCTCTTTCCAAAGTCCATTGAGAAATCCATAGCTATACATTACGTTGTGCAGCGTCAAGAATGTGCCAAAATAGCAATAGCATTTAGACTTATACTGCACTTCACAGTGCTTTACAGTCCTCTCTAAGCAGTTTACAGAGTCAGCATATTTCTCCCAACAATCTGGGTCCTCATTTTAGCAATCTCAGAAGGATGGAAGGCTGAATCAACCTTGAGCCTGGTGAGATATGAACTGCCAAATTGCAGGCAGCCTGCAGTCAGCAGAAGTAGCCTGCAGTACTGCATTCTAACCACTGCGTCACCATGGCTCATATTTGAAGTGGGGATTTGTGATGAGCACTAAGTTGAAGAAGTCTGTGCTATACTATTCAGGCAAAACACCCCTCAATATACAACCTGGAATAATCTTTCCCCAAAATAATGGATTATTGGCATCCCCTTCCTTAAGAATTCCTTATCCACTATAAAAAAAGGGGGAAGGGGAATGTGAAAGTTTGATTCTAGGGATTAAGGCAGCAGACTAGAAATTGTATGTTCTAGTCCTACCTTAGGCATGAAAGCCAGCTGGTTGACCTTGGGCCAGTTACTCTTTCTCAGCCCAACTCATCTGATAGAGTTGTTGTGGGGAAAATAAGAGACAGAAGGAATATTGGGTATGTTCACT
Source organism: Naja naja (assembly GCA_009733165.1). Lineage (NCBI taxonomy): Eukaryota > Metazoa > Chordata > Lepidosauria > Squamata > Elapidae > Naja > Naja naja. The sequence continues at coordinate 132,985,376 of CM019148.1, read as the reverse complement.
GCCTTGAATTGTTTATAAATTAACTAGCTCGATACCGTGCTTCGCTATGAAATGATGTAGTTGGGCTTAGTTTTTGGGAACGAAAATAAGGGGAAAAAATTCTGCCTCTGCCTACCAGCATCCATCGGTATTCATTTGGCTAGCATCCTGTCAGTGTGTGAGAGAGTTGAGGGCTGTATGGAAACTGAAAGAGTATTTGCTGTGTGAGCAAGAAAGAGACAGCAAGGAGCCTGGGCATGGCTTAGCTCAACTGTTCTGTACTAAAGCTGCTTGGTGCTGTGAAACTAAAACTGAAACTCCTCTCCTCCACTTATGTTTGCATTTGGAACAAATTTCTTTTCAGGTGGGGAGAGGGAGTAGAACTCCTTAGCATCAGAGTGTGTTAATAATAATATAGGAAATACTAATGCTCTGATGGTCATTTAGAAATATCCTTTCTTAGTGAGCACCTAGAAGCCAAGAGGAACATACGTGCCAAATTTCAAGTTTGTAGGCTTTACGGTTCTGGAGATTTTGTGATGATGTGTGAGTGATATTGTGTGATAGGTTATGGACACACCACTGCAGCCTTTAAGATGAGACAAAAGACAGAAAAGAAGCTTCCCCCCACCCCCCTGAATTGTTACAACATCAGGGAAGATGTATTTGATGCAGGTGTTAAAGGAGAGAGACAGTAGTGGTGGATGATGCAATAAAGGATCAGAATGTCTTTTGAGCCTTATTTCCAATTGAATGATGTGGGCTCAACCTCTCCTACTTGCTTTATCTCAACTGTGCTGCTGGTAAATGTCAGGCTGCTAAAATTAAGCCCTCTTTGAATGATTCAGAAAGACCTACGCTGGATCCTCTTCTATGTGTGAAGCATTCTGCAGGCAGTATAAAAGACTGAAATAAAACTGATCTTGCTTATCAGGATCTATAAATGTAAAGAATGCCTGATGGGGGCCAAGCAGCTGCTTTGACAGCACTTTACAGTCCGAAGGTTTGGAAACAACATTTGGATTTCATGTAACGCAGATCAATTTCATTTTACAGACTATCCATCTGATATGATGTCAGATCAGCTACTTTATTTAAATCCCCGCTCACACATGCACAAAGATAAGAAGGCAATCTTTTCAAGTACTCTTATAGGAGCTTCAAGTCGAGAAAACCGAATTGCTATGTGTGATCTTAAGTGTAATATCTTATACAAATATGTGAGTGAGTGAGTGAGTGAGTAGCTACTGTTTGCAATGTAATCGGATGGTTTTCCAAACTGGAAGAAGTGAAGAAGGGGAAAGAAGGCTGGAATACATAATCCGCAAGCATGTTGTCCCAAGGTAAGGAATGCTGTTAAAGAGAAGACAAATGTTGGAAGCCTGTATGATTGGGGCACTTGCTGTATTCCAATGATGTGGCATTTAGAAGCCAAATTGAAAGCTATGAAGGAATACCTGGGGGAAATCATGTTTCTGATAAGAGCAAAGGATAGCTTTGGAGAGTAGGAGTTGCTTATCTGGGACTGATCCACACCAGTATTTGTGAAAACAGCACAACCATGAACTTCTGTGGCAATGATGCAGTTATGTCAGGTTTTTCCCCAATAATTTTTATTAAAGTTTACAAATAACAAAAATTAAAAAAAATTAAACTAAAAAAATGTAAAAAGTTTAAAAAAAAGAAAACTGAAAAGTAGAAAAAAAGAAAAAGAAGATATATAAAAGATAATTCTCTCCCCTGCCCCCACCAGACAAATGTAAACAATTTGGATAACTTAACACTTTTTCTAGTACTTCATTTTTTTTAAAAAAAGTTTCTTCCCATATCTCATCCCTTATCGACTATCAAATTGCAAAACCACATCATTCAGTCCTAATCAGCAAACTTCTATAAAGAGCCATGGTGGCACAGTGATTAGAATGCAGTACGGCAGGCTAATTCTGTTGACTGCCAACAGTTCAGCAGTTTGATTCTCACCAGCTCAAGGTTGACTCAGCCTCCATGCTTTCGAGGTCAGTAAAATGAGGAGCCAGATTGTTGAGGGCAATAGGCTGACTCTGTAAACTGCTTAGAGAGGGCAGTAAAGCACTATGAAGTGGTGCATAAGTCTAAGTACTAGTGCTAGTGCTATAAAGAGTTACTAGAAATATTAACATACATATTTTCACCTTAATTTAAAAAATCAATTTTATAATCCACACTATTGAATTTTACCTACATGATTTTAGTTTAGAACATCATCCTAAAGCCATAAATATAAATATAAATAATACACACACACATACATATATAGTCTCTTCCCCTCTCTAAGATTATAAGATATTCAGAGATATATCTACCTCTGAATATCTCGTCTCTTACCTATAAACAAATCCACGAAACATCATTTTTTCAGTAAAGTGTTGCCAGAATAACAACATAGCTTGTTACTTAATCTTGATCAAATAAACCAACATTATATTCCTTTCTTTTACTTCTGTCTTAACATTTAGTTTCAGAGCCAGTTTGATCTAATGGCTAAAGCGCTATCTTAAGCATGAAAGCCATCTGGGTAACTTGGGCAAGTCAATCTGTCTCAGACCATAACACCAAGCTCAGGCACAAGCCAGCTCCTTTTATTGTAAAACTTCATATGTTCAAATTTTATTAAATCTTTAGTTTCTTTATAACTTCAAAATCTTATTTCTCATTTTCTATTTCTGGTTAATTTCCTCTTTTTGTTGATCTTGATTGAGATCCCTTTTTTTTGGCCTCATTCTCTGAATAGACTGTCATGTAAATATTGCAATTTAAAATGGTCCATAAGTTCACTTTGTTGTGGTAAAAGGTACACTCACTCACTCACACACACACACACACACCCAATATACAACACACCTGGTTTCTGCTGATTGACCCCATGAAGGGCACAAAGAAAAGCAGTTTACATGACTTTGTGAGTATATTAATCAGTATCTTTTCTGTTTGTAGGTATTTGTCTATGTATATTTTTATGTGTTGTCTAGGGAAATAAATGATGTGTAGGTTGCTTCACTATACTTCCATTTATATGTTTTTTTCTGTATGCTTATACTTTATATGTGTCCATGTTGAAGACCCTATATAGGCTTTTGGGTCACAGCCAGGACTGGTTTGTGTGCTTAATTGTATTTTGTTGTGGTCCTCCTTATCTTTGATTTCTTAGAAAGCCCTTTCTTGAATTACAGCAAAGGAATACATTGTTCTGAGAATACTATTGTCTTACAAATTGCAGAAAGAATTTATAAATGTCTATATGTAGAACTGCTTTTCATGATCTCACTGACACTAACTGAAATCAAGAAAAACACCTAATTAAAGTATGGCCCTTGAATGATCAAAATTGGCATTGCTGTAGTATATAAACACAGTATTGTAGGAAGTATAGAAGTTGCTTTAGAGCATAAGGAGTTGCCTAATTTTTACTGTGTTTCTTAATATAGGAATTATTGCATATGCATGTCTCCTGTTGCTGTAAATTGTGTTGTTCTTTCTTTTCCATGCAATGTAGGCATGCTTTAACCCCTCCATTGGTTTGCACATCTGAAGGGGAAGAAAAGAGAAGAAATGGGGGGATGTGATTGTGCAACATACACACACAAACAGACACACACACACACAAGCTGCATTCATATATTAATAGTTGAGATCCTCCCACCCAACCTCACCATACATGTCTGCTTAACTTAATCTTTTAAGTCAGCATTCACAGCAAGCTGAATTGACCCTGAGCGACAACAGGCAAGAATCAGCCACAAACCAAATTGTTTATATTCACTGACCATCTCTCTGAGATAGTACAGTTGATATGGTGACCCCTTAGGAAGGGATGAATAATAAGAAGTCACCCAAATGAGTTTATCAACAACATTCCAACATCATGCTGTTATTTTACACTCTGCCTTTTCCTTGGACTTGACTTTGCAGTGTAGTCTGCCAAAGTTGTACAAGTTGTGGTTCTGTTTTTGCTCAGCACCCTTTGATGGATGCTCAGTGTAAGTTGCTTGCATGCTAAATAAATGTATGTTGCATCTTCAAAGTGGTTTGGTTGTTTTATGTGAGCTAAGTTTTGGCCACAACAACATTGTTCTAAAATATTAGATCCTGCTAAAGCTTAATGTAATGTCAATTTCATGATTTCCTTTATTTGCAACATGTTCCATGAATGTATCCTTGTAAAACAAGGGACCCCTCTTTCAGACTCTGTTATTGGGTGTTGGTCTGGCCACATCATCTCCTCCAGAGTGACTCATTAAAGTTCAATATTCTTCACAAGTAACCAGAGTACTTGCTGACTATGGAGCTTCATCATCAGGCACCCACACTCATCTAAATGTTATCACCATGTCCATATGGTTTCCTTGACAACAACAGAGAAATCTTTTGCTACTGCATTCTTCCTCATTTGATTTTGGATTTTGGGCTTTTTTTTTTCCTCCTAGGTGAATTGGCTTTTTTCAGATGTACAAAACCACATCCACCTTTACATTGTGGATTGCTCCTAACTTCATTTCTCCCCTCCTGACCTTATCAGCAAGGTTAATTCTACCAGGAGCTCATGTTCTTATCAGTAGCAGTCTAAGAGTTATTGAAGTCATTGAGTAATTCCCTGAGACCATAAATTGTAAGAGATTTTTTAAAAAGATGCTCCTGTGGATTTTTCCTTCTTCTTCTTCTTCTTCTTTTTTTGCAGGGGACAAGTTTAATAAAAATGAAGAAAAAATGGGACAGAAAGGTTAGAAGCAAAAGAGCTTCAGAAAATGAATTTGCACCAAATGGTTGGAGATACTTATTCCTGCAGGAACCATCTTTTCTGAGAGACAGCCTTTGGCCAGGGCTCAGTTAGGAAAGTAAAGATTAGGAGTATCCACAGTCATAGTCACTAAATTCAAAATGGTTGGTATGTGCATAACATGCATTTAAAAGACACAGTTTCAATGTTATGTTTTCATCTGCCATTTGGAAGTCTGTGACCATCATTGTGGGAGCCCTTGTGTTGGACAATTCAATTTTTCTTCCCTTTAATTTGATTGGAACTGCAATGTGTTATGTTTGTGTTTAATGAATGTTATAATGTTCTTGATCTGGTCATTAGAGCTTCAAATGTTTTGTCAAACTAATGGCATTATAATGGCAGAAACTTTTAAAATTAAATTCTGGACCCATTGCTCACAAATATCTTTGAATACAACCAGTATTAAAGTATTTTGCTCCATTAGCAAGTCAAATTTAAATGTTTTTTCTCCTTTGCTTGTAATCTTTAATTCCCACTGGCTTCCTTAGGTATCCAGTATTCTAATTCCCATCTTATCATGTTTCAATTCTATCATGTTGAAGATTTCAAAACAACAGTGTTTTCCTGTGGGAAGGTTTCCCACAATCAATTTCAACATCTTATTCCAAATCCATCTGCATCCCTAATCCATTTATGATTTTCCAAAATCAAGTGTTCTAATTACTCTTTTATTACTTATTTAAAAAAAAAGATTTGTTAAACATTCTTAAACTTATCTTTAAAACTTCTTTTGTCAAGGATTAAAGCAAATCTACCCGGGGTATTTTTCTAAACCTGTTGATGGGAAGGTTCTTAATGGTTTAAAAGAAATTAATAAGCAATTTCCAAAAGTGAGTAAGAAATTAGGCTCAGCAAAACTTTGTGTCTGTAAAGCTATTTTGTGTTTGTGAGTGTTATGTATGCATGTTTGAATGTCATTGGTTAAGTTTGAACTGTTCTTGTAAAATGTCAGAAATGATTGGTTTAAAAAGTGCGGGAAAACCCTGCACTCTGATTGGCTGGCAACTGTGGCTGCTGGCTATAAGTAGCAGCGAGACCAGCCATCGGGTCTGTTATGAGCTGTAGTCACTAATAAACTCTTCACTGAAGCACTCCGCGTCTGACTCTTCATGCAAATCTAACACTGGCGACGAGGGTGGGATCCTTCCCGAAGAGAAGACAATGCGGAGAACAAGCTGAGAGAGATGGCTGCGCTGAACACCCCCCCAGTCCCATTCGATCCGACAGCAGAAGACTGGGAGTCGTATGCAGATCGTTTCCAAATGTATTTGGAGGCAAACGATCTCGCCGACATTTCCGACAAGTAGAAGAGGGTGGTCTTTCTTACCCACTGAGGTCTGGCCATTTTCAAGATGGCAAAGGCATTGGCGGGAGCTGCAGAGGTGAAGGTAATGGACTGGCCTGATTTAGAAAAGTTATTAAGAGCCCATTACGCATACAAGTATCGTGCCTCATTAAGAACACGAATTCTACCGTCGGGATCAAGGGGAAAGCGAAAACGTTAATGACTTCATGGCAAGTTTAAGGGACATTGGGGGTGCATGTGAGTTTATCAACTTTGAAGAGGCCATGCGCGATCGATTTGTTCTAGGCCTAAAAGACAAGGTTTTGCAGAGCAAATTATTAATGAAACCTAAGATCACGCTTAAGGAGGCCATAGAAAAAGCTTTTTCAGCAGAAGCTACCAAGTCCTCATCAGCAGCCATGAAGAAAATTAACAAGGCCACAAGCCATCCTGATGTGGAAAAATCCACAACAAACCATTGCGAGCAAATAGATTCTGGTTCAGACTGTAGTGAGGTGGGGGAAGGAATTTATAGACTCAGAATGGAGAAGAAAAGGAAAGACCTTGGAAGAAAGAGGCAAGATTTTTACTGCAGAGGTTGTGGGGGGGGCCACCCCCGCACTGAATGCAAGTTTTTTGATACCATCTGCCTCCGTTGTGAAAAAAGAGGTCACTTAGCAAGAGTCTGCAAATCATCCAGAACTCCACCAAGCAGAAAGAAGTTTCCTGATAAAGAATTCAAGCATAACAACTTCAGTGAGAAAATGGGGCAACACAGAAGCAAATGGGAAGAATGAAACTCATCAAACAGTCACTATTGGTCATTCTTCACCCTTAAGAAGCAGAAAAGTACATGCGAAGGTACTTATTGAAGGAAGGCCTTGCCAAATGGAAGTGGACTCAGGCTCCTATTTATCTATGGTGTCATGGGACACTATTCACAGGCTACTTCCCAACATTCAGAAGAAGCATTTCCAGAAGCAAGCACTGACTCTTAAAGATTACCAAGGGAACAAGATTCCAATAGTTGGAACAAGAGAATTCAACATGAAGTTTAAAGGCCACACCAAACGTTTGCCCCTGACCATCATGGACAAAGACCGCCCAAGCTTGCTGGGACTTGAGTGGTTCAATCCACTAGGCATTGAGGTGACTGGCATCAATCACGTGAGCAACACTGAATGGGAGGAAGCCTTGAAGTCTGAGTTTCCAGAGGTCTTCAGCGATGGATTGGGCAAGTATATGGGGACCCCTATCACTTTCAACCTAGATCCCAAGGTGCCCCCAATTCATTTAAAGCCCAGAAGGGTCCCATTTGTCTTAAAGTAAAAAAAAATGATGCACAATTAGCTAAACTAATAGCTCAAGGAGTTTTAGAGCCCACTGACCACTCCAGATGGGAGACACCCATAGTCACACCAGTCAAGACTGATGGGTCAGTGAGAATCTGTGGGGACTATAAGGGGACATTGAACCATGCGCTTCAGCAGAGTGCATATCCAGTTCCAGTGGTGCATCATTTATTACATTCGCTTGGCAGGGGTACAGTCTTTGCCAAACTAACAGTTGATGATGCCACTGCAGAGGCCCAAACCATTGTGACTCATAGAGGTGCCTTCAAATGTAAAAGGTTACAGTTTGGAGTAAGCGTGGCACCAGGAATTTTCCAAATCCTTATGGAAAGGATGCTCCAAGGACTGCCAGGCTTAGTGCCTTACTTTGATGATGTGTTAATCTCTGCTGAAAATGACACTCAATTACAAGAGAGACTCAGAGAAGTCCTTACCAGATTCAAGAAAGCGGGGTGAAAAGTCAAGGAAGAAAAATGCACTCTTAGAACTGACATGGTTGAGTTCTTGGGCTACATGATTGACAAGCATGGCATCCATCCTACAGATGCCAAGGTTCAAGCAATCAAAGAAGCCCCTAGACCAAAATGCAAAACAGATTTGCAAGCTTTCCTTGGACTCATTAACTTTTATCACATGTTCCTACCTCAGAAGGCAACCATTGAAGAACCATTACACAGATTACTTGACAAAAGTCTGTTTGGGTCTGGGGCAGGAAGGAACAATCAGCATTTAACAGTATTAAAAGACTAATCACGTCTGATGCTGTACTCATACAGTTCTCTGAGAATTTAGCTGTTGTACTGACTTGTGATGCATCCCTTTTGGAGTGGGGGGTTTGAGCCACAGGCTTCCAGTGGGAGAAGCCCCTATTGCATTTTACTCTCGCACTTTGACCAAAGCAGAGAGGAATTACAGCCAATTGGATAAAGAGGCATTGGCAGTTGTTGCAGCTATCAAGAAATTTCATGAATATCTGTATGGCAGAACATTTACCATTGTTACAGATCACAAACCTTTGTTAGGCATTGTGGCAGGAGACAAGCCTACACCTACTATCCTGTCACCAACCTTATTCATACAAACTGATTCACAGGCCTGGCAAGGACATTGGACATGCTGATGCACTGAGTCATTGCCCACTTCCTTGCCACAAGGAGGACTTTGAACCTGAGGCACACACATTTTTCCTAGAAACTGTTGCCAAGCTTCCAGTACACGCTGCTGAAATTGCCAGAAAGACTGCCAAAGACACTGTGTTGGCTCCTGTTATAGGCTGGATTAAGAAAGGTTGGCCTCTTCAAGATCTACCTCACCTTGCCCAACCTTTTAAGTCCAGGCAAACTGAATTATCTGTATTAAGAGGATGTATTTTGTGGGGTAACAGGGTGGTTATTCCTGCAAAACTGCAAAGAGAGGTTTTGGAAATGTTACATGAGGGTCATCCTGGTATTGTAAGGATGAAGGGATTGGCCAGGAGTTATGTATGGTGGCCAGGTATTGACAAAATGGTTGAAAACTGGGTTGCATCTTGTCCCAACTGTCAGGTAGTCAGGCCTGCCCCACCTCTCCCCAAACAGGAATGGGAATGTCCTAGGGGCCCATGGTCTAGGATTCACATTGATTTCACTGGCCCTACCAGAGGGCACACCTTCCTTATTATAGTAGATGCATATTCCAAATGGCTAGAGGTAATCCCTATGGCATCCACCACAACTGATGCTGTCATCAAGCAGCTCAAAACTTTTGTAACCCACGGGTTACCTGATGTTCTTGTCTCTGACAATGGCCCTCAATTTACATCCAACCTTTTTGAATCCTATTTAGCACAACAGGGTATCAGACATGCCCTGACTGCCCCTGGGCACCCTTCGGCTAACGGCCGGGCTGAACGCATGGTATGTTTTACCAAGGAAAAGCTTCAGCAATTGGGTCCTGGGGACATCACTGAGAAAGTTGAAAAACTTCTTAGTGTTCAGCACATCACTCCTAACCCATCAACTAACTTATCCCCAGCAGAGTTGTTGATGGGTAGGAAACTTAGGTCTTCCCTTGACCGCCTTCATCCCTCTTACGCACCCAATGCACCACTTGATTCCACTAGCAAAGTTCGCAAGTTCAGTGTGGGTGATTCTGTTTATGCTAAGAACCTTATGGGTGAACCTTCATGGATTCCTGCTGAAATAACTCAAATAACTGGCTCTCATTCTTACAGGGTACAAACAGAGGATGGTGTCCTCTGGAGCAGGCACATTGATCAGTTAAGATCCAGATTACCTCAGGAATATCGTAATTGCTCTCTAGTTCCCATACCTAATGCCTTTCTAGGGGGAAGGGGAGGAGCATGAGGATAATCAGCAAGCAAGAATCAACCCCATGTGTAACGAGCCATTACGACAGGAACCATCCCAAAACCTGTCACAATGCCAAAATCCATCCTTACAAGTGGAAGATTGCACATCACTACCTGACTTGGGTGCTGACATTGGGCTGGAGATGGGTTGGGAGGAGAGACCAGATTCTAACAATCAAACAGGGTCTTCTTTCACAGGAAGTCCAACTAGGGAAATGTCAACAGACACATTTCCTCTCTCACTGGGTGAGAATGTTAAAACTTCTGAACCACGAAGGTCTCAACGCATAAGAGCCCCACCTATTTAAAGAATACATTAGATAGGTTGGGGTTTGAGTATGGACTGAACCTAGTGGGGAGGGTGTTATGTATGCAGGTTTGAATGTCATTGGTTAAGTTTGAACTGTTCTTGTAAAATGTCAAAATGATTGGTTTAAAAGTGGAAAACCCTGCACTCTGATTGGCTGGCAACTGGCTGCTGGCTATAAGTAGCAGCGCAGCCAAATCGGTCTGTTATGAGCTGTAGTCACTAATAAACTCTTCACTGAAGCACTCCGCGACTGACTCTTCATGCAAATCTAACAGTGAGCTCCCTCAATTCCCAGCCACTTGACTCATTAGCTGACCACCACAGTTCCTGCAGTCTACTCATGAGGAGCAGCTGTTTGAGGTGCAATTAGGTGATCTCACAATCTTTCCTTTATCAAGAGAGATTTGGCTGGCCAGAAAAATGCCATCTGCTCACTGATCTTGCCACAGTGGAATCTCTGTTCCCTTGCAGATGACTATTTTGTCATGCATCCCCTCCACAGAATCCCACACCAAAATGATGTTTTGAAGCATAGCAAGCAACATGACATGGTAGGGCAAAGTTTAGCAATGGCACTGTTTGTCAGGAATACTGTACAGATGGCTATAGCAAATTTCCTCAGCTGTTGAGGAAAATTTTTTCTTGCAATGACATAGAAATGTATGCCATAAATAAATAATAGGGATTGAATGCTTTCAAAATTTTTAGTAAGAGTCAAAATTTCTCAGAGAGGCTAGTAACACATACAGTCTTGAGTTTCTTTATAAAAGTTATTAACAAGTTGGTAAACTAAATTCACCTTTAGAAAGAGCTAAAATATTAATCTCACAGACACTCCCTGTTTTTCTTCTATATTGATCATTTACTCTCAAGCATCATGCCCTATTTTAGAGTGGTTAAGTTTTTCTCACTTAAAAAAATTAAGCAGAACCAATCAGGGATTTGTCAAGTAATCCAGGCTGATCCACTTTAATCCCCATTTTGTGGGCCAGATTTTCTTCAGCACTTACAGAACCCCCGCAGATGAGGAAGCAAGATGTGCCCCGGCGAAGACTTCAATATTCATTTGAATATTGTGAAGAAATCAATATTCATTCATTTATCACTTTTGTACTTTGAAATGTCCATCCGTAGTTCAGCTGCAGTGAAAACAACACAATCTGATTAACAATGAAACATAAGCTATATAAATATGTAAACACAAGCAACCTCACTAAGAACCAATCTATGAACCTCAGCCAAGATGACATCACAACCCAAATGTTCTCTTTAAAAAAACCTCTGTGTTAAAACAACTCCAAAAAGCAATTAAAGGGAAAATCAACCTGATTTATAAGTCATTCCAAAGAACAAGCATGTCCACTGAGATGCAATGCCTCCAAATTTGGGCTCCATACAATAGACTAAACCTAAAAAAAGAGCCTAAAATATATAGATTCATTGGTCCATTTTCAAATGGATGACATTAAAGAATCAGGAAATGTTAAAAGTAGGGTGGACTAATTTTTAAAGGAATAAAGCTCTACTGTCAGCAACCTAACACGTAAGGAGTTCTACTTAATATTGATCAAATTCACTATTATTCCCCACCCACTAACTAAAATGCTCCTCTCTTATTTCAAACTCTCTACACCCTACAGTTCATCTTAATATACCTCAATACCTTCATCTTCCCTTTCTTCACTAGGTTTTTTTTTTCATTTTCAGAAGAAAATATATTTTCATTGTTACAAATGTGTCACAATAATCTAGATCAGGGGTCTCCAACCTTGGCAACTGTAAGCCTGCCAGACTTCAACTCCCAGCAAAACTGGCTGGGGAGTTCTGGGAGTTGAAGTCCACCAGGCTTAAAGTTGCCAAGGTTGGAAACCCCTGACCTAGATAGGTAGGTGGTGATAAAGTCATGAGTCCCTGTAGCAGGATCCCCTCACCATGGTAGTACTCCTGCCATTTCTCTCAAGACCCTGTAGCTCAGGGCTGTCAAACTCGCAAGCCGTGGGCTGGATGCATCACATGCTGGCCACACCCATGCCCAGTTTATCAAAGGGGAAAAAAGTCCCGATACATCATGTGATGATGCTGTGATGATGTGAGTTTGACACCCCTGCTGTAGCTTGTCCTGTCCAGATGATTTCTAAGCCACACAAAGACTGCAGGCCCAACTCCACCACTTTTCTCTGTCATCACCACCATAACAGCTGCTGCCACTTTCCACCACCACTGCCACTGGTGTCCAGCACACCAGCACCTGAGGACAATGATCACCTCACTCCTCTGCTTTACAATCAGTCCAGCTCCACCACTGCTATTGCTCCACCAATGCTGTACTCGCCACCAACATTCAGTCCTGCAGTGTTGATGGCATCTCCAACAATAGCATCCACTATAGCCGCTCTGCAGTCTGTCACTTCCATTGTCTCCAGCCAGTCACCATCTGGCAATGGCGGTTGCAACCAGCCACCTCAACAGTAGTGTCATCATAGCCATCGTTACTGGTGCACCCAAATCTCAAAATTACATTAGCGGGCACAGATGTCTGTAGCGAGCCACCTCGACATCGAAAGGATGGCATATGTGTTATAACGTCATCACAAAAGTAATGTTGTTGTATACTTCCCTTGTCCTATTTGACACCAATATAAAAGTAGTATCATTTGCATTATGATGAACATGTCATTATGATGAACATATGCTCACTGAAGTGTGAAAACATTTCTCTCTACAAGGCAGAGAATTAGATATACTAGCTAAAATATCCTATATGCACAAACACACAATTGTTTTGCTTATTTCGGATAATTCCTATAATATATGTTTTCATACAGTTGTCTGAGAATGGAAATATTTGTGACATCCAGAAGAAATATTTAACCCTCATTTTTTTTAAATCAGGAGTCTTCCTTTTTTGGCTATGAGGCAAAAGATGATGCCAGACAGTAACTCAGAGATCACACATAGATGTGTGTACATAAGCACATGCACATACACACACACATCAGAGGTGGTATTCAGCAGGTTCTGACCAGTTCTGGAGAACCAGTAGCAGAATTTTTTTTTTAAACAAATTTTATTCAATTTTTAACAATTTTTTAAAACAGCTCTTTTCAGTAGACAGCATGTTCCCGGGTCGTCACTTTTACATGCAAATATGACAGTAAATCTATATTCATTTTAAACATTTGACTTCACTTCTATTCCATTTTAGCAGACAAAGGATCAAAGAAATTAATCCTAATCTCAAATCTTAATCTCAATCTGTATAGCCCCCAGTTCATTTCAAGTTAATTGCAAATATATATATATATTTTAAAAACTTCATTTATAAATCTTACAAATAACAATATATTTGCCCATCATATTAAAGATAAGGTTCATCCATATCTATCCTTTAATTATCTTCACATTGTTAATACTCTTTTATCATTTACAGAATTCTTTTGTCCGTCAGATTTGCCCTTTCATCACATATTCTCTCCATAATTCTAAATCCATACAAATTTTAACACTAAAAGAATGAAAGAAAAAAACCTAGACTTGCCCCCTTTTACTACTTTGAAAGTGACACCTCAGTGGTTAATATAGTAGCATAATCATAATCATTCCCTTTAAAACGAAAGATAGAAAAAAAGAAAAAAAAATAGGAGAAAAGCTCCTTACAATATATCTCTAATCGATCGGGTTCTGCAACACATATCCCCCTAAGATTTATTTATGGTTCCAAGATAATAATAAAAATAACTAATCTTGGTTATTGACAAATCTCATTTTTAGACATTTTCTAAAATCATTTCAATTAATTCAATTCATCTAATCATCATTTAGCTTTCTTTTGTAAATAAAATAAAAATGTGACCTTTTACCAGTAAAATTGTCAGTAACCCCTATTGTTTTACACTTTTATAATCAATATATTCTTATTACCATTTCTTCATGCAGAACCCCCTTTTAAATCGTTAGCCATTATCTCTATGCAAACAAGTTTCTTTCTTTATTATGTAATTCCGTGTCTCTCTATCTTTTGTTCTTGTTTCTTGTTCCTTCTCCTCTCTTTTATCCCGCTATCCCCTTCTCTATCCAGTTTAAATCCCTCTCTCTCTCTTTACCTTTCTGCTCTCTATCCTTCTGGACCTTTCTAACATGCCTAATTTCATAAATGTTCCCCTTTTAATTACCTTCTTAAGTTTCATTTTTTGACCATCCTCCCTTTCCTTTTATTTGTATTAATCTTTGTGTTAGTTGTTTTCTTAAAATGGCTTTAAACTTGTGCTGACTCCTTCTCCTCCCTATTATCCTGCTCTCCCCTTCTCTATCCAGTTTGAATCCTCTCTCTCTCTTTACCTTTCTGTTCCTTTCCTTCTGAACCTTTCTAACATGCTTAATTTCATAAATGTTCCCCTTTTTAGATACTTTCTTAGGTTCGTTTTTTTAGCCACCCTTCCTTTCCTTTTATTTGTATTAATCTTTGTATTAATTGTCTTTTTAAGATGGCTTTCTCTTGTGCTGGCTCCACCCTTTCCAAGGCTCCTTCTTCTTTATTCAGCATTTGAATGCCCATATTTTCTGCAACATGCCAAGTTAGTTCAGTCACTTCCTGTAACAGTTCTTTCATACTTTTAAACTCCATTTTTAATTCTTTGGATGACCACCAAAATTTTAATTTTCCTTATTTCTTCTTCTTTAAATTTTCTATGATCCTAACCCAGGTCCAGAGTCTATATCAATATCACCAATTAGTCCGGTAGTCCGTCTTTGTGTATTCAAGCTTTCACTTTCTATGAGTCTTGCGTCTCTTTAAAATGTAACAACTCCAATCCACAAAGGAACAAGATAGTTTCTTACTTCTTTAGCTTCCAATTTTTCTCCACAAAGTGGCACTTTCTGCACAGAGTCTTAACCCTTTCCTTTTATTTTGATATTCAAAGTTTTCCGAGCCCCAAACTTAAGTTCTTACGCTGGCTTCTTCCTTTCGGTTGAAGCCCCTTATAGCTGTCAAAAATATTTTACTTATTTTTTCCATCACTTGGAACTTCGCCGCTTCTGTTTCTCTTTTAAAAACTCATCTTTATCTTAATCCGGGTGCCTTGATCTTACCATCCGATACTCGGTTCCTCTGCTGTCGACTTCTCTCTTTCCTCCTGCACCAATCTTAATCCCGTTGAGACCTTCTCTTGAGGTGGCCATTTTTGACCACCACTTCTTGGCGTCTTGGAGGAAAAGACCAGACCAAAAGGGGAGATCGGCTCCCCTCACTCTGGCTGGCAGATTTCCCTTTCTCCGCCGCCCCTCTGAGGCAGCTTCAGCCCGAACCTTGCAGGATCGGGGCTCTCAGCATAAGAGCCAGGCTGCGGTCGTGGGCGATCACAAACCGCCGCCCGTTCTCGAAGGCTCAACCGGAAGTTCCAGAACCAGTAGCAGAAATTTTGAGTAGTTCGGAGAACTGGAAAATACCACCTCTGACTGGAGATTTACAGTATCCTTCCCCTGTCATGCCCACCAAGCCACGCCCACAGAACCAGTAGTAAAAAAAAATGAATCCCACCACTGACACACATACAAACCAAAAGGCATTCTCTGCCAGGGTGAAATGCTTTCCTCCCCAATCAGGAGGGATCACGTGCCTCACAATCTTTGATGCATTTGTTGAGCATATTTGTGAGAATTCTATAAACCGCTGAATGAGATCACACAGTGCCAGGAAATTAAAGCCAATCATTCTGACCCTCGGTCTCCAATATTAAGGCAACACTGAATACTAACCTCCAGAGGATAGCAAATACAGAAAGATCAACAGAAAGACACTCCATCATCCAACCTTAATTAGAAAGCTTTTCATGCCAGGAGAAGTCCCAGCTCCAAACTACCTACTTTGGTTTCCTAATTCCATTGCCCTATTGTTCCAGCCAGCTTCTCTGGCTGAATGCTTATTTGCTTCACCGACTGCTCTGCCAGATGTGTATCTCTGTGGCAGGCCAAAATCAGAGATGGAAGATTTTTATTGCTAACATTTCATGACCCTGCAGAATATATATATGGCAGCTTCTGTGGGCATTTCCTGTCTCTACAAAATATACAGAAGCAGTAAAACTCATTTTTATATACAGTAAATGCTAGGCCACAGCTATTTCAGAGAACAGTGGTGATATTATATTGAAAACCTATTGAACAAGCAGCATTTTCCACGTATGTTAAAAAAATTCATGGTAATTCTAGCTACTGTAACTTAGAACTATGCTTCAATAGATAATGCATATACCCAGCAGTATAGATTATCTATTAAATAATGAATTAAAAAGGAATAACGCTTGAATGAGATCAAACAATTTTAAAAACTGAAGTACTTGGTAATTGTTTAACAGTTGGCTTACTAAGTATACAAAGATCATCATAAACTTGTAAGATGTGTGTTGTGTTATGTGTGTAATTAATAACATTATCGGTAATATATTTATTAGATGCTATCTTTTCTACAATCTTCCCTTTCTTCAATGCCACTGTGGCGCATTTGTCCAGGCCGAACTCATGCTGATGTCAGTGCTGAAAATTCAAACTGTATTGGTCAGTGACTGGATCTTGATTTCTGATTTTCCGTATGACTTCAGATCATCCATGTACAGCAGGTGAGAGATTTTCTGTGAATTTTTAGTAGTTTGATAACCCAGGTTACTTTTCTGTAAAATTGTTGATGGGGGGGGCATGGCAATGATGAACAGCAGAGGTGACAAAGAATCACCCTGAAAAAATCCCTCTTTTTTGGCGTTACCAGTCAATGGTTACTTTATAAACATTTCTGTTTTCCAGTGCTTCATCGCATTCGCAGTGAATGTACCAATGCACTTGCATATTCCGATGACATCCAGGCATTTGATGATCCAGCTGTGCGGTAGTGAATCAAATGCTTTCTTCTCTAATCAATCAAGTTGTATGCAGATTTGTTTTTTAAAGCTGCAGTTCTCTAGAATCATTTTGTCAATCAGGAGCTGATCTTTTGTGCCTCTGCTTCCTTGTTTGTTTCCCTTCTGCTCTACAGGAAATATGTTATTTGCTTCAAATGATCCTGTCGGCTATGATGCAGGTCAGCAGCTTGAACATGGTTGGCAGACACGTTATGTGCCTGTAATTTGCAGGTGTTGCCTTTTGCTGGATCATTCTGTTATCAGTAGGTTTTCCAGCTGTTAACCATTCACTGATGTTTCCTGTCTGCAGCATTTCATTGGTGTTCAGCATTTTTTTTTATTAGGCTGGTCAGGTATTTGAGCCAAAACCATGCAAGATATTGCCAATTATTATTATTATTATTATTATTATTATTATTATTATTATTATTATTTTATCCCACCTCAATTAGTTTTATGAATAACTTAATGCAATGAACTTACCAAATACTCTGTCCTCCTCCTATTTTCTCCACAGCAACAACCCTGTTAGTTGAGGTGGGCTGAGAGAGTGTGAGTGGTCCAGTGTCACCCAGCTGATTGCCATGCCTAAGAAGGGACTAGAACTCACAACAGTGTCCTTATTTCTAGCCTGATGCCTTAACCGTTAGACCAAACTGGCTCAAGAAGAAACATAACTTGGAAATTATGTTTAGAATTAATTATGCTTAGAAATTAAATTAATTGAAGAAACAGAATTTAGATGTAATCATTGTGGATGATTGCTATCAGATGGTTAATATGTTACTCTTTTGGTCAGATGAAGAAGTTTGTACTGGCTTCAGAACTAAATGCGAAGTAGTGCTGATTATTCATATCCATTCCAAACCAGTTTCAGGGCTGGTTTGGAGATTGTCAACTAAGAGATGGATGGGGTAGATATATTTTTATTGATTTTTTTTCCCTCTCAGAGCTCCAAAATATGAGTATCTATAGATCTGCTTATACATGTTAATATAAAGCAGGGAAAGCAATGTGGGGTTCTTGGTATTCTCTGAGCTTGGTTGTATGCTTGCAGATGTATCATTACTTGACTACGTAACATCACCAGTACTTCCCTGGGCAATCATTCAATGGATACTCATATATACTTCAAGTCATCTCCTTGTTCCTGATCCTTTTGGATCCAGCCTCTCAATGGAGGCTTCTGCCATAAAGCAAAGGGCATGGCCAACAGACTGTTGAACCCAACTTCTCTTGTCTCTCTGGTTTGGGTTTGATCATCACTTCCTGGACTTCTGCAGCCATTGAGCATGCTGGCCCACTCATTTTCCTATTCTTCCTAAGTGTCTCGGCTTCTCTAGCACCATACCTAGCTAACTATTCTTCAAGGGACTCCCCCTACTTCTAGATGTCTTGCCAACTCTTCCCTTGGTTGACTCTTCTCTGCCAACCAGAATATCTGCTTCTTTGTGCTCCTACATGGCTGCAGAGAGAGGAATCCCCACTAATTGTATCCGCTGGACTCCTCATTTGTTTTGGAAAGAATCTCTCTCCCTTTTCAAGCTCCGTTTACTCCCAGTGCTTGTCTCCCTAAATCTCCATCCCCTCCCTTTGCTATGGCTCCCATTTTATTTTTATTTATTTATTTATTTATTTTGGTCTGGCTATACATTTGCTGAGCATATATATAGTCCTAATCCTAACCACACCCTTTTTTAAATCTCTTCCTCATTTTCTCTCTCTCTCTCTCTTTCTCCATATTGCAGCAACAGTCTATCTTTTCCTCTGATCATTTTCACCCTAATTATCCTGTCCTGTCTCCGGAGTCCCATTTCCTTTATTTCTTCTACAAATTAACCTTCTTACAATCTCCTGATTATAACTAGGGGATTGCAGTTATAAATTATCCTACCCAAAGTTACCTTTTAAGCTACTGAAGATACCGACTTAAATATGCTTCCTATTAGTGAGTGAGCAGGAGTGAGTAACAACCCATTTCCCCCATTTTAAAACCAGGGGCATCCTTGGGGAGAGTTAGCAAAGTCATTGTGGTGGATGCCATTTGCAAGAGGCTCTTTTCATGTGTCATACACACTTTAAAAAAAGGTGGAATTGCAATTAAATCTATCTTCATTTGCTTCATTATTTACATTTAAGCCTATCCTGTTGTTGTTAGTAAAAAGCAGCACCACAATATTCTGTTGTCCCACACATGTTTGTGTGGGTGTATATGCAATAAATTATATTAATTATATTTAGTTTCCAAATGAATGAAAGAAAGAAAGAAAAATAGAAACTTTTGGCTTTGACCATTATTATCACAACCTCCTTCCACTTCTGATGTATAGTGTAATCTTTAGTTTCCTGTTCAAAATTATTTGCCACTCTGGGTATGTAGCAGAGTGCATTTAATTTAATTTCCTCAATTTAGTGCCCTCTGACGATACTCGACTCTGGGTGGTACACAAAACAACAGTACAGTACAAATAATATAAAATGAAATAAATAACAAAACAAGAGCAAGAAAAACAAAGAACAAGGTGGTGATCCAGCCATTAACATCTAGGAAGCATCCCAACAAAGAGCTATCTAAGAAGTCCCGAACGTGCTGTTTCTCCAAAAGGCAACTGGACTTTCTTGGTTTTTTTCCCCCTTTGAATATGTTTCACTTCTCATTCAAGAAGCTTCTTCAGTTCTAACTGAAGGTTTCTCTGAGAAGGTTGCAGACAAAAGAGTGTCACAAACTTGCATTTTAAAAAAACTGTACGTATGGGAGCTGTGTATAAAATTTTGTATGTTAGGGACAGCTGCATATAAAATGCTCTATTAGGTAAAGCTACAAAGAGCAATGAATGCAGATTTTTCAAAATTGTGTTACAACAATTTCTGAGCTCCTATGTGCTATTTAAGGTAAGGATTTGTCTGTGATGGCTTTTTCTTCTACTGTTTTTCTTGAACGCCTCGGAAATGTCAGGAATAAGCTTACTTGGCAGTTTCTCCACCCACCTCACTGCAATGGTCAATTTAGTAAAGACTTACTTCTCCTTGGAGATGTTAAAAAGCAGCAAAGTCAGAGCCTTCTGTTTGTTCATTTGAGATGAATGGATTGGTTATCAAAGAATCTTGTACCTTTACCAGAACTACAACAAATACTATCAATAAAAGTAATTCCATCTGGAAATTTTGAAAGGATCAGAAGAAACACTTGTTTTTGATTTTTGAATGCTAAATGTAGAGTTGAATTTTCAAAATTTGTCATAGCCACTCACAGGAGAGAGAGAGGGAGGGAGGGAGGGAGGGAGGGAGGGAGGGAGGAGGGAGAGGAGAGAGAGAGAGAGAGAGAGAGAGAGAGAGAGAGAGAGAGAGAGAGAGAGATAGTAGGATTACAGTATATGAAAGAATGCTTAAGAATTCCAAATTGATCTGAAAGTATTCAGTTTAACAAAACAAATTTACCCCTAATGTTCCACTTCCTAAATTTGTAATTGGACTACAGTTTCAGCACAAGCCTTCACATTTTTATAACCATGCTGTATTCTTCAATGAAAGATAAATGGCATGATCTAGAACTTAAATTGGTCAAAATGAAACTTAACTTCTTGAACAGTAAAGATGCAAAATAGAGTGGAGGGTATAATAATAAATAAATACTGTTAGAAATAAAGAAAAATGTTGTTTACAGACTTTCCTTTTCAAAAAAATGTAAACAGCCTCCTTCTTACTAACATTTTCCCAACTCTGCTGATCTTAAATATTCTGAGAAACAGTCAGATGAAATTAAGATAAACAAGCCATGTTCATTGTCAATTATTTTTAAATAAATGTTCAATAGTGTTTTAGGAGAAAAATCAGAATAAACAAGAAGAGTGCATTTCTCCTTAAGCTTCATGGATCCTTCAACAAGCTTTTCCTGGCTCCCACAGAGCCTTCACAAAACAGATACATTTTGATTGGTCTAGGATGATAGATTAAGGATGCCATGACACCATTTCGTTCCTCAGAGTGTCAATTTCTTCTATTTGTAAACTTAAGAGACAAATGGATTCTGTTATGTATGCAGGTTTAAAGTCATTGGTTTAGTTTGAACTGTTCTTGTAAAATGTAAGAAATGATTGGTTTAAAAAGTGTGGGAAAACCCTGCACTCTGATTGGCTGCCAGCTGCGGCTGCTGGCTATAAGTAGCAGCTGCAGCCCAGCCAAAGTGGGTTCATTCTGAGCTGTAGTCACTAATAAACAAAGAGCTTGAAGCACTCCATGTCTGTCTCTTCATGCAAACTTAACACAGGCGACGAAGGTGGGATCTCCCTTAAGAAGAAGGCAACGGGGAACAGAAGAAGAGAGAGATGGCTGCGCTGAACACCCCCCCAGCCCCGTTCGATCCGACGGCAGAAGACTGGGAGACATAGATCGTTTCCAAATGTATCTGGAAGGAAACGATCTTGCCGACATTTCCGAGAAGCAGAAGAGGGCGGTCTTTCTCACGCACTGCAGTCCGGCAGTTTTCAAGATGGCGAAGGCATTGGTGGGAGCTGCAGACGTGAAGGTAATGGAATGGCCTGACTTAGAAAAGTTGTTAAAAGCCCATTACGCGCCACAAGTATCGTGCCTCATTAAGAGACACGAGTTTTACCGTCGGGATCAAGGGGAAAGCGAAAACGTAAACAACTTCATGGCAAGTTTAAGAGACATTGGGGGTGCATGTGAATTTAACAATTTAGAAGAGGCCATGCGTGATCGATTTGTTCTGGGCCTTAAAGACAAGGTGCTTCAGAGCAAGTTATTACTAAGACCTAAGATCAGCTGAAGGAAGCAATAGAAGAGGCCTCTTCAGCAGAAGCCACCAAGTCCTCAGCAGCAGCCATGAAGAAAATTAACAAGGCCACAAGCCATCCTGATGTGGAAAAGTTCACAACAACTCATTGTGAGCAAATAGATTCTGAGTCAGACTGTAGTGAGGTGGAGGAAGAAATTTATAGACTCAGAATGGAGCGGAAAAAGAAAGACCTGGGAAGAAAGGGGCAAGATTTCTACTGCAGAGGTTGTGGGGAAGCCACCCCGCACTGAATGCAAGTTCCTAGATACCATCTGCCTCTGTTGTGAAAAAAGAGGACACCTAGCAAGAGTCTGCAAATCATCCAGAACTCCACCCAACAGAAGGAAGTTTCCTGACAAAGAATTCAAGCCCAACAACCTCAGTGAGAAAATGGGGCGCAGCACAGAAGCAAAGGGGAAGAATGAAACTCATCAGACAGTAATTATTGGTCATTCTTCTTCTATCAATAACAGAAAATTGCATGTCAAGGTACTAATTGAAGGAAGGCCTTGCCAAATGGAAGTGGACTCAGGCTCATATTTATCTATGGTGTCATGGGACACTATTCACAGACTACTCCCAAACATTCAGAAGAAGCATTTCAAGAAGCAAGCACTGACTCTTAAAGACTACCAAGGGAACAAGATTCCAGTAGTTGGAACAAGAGAATTCAACGTGAAGTTCAAAGGCCACACCAAACGCTTGGTGATCCTTCATGGACAAGGATCGCCAAAGCTTGCTGGGACTTGAGTGGTTCAATCCACTAGGCATCGAGGTGACTGGCATCAATCACGTGAGCAACACTGAATGGGAGGAAGCCTTGAAGTCTGAGTTTCCAGAGGTCTTCAGCAACGGATTGGGCAAGTATATGGGGACCCCTATCACTTTCAATCTAGATCTCAAGGTGCCACCAATTCGCTTAAAGCCCAGAAGGGTCCCATTTGCCTTAAAGGAAAAAATTGATGCACAATTAGATAAACTAATAGCTCAAGGAGTTTTAGAGCCCACTGACCACTCCAGATGGGAGACACCCATAGTCACACCAGTCAAGACTGATGGGTCAGTAAGAATTTGTGGAGACTATAAGGGGACATTGAACCATGCGCTTCAATAGAGCGCATATCCAGTTCCAGTGGTGCATCATTTACTACATTCACTTGGCAGGGGTACAGTCTTTGCCAAATTGGATCTGGCCCAGGCATATCAACAATTAACAGTTGATGTTGCCACTGCAGAGTCCCAAACCATTGTGACTCATAGAGGTGCCTTCAAATGTAAAAGGTTACAGTTTGGAGTAAGCGTGGCACCAGGCATCTTTCAAAACCTTATGGAAAGGATGCTCCAAGGACTGCCAGGGGTAGTACCTTACTTTGATGATGTGTTAATCTCTGCTGAAAATGACACTCAGTTACAAGAGAGACTCAGAGAAGTCCTTACCAGATTCAAA
Organism: Naja naja; assembly: GCA_009733165.1. Classification (NCBI taxonomy): domain Eukaryota; kingdom Metazoa; phylum Chordata; class Lepidosauria; order Squamata; family Elapidae; genus Naja; species Naja naja. The sequence continues at coordinate 132,962,149 of CM019148.1, read as the reverse complement.
AAAGCGGGGTTAAAAGTCAAGGAAGAAAAATGCACACTTAAAACAGACAGGGTTGAGTTCCTGGGCTATATGATTGACAAGCATGGTATCCACCCCACAGATGCCAAGGTTCAGGCAATCAAAGAAGCCTCTAGACCAAAATGTAAAACAGATTTGCAAGCCTTCCTTGGACTCATTAACTTTTATCACATGTTCCTACCTCAGAAGGCAACCATTGCAGAACCACTGCACAGATTATTAGACAAAAAGTCTGTTTGGGTCTGGGGCAGAAAAGAACAATCTGAATTTAACAATATTAAAAGACTAATCACGTCTGATGCTGTACTGATACAGTTCTCTGAGAATTTGCCTGTTGTACTGACTTGTGATGCATCCCCTTTTGGAGTGGGTTTTTTTTTGAGCCACAGGCTTCCCAGTGGGAGGGAAGCTCCTATTGCATTTTACTCTCGCACTTTGACCAAAGCAGAGAGGAACTACAGCCAACTGGACAAGGAAGCCTTGGCAATTGTTGCAGCTGTCAAGAAATTCCATGAGCATTTATATGGGAGAACATTTACCATTGTCACAGATCACAAACCTCTGTTAGGCATTGTGGCAGGAGACAAACCTACACCCACTATCCTGTCACCAAGAATGCTGAGGTGGACTGAATTTCTTGCTGCTTATTCATACAAACTTATCCACAGGCCTGGCAAAGACATTGGGCATGCAGATGCTTTGAGTCGCTGCCCACTTCCTTCTCACACTGAGGACTTTGCTCCTGAGACTTACAACTTTTTCCTAGAAACTGTTGCCAAGCTTCCAGTACACACTGCTGAAATTGCCAGAGAGACTGCCAAAGACACTGTGTTGGCTCCTGTTATAGGCTGGATTAAGAAAGGTTGGCCTCTTCAAGATCTACCTCAACTTGCCCAACCTTTTAAATCCAGGCAAACTGAATTATCTGTATTAAGAGGATGTATTTTGCGGGGTAACAGGATGGTTATTCCTACAAAACTGCAAAAAGAGGTTTTGGAAATGTTACATGAGGGTCATCCAGGTATTGTCAGAATGAAGGGATTGGCCAGGAGTTATGTATGGTGGCCAGGTATTGACAAAATGGTTGAAAACTGGGTTGCATCTTGTCCCAACTGTCAGGTAGTCAGGCCTTACTTTTAGAAGTAAGAGATGTTAACTCATCAGAGATGTTAGACTAATAAAAGAGAAGGATAATTTAAATAATAACTAAATTATTCATTTCATTGCACATTACTAATGTGGTTTAGGTTATGCCTTGGTTGTATGGACGTCAGTACTCCACAGTACTAAAATGGAAATTCAGGGAAGAAGTTACAATACCTAATAACTGAGAAGGCCAGAGCCAGGTCACACAATTTTATCAAGGATTGATCTGCAGGAACAGTTTCAGCCAAGGCCAGGGCAGTCCACGGATCATTTCTTGAAGTTAGGACTGCGTCAGTGCACCAGGAAGGCAGACTCCATCTATCTTTTTTTATCTGCTATGCCTCCAAAATAGTATTTTCTCTCTTCTTGTTGTATTTTTAACCAAGTGGACAACTTGACAATGGCTCTTCCACTTTCTCCTTCTAGCACACCAGGCAAGACAAATAATAAAATTGAGGTTGTCTTCTTCATCTTTTTTAACAATTCCAAGTTAAACTAAAAAGCCAGGGGAACCCACCAGTCAAGAACTGTGATAAATGCAGACTAGTTTTGTTTTTAAAAAAATCTGATCATTTTTGTGGTCAAAGTAGAGGAAAAAGCTGAAATCGGGAAATGGATTTCTTAGACCAAGGACATTTGTAGCCAGTGTCCTTATGGGAGACAAGCAGCTAAAAGCTGGGGAGCAGAAAAGCCCACAGAATGCAAAGAGGAAATTGCAAATGCTTTTGATATTAAAGGTGAAGAATCATGTCTTGGTGAATATGGGAAGCAAAAGAGAATGATTTATATAATAGAGACCATTTCACCAAATATAAAAAGCACATTCCAGCCTCACCCGGCATATTTACAACAAGGGGTTTCTTATAATGAGTGTATGCAAGCAATCATTTCTCAGAGACAGCACTAGGAAGGAATATTATTTACAATATCCATTCCTTACAAATGAGACTGAACCAATATGCATATAATTTGAGAGGAACGAGATGATATTAAAAAAGAGGAGAGGGGCGAATGCCATGTTATCCATTTACCAGCACATTAAATTTAAGCTGAATGCCTGGCAATTCTCTGCATAAAAGCGTTTTTTCAGGAGATCTCAACACGGTGGCAACATTAATTCTATAAATAAATTTTGAAGATTATTAGAAAGGACTCCTTATAATACAATGCACTGCAATTAATTATCTGTGCTGTAATTTGTAGTCCACAGATATTTCTGTAAAGGAGTGTCTATTTTATTAGAGCAATTGTGCCTCAAAGAAAACTTACCAGAAAAATGTTTTCCATTAATTTCTCTCTAATCTACAAGGAGGTGGGTGAACTGAATTATAGTATCTAGCTTGATCTCCTATGGTAGAGTGTGAATCTGGAACCTTCTGTATGGAAAGCAGATTCTGAGTTCCTGAGCCAGATTCTTCATTCATTTGGACAATTTCTGAGACAGAAGCCTATTGTCAACTCAAAAATATTTCTCTGGTCTTTTAGAGTTGTTAGCAGAAAGGGACTGGGGAAGTAATGCAAACCTTAAATATTTTCATAGATAATTGCTAGGCGGCCAAAGTTTCTGCCGCACAAGATTATTACTGGAGAGCATGATTGATGACTCTTGGCTATGAATGTGTCCCATTGGAGAATATACATCTAGGGGGTGTGGGAAAACCAGGGTCAAGGGTGAGATGAATGATGTGTCTCAGAGTCGCCTGCACCCAGGTAACACCGACGTGTTCACTCCTAATAAATGATTTTTTTAAAGCTCTGAGTCATGCAGCTAAAAACTCATAATTCCAATGGGAGTGGATTGTCAGAGCCCTAACAGCCAGCCAACTCTGAGACACATCATGTAGCTGGACATGTAGCTGGACTACATGTTACTTAATGTGTGTGGAAGTTTGTATGTTTAGACTCTGACTGTGATCCAAGTGAACAAATACATTCCAACAAATCCCTTATTGGAAAAATTATATTTGATTTTGATCTAGTCCATGGTCTTTGATTTCATGTGTGTGTGTGTGGGGTTATTCTTGATCAGTGTTTATGTTTTGAAATATGTGCCTCTTGAAATAACTAATTACAAATTGAGTTACGTTTTAAAGTGCTAATTACATAACTTCTTCAGGGCTGTTTCCATCAACAGGCTTGAGAAAGATCCTAAAACTTTCTTTCTTGGTTTGGTTTTACATAATATTTATTGCATTTTTATAAACTGTTTATATTGCTCACACACTGTTTTGGGAGGATTAATATCTTGAAAGCCAGGATATAAATCATTGTTAACTCATACATATATAAATAAATCCATGCTGTGTCTTTATGTGTTCCAAAGTATTCTGTCTGAGTGGAGTTGAACACACTGTTGTGTGTCATTCCCCAGTTATTTTCCACTATCAATCATATGCAGTCACAATGGTGTTTTCTTTTTTTTACAAAGCTGATAGAATCCAAAGGACAGTAAGGTGAAATGGTATCTCTGAGGAAACAATCCTCATGCTAATTTACTCAGAAGTAACCTTCCCTGAGTCTAGTAGTCATCAGTTCATATATAAGATTACAGCCTTAGATCATTCATAACTTATTGTTGAATTTAGTGGGTTTTTTTTTTGGTTGACTCAGTTTTTGGGTAAAACTCAGCTGAAACATTGGGTTTTAAGGTGTGTGGGTCTATATGTCTATGTCTGTGTAGGTCTGTGGGTCTGTGTCTGTGTCTAACTGGCTTCCCTGAATAGAAAACACAGAAAATATATCCCTGCTATTCTTTCAGTCTTAAATTACTATTTCTGGTGTCTGTATTCATTAGCTCTCAAGTGTTTTGCATATAATATAGTAGGCTAAAGTTCAATATAGTTGAAAAGTGCTCATTAAAAGTAGACCAAGCAAGAAAAACCTAGAGTTGAACCAATGGTAGGATTCAAAAAATTTTATTACCAGTTCTGTGGGTGTGGCTTGGTGGGTATTGTATGGCTTGGTGGGCATGGCAGGGGAAGGATACTGCAAAATCCCCATTCCCTCCCCACTCCTGGGGGAAGGTTATTGCAAAATCCCATTCCCCCCCCACTAACCTGCTTTCCAGCTCTGTTCTCCTGTGCAGGGCAACAGAAGAAGACGCAGCTAATCAGCTGGGACTCGGGAGGCAGAGAACAGATGGGGGCAGGGCCAGTCAGAGGTGGTATTTGCTGGTTCTCCGGACTATTCAAAATTTCTACTACCGGTTCTCCAGAACTGGTAAGAACCTGCTGAATACCACCTCTAAGTTGAATTCACATTTATTTTGAGTCACAGAGGAAAACATCACATTTCTGAATCATCAGGTATGTCCCTCCTCTTTTATGTCATACATAGGATCAAGACAGATAAATGTATGTAGATTAGCTGCTTTCCATGTAGTTTTGCAAGACATTCTCTGAAAGCAGAAATTTGGGGTCTTGCCATTAATTTCTTTTCATTCCTGTTTCAGCCCTTTTTGCTGATTCATAAAATTAGGTTTCACTTCTGCTGAATCAAGTTTTGGTTCTACAGTGTTGAATTACATTCTTGGTCTGTCTCTATTCTATTATTCCAAAAGTGCTTTTTCAAGAGGCCAACTGAACTTTCTGGTTTTTCTTTGAAGACATTTCACTTCTCACCCAAGAAGCTTCTTCAGCTCTTCAGAAGCTTCTTGGATGAGAAGTAAAATGTCTTCAAAGAAAAAACAAGAAAGTCCAGTTGCCTCTTGAAAAAGCACCTTTGGGACAACCATGACTTGGGTCGCCATACACCTCTGTTAGTTTCATTGTCATGAACAGTTGTTCCACAAACTCTCAGACAGGAACCTCCCAGGTGAAAATGGTTAGTCAGAGTTGCTGAATATTTAAGTAAGTGTTTCATATGGATGTCATAACATGTACTCCACCACCAAGTCCCTCTTCTATTGTTTCTCCCCTGCTCATTGAGATGTTCATCTAAAGTCCATGGACACCTCTTCAGAGCCTGATTTCCAGTCTGGGATTCCCATTAGATACATAATGTAAGCTGATTATTCTACCTTTAACTCCTTTATGCAACCTTGAAAAGCTGCTCCAGAAATTCAGAAGCTTTTTTAGAACTATTTAGGAAATACTGCTGGGAAGAGAATTATTCAGCACAAACTCCTCCTCCTCCTTAAAGAAATCCCACTTGAATCCTTCATTAAAGGGATCTCACACACATTATTTTTGGAAATAAAAAAAGAAAGAAAGCTGTTAGGTCGAGCAGGTTATTATCCATAAGATGATTTTCTTTTCACTAAATATAAAGAAAGTAGCTGCAGTAAATATAATGCAGACATAACAATCACAATAAAAGCAAGATTGATGGCTATCTTAGGCTCTCCCACAGGTATGGAAAGGCCCATCCACTTCTTCTGTCTTTATAAACAGACCAATTAGCATGCTTTACTACCTGGCTGGCAGGTGTCCAAAGAGGAGTTTAAGCCCTTACCTTGGACAGCAGAAGGGGTGGGAATGCAGTCATAGGAAATCCTCCCTGAAGATTTCATTACTTTTGGCAATTTGACAGCTGTGTTGCACAGTCAAATCCTTTCAACCCAGAAACATCCTTTGGTTAGCTTTCTAGGTGCTTCTGACATGAATGCAGACAGCAGACAGATAGTCACAGTGCATACTTGATTAGGGCAACTCTAACTTTTTGCAGTTCAAATCTGGTTTCCCTTCCAGTGATTCTATCTGCCAGCCCTTTTCCACACCTGAGAATGGCTTCTGAATGCAACCTAAGACCATTTGCTTCCTTGAAGTGGCCGTTTATTATTTAACCGTGGTGGGAATGTAGTCTGGATTCCCAGGAGGGAGAGGCTGCATTCCAGAGATTTGCCTTTTGGACAAAGAATTTCTCTGTACATTCCCATGAGACAGTTTAAATGCATGCCAAATAGGCTTGTGGCCCTTTCTGCTCTGGAAATATTTCACTTCCTATTCAATTCTATTAGAACATTGAACATAGAATAAGAGAATTGGAAAGGACCTTGAAGGTGTTCTAATTCAACCCCCTGGTCAAGCAGGATACCCTACACCATTCTGGACAAATGGCTGTCCAGTCTCTTCTTGAAAACTTCCAGTGTCAGTGGGATTTGACCTTTTCTTCTTCGTAGGCTCCCACATGCATTTCGTATGCAACAGCCTGATATTTAACAATTAAATGTTTAATCCGAATAGACAGTTTAGGATTATACTGCACATAAAGCCCAGGAAATTCAGCATGACTTTCTCCTTTAGGAAACATATGTAGTCTTGCTGTCTTAGAATGATGAAAAATTATTTACCCACTAAATGGTGCTCTAAATGAAATGTCACCTCACTATAGAGGTTTTTACTTTGGAAACACAGTATTGCGTCGTTGAGAAATCAATATTGTTTTTTCCCCTGTTGTCTGCTTCCAAAAGGACATCAAATCTGCACAACACACGATATTTTACAAAAATGCTGACAAATCTCTTCTTTGCCACCTAGCCTAGGAGCATTCACATCTTAAGTGCACCATAATAAAATGCCTCTGATTTCTTTCATCATTTGTCAAGTAAAAAAGAATATTTATTTCTTACTCACTTGAAGTAAAACAATAATTGATGAACACCAGAAGGGCTTTCTTGGGTAGGTTAAACATCTGACAAAGTCCACATAAGCTAAAACACCACCTGAGATATTGATTTTCCATGAAAGGGTAAAGGGTTATCTTTCTTTTCTGAAATTTTCTACCAAATATAACCAAGAAAATTCAAAGAAAGAGGAGAAATCTTAAGAAAACTCTGGAACAAAGAAAGATAAAAGACAAATGGTTGCTAGTTCAAATGTCTCCATTTGCCATTATAACTCTTATTCGTGAAAGGCTGGGAAGATGGTTTCAAAAAACCAATAAGTAAGACTTTAAGATTAAGTATTAAAGACAAGTATTAAAGATTAAGCCCTCTTTGTAATCCTATGGATAAATGTTACACAAATTGCTTGAGGATTCTTTTAGCATTTGAGCAGAACCCCTGTTGTTAAATGATCAGGAACCTTTCAATGGGGTATTCTTGCTTGTTGTAAGACTGAGCCAAAGCTTTTTAACATGATAGCAATTACAGACATTGGCAATACTTGATCATAATGGTGAAAAAGACATTGCCCAGATACTATCTTTAGTTGGTAAGTTCCATACCATATGACTCCTTGCAGGATCTTTCAGCCATTGTTTTTGAGACACATTTTCTATGACATCTGTACCATCTTTTATTTAGACTCCTTAACTGGGAGATGCCAGACATCATCTCTACTTGATCAGATGGAGTCACATCTACCTACTTGTTTGTTTTAGAAATGGATACCCAATCCTACAGCAAGTCTGGTAGCATAATTTAAAGCATTAATAGAATAAAAAGGTAAAGGTAAAGGTTTCTCCTGTCCAGTCAAGTTCGATTCTAGAAGGCAGTGCTCATCTCTGTTTCTTAGCAGAAGGAGCCTGCATTAGCCAATGAAATTTTTGTGGTCGTGTGGCCAGCATGACTATATGCTGAGGTGCATGAAACACTGTTACCTTCCCACCAAAGTGGTACTTATTTATCTACCCTCATTTGCATGCTTTCAAACCATTGGTGGGCAAGAGCTGAGCCAAGTAATGGGAGCTTACCCAATCATGTGGTGCTCAGGTCTCAAACCAGAGGTGGTATTCAGCAGGTTCTGACCAGTTCTGGACAACCGGTAGTGGAAATTTTGAGTAGTTCAGAGAACCGGCAAATACCACCCCGATTGGAGATTTTACAGTATCCTTCCCCTGCCACGCCCACCAAACCACGCCCACAGAACCAGTAGTAAAAAAATTTGAATCCCACTACTGTCTCAAAGCTTTCCAGCTGACAAGTCAGCATCTTTAACCACTGAGTCATCACATCCCCTATAAACCATAATAGAAGATTTTTTTAAAAAAATCCCACCCAAACACTGAAAGAAAAAGAATTATTAAAAGATAGACCCACAAGCAGTATGCCCTCCCCACATCCATTATAACTAAAAAGTTGGGAAAAAGTCCAGGTTTCAGAACTTTTCTTCTATACAATATGCTTTTTGTATATAATTTTTAATGAAACTTTTAAACCACAATGCAGACTAATATAAAGTAAGGTAGAAATCAAAGAAAAAGAAAAAAGCACAAGAAAAAAATGGAAAAATAGAAAAGAAAGAAAAAAGATGTAAAGTACCTTCTGATATTATTCACGACAGTTATGTGTACAAATATATTTGAACCTCTCTCTCTAAAGTTAGATCATATTATTCTTCTTTCTATAATCTGTCTAATCTAATCATCAAAACTATATCTCACACATTCATTTCTTTTTTCATTTTTACACAAAAGCTACATAAGAGGCTTCCAGCCATCAATAAATGTAGACAGGGACTTTTCTCTAATCAAAGTAGTCAATTTATCTATTTCAGCAAAATCTGTCAACTAAACCACCCTTCCTCCATAGAAGGTACTGTCCAATTTTCCATTTCTGTGCATATAGTAATCTTGCCACAGTAAATATATATTAAAATAATCCTCCATGGCTTTTTTTATGACTGAATCTGTATCTCTGAACACAACCAGTATGTGGGCCAAATAGGGGAGGGGGCATGCTCCAGAAAGTAGGTGCTGCAACTTCCTGGAGGTGATATACCTTAATGGAATAGTATATAAAGAATGCTATCTTTACTTGACAGTATACCAAAGAAATGTGAAACCTTCTTAGGAAATGGTAAAGCAGAGGATTTATATGCTGGGCAACAGGAACTCCATGGACAGAGCACCAGTAGAAGAGAACATGTGTAGCTCAGGTTTGAACTGTGGGATCCTTGGTGCTCTCTGAGATTGGTTGTTATCCTGAAGACATTTCATTACCAAAATAGGGAATACCATAAAGTATCTGATACATACCAAGGTCCATAGAAATCACTTAGCATGTGCTGAGGGGGCTCCAAGACTGGGCAATGAAGTTGGCTGAAGACACCACATATTATTTCTTTCTGATTGCTGAGAACACACCATGGACTTCATGAAGAGTTCCAGGCAGTTGAAGCCTAGGCAAATTCTTGAGTAATCCAACAACAACAACAACAACAAATTATGGCCATAAAATGCCTTCTTCGGCCATTGCGAGACACTTACTATCTACAGGTCTCTAAGTGGATCAAAACTCTGCATTTAAAGTTCTACTGTGCCACAGGAACTCTCATTTCCTGTAGTTTGCTGAGGCAGTTGCCATTAACTGTTTGAAGCTTCCCTTGTGCATGCAGAAATGGCTTTATGTCAATCTACGCCTCCCGTGGGCATAAGGTTTGCCATCAGTTGCTTTCCTGTGTACATTATAGGCTTAATTAATGCTCTTACTAGGTCTTATATTTGAGGCTGATTTTAACTATATTATTGTAATGTAGGTACTGATGAGTCAATATGACTCATCAGTACCTACATTATCTACCTCTGTTCGTCTTTTGGTTATATTGTTTAAATTATTAAAAGGGACTAATTGTTTTAAATCCTTTTTCTGCTGCTTCCACCATCCAGTCTGGGATAGTCCTGCACTGAGACTCCTTCTTACCCATGTGGCAGGAGATTTTTGGGAGAATGTCAAGAGGGAAGCCAAAGAAGACCCATGTTGGACTTTTTTTTTCAGTGTAATTCAAAATCAGAGAATTCATTGCACAAAACAGTCTTGACCAAGCATTTTGTCTGAAGCTTTATTGAAGTGAAGCACCCATCCAGACCGATATTGAAGCAATCAATTTGCAACACTAACTGCATTTCTGGGAGAGTACCTTTTTAGCTTGCCCAAATGTGATCTGAAGCAAGCTCATCATTTTTTTTCTTTAATGTAATCTGCACATGGAACTTTGATTATTGAGTAAATTATAAGTACAATAAATAAATAAATAGTTAAAGCATTCCAGCTATGACACGGTTCCTTGGGGATCCTATTGATTGGATTTTACATTATGGGATAAATCATCTCTTTATTAATTTGTTGATAAAGTGTAATGCTTAGGTAGGCTAATATACCATCCTAGAATGTCTAATAATAAAGTTTTAAATCAATAAATATTTTCAAGCCAGGTCAATAGTTTTACTCCAGCCTTATTTATTCACTTAAGAACAGCTACACTTTTAAAGTCATTTCAGCAATAGGTTAATTTTGGGTTGTAATGAATCAGTGACAGTACATTATTGCATTATGCATACATATAATAATATTTGTCCAGCTTTGCATATGTTACACAATGTTTCCAAAAGAAATAAGATATGATTATTGGGCAACATGTTTATTTGTTAAATTTATATACTGCCACATCCTGTGGTTCTTGTTGGTTCTCTTTCTGTTGCTAATCCCAAAGCATGCCCTTTCAGAAGCAGCTCCATATTTACAAAGTTTGTAAATATGTAAAGCTTACAGAGAATAAGATTTTCTCCAGAGCAGAGGCATCTACAGGTGGAATTTTTAAAAATGGCAAAAATGAACACATGATCAAAGTTCCATCTCTTTTATTGTCTCCTGTATACAACACACAAAAAAATAGTAGGTGTTCAACTACACAGTCATAATCACCAACTTCACTATTTTAACCCTCCTCCAACCTAATTTGCAGTCTAGAAAATCAGCCATAGAGTTACTGGGACAAACCTCCTGGTCACTGTGGAAGCCCTCTGCTCTTTGCATTTTTCTGATATGGTTCACCGGGCACAGAGACTGAAGTTATAATTCTATTTGTTGAAGGGACTCTAATATGAGCCCAGAGATTAGATCAAGCAGTTAGGAGAATGATCCACTCTGCTTCTCATTACAGCCTAGCTGTAATTTGAATTACACCCCACCACTTCAACAGCATGAACCTTGATAACAAAGAAGTTGCACCTAACTAAGGTGCACCTAAGATCAACACCTAACTTCCCACCGTCTTTCCAGCTGCATCATAGCTGCATCATAGTTTATGGACACATTACATTCCAGTGGTGGAATATAGTCTGGATTTTGAGGAGGAAGGGAGTGAATTCCCCAGAGCAATAAGGTAGTGAATCATAGACAAGAGAATGAGAGTGAAGAAGGCCTCTCCCTAGCAATTCTCACAGTGTATTTCTATCCATAGCTATAGAACAATAAAGGAAACTGCTCAGTAGTAATTCCATGTGCATCTCCAGGTTCTTGGGGCCTCACAGACAAGCCAGGTCCACCTATTCATCTGTAGTTAAATTTTAACTAAAAGTGGCATGATGATGATGATGGTGATGATGATGATGATGATGATGATGATGATGATGATGATGATGAATGGATGTTGAGCTTACTAATAGCAACTTAAAGTAAAAATTACGAGCAATCCAAGTTCCAGAACCAAGATAAAGGTCTCTGCCTGGACATGAAGGGGAAGACCAACACCATCTTGTTGATTTCTCATCCACTGGAACACATCATCCAGCATGATCCCCTACTATTGATACCATCTTTGCTTTCTTTTGCCACAGCTGTTCTACTTCTGTTTGCAGGTCTTATATTTTTGTGATTTTCTCCAGTTCTTTTTCTTCCATTCTTGCTGTCACCAGACTTTATTGTCTTTCTTATCAAGAACTGTTTATTAATTTGTTGGCAATATAATATGGCTAGATGGATAGCCTAGGTAGGCTACCATGACAATTGCCATCTTTGGGATAAAATAGATTTTTAAAATAAGAAATTAATGTTCCATAGGCATACTTTTAAAACAGAAAAGTATGTTTCAAGCTTAAGAACTATTAAATCTTTGTTCAGAGAATTGCTTGTTCTACTTCCAGCTGATATTGGACATTGTTCATCCTCTTTTACCAATAATTTTATAGGTAAGTCACTGTAGGACCCATGGATCAAAAAATGGGATAAATAAATATATTTTAAATATATAACTATATCCTATCACTTTACATAAAGTTATCTTAAAACATGACACCTTCCATCCCATATCCAAAATTTATTTATTTATTTATTATTTATTTATACACTTTTCTATTCTAAGACATTTATATTACTATCAACCTATAATGAGATACGGACAATTAACCAATTAACCTCCATCCCCCCAAAATGGATTAAAGGATTATAGGTAGACCATAATAATTCTAACTCCACCTTCTATAAACTTATTTCAATTATTCCATTCCTTTCTAAATTTAATTGCATTTCTTTTTCCAGTTTTCAATATCTTTCCAATCAACATTGCTACACTTTTATCTGTCCTGTTTACAATTTTAAGCTATTTTATAAAACATATTTTGCCCTGTAATTACTAATCTGGAGAATAACACCTCTATCTCTTTTAATTATTGTCTATTCCAATTATTATTTAACATTTAAGTTTCACCTTTACAGTTATTACCTTTATTTCACCTCTATTTTATAACTATGGAAAGAAATAGTGAAAATTGTTATGAGAAATGGATTAGAATATATAAGATGATTGAGTAATTGAATCTATATCTGTATGGAGAAGTGATGACTCGGGAGCATACTGTTCTCACCAAAAGAACTTTTATGTTTATGTTTTTTTTTGTGTGTGTGTTTTTATATTTGTCTATGTTTTGTATGTGTATGTTTGTCTAAAAACAATAAAAAATTTTGGCAATAATTCTAACTCCAGAAGAAGCTCTCAATTTTGTTCCTTAAAAGAGTGAGTACTAAATACAGCTCCAGTGCAAAATAAGTGCAGTTTCCAGGTATTTCATTGTGGGTAATCAGGACAGAGTTTGCCTTCAAGTCTGTGGGCCTTGCCATAAAATGCTCCCTGATGCCCTGGTGTTTGGTATAGCAAAAATGATCTTGTCCCTGTCTGTTGCTATAGGCATTTTAGGGAATTACTCCTTGTAGGTGTTCAAAAATTTGTACAGTATTGAATAGAGGTGATTTTTCCTGATTTGTGAAAACTGTACAACAATCCAAGCCTAATGGTGGTTTTTATGGCCCCAAGACACATTAATTTCACCTAAAACAAGGAGAAAGTCAGAATATTAAAGTCATTTAAGTTCCAAAGAGTTGAATTTGCTTTGTGCTACCGAACAACAGACTGCAGTTCCTGCTGCTCTAATGTTTACTAGCTCTTTCTTAACACTTAGCAGCATCTGTTGAGCAGTTAGGAGGGTTTTCAAAGGTCTACTCAGCTTTATCACTAAAATGGCATTGATTTTGTATGTGATGTTTCACTCATTTCAGTACATTATTGGTCTGCAGAGGTATCTATCTGCATCAGGAACACCCTTTTATTGGCAGTTAAACATCTATTAACATAATTGTCACGCAGTAATGAGCAAACCTCCCTATTTACAATCCATATTGAATACAACATGAATGCTTTTGCATTCATTCATCCATCTATCCTATTCTGCATGAATGGGCTATTTAAAAAAAATTCACAATACAGGTAGTCCTCAAATTACAACTACAATTGAACCCAAAATTTCTGTTGCTAAGCGAGACATTTGTAAAGTGAATTTTGCCCAATTTTATGACCTTTTCCTGATACCTTTGTTAAGTGAATCACTTCAGTTGTTAATGTAGTAACAGAGTTGTGAAGTGAATCTGGCTTCCCCATTGACTTTGCATATCAGAAGGTCACAAAAGGTGATCACATGACTGGGATATTGCAACTGTCGTAAATATGAGTCAGTTGCCAAACCTATGAATTTTGATCACATGACCATGGGAATGCTGCAATGGTCATAAGTGTGAAAAATGGCGGTGTCATTTTTTTTCAGTGCCGTTGTAACTTTGAACAATCACTAAATGAACTGTTATAAGTCAAGGACTACCTGTATTTGAAATAGGGGCATGACTCATGTGCATTACTACAAAGACATTCCACTTACCATTTGTAGATGATACATCTAGACCAGCGGTCCACCACCTTTGTGGCTTAGCAGCCCACCTGGGGATGAGGGAGAGGGGAACTGGGCCCCGTGAGTGGCGGCCTGGCATGCATGCACATGGGGGTGCAGCTTCACTTGCATGAGTGGCAGGCCTAGTGAACATGCAGTGCACGCAACTCAACTTGCACAAGTTGAGCTGCACGCAGGTCTGTGCATGTGCTCCAGTCACTCATTCAAGTCGAGCTTCATGCGTGCAATGTGTGCCAGACCACTGCTCATACAGCCCAATTCCAAATAGACCACAGCCCGATAGTGGGCTGCAGCTCAGGGGTTGGGGACCCCTGGTCTAGACAATGGTACCTCTATCTCATTGCCAGCTGCTGTTGAGACAGCCTAGTGGACACCTTGCGAAGGCCAGTGTGTTTTCTATGAATGGGATTTTCTACCCACTGTTCAACAGGAAGGAATTCATGAGAAAAAGATCTTGCAGCTGAGCCCATAGATTGAACTAGAGGAAAGCCTGTGTATCTTCAAGTAAAGATGGAACTCAATAGTAACCATGTCAAGTTGGGGAGAGGAGAAATTAAATGCTGTTTCAGTTCATGTATCATGGCGATGGATTAGGAAATATGAGCTATGGTTTGGGGGTTGTTGTTGAGGTGGTTTTGTTTCTAAAGATGGTAAAATTGAATTCCTGTAAACCAAGTAAGCCTTCTTAGTTGTGGATTATTGATAAAGGAGGCTCCAATGCTTTTTAGAGCTCTAAAGGCTAGTTACTTCTGTCCAGCCATTAAAACTCTACTAAACCTGGTCTCTGTGATTAAAATGCCCATTGTTTGTGGAGAAAAATCTCCAGGGTGTTCTATTCTATGGAAACCAGACCTGGTCTACAAAAATGGGAATCAAAGAAAAGAGGTAAAGTTTTCTGTATCCCCTTGTAGGGTTTTCTGTATTCCTTGGTCATCCAGCTTATTGCATTTCTTCAGAGTCTTTGCATTGCTTCAGAATTAAGACAGAATTACGTTCTCTATTCTTTTTCAAAAAGTAAAGGCATGTGCAAAAATGACAAGATGCTTTCTTTTTTCCCCAGGTTAAAAAAAGAGGTGCAAATACTTTCTTTTCTTCCCTTTTACATTGAGTGGGAGGTAAGTGATTCTTTTTTTCTTCCAAGATCTTTCCACATCCCCTCTGTGCCCGCCACCCAGCAACTGAATGTGCTCACAATGTTGTTCAGGAGGCCTTGTTTAGAATTACCTTTACCTGGCCTCCATTCTACACACCACAACAATATGCAACCATACAGTAGCATAAGCAGGCTTATATAAACAGCCAGCATGCTGTTCCCATTTGAGAGAAACAATGATTTGCAGAAGAGAGAAAAAGAATAAGAAACTGTAAGCCTAATAAATTAAAGGTGAGAAAAAGAGGAAATAGCAACATCTATTTGATTCATTCTTTCTATGAGACCAAATGATCTCACTACGCTTCTTTCACACTGATGGCTGACATTTGTATTCACTATGCATTTCTTTAGCATCCATTCATTCTCTTTGTCACTTACCATACACTTCTTAAGAATTATATTCCCAGTGCACTCAACTTTTATGGTTATCCTAATTGTTATGTATGTAGGTTTGAATGTTATTGGTTTATTTGAACTGTTCTTGTAAAATGTCAAATGGTATTGGTTTAAATAGTGCGGGAAGAAACCCTGCACTCCCACTGGCTGGCAGCTATGGCTGCAGGCTATAAGAAGCAGCCGTAGCCAAGCCTGGACGGGTCTATTCGAGCTGTAGTCACTTAATAAACTCTTTGCTGGAACTCCTCGCGTCTGACTCTTCATGCAAACTTAACACTGGCGACGAGGATGGGATTTCCCTGAAGAGAAGACGACGCGACGAACAAGCAACTGAGCGAGATGGCTGCGCTGAACACCCCCCCAGCACCGTTCGATCCGGCGACGGAAGACTGGGAATCGTATGCGGATCGTTTCCACATGTTCCTGGAGGGGAACGATCTCGCCGGCATCCCCAAGAGACGGAAGAGGGTGGTCTTTCTCACGCACTGCGGTCTGGCAGTCTTCAAAATGGCGAAGGTGTTGGAGCAGCAGAGCTGAAGGTAATGGAATGGCCCGATTTAGAGAAACTTTTAAGAGCCCATTACGCCCTACAAGTATCGTGCCTCATTAAGAGACACGAATTTTACCGTTGGGATCAAGGGGATAGCGAGAATGTTAATGACTTCGTGGCAAGTTTAAGGGACATTGGGGGTGCTTGTGACTTTACCAACTTAGAAGAGGCCATGTGATCGGTTTGTTTTAGGCCTAAAAGATAAGGTCTTACAAAGCAAACTTTTAATGAAACCTAAGATCACGTTTAAAGAGGCCATTGAAGAAGCTGTTTCAGCGGAAGCCACCAAGTCCTCAGCTGCGGCCATGAAAAAGATTAACAAGGCCTCAAGCCAGGCCTCAAGCCATTCTGATGGGGAAAAATCCACAACAGCTCATTGCGAACAAATAGACTCTGATTCTGATGGCAGTGAGACAGAGGAGGGATTTTTAAACTCAGAATGGAGAAGAAAAGAAAAGACTCTGGGAAGAACAGGCAAGGGTTCTATTGCAGAGGCTGTGGATGGGCCACCCCTGCGCTGAATGCAAGTTCTTTGACTCCATTTGCCTACGTTGTGAGAAACGGGGTCACATAGCCAGAGTCTGCAAATCATCCAGAACTCCACCAGTTAGGAAGAAAATTCCTGATAGAGACTTTAAGCCCAACAATTTCCTTGAAAAAATGGGGCGAAATTTAGAAGCAAATGGCAAGAATGAAACTCACCAAACAATCACTATTGGTCATTCTTCACCCTTAAATAGCAGAAAAGTACACGTGAATGTGTTTATTGAAGGAAGGCCTTGCCAAATGGAAGTGGACTCAGGCTCTTATTTATCTATGGTGTCATGGGACACTATCCACAGACTCTTTCCCAAAATTCAGAAAAAGCATTTCCAGAAGCAAGCACTGACTCTCAAAGACTATCAAGGGAACAAGATTCCAGTAGTTGGAGCGAGAGATTTCAACGTGCAGTTTAAAGGCCACACCAAACGTTTGCCCCTGACCATCATGGACAAGGATCGCCCAAGTTTGCTGGGACTTGAGTGGTTCAAGCCACTTGGCATCGAGGTGACTGGCATCCATCACGTGAGCAGTTCTGACTGGGAAGAGTCCTTGAAGTCTGAGTTTCCAGAGGTCTTCAGCGAAGGACTGGGCAAGTATATGGGGACCCCTATTGCTTTCAGCCTAGACCCCAAGGTGCCCCAATTCGTTTAAAGCCCAGGAGGGTCCCATTTGCTTTAAAGGAAAAAATTGATGCACAATTAGATAAGCTCATTGCTCAAGGGGTTTTAGAGCCTACTGACCACTCCAGATGGGAAACACCCATAGTCACACCAGTTAAGGCTGATGGGTCAGTGAGAATCTGTGGTGACTACAAGGGGACACTTAACCATGCGCTGCAGCAGAGCGCATATCCTGTACCAGTTGTGCATCATCTGCTCCATTCCCTTGGTAGGGGTACAGTATTTGCTAAACTGGACTTAGCTCAGGCATATCAACAATTAACAGTTGATGGTGCCACTGCAGAGGCACAAACAATTGTGACTCATAGAGGTGCCTTCAAATGTAAAAGACTACAATTTGGAGTAAGCGTGGCACCTGGCATTTTTCAAAGCCTTATGGAAAGAATGTTGCAAAGACTGCCAGGGGTAGTGCCTTATTTTGATGATGTATTAATCTCTGCTGAAAATGACCCTCAGCTTCAAGAAAGACTCAGAGAAGTCCTTACCAGATTCAGAAAAGCGGGTTTAAAAGTCAAGGAAGACAAATGTAAACTCAAAACAGACAGAGTTGAGTTCCTGGGGTATATGATTGACAAGCATGGCATCCATCCTACTGATGCCAAGGTTAAAGCAATCAAGGAAGCCCCTAAACCTCGATGCAAGGCAGATTTACAAGCTTTCCTTGGACTTATTAACTTTTACCACATGTTTCTACCTCACAAAGCATCTATTGCTGAGCCCTTACATCGCCTGCTTGATAAGAAAGCTGTTTGGATCTGGGGTGGAAGGAACAGTCAGCATTTAACAGTATTAAGAGACTAATCACGTCTGATGCTGTGTTGATACAATTCTCTGAGAATTTGCCTGTTGTTCTGACTTGTGATGCATCCCTTTTGGAGTGGGGGGTTTGAGTCACAGGCTTCCCAATGGAAGGGAAGCCCCAATTGCATTTTACTCTCGCACTTTGTCCAAAGCAGAGAGGAATTATAGCCAATTGGACAAGGAGGCTTTAGCAGTTGTTGCAGCTGTTAAGAAATTTCATGAATATCTGTATGGCAGGTCATTCACCATTGTTACAGATCACAAACCTTTATTAGGCATTGTGGCAGGAGACAAACTTACACCTAATATCCTGTCACCAAGAATGCTGAGGTGGACTGAATTTCTTGCAGCCTATTCATACAAACTGATTCACAGGCCTGGCAAGGACATTGGACATGCTGATGCACTGAGTCGTTGCCCACTATCTTGCCACAAGGAGGACTTTGAACTTGAAACTCACACCTTTTTCCTGGAGACCGTGGCTAAGCTTCCAGTCCATGCTGCTGAGATTGCCAGAGAAACTACCAAAGATGCTGTATTAGCACCTGTTATGGGCTGGATTAAGAAAGGTTGGCCTCTTCAAGATCTACCTCACCTTGCCCAACCTTTTAAGTCCAGGCAAACTGAATTATCTGTATTAAGAGGATGTATTTTGTGGGGTAACAGGGTGGTTATTCCTGCAAAACTGCAAAGGGAGGTTTTGGAAATGTTACATGAGGGTCATCCTGGGATTGTAAGGATGAAAGGTTTGGCCAGGAGTTATGTATGGTGGCCAGGTATTGACAAAATGGTTGAAAACTGGGTAGCATCTTGTCCCAATTGCCAGGTAGTCAGGCCTGCCCCACCTCACCCCACACAGGAATGGGAATGTCCTAGGGGGCCATGGTCTAGAATCCACATTGATTTTGCAGGCCCTACAAGAGGCCACACTTTTCTAGTGCTAATAGATGCATACTCTAAATGGCTAGAGGTAATTCCCATGACATCCACTACAACTGAGGCTGTCATCAAGCAGCTCAGAAAATTATTTGTCACCCATGGGTTACCAGATGTCCTTGTTTCTGACAATGGCCCTCAATTCACATCTAACATTTTTGAATCCTTTCTAGCTCAACAGGGCATCAGACATGCCCTCACCGCCCCTGGGCACCCTTCGGCCAATGGCCGGGCTGAACGCATGGTACGCTTCACCAAAGAGAAGCTTCAGCAGCTGGGTCCTGGGGACATCACTCAGAAGCTTGAAAAACTTCTTAGTGTTCAACACATCACTCCTAGCCCATCAAATAACTTGTCCCCAGCAGAGTTGTTGATGGGCAGGAAACTTAGGTCTTCCCTTGACCGCCTTCATCCCACTTACGCACCCAACGCACCACTGGATTCCACTTCCAAAGTAAGTTCTTTTAGTGTGGGAGATTCTGTCTATGCTAGGAACCTTATAGGTGAACCTTTGTGGATTCCTGCTGAAATAACTCACATCACGGGCCCTCGTTCTTACAGGGTACAAACGGAGGATGGCCTCCTCTGGAGCAGGCACATTGACCAACTTAGATCCAGGTTCCCTCAGGAACATCAACCCTGTCCCTCTCTAGGTCCCTCACCTGATGTTCCATCTAGGGGGGAAGGTGGGGAACAGGAGGAAAATCAGCAAACAGGAATCAACCACATGTGTAACGAGCCATTGCGACAGGAACCATCCCGAACCCTGTCACAAAGCCAAGATCCATCCTTAGAAGTGGAAGATTGCACATCACTACCTGACTTGGGTGCTGACATTGGAATGGAGATGGGTTGGGAGGAGAGACCAGATTCTAACAGTCTAACAGGGTCTTCTTCCTCAGGAAGTCCCAACAGGGAAATGTCAGTAGACACATTTCCCTTCTCACTGGGTGAGAACGTTAAAGCTTCTGAACCACGAAGGTCTCAACGACATAAGAGCCCCACCTATTTAAAGGAATACATTAGATAGGTTGGGGTTTGGTATGGACTGAACCTAGTGGGGAGGGGTGTTATGTATGTAGGTTTGAATGTTATTGGTTTATTTGAACTGTTCTTGTAAAATGTCAAATGGTATTGGTTTAAATAGTGCGGGAAGAAACCCTGCACTCCCATTGGCTGGCAGCTACGGCTGCAGGCTATAAGAAGCAGCCGTAGCCAAGCCTGGACGGGTCTATTCGAGCTGTAGTCACTTAATAAACTCTTCGCTGGAACTCCTCACGTCTGACTCTTCATGCAAACTTAACACTAATGTACTCAACTCTCACCTTTAATATAACAAGTGGGTAGAAGCGCATTGTTTTCTGTTTCCATGTTTTTCATGTTTTCATTTTTCACAGTGGCCCACATGCTCCCTACTCCCTTTGCAATTGTTAATATTTACGCTTCTTCAGTAAGCATTCTTTTTTTTACTTTTAATAAACTTCATATCCATTTACTTTTTTTTCTTGTTTATCACCATTTACTTATATAAAACTTGCTGTGATTCACTCCATTTACCAATTCAATTAGCTTGATCTTTGATAGAATCGTTTTTAGTTCCATATTCTTCCTTCGGCAATGGTGCAGTGGTTAGAGTGCAGTAGTGCAGGCTACTTCTGCTGACTGCTGGCTGTCTGCAGTTTGGCAGTTCGAGTCTCACCAGGCTCAAGGTTGACTTATCCTTCCACCCTTCCGAAGTGGGTAAAATGAGGACCCAGATTGTTGGGGGCAATATGCTGACCCTGTAAACTGCTTAGCGAGGGCTGTAAAAGCACTGTGTATATAAGTCTAAGTGCTATTGCTATTCCATAATTTCTTCTTCTTCCTCTTTTACTGGTGTCAAGGAAGACGAACATTGGATTACCTGAATGTTCCTTTTCTTCTGTGGTGTAGTGAGTCCAGATAGGATTGGTATTATCAGCTTATGCCTGTAGGACTGAGTCTGCTCCAATTCAAGCTCTGCCCTATGCTGTGGCCACTCTTCAGCTTTCAACGGAGCACAAAGGCAAACTGGACATGAATCTAGAGTTGCAAAATAAACAGAACACATATTATTGCTCCCCAGAGTCTGATCTGCTCATCCCAGATCAGACGAACCAGGGTGGGGCTGGACTGACTACACCACAGAAGAAAAGGAACATTCAGGTAATCCAATGTTCATTTTCCTATCTGTGGTTACATGAGTCCAGATAGGATGGGACATACCAAAGCCATATAGTCCCAGGGAGGGCAAGAGTCTGGTCCTACTTACATCAGTGTTCATGCACACTTTGCAGGACCCTTCTGTAGAAAGCTGCATCTGCTGCAGCAAAGGCATTGAGATGATAATGGTGAATAAAAGGAGATGGCGAAGACCATGTGGCCGTTCTGCAGATCTCCTCAATTGGGGCTTGGGTAGCCCATGCCCCCGTAATTGCTGCACTCTGAGTGGAATGTGCCATCACTCCTCATGGTCCCGGAAGAGCCGAGATGTGATAAGCCTTAGCTATGCAGCCCTGAATCCATCTGCCCACTGTCATTGCCGACACATTTAACCCTAAGGAACTGGATTGGAATGAAATGAACAGAGCCTCTGACTTGTGGAAAAGACAAGTCCTCCAAATGTAAGTTTTTAAAGCTCTTCACACATCTAGAGTGTGCCATGCTTGCTCAAGGGCATGTGAAGGATTGGGGCAAAAATTAGGAAGGACAAGTTCCTGAGCCCTATGGATTCTGGAGTTAATGTTAGGAACAAAGAATGGATCTAAATGTAGCACCACTCTATCTGTATGGAAGACACACAAGTCATCCCTGACAGAAAGAGCGGCTAACTCAGAAACCCTCCTAGCCGAGGTGATGGCTACAAGGAATGCCACTTTGAGAGATAGGAGGTGCAAAGTGATTGATATAAGTGGTTAAAATGGTTGAGACATTAATGCCTTCAGGACTTTTGGAAGTTCCCAAGTGGGAACCACCGGTGGCCTGATGTTAGAGGCCCCTTTTAGAAACTTATGAATGGTCTGATTGTGAGACAGGGAACCCTTTCTATGCAAAAACAAAACTGAAGAAAGCGCTGCTACCTGCCTATGCAAGGTATTAGCGGTGAGGCCTTTTTCCAGACCCTCTTGCAAAAAATCCAGGATGTTGGCCACTGAGGACAAAGTAGGAGAGATCTTAATTTTTAAACACTACTGGCAGAAGGCCTTCCAAGTGGCTTGATTGATCCTGTTAGTGGAAGGTCTTCTGGCTGCTAAGATGGTCTGGATGGCCTTCTCAGAAATCTGCTTTCTCAGTGCACTCCGCTCAACTGTCATGTGGTCAGCTGGAACCACTGAGGGTCTGGGTGTGAGATTTCTCCTTGGAGAAGAGAGACCTTGAGAGGGGGAATTCTCCAAGGGTGGGAGCAGGAGAGGTTCACCAGATCCACGAACCAAGGGCATCTGGGCCAGTACGGAGCCACCTCTGCCTCCTCCTGCAAAATTTTCTCGATTATCCCTGGCAACAAGAGAAGAGGAGGGAAGGCATACAGAAGGCCCCGAGGCCAATGGCTCTGGAAGCATTGGTCCCCTCTGCTCTCTGGTGTGCGTATCTGCTGAAGAACCTGGGAAGTTGGGCATTGGACAGAGAAGCGAACAGGTCCACCACTGGAAGTCCAAATATTTGAACCAACTCCTGAAACAGAAGAGCGGGAATACTCCACTCTGAGGGGTCAATTTTTGTCCTGCTTAGCCAATCAGCTTGAACATTATCCCTCCCCCCAGAGATGTGTTCTGCCCTGATTGACAGGAGATTCTTTTCAGCCCAAAGTCCCAGATACTCAGCCTCTAACATTAGAGCTAGAGATCTGGTATGTTCTTGTCTATTAATATGTGCCTTGGTGGTGGTGTTGTCTGTTAAGATAAGAACATGAGAATGATATATGCTGGACCTGAATTGTTTAAGTGTCCGCCGAACTGCTCTTAATTCCAACCAATTAATAATCTTCCCTTTCTCTAAGGAGGACCACAGGCCCTGTGCCCATTGCGAGTCTAGATGGGCTCCCCAGCTGGAGAGACTGGCATCTGTGGTGATGACTATACAGGAAAGTTCCTTGAATAATTGTCCTGCATGCAGGGCAAGAGAAGACCACCACAACAATGATTGTTTGACTGACAAAGGGACCGAGATCTTGATTGCCAAATGATTTCTGCCCACCCTTTGATGAGGCAAAAGGAACCATTGAAGCTTCCTGGAATGAAGCCTAGCCCAAGGCACAATGGAGATGGCAGAAATCATTTTTCCTAATAGTTGGGAAAGAAGAGTCAAGGTGGAAGAGTGAGCCTTTACTACCTCCAAAGGCATTAAGTGTAAACTGTCTATCCTTTCTTGTAAGAGAAAAACCTTGCAAGAAATTGTGTCAATTCTAGCCCCCAAATGTATTAAACTTGTGGTAGGTGAAAAATGGCTTTTCTTCTTATTAATAGAAAAACTGTGATCTTGTAACATAGTAATAGTTGTCTGTAGATCCCTTAGGGCCCTGTTCTTAGAGGGAGATTGGATCAAAATGTCATCTAAGTAACATTGAACCTGAATGGGAATGATCCTCAAGTGGGCTGCCAGGGTTGCTAAGATTTTGGTGAACATCCTGGGTGCAGAGGACAGTCCAAAGGTCATGGCCTGATATTGGAAATGTTTACCTTGGTAAGTGAAACATAAATATTGTCTGTGTGATTTCCAAATTCTAATATGAAGATATGCTTCAGTTAGATCTATAGAGGTGAGGAAGTCACCCTTCCTGATGCTGGCTAAGATGGTCTGTAGCAAATAATCTGGAAATGTTTGTACAACACAAATTTATTGAGCCTTTTTAAATCTAGGACAGCTTGCCACCCCCTAGAGGACTTAGGTACTACAAACAGACAGGAATAGAATCCCTTGCCTTGTTGATTAATTGTGACTGTTTGGATGGCCCTGATGTCCAAAAGATGTTGTATTGCCTGTTCCATCAATTTTCTACGAGATGGTAATTTGGAGACTGAACAAGGTACAAAAGATCTGCTGGGGGGAGAGAATGAAATTTGAAGAATAGGCCTTGTCTAATTGTCCTCAACACCCAAGCATCAGATGTGGTAGTCTCCCACTGGGCAGCAAAATGGGATAATCTGCCCCCAATGGGAAGACTACTGCTACTTTTAGCAGGAACACCTGAAGAAGCAACATCCTCCCCCACGAAAGGGCTGCTTGCCTGAGAACTGTGGTCTATCTCAGGCTGCTCTGTCTTGGGGACGTTCCTGCCAGTTGTAGGGCTGTCTCTGATACCCTTGAGTTCTGGAACTGCCCTCTCCTCTGAAAGAGGACCTGCGGTTATAAGGAGCAGCCCTGAAACTGGAGCGTCATGTTAGAAAAGGCAGATACTTCTTCTTATCCCTGGTTTCAACCAGGTGAGGCTCCAAGACTTCACCAAACAACTTGTCCCCTTTTATGGGTGAAGGAGCCACTTTCCACTTTTGGCACCCGTCTGCTTGCCAACTCTTGAGCCAAAACATTCTATGGGCAGCAATGGACGTGGCGATGGCCTTAGAGGCAAACCTGGCACTATTCAGAGTTGTGGTGAATTCTGCAGCAGCGACCACTTTATGGATATCTTGATGAATCCTCACATCAGATGCTGGAACCCTGTCCTGTAATTGGCGAAGCCACCTGAGAGAAGATCTCATGAAGAAAGAAGCAGCAGAAGCTGTCTTAACTGCCCATGTAGCTGCCAGGTGAGTGCGTTGGAGGGATTGTTCAATCCTCTTGTCCTCAGCTTTTAGTGCCTCCTCTGGGTCTGCAGGATTGGAGGAGGCAGAAATCATAGCAGCTACAGGTGCATCTATGGTAGGCACTTGTAAGGAACTGGTGAGCTCGGGCCCCATGGTGAATAAATGCCTCTCATTGGCCGACAACATTGTGGATGTACCTGGGGCTTCCATCTGTTTATGGATAACATTCAGGAATAGTCTAGGGACAGGGACCATTTCTGGTCTAACTGCAAGTTCATCGAAAAGTTGGTCAGGTGGAACCGTGCCATCCCCTTCTACTTCTCCAACATCAGCCCCGGGTCCCAACTTTGCTGTTTTCTTGGCTTTAAATAATAATGCTCTAAACTTCTGAGCATCAAATATGCCAGTAAAGGATGGCCTCTCTGGGACCATATTTTCATCTTCTGAGAAATCAGACTCCTTTTTCTTTTCCTTATGAGCTCTGTAGGAAACGGTAGGTAAAGAAGGGACAGGAGAGACCCTGTCTCTAAAGGAGTCATTTCCTCTATCATGAAAAGACCTGTCCACTGGCACCCGCTAGGTTAGCAAAAATATTCCCAGCCACAAATCCTAAGTGTTGGAAATGTAAAGATAAAATTGGTACTTACTTTCATATGTGGTGGACGTGCCCAAAAATAAAGAGATCCTGGGAAGAAATTAAAAATTGGATTGAGGAAGTGACAGAATGTGAGCTGGAGTGGGGACCAGAATTGTTCCTACTGGGAATGATTAAAGGAAATCTCTCCCCTAAAGACAAATACCTGATTACATACCTACTAACAGCTGCACGAATTGTTCTCGCTCAGAAATGGAAAGAACCCATCATGCCATCTATACAAAAAGTAACTAGGAAAACATTTGAATGTATAGAAATGGAAAAACTAACACTTAAATTACATGGAAAAGAAGACTCTGAAATGTATAAAATATGGGATAGATGGTATGACTGGGTGGAATGAAATACACATATACAAAAAGGGGGGAAAAAAGGAGAAGCACCGAGGGTGGAACGGCCATAGGAAAATCAGGGTAATCAATCTGAGTTAATGACACTGAAGATGACATAAGATAATAGATGATACCTAGGAGAATTATACAGAATATGATAACCCAAGTCAAATAAAAGGGAAGAACTGGTAATGAATAAGTTTATGTATAATTTAATTTTAAAGTTACAATGTATATCCAATCTGACAGTCAAACCAAGTGAAGAAAGCGCTTTGAGCATTACTTTGTATGTATGTATGTGTATGTTTGTGTGTTTTTAATATTTGTAAATAATTTTTTTTAAAAAAAGAAAAGACCTGTCCAGATCTGATTGGTCTGAGGCCTCAGAGTCTTCTAGTAGCTCAGAGAGCCTCTACAACTCCCCTTCTAATAGCTTTTGAAATGATGGCTTTCAGATGCGTTGGCACAGCCTCATCCTCATCCTCATCCTTTGGGTAGGATGTCTCAGCTACAGCTCTAGCCCTTTTAGGAGGTGGAGGGATAGATTCTTTCATGACTATGGAATCACCTTCATCCCTTCCATGTTCTCCCAAGGTAGATGAATCACCAATAGCAGAGGAATTATCAGGAGACCAAATAAGAAGGCGAGAAGTACCAGCAGAAGTAGAGAGCACTACTTCTAGATGCAAAACAGGGGGTTGCTCAGAAGGACCTGAATCCTCGGGGGGGGGGAGTGATTTGCCCTCCCCCCAGCCACATGGTGGCATTTCTCCAACCTTTTTCCAGATGCCTTTTGCTCCTTCTAGGCCTCAGGTTCTTCTCCGGAAGGTGCTTTAGGCTCAGGGGCCTTCCTCTTCTGCTTGCCCCTGGATCTGCCTCTGGAAGTGGAAGGGCTGGGTTCCCTTTCATGCTCTTTGTCAGCCATCCCACCTGGAGAATTAGCTAGGTACAAGAAAGGGCCAGAGGGAGAATGGAACCTGCTGGAAGGAGGGATGAGGAGTTATTAATCCAAGCACAAACATTTTAACCATTAAGGCCTTATCCAAATTAAAAACTAGGTCTCCTTATCTGGTAAACTGGCTAAGCAACCTAGATAGGCTACTCCTGGGCTGCAACCACACCCTGACAGTCACAAACCAGTTCTGGGACCTGCAAGCAGGTCTAGAGGTGCCAACACAATCTCCTCAGTGCTGGAGCTGGAAATGCAGCACTGGCACCATGATCGATAGTGCCCTCGGCTGGGGGCTATTTTTCCTCCGTCACTTGTTCCCCACCAGCTGGGACTGGGCCAATGCCCAATCTAGCAACTGCTTTGCACTGCTGCAAAGCCCTGATGATCTGCTGCTGCTGTAGCCACTGCTGCAGGCTGCTGTGCTGTGTGTTTTGCAGCCAAGGCAATCCCTTTATGCTTCCAAAGTGAAAGAGAAACCACAAGCATTTTCTGTTGATGCCACGCTGCTGCACCCATCAGCTGTTAACCCTTATCAGGCCGATCTCCTGGAGCCATCCCACATGGTCCTAGCTCAGCACACTGGGTTGGGGGCCCTTAGCACGATCTCCCAGCCCCGGGAGCCGAATAACCTCCACTCATTTGATTTAAGTTGTTTTCAAGCCTCTGAAGCACCTTTAAACATTTTTTCCTTTGTTTCCCAGCTCCACGTGTAATTAACATGGAGCTTTGCAATACTTGTCTTGTCTTGGCTAAGACTGAGTCGAAAACTGGGGAGTGGCCACAGCACAGGGTGGAGCTTGAATTTGGAGCAGACTCAGTCCTACAGGCATAAGCTGATAATACCCATCCTATCTGGACTCTCGTAACCACAGATATGAAAATACAACATTCTGATCCTTCCACTTCTGGCAGCTTCAACCATTGTTATTTGATACTGCTATAACATGTCTTTTATGTTGTTTCTCCATCTTCTTCTGGGTCTGCCCAGTGTTCTTTGACCTTCTCCTCTTTTTGTATATACCTTGTATGGTGTAAAATCCCCAGACATTTTCTGCAGGTGAGCAAACTGCTTAAGCTGCTGTCTTTATATATAGTTTAAAATTGGTTCTATTCCTATTATTTCTCTTATGATATTATTTTTGATTTTATCCCTTCTGATCACTTTGGCAACTTTCTTCAAACATCTCATTTCCATGGTGACCAACCCTCCATCATTTACCAGTGAGTAATTTCAGGTTCTCAGCCAACAAATAACATGGCATCATCTGTACACAAAAATGTGTGCACGTTTATGTCCCCAGTCAACAGTCCACCACAAACATTTGTCACACATTTATCCAGAAATACATCCAACAGCCAAACAGGCAGTTTGTGGCCTTGTCTTACTCCCTGCTTGGTTTTGCTAAGCATTCCATTTAGTCTATCATATAACTGTTAGTAAGTCAATACTTTCTTCCTATAGTTATCACAATCAGCAACCAACTTCAACATTATAGTTCTGCAAAGCATTCCATAATACTAGCCTAATCACTTTATAGTATGCTTTCTGTAAATCAACAAATGTACAACACATTGCAGGATCCAATCTGGATCACTCACAGAGACCAGAGTTTTTGCTTTCTGAACTTTCAGACTTGTGCTGGAGTCCATCCTGAGGGAACATCTCTGTGTGCTTTGGGCTGTTCTGTGTCTGATATTTATATGATGCCTGTTGTGTAGCTTTTTAGATGTAGATGGCTGACTATTAAATTGTTGGCTGTTGTTTCCTAGTGCTGCCAAGCCTTCACCTCCTAAGTACTTAATAAGCTGGTTTTAAATCAGCACTCCTGTTGATTGTTGACACACATACCCATTTCCCATGCTTCAATCACTTCCCTGGCTGTTTTTTTGTCTGCTTGTCCAACAATCTTAGTAGCTGCAAAATTGAATGTATGTCCTTGTTTATTGCAATGTGGACTACCAATGAGTTTGGTCTCCTCATCTGACTGCTCACTTGTGTCCTTGCAATCTGGTGGTTAGCTTCCTCCCCATCTGTCCTACATAGTCACAGGGACAATCCTACAACACATTTCCCTTCTTACATTGGCTCATTTCTGAGTGCATCAAAGAGCAACTATTTGATCTGGACACTTTTTGTTTGTGTTTAACTCCACTGCACTTTCCAATTT
The DNA here is from genome assembly GCA_009733165.1 of Naja naja. Classification (NCBI taxonomy): domain Eukaryota; kingdom Metazoa; phylum Chordata; class Lepidosauria; order Squamata; family Elapidae; genus Naja; species Naja naja. The sequence continues at coordinate 132,933,166 of CM019148.1, read as the reverse complement.
TGCTCATTATTACCTCTTACACCCTTTCAATCCTGCCAAATACCATTCCAAGCACACTTAAAAAGTCAGTCCTTATTAGCGGCTACAATATTCATTTTTGCACCCTTTTCTTGGTGTAGTGAACAGTAAGATCAGGCACACGTTCAGCAGCTGCTAGTCATAAGCAGAACACATCTACATTTCTCCAGTTAGACCATCTAGGTTTCTCTTTTTCAACATCTTCTATGGATTCATTACTTTTCCACTTCTTTTTTTCTGGGGCTCTAACTTTTCAGTTCACTCTTAAACATTTTATAACCATACACATACTGTATATGCCTTATTTATTTATTTATTTATTTATTTATTTATTTATTTATTTATTTGGTGTACGGTATATCATACATGGACTAGAAGTAAATCTATATTAACATTTCACTTAGATTAATAAAACACAAACAATATAAATGTTTAAAAGATCCATTTTCAAATACCAATGTGAAGGCCATCTAACCAATAAACCACACCATCCCCAATTATATGGGGAAAAAATATCAGATACTGGACCGGTATATGTCCTCAGCTTATAGCTGGTCAAAATGTGATCTACAATTTGAGATGAGATCCTGCAGTCACACTGATGGGACGATACTACACCCCATTTATACAGCGAGACACAGCAGATGTCATGTGAGGTAAGAATTCTATTCAGGATTGTGCACTGCTGGTCTGGTAACTCAAAGCCTGACACCTTTTTTTGTAAGGTCCTTTATATGTCTTTCTATAATTGGGTGTTCATTGAGACATTGCAACTGTCTCTAAAATGCTTCCTCCCTGGTTTCTTTCAAAGAATTTCACTTCTTTTATTTTTAATTCTGTTCATTCTGCTGAAGACTCCTTGTTTAGCCAGTTTCACCCACTTCCAACAATGTTACCAATGGCACTCTCTGTTTTACCCTCTTTTAATCTTAACCATTCCTTGCTCTCTTTGAGTATATTCACTGTAGCTACCTTTTTTTATATACAAACATCGGTATCTTTCTCTCATTGTTACAGCAATCATTGCCTTGCATTAATTTTTTTCACTTTCAGTCTCTTTCAGCATTTTCCTAAGCATTCTTTTTTCATATTCCCTCATTAGCTTACTCTGCCAAATTGGCATAATATAATTCTTTCCACTGTATTTCAAGCAGCTCCCACATCTTCTTTCTTTGTATTCTCTTTTCATTTATTCTGATGCAGCCTTCTAATTGTTTTTCATTCAGGATTCATATTTTCTTTCTTTCTTTCTTTTTTGCAGTCATTTTACTTTTATTCTCATTTATTTCACTATCCCTTTTCTCCCTATATCAAATAATGGTTTGTTCGTAATCAGAAACTTTTATCATTGTTATATGTTCCACTAATTCTACCAATATTTCATCATAAACATAGTAATAATGTTTTTGTTTTTCTATGTATTCCATTGCCATGTTTAGGAATAAAGAAACTTATACTTAACAAAGGTATTTTATAAGAAGATATTAACCAGAATTCACTATTCTTATTTTCTCTTAGAATTCCAAATGGCCCAGTCATTTTATCTGTACATTCTTCTACTATTCCCACTCATCATTGACATGACCTAATAGACATATTTTTTTTTCCTCTTACTGAATCACATTTATTCACAATAGTGCACAATTTTTCAAAAAGTTATATTCTGGTCTTCAGTTATTAGTATTCTGTACTGCAGCATAACATAACAAATATCACCAGCTTACTGCTTCCTTTTTTTTGTCATGTCAGTAAATGACATGAATTCAAACTTTCTGACATTTTCATCCTTTTATTCAGAATTAAACTTAAACTTTCGTTTCCCTGCATGTATTTCTCAATTTTCCCTAGTATCTAGTTGAAAATTGCCAAGATGCATGTTGTTTTACTATCACAGCTAGCGAGAGGCTTTTAAATGCAACTGAGACATACTGTTAGTAGCTTCATGACCATCCATGTATAGCATCTGCTTATAGAGAGAGAGAGCACGCGCACAGAAGATCAGTAAAAATGCACAGCCTATATTCCATCAAAAGCAGGGAGGAATTGCTAGCATGTTGCTTCATTTCATTTTATTCCCTTTTGGCAAAGAAGTGTGGATGACAAAGTTTTGTTGCTCCAGTTTATTTCCAGCAGAAAGGCAGCCTATCGATCAATCAATTAAATGAGTTGTGCTTTGCATCTGTTTGCATAGGCATCCAGTACCAATGGCAATGGCATTAAAACAACCTCTTCATGTCATGCACACAAATGCTGCAAACCTTTGGCTGCAGCAGTATGGAAATCCAATAATCCAACAATGCATACAACATCCCCACCCCACCCCAGTCCATGTCTGATTGGATTCTATTAAAAATAAAAGTTGATCCCACAAGCTTGAGATCTGAGGAGTCCTGTGTGGTCTCTGAACTTGGATGTTTTCTTTCCGCTACTCCTGCACTGCCAATTGACTAGCAATGATGATGTTATCTAGTTCGAGTAATGAAATGTCTGCAAGAAAACAGCCATGCTCAGAGGCCACCCAGGACCCCTCATTTCAACCCCGAGCTACAAATATTTTCCTTTATTGGGGTCTTGAGATCTGCCAGTCGACTGAGTTGAGTTGCTTGTAGAACTGATACAAGAAGTTTCACAAAGTAGCTGAAAGGTGACGTGGAAAAGGTCGCTTATGCATTTTCCTAAAGTGTTTCTTTCTGCTGTTTCTGATTTGCCCGAATGTTTCAAAGTCTTGCCCAGATGATGCAGCCTCAGCAGCAGCAGTACCATCAATAGCAGCCTGAAATTCCGTCCTAGGAAAGACATCCAGCTGATTGATTAAATCCACAGAGACATCATGGTGTAAAGAAACTATTCAGGCTATAATTCCCCCAGGATGAAAGATGCTCTGATGCCATGCACCAGGAGGGTTGTTCACCGCCACTGGCTCCCTCTGCTGCACAGGAACCATTTAGCGGGTGTTTCATGTGGGAATTGCCTGAGCTTTAGCAAACAGCATGGGCCCGAACCCATTCATTCATGGGCTTTATGCCAGTCTCTGGAGAAAACGGCACAGGACTTCCACTGTCTAACTGGTGTCTTCAAACTGCATTCCCCCCTCAACTCAGAATGTAAACGACTCCCTCTGTGCAGCAGCAGTAGTCGCCAAGAGCCATCATTTTAAACGGTGTTCTAATTCCTATGGCAACCACTTATTTTATGTGCTTATTTATTTATTTAGCAGAACTTTAGCTTCCAGGCAGTGAATCACACAATGCAAAAAGGCAGTTGCTAGGTGTGTAGGAGGGGAAGCGCATGTGTGAGATAGCTCTGAGGCAGTGAGTTCATGATTGCTTTAAAAGTGATGGAAAGATTATCTCTTGCCACCTGACATTGGCCGGTATTCAAACGATATCTGAAATATTTGCCATCCAACCAGCCATGGCTGATAAATTTGATTCAACTAAATCTCTCTCCCTCCACCACCACCCCCACTCTCACATACACACAAATCTATATTTGCTTTAAGATTATGTTCTTGCCACATTTTCTTCCCATGCATGTTCCTCAGTCCTAATGAGATCCATTTACATGAACCAATAATTTGCTCTCCTGACTTAGAAAGGAACTTGCTGATAAACCCATGGTAAACATGGGCACATCTTAAAAAAAAAAAAAACTCTCGGCTGCTACCACTTTTCTTCCAATCCTCCTACCTAATATGGGGAGGCGATGAAGAAAAGTCACTTTAATTTTCTATTTTGGAATGGATCTGAACACAAATCATGCAGTGTCCTCTGAAGATCTAGAGAACTTTATTGGTAGAGGGTCCATGACAGAACTTTCTACTGCTGCCTTTTGCAAGCTTTCCCAGATCTTTCCTCCATTCACCTTAGGGATTGGTGTTCTTTATTTTAGCTCCATCTTTCATTGAGACTCCAGGTTGCTAACATTTTCTCAGAGCAGCAGAATGATGTAACCTTATAACTAAGAAGCAACCTAGAACTAAGGAGAAATCTCCTAACGATGAGAACAATTAACCAGTGGAATGTCTTGCCTTCAGAAGTTGTGAGTGCTCCATCACTGGAGGCTTTTAAGAAGAGGTTGGACAACTATATGTCCAAAATGGGTCTCCTGCCTGTGCAGGGTTTGGACTAGAAGACCTCCAAGGTCCCTTCCAACTCTGTTATTCTGTTATTCTGATGTCCTGCTGATCTACCATTTCCCCTAAGCTACCTTCTCAGCTAGTTGGCACTATAAGATGCAGAGAGGGCAAAAGTGAAGGTAGAGTGTAAATGTATCGGGGGCTCATTTCCTTCTTCTCTCTCCCTCCCCTTTGGCCTCTTACACACACTGCCTCAGGCACATGTAATTGAATGTGAGGTGAACCTCCATGCTGTTCAATGAGTCATTTTACTGGCCAGGTTTTAGAAAGAGAATTGACAGTGAGGCCCCAAATTATTTCGTTAATCGTGGTCCCTCCTGGGACAAGAGTGCTGCAGCATGTGGAGGGATGAAAATTGCAATACTAGGCCTGTCCCATCTTATCATTAGGATGCAGAAGAGGAGGAGAACATGGAGGGGGTGTTTCTCTGATGAGTGAAAACAGGTCTCTTCCTCTGGGAGAAGAGCACATGCTTTCAGAAAGAAAATGATGGCTCTATTTTAAAGGGCCCTTTACTATATTTTAGAAATAAATATATAGAATACTCTATTCATATTGTCATATAGAATTACAGTATAAGACTCTTTCTCTGTCTCATTTTCTCTCTATCCTTCCCCTCCGCTTTCCTTCCTGGGTACTATATATTTAAAATCCCAAATATCAAAGTATTCTTATCAATTGCATGTCATGGGCAAAACAAACTTAAAAGTTCAGAATTGGGGTTAATGGCTGCCTTGGGAAGAAGTTGGAACACTTTTCTGGGGTGGTCTCAGGAAGGTGCAATGGGTCCTGGGATCTTCCATTGTTCCCCTCTACATTTCAAGATGTGTTTCTGCTGTTTGGATCAGAATGGTTATATGGTCCTAGGATAATACATAGGAATAAGTCATTTGCTGGAATTCTGAGGGCAGAGAAATTGCTGCAAATCTTTACTGCCCATTGATTTTTCTCCTGCAATAGCCCTCAGCTATTTGTGATGTTTTTCTTCTCTTGCCCTATCAGGAAAAGCACAAGGCTGGCTGGGATTCAGAGATACCAGGATTCATAAATTCCAATTTTGCCATGCATCTGAGTCATTTCAAATAAGTGACTCACTTTCAATCAAACTTAGAGGTTATTACAAGGATCAGAAAGTCTATCCTGAGTGACCTGAAGTAAAAGTAAAAGAATGGAATGCAAATAAAATGAACAAAATGAGAATGAGCCTGCCTGAGGGAAAGATCTATCACCTTGCATATAATTGGCCAAATGCACTTGTTTCTTTTATAATCAGTTAATTTTAATATGTTTACTTCAATATGCCACTGTGTCTATATTTGCCCGGTTACTAAAACCTTTGCTTAAAGGAAGATGTAAAACAGTTCAAGTGTTAAGTTGTAAAGGCTTTAAAATTCCAAGAATTATTGCCCAAAGGAACATGCTCTGTCGTTCCATTAACTGTTAACAATTTGCAGTTAGCTATAGTAATTGATCTGTAGTATTATCTAGTCAGATGAAAGAGATATTGAGGTATTTTTAACTATTGTATTTATTATTGTATAAGGGGCTGATGGTAGAGGTATGTCTACCATACAATGGACTATGTTTTAGTAGTTTAGATTAAACAGGTCTGAATTTGTATGTCAGGATGAACATAGATTTGACAGAGCTGTTAATAGTCAAGAAACTGGAGGGATCAAGGGTTTGATTCAGAAATAGGACAAGTTTTCTGACATTCTCATTAACTATGTTCAGATACTTGTTATGGCACTGTGCAACACAATAATCAACAATAACAAGAACCAGTGCAGCATAATGTTGGACTAGGAGTGGGGTGAGCCAAATTCTAGTCCATCAGTACACTGAGAAATCATGCACCAGAGACAAATTCCTTGTGTAGGATCCAATCTGGGTTAGTCACCAGAACCAGAGGTTTAGTCTTCCAGCCTTTTGGACTCTTGCTGGAGCCCATCCTCAGGGAACTCATGCAGGTGATATGGATATGTCTGAAATGTTGACAAAATGTTTCTGAATAGAGATAAAGGCACAAGCCAATGGCTTCAGAGAAGCAGATACAAATTTCTAAGCATGGTGGTTTTACAGAAGGCTGATTGGAAATGTTTGCCCCATTTTACAACTTTCTTTTGACAGTTGTTAAATGAATCACAGGAATTGTTAGGGTAGTCATATGGCTATTAAGTGAATCCGGCTTCCCCATTGACTTTGGTGGGTCAGAAGTTCACAAAAGGGGATCACATGACCCCAGGACACAGCAATCTGTCATAAATATGAATCAACTGCCCAGCATCTGAATTTTGATCACGTGACCACAGGCCTGCTACAACGGTCATTAGTGTGAAAAATGGCCATAATTCACTTTTTTCAGTGCCTTTGAACAGTCACTAAATATATTGTTCTAAGTTGAGGACTACCTGTACTTCTATTGTAATCGAAATGCATTTATTTTATTTTGTTCATGGACTGGAAAAAGATACTTAAAGGTTATCATCCCACACTTTCAATATTCTTTATTGTGATTTTTCATTTCAAATTAATCAAACATTATTGTCAATGCACAACATGTGTACAATGAAATTGAAAATTGTTTTTTTGGGGAGGGGATTTTGTCTTCATGTGTTTTAACCCTGCGATCCACTCCACTTGCTTTCAGAATCCACTCCATACTTACTTTGTGGTTAGCATTTATTTTAATCTTTCATTTTCATTGCTCTCATTACTTCCAATGAGTTTTCAGTCGGCTTTGACTGGTATTCTAGTCATTCATTGAATTATATCCCCTTTACAATAATGGGAACTTGGCATAGGACAGGGGTGTCACACTGGTGCCCACAGGCCAGATGCGTTATGCACAGGCCACGCCCATCCGAGTTCCTCAAAGGGAAAACGTCATGAAACATCACATGATGGCAATGTGACACGGCATGTTTGACACCGGTGGACTAGGAGATACCTATCATGATTAGCTTTTACATTAGAATATCAAAATGTCATGATTGTCACACTACTACAGTATCAAAAATGGGGATGGGAACCTGATCAGCATCAATGGGGATTTAAGAAGATGTGCCATCATTTTTGAAGCTCACGAAGTTCATTGTGATACTTAGGCAGGGTTTCTGAGTTTGGCTGTGATTGATACAGAGAGCTTTAGATGTTTCTGTTCCAATGACAATCGTGAAAAGAGGGTTTGCAGTTGCCTTTGCTAGCACTGATGCCCACAAGTGACATACCAAATGACCTTCTATAGAACATAATTACTCCACAGGAAAATTCCAATACAAATAATTGGCACAAAAGCTCAAAGAAAGACTTTTTGTAAACATCTAATAAGGTTAAGCAGATCTTGGAAGAATCATTAGCTGCAGCAAAGATTTGAGCAAAGATTTGAGCAATGGTTACTTGGAAAGCCCTGGAACACCCCACTTTTGAGGGGAAGAAGGAAGCAGCTGCATTACTTTATTCCACCCATAAAAAGTAGCCGATGACAAAGCAGTCAGTTGAGGCATTATAACCCCAACCAGCTGTTTCACGGCATTGAGACAAAGTGATACATTTCTGTAAGGCTATGTACCTTATTGAAGCAGATTGGATGCAATCCATAATACAATTTAAAAAAATACTGTATGTACAACCTTCTTGCATTTTATTTCATGTTTTGGTATACTAAATGGGTGTTGTCAGAAACTGGAAAACAATGCAACTGTTCCAAAATCAGATCCTGGAAGTCCTTGCAAACCATGCAAATTTTCATTATAAGTTCATTTGGATTGGCTCAGCAAGAATCCCATAGACTGCCGTAATTGTTGTAAACTGAATCTAGATTTACTCTGCCTGCTCTCTGTAATTGTATCTTGGAGCTCACTGTGCTACAGCCATTAGGCCCATGAAAATTAGCTTTCATTGCCAAGATAAATGATTGGCTTCTGATGGCCCAGGAAAGAGCCACAGGTAGGAAGAGAAGAAGTCTTTCCATACCAGGCCAAATGTTAGCAGCAAACTCCAGTTGATAGACATTAGCACCAAAGCACTTTAGAACGTGCTGGGGATTTTTTTTCCTTCTATGGTCCCCCTTTATTTCTCATTTTAGTAGTTTGTGTTCTTGCTAAATGCTTACAGTGGGGATTATTTTGCTTTGCTCAGAACATGACTAAAAATGTATTTAAGCTGAACGTGCAAATGGTATGGATATGCCAGAAAAGGGAGGGAGGGAAGGGGAAAACATGCAATCATTCAATATTGGCTGATGTAACCACTTTCTGAGTATCTCATATTCTGAAACTGATTTCTTTCCTGCAGTAAAGCTGCAAATCTGGTTTCCTCAACCAAAATGTGTTTTAAAAGCAGTAACTCCGTTGGATTCCATTCCCTTCCTTATTGATTTCTGTTATGTTTGCATGAAGAGTCAAATGCGGGGAACTTCAGTAAAGAGTTTATTCAGTGACTACAGCTCGAATGGACCCGAGTTGGCTGGGCTACGGCTGCTTCTTATAGCCAGCAGCCATAGTTGCCAGCCAATGGGAGTGCAGGGTTTCTTCCCGTACTATTTAAACTAATACCTTTTAACATTTTACAAGAACAGTTCAAATAAACCAATAACATTCAAACCTACATACATAAGACCCCTCCCCACTAGGTTCAGTCCATACCAAACCCAAACCTATCTAATGTATTTTTTTAAATAGGTGGGGCTCTTACGTGTACGTTGAGACCTTCGTGATTCAGAAGTTTTAACGTTCTCACCCAATGAGAGAGGAAATGTGTCTGCTGACATTCCCCTGCTGGGACTTCTTGTGAAAGGAGACCCTGTTAGACTGTTAGAATCAGGTCTCTCCTCCCAACCCATCTCCATTCCAATGTCAGCATCCAAGTCAGATAGTGATGTGCAATCTTCCACTTCTAAGGATGGATCTTGGCATTGTGACAGGGTTCAGGATGGTTCCTGTCGTAATGGCTCGTTACACATGGTGTTGATTCTTGCTTGCTGATTTTCCTCTTGTTCCTCCCCTTCCCCCCTAGAAGTGACATCAGGTGAGGGAACCAGAGAGAGACAGGGACGATGTTCCTGAGGGAACCTGGATCTAAGTTGATCAATGTGCCTGCTCCAGAGGAGTCCATCCTCTGTTTGTACCCTGTAAGAACGAGGGCCAGTGATGTGAGTTATTTCAGCAGGAATCCACAGAGGCTCACCTATAAGGTTCTTAGCATACACAGAATCACCCACACTGAAAGTACAAACTTTGGAAGTGGAATCTAGTGGTGCGTTGGGTGCGTAAGTGGGATGAAGGCGGTCAAGGGAAGACCTAAGTTTCCTACCCATCAACAACTCTGCTGGGATAAGTTAGTAGATGGGCTAGGAGTGATGTGCTGAACACTAAGAAGTTTTTCAAGCTTCTCAATGATGTCCCCAGGACCCAGTTGCTGGAGCTTCTCTTTGGAAAATCATACCATGCATTCAGCCTGGCCATTAGCCGAAGAGTGCCCAGGGGCAGTAAGGGCATGTCTGATACCCTGTTGTGCTAGAAAGGATTCAAAAATGTTAGATGTAAATTGAGGGCCATTGTCAGAGACAAGAACATCAGGTAACCCATGGGTTACAAACAGTTTTCTGAGCTGCTTGATGACAGCATCAGTTGTGGTGGATGTCATGGGAAATACCTCGAGCCATTTGGAATATGCATCTACTATAACCAGAAAAGTGTGCCCTCTAGTAGGACCTGCGAAATCAATGTGGATCCTAGACCACGGGCCCCTAGGACATTCCCATTCCTGTGTGGGGGCAAGAGGTGGGGCAGGCCTGACTACCTGGCAATTGGGACAAGATGCAACCCAGTTTTCAACCATTTTGTCAATACCTGGCCACCATACATAACTCCTGGCCAATCCCTTCATCCTTACAATACCAGGATGACCCTCATGTAACATTTCCAAAACCTCTCTTTGCAGTTTTGCAGGAATAACCACCCTGTTACCCCACAAAATACATCCTCTTAATACAGATAATTCAGTTTGCCTGGACTTAAAAGGTTGGGCAAGGTGAGGTAGATCTTGAAGAGGCCAACCTTTCTTAATCCAGCCTATAACAGGAGCCAACACAGTGTCTTTGGCAGTCTCTCTGGCAATTTCAGCAGCATGAACTGGAAGCTTAGCAACAGTTTCTAGGAAAAAGGTGTGTGTTTCAGGTTCAAAGTCCTCCTTGTGGCAAGGCAGTGGGCAATGACTCAGTGCATCAGCATGTCCAATGTCCTTGCCAGGCCTGTGAATCAGTTTGTATGAATAAGCTGCAAGAAATTCAGTCCACCTCAGCATTCTTGGTGACAGGATAGTAGGTGTAGGTTTGTCTCCTGCCACAATGCCTAACAAAGGTTTGTGATCTGTAACAATGGTAAATGTCCTGCCATACAGATATTCATGAAATTTCTTGACAGCTGCAACAACTGCCAATGCCTCTTTGTCCAGTTGGCTATAATTTCTCTGCTTTGGTCAAAGTGTGAGAGTAAAATGCAATAGGGGCTTCCCTTCCACTGGGAAGCCTGTGGCTCAAACCCCCCACTCCAAAGGGGATGCATCACAAGTCAGTACAACAGGCAAATTCTCAGAGAATTGTATCAATACAGCATCAGATGTGATTAGTCTCTTAATACTGTTAAATGCTGATTGTTCCTTCCTCCCCAGATCCAAACAGCTTTCTTATCAAGCAATCTGTGCAAAGGTTCAGCAATGGATGCCTTTTGAGGTAGAAACATGTGATAAAGTTAATAGTCCAAGGAAGGCTTGCAAATCTGTTTTGCATTTAGGTTTAGGGGCTTCTTTGATTGCTTTAACCTTGGCATCAGTAGGGTGGATGCCATACTTGTCAATCATGTAGGCCAGGAACTCAACCCTGTCTGTTTTAAGTGTGCATTTTTCTTCCTTGACTTTTAACCCCATTTTTCTGAATCTGGTAAGGACTTCTCTGAGTCTTTCTTGAAGCTGAGTGTCATTTTCAGCAGAGATTAACACATCATCAAAGTAAGGCACTACCCCTGGCAGTCCTTGAAGCATTCTTTCCATAAGACTTTGAAAAATGCCTGGTGCCACGCTTACTCCAAATTGTAACCTTTTACATTTGAAGGCATCTCTGTGAATCACAATGGTTTGGGCCTCTGCAGTGGCATCATCAACTGTTAGTTGTTGATATGCCTGGGCCAAGTCCAATTTGGTAAAGACTGTACCCCTGCCAAGTGAATGTAACAGATGATGCACAACTGGCACTGGATATGCTCTCTGCTGCAGCGCATGTTTCAGTGTCCCCTTATAGTCTCTACAAATTCTTACTGACCCATCAGCCTTGACTGGTGTGACTATGGGTGTTTCCCATCTGGAGTGATCAGTGGGCTCTAAAACCCCTTGAGCAATTAATTTGTCTAATTGTGCATCAATTTTTTTCCTTTAAAGCAAATGGAACCCTCCTGGGCTTTAAACGAATTGGGGCACTTGGGATCTAGGTTGAAAGTGATAGGGGTCCCCATATACTTGCCCAGTCCTTCGCTGAAGACCTCTGGAAACTCAGACTTCAAGGCCTCCTCCCATTCAGAGTTGCTCACGTGATTGATGCCAGTCACCTGATGCCTAGTGGCTTGAACCACTCAAGTCCCAGCAAGCTTGGGCAATCCTTGTCCACGATGGTCAGGGGCAAACGTTTGGTGTGGCCTTTAAACTGCATGTTGAAATCTCTTGCTCCAACTACTGGAATCTTGTTCCCTTGGTAGTCTTTAAGAGTCAGTGCTTGCTTCTGGAAATGTTTCTTCTGAATGTTGGGAAGTAGCCTGTGAATAGTGTCCCATGACACCATAGATAAATAAGAGCCTGAGTCCACTTCCATTTGGCAAGGCCTTCCTTCAATGAACACCTTCATGTGTACTTTTCTGCTTCTCAAGGGTGAAGAATGACCAATGGTGATTGTTTGGTGAGTTTCATTCTTCCCATTTGCTTCTGAATTGCCCCATCTTTTCAATGAAGTTGTTGGGCTTAAAATCCTTTTCAGGAAATTTCTTCCTACTAGGTGGAGTTCTGGATGATTTGCAGACTCTGGCTAGGTGACCCCTTTTCTCACAACGTAGGCAGATGGTGTCTAAGAACTTGCATTCAGTGCGGGGATGTCCCCCACAGCCTCTGCAATAAAATTCTTGCCTCTTTCTCCCAGGGTCTTTCCTTTTCTTCTCCATTCTGAGTCTAAAAATCCCTTCCTCCACCTCACTGCAATCTGAATCAGAGTCTATTTGTTCGCAATGGGCTGTTGTGGATTTTTCCACATCAGAATGTTTTGAGGCCTAGCTTGAGGCCTTGTTAATCTTTTTCATGGCGCTGCTGAGGACTTGGTGGCTTCCACTGAAACAGCTTCTTCAATGGCCTCCTTAAACGTGATCTTAGGTTTCATTAACAGTTTGCTTTGTAAGACTTTATCTTTGAGGCCTAAGACAAACTGATCACGCATGGCCTCTTCTAAGTTGGTAAAGTCACAAGCACCCCCAATGTCCCTTAAACTTGCCATGAAGTCATTAACATTCTCGCTTTCCCTTGATCCCCGGTAAAACTTCGTGTCTCTTAATGAGGCACGATACTTGTGGCGCGTAATGGGTTCTTAAAAGCTTCTCCAAATCAGGCCATTCCATTACCTTCAGTTCTGCAGCTCCGCTAACGCCATCTTGAAGACTGCCGGATCAAGCGTGAGAAATACCGCCTCTTCCGCTCGGTCATGTAGGTCGTTCCTTCCAGGTACATCTGGAAGCGATCCGATATGATTCCCAGTCCTCCGCCGATCGAACGGGTTGGGGGGTTCAGAGCAGCCATCTCGCTTCTTCTCTGTTCAATTCCTTCCGCATTGTCTCTTCTTTAAGGAAATTTATTTGTTTATTTATTTATTTATTTATTTATTAATTCGATTATATGCTACCCTCCCAAGGGACCAATGCTCTACAACTAAAAATAGAATACAACAATAAGTTACTTAAAATATATTAAATTAAAGCCGAATTAATATTAGTATTATTATTAAAACCCCAAAATTACATGGAACATAATCTCAAGGGTCAACACTGCCCAGATTGTAAAAACAGCCAAAAACAGGAAATCCCATCCTCGTCGCCAGTGTTATGTTTGCATGAAGAGTCAAACGCGGGGAACTTCAGTGAAGAGTTTATTATGATCATAGCCTGAATGGACCTTAAGTTGAGCTACATGCTGTTTCTATAGCCAGCAGCCATAGTTGCCACAATGGGAGTGCAGTTTCTTCTCCACTATTTAAACCAATACCTTTTAACATTTTACAAGAACAGTTCAAATAAACCAATAACATTCAAACCTACATACAACAATTTCCCTCACCCAGCTGTTATGGTTTCTATGCTGAATCCAAGGGCTCTCCTGAAGAGAAACATGGCTGTTATGAGAATGATATAACTTTGCCAGTGTCTTTCATGTAATACTGATGCAGCCTCTTGATTTTCAATGTACAGTGCTATTTTTAAAGGCTTTTCTAAAAAAGGTTTGAATGGGTTTTTTTACTATAAAAAGGTCTTTTTGTTCATATTCCAAACTTCAGATAGAACTGGACAGACTTTACTTTATGAAGTCAGCAAATCATTGGCATCCCCAGAAATGGGGAAGGATAGAAGGGAACAGGAGAGGTCCAAGTAATACAGTATTGTGTAATTACAACAACTCAAGCCCTGTCCCTTTTCTATATGGTTGTGAACTTGCCCCTGCAGCCTAAAGAAGGGATTTCAAAAGCTAATAAAATCAATGTGAGCCTGAACTAAACACAAAAGAATCAAATAAATTAGTAGAAGTACAATAAAACAAAATTTTTGGGAAAAAACAAAAACAAAAATCCAACGCCTACACCCCGCCCTGACGACAGCAGATCGCACTTGCCATTTGATGGGCTCCATCCCTCTCTGGGTTCCCTAGGCCCACTGGCAAAACCAGGTCTTCAGTGCTTTTCGGAAGAGTGCTAGAGTGGGGGCCATTCTAATCTCTGGGGGAATGATATTCCAGAGAGAGGGAGCCACCATGGAGAAGGCCCTTCTTCTGGGTCCCACCAGGTATATCTCCCTCAGGGGTGAGACTCACAACATTCCCTGCCTCCTCGCTTTAATGGGTCATCGAATTACTTATATCGTAACAAAGGCAGAATAAAAATCAAACAAATAAATATAACTATAAATATAACAATAAAGCTGAGGATCCCCTTGAATGACAAGGACTGAATTCTAAATCAAGCATTTGGTATTAGTTTGGTTAAAGAGAATATCAGCTGGAAACCAAGCTACAAAGCCAATTTGGTGCCTGTTTAGTTTCTCTGAAGAAACTTATTGGGAGAAAAGAGGTACCATTTTTATGGCATGTACAGTTAAAATGTTTCCCTTTTGCTTCCTCTCTTCTCTGCTGAAAAATAATAAGAGCAGGAAGGAATAATAAGATGGGATAGTAGAAAAATAAGACCAAACCCCACTCCCTTTTAGTACTGATGATGTTACCTAGTTTGGTAATGAAACGTCTGAAAGAAAATCACAACACTCAGAGAGCATCAAAGACCCAACTGCATAGAATATCTGTTCTTCCTGTTGCTTCTGCATCCAACCGATTGAACATCCCAGTAGCACACCACACAACACAATCATAGAATATTGTCCTAAAGGTGTTTTTTTTCAAGATGCAACTGGACTTTCTGGTTCTGAAAAAGCTTCTTGGATGAGAAGCAAAATGTCTTCAAAGAAAAACCAGAAAGTCCAGTTGCCTCTTGAAAAAGCACCTTTGGGACAACCATGACCTGGATGAGTGAGAATCTCCATAGATATAGAATATTGTGTTGTCATAGCTTGAATGAATTATTTTTTAAAGCCTTGTTTTTTTTAAAGTAGCCTGTGATCCCTTTCCCTAGCAATGTATAGCATCTAGCATATTTTGTCTGTTTATTTGTTTGTCACATTTTTATCCTGCCACTACCCTTTTGGCCCAAACATCATTAGGTATAATAAAATAGTAATGAGCACAGGCTTTAATATCAATGTTGACTGGGTAATGCATTGAACTCACTGTCATCTGTTAAAAGCTCCATCTCTGGAGGGTTTTTAAGAAGAGACTGGACAGCCACTTGTCTGAAATGCTTGAGCACAGAGTTGGACTAGAAGACCTCCAAGGCAATGATGGTATGCTACCAGTTTGGACCAGTTGAGTCGAACCGGTAGTAAAAAAAGCCTCCCATATCAGCTGAGAGGAGAAAGAAGGGAAAAGCGCCAGATCGGCCCTCCCACCCGCCCTTGTGCTTTTCTCTTCTTCATCCTCTCAGCTGATTGGCTCTGCAGGCCTCAGCTGGTGTGGGGAAAGCTGCATGAGTGATAGGTGTGTGCGTGTTAGGTGCATGTGCACGCACACGCTATCACTGAACCGGTAGTGGAACAGGTAGGATCCCACTGCTGCTCCAAGGTTCCTTCCAACTCTGTTATTCTATGTTCTAGTGGGAGAAGTCAGTTAAATCAGGTAGATATAAGAGCTGATATTTGTCACACAGATATCCATTAGAAATCACAATACCATCATACAAATGACAGGACTTATGCAGCTTCTGTTAGCGGCACATGATCCAATGGATGCAAATATCATAACATTCGTTTAGACAGAGATATAATAATGCAAATGATTTTCCTCCATGCCTTCCCTCATGTAGATGCCCAGGACTATAAATCACATCCAATGGTTTCATCTACAGATTTCAGCTGAGCTGGTAGTGCCTCCTTTGTCAAGCCCCATCTTTCTCACTCAATGATCCCTCACAAGAAGAAAAAGCTAGTTTGCAAAAGCAGACCAGCAAGCTTACTTTAATTCAAAACATTATTCCTTTTCTTTCTTTGGCTTACAGAGGAACCCATCCTATTTTCTTCTAAAATAACTCCAAAACTGTCAAGCAAGCAATTACTGACAATTGCGGATCTTTAAAAGGAGGGGGGGAATACCTCCCTTAAAAGCAGATAGATCCAGAGAAGCTGTGGCAAAAACATCAGTAGGAAACAGTTCTGTTTGTTTCTGAAAAACTGCATGGCAAAGACTGAGCCAGGGGCTTAGCGTGATCCTGGAAAAGTAATTGTCAACATATCTTGATCTGAAAGAAAGTGATAAAGTCATGTTCTTATCACAGGTATACTCAGTTGTATTAATAAGTCAAGAAAACTAACAATATTAGTTACCCCTGTAAGTATTTAACGTATAAGAAAATCTTCATAACCTA
Organism: Naja naja; assembly: GCA_009733165.1. Taxonomy (NCBI): domain Eukaryota; kingdom Metazoa; phylum Chordata; class Lepidosauria; order Squamata; family Elapidae; genus Naja; species Naja naja. Next base: position 132,916,745 of record CM019148.1, on the reverse strand, counting down.
ATATAATGCTCAGTGTCCCATACTTTATTTTCTCAAGTGATTTCTCAAGAATTCTCAAGACCTCTTCTCAAAACCAACTCTAGAACAGGGATGTCAAACTCACACATCATGGCAGTGTCACATCACATATTGGAACTTTTTTCCCCTTCACTAAACCAGGCATGGGCGTGGCCAGCATGTGAAGCATCCAGCCCACAGCCTGGAGTTTGACAACCCTGTTCTAGAGCTGGTTTTGAGAAGAGGTCTTCAGAATTCTTTTGTTATCACAAAACATCGAGAATCCAACCCTAGACTTATTTCCTTCAGTGAAAGTCATACTGAAATTTCTGGTTCTTACTTTGAAGGAACCATGTTTACCTAAACTAAATAAACTTTGATGAATCCTTCAGCTCAATTGGGACTAGAATCCTATGGTCCCTGGTAGTAGAGTAACCTTGAATGCATCTAACAAAACTTGACATATGTTAGTCAATATGGCATATGCTGTATTCATTAATAAGTCATTATTTATAAGAAAAGGTATATATAGTATATATATAGTATATATAGTATATATAGTATAGTATATATAGTGGCAAAGGTATAGAGTTACTATTTTTACCCACTTAGATAGCATTCAGATGTAGAAATGTAATCCAACTCATAATTTAGTTTTATTAAATTTACCAAAATCACAGGACTTGATGGTTTATTTTATTAAATTCTTCATTCATTCATGTGTTCCTTACAAAAATATTTCAAAGAATTTTTTAGGTAAAATGCTCCTGATAGCAATATATGCACCAAGTGAGAATCAAGAAGAATTCTATAAGAAATTATATCAAAAAGTGATTGAATTAGACTATGCAAATATCTTTCTGATGGGAGATTTTAATGGGATAATTAATGACCAGCTTGATTACAAATCTGAAAGAACCAAAAAGAAAATTAGAAAAAAGCTACCCAAGTCCTTCTTTCAAATGATAGAAGAAATGAATATTAAAGACATATGGAGAGAGAAATATTGGAAATAAAGAATTTACTTTTTATTCAAATAGACATGAATCATGGTCAAGAATAGATATGGTATGGGCATCTGCAGATATGCTCCCGATATACAGAAAATTCAAATTGAAAGTGGGACCTGGCGGATCACAATCCATTGACAGTTGCCTGGAAAGGACAGAGGAGAAGATCTAGATGGACATTAAATAATATGATTTTGAAAGAAGAAGAATTTAAAAAGAGAATTGAGACAGAATTTATCTTTTTTTCAAGGAAAATAGAAAAGAAGATACATCACTACAAACTCGTTGGGATGCGATGAAGGCTTATACAAGAGGTTTGATAATTGACTATATAAGGAAAAGAAATATTAAACGGAAGAAGACACTCAAAATTTTGGAAGATGATTTCAGGAAATTGGAAGAAGAATTACAACAATCACCGCAAGGGAAAGATATTAAAAGGAAAATGGATGTGATTAAACATAAAATGGCTTTAATAGACAAGGAAGAAATCGCTCAAAAGATTAAAGGCGCTAAACAAAATTACTTTGAAAACGGTAATAAGCCAGGAAGGTGGTTAGCGTATAAAATTAGAAAGGAAAGAGAAATAAAGAAAATTAGCCAATTAATAGATGGAAAAGGGAATATACAGCATGGGAACGATGAAAAGAAAAAAATTATTCGAGACTACTATGAAAACTGTACTCTCAAGAAGATATTCTAGAAGAAAAATTGAACAGTATTTACAAAAGACAAGACTACCACAGATACCTGAAGATATTGAGACAATGTTAGAAGGGAACATAACCATGACGGAATTAACAGAAGCCTTGAAGAAACAAAATACAGGAAAAGCACCAGGCCCAGATGGTCTACCGCGGAATTTTACAGGACCTTCCAGGAAGTGTTAAGCACTCCCCTTCTAGAAGTGATGAATGAAGTCTTATTAAAAAGAGAATACCTGAGACATGGTTGGAAGCTTATATTACCCTAATACCTAAAGAAGAAATGGATCTACAACAAGTTAAAAATTATAGACCTATCTCATTGTTGAATTCAGATTATAAAATTTTTGCTTCAATCTTGGCAGAAAGAATGAAAAGATACTTAAATGAATTTATCCACACGGATCAAAATGGATTTTTGCCAAAACGACAAATTAAGCAAAATGTGAGAATAATTTTAGATACTTTGGAGTATTATGAAGCACACCCTGAAAAACAGATGGCACTGATGTTTTTAGACGCTCAAAAGCATTTGACAATGTGAACTGGCGGTTTATGATATTGCAAATGATGCAAATGGGCTTTGGAAAAACTTTATACAAGCTATTGAGGCAATATATAATAATCAAACAGCAAGGATATTGGTAAATGGAGAGCTGACAGAATCTATAGGGATAAGAAAAGGAACCAGACAAGGTTGTCCTCTGTCGCCCCTACTGTTTGTTTTAACACTAGAAGTACTGAATAGAGCTATCAGAGAAGATGAAGAAATAAAAGGAATGAAAATTAAAAAAGAAGAATATAAACTACAGGTGTTTGCAGATGATTTGGTATTCATACTAGAGGATCCACTTAAATCAGCACCTAAGTTGATAGAACAAATAGAAGAATATGGAATGGTGGCAGGTTTAAAATTAATAAAGACAAAACAAAGATCCTAACAAAGAATGTGTTAGCAAAACGCAAGAAAGATTTAGAAGATTTATTAGAGATTCAGATTGCAAATAAAGTTAAATATTTGGGAATAAATATAACACCAAGATGCAGTACATTGAAAGAAGATAATTATATAAAACTCAAACAGCAGATAGCGACAGATCTTGAAAGATGGGAAAATATGCAATTATCTCTTATTGGCAGAATATCGACAGTTAAGATGAATGTTTTACCCAGAATCTTATATTTATTTCAGACAATTCCAATTAGACTTGGGAAAGAATACTTTGAAGATTTAAATAAAATCACATCAAAATTCATATGGCAGGGCAAAAAGCCAAGAATCAAATTTAAGCTACTACAAGATGCAAGGTCAAGAGGGGGATTCGCACTACCAAATTGGGAATTGTATTATCAAGCTGCAAGCTTGATGTGGGTGAAAGATTGGATAACATTGAGAAACAATAGATTGTTAACTTTAGAGGGTCATGATCTATTATTAGGATGGCATGCTTTCTTATGGTATAAGGGAACTAAAAAACAAGGATATTTTAGAAGACACTATGTTCGAGAAGCTTTGTTTTTAAATTGGGAAAAAACCAGGAAACAACATTATATACAAATTCCATTATGGGTATCTACTATTGAAGCTTTTTCATATGCAATAATATACAAGAAGGAACAAACAGTTAGATATGAAGAGATTTTAAATGAAAAGGGTGAACTCAAATCAATGCAAACACTACAAGAACAAGGTATAAAAATGAATTGGTTTTCATATTTGCAAGTACAATCTAGATATGATGAGGATGTTAAGACTGAAGGGATTTATAAAAAGCAAACTGAATTAGACAAAATCTTGATGGGCACGAACGAAAAAATGATTAAAAACTTTATGGTTATCTATTAGAAGTTAGAATGGAAGAGGAGCAGGTTAAGGAAACAATGATTGCTTGGGGAAAAATTTTGGTTATGGGATAGATTTAGAGAGATGGCAAACACTGTGGGATCAGAATTATAAAATGACAATGTCAACTGCATATAAAGAAAATTTGTATAAGATGTTTTACAGGTGGCACCTATCCCGAGAAGGATTGCAAGAATGTTCAAGGACAAATCGGATAAGTGTTGGAAATGCCATCAGATACCTGGCTCCTACTACCACATGTGGTGGACTTGCGTTGATGCTAAAAGATACTGGACTAAAATCCACATGTGGTTGGAAAAATGACACAACAACATATAGACTTGAAACCTGAGATATTCCTGTTGGGAATTGTACCAGAGACATTTAACAAAGAACTGAAATATCTGATTGTTAATGTATTGACAGCCGCTAGAATTGTATTTGCTAAAAACTGGAGAAATGATAAGACACCTACGCAGGAGGAAGTGATTAAGAAGATTTTGGATTGTGCCGAAATGAGTAGATTAACATTTGAAATTAGGGATCAAGAAGAAAAGCAGTTTTATAAGATATGGAATATGTTCTATCAATGGTTAGACAAAAATTTGGTAATGTATTCTTGGGAATATAAAGATAGATAGAACTGTTGAAATAATATAGAGATTATAATATGATAAAGGATTAATAATAATGATTATAGCTTTTCTTTTTTGTAATATTGAGTATGAATAATGAGGGGTAGGCACTGTGATTTTTGACCGACCGACATACTTGAAATTGATATGGATCTATGTGTTGTATGTTTGTTTGTTATGTTTGTGTTTTTGGAAAAATAAAACTTCTTATAAAAAAAAAGAATTCTTTTGTTATCACAAAACATCGAGAATCCAACCCTAGACTTATTTCCTTCAGTGAAAGTCATACTGAAATTTCTGGTTCTTACTTTGAAGGAACCATGTTTACCTAAACTAAATAAACTTTGATGAATCCTTCAGCTCAATTGGGACTAGAATCCTATGGTCCCTGGTAGTAGAGTAACCTTGAATGCATCTAACAAAACTTGACATATGTTAGTCAATATGGCATATGCTGTATTCATTAATAAGTCATTATTTATAAGAAAAGGTATATATAGTATATATATAGTATATATAGTATATATAGTATAGTATATATAGTGGCAAAGGTATAGAGTTACTATTTTTACCCACTTAGATAGCATTCAGATGTAGAAATGTAATCCAACTCATAATTTAGTTTTATTAAATTTACCAAAATCACAGGACTTGATGGTTTATTTTATTAAATTCTTCATTCATTCATGTGTTCCTTACAAAAATATTTCAAAGAATTTTTTAGGTAAAATGCCTAAGCATTTAGTGAGTTATTTTAATACAAAGGTGAGTAATAGTTTTACAGCCAGAGGCTAAAATTATCTTCTAAAAATGTTGCCCTGTAGGGGAGTATTATGATATCATTGGAATGAGTGAAGACCATATTTCTGGTCCTTTGGGGTAGAGAAGGGGGTTAAATGATCAATTTATCACTTAACTCCATCCTCTACCTCAAAAGACTGGAAATACAATTTAGGGCAGATAATAATAATAAGACAACAACAAACAGAAAATGCTGCCTCTGCAAAGTAGCCGATGAAACAGTTTCTGCAAGAGGATCACATAGAATGACCACAAACGATGACATGACAAATAGCAACAAGGGTGCATTGGAATATCTGCAAGAAATACTATTTACCTGCAAGCAAGAACAGGTGGGACCTCAAAATAGACAAAGTAATAGAAAATGAAGTCGCTAAAGTGCTTTGGGACTTTAGAATTCAAACAAACAAGCACGTGCCACATAACACCCCAGACTTGACAATTATTGATAAGAAAGACAAAAAAATCTGGAGAGTGGACATTGCAATACCCAGAGATGGAAAAATAGAAGAACTGGGGGTTGGAGAGGAATTACAAAATACAAAGATTTACACATAGTAGTAGAATGTCTCTGACAAAAGAAAGCAAAAATAAAAATACCACCAACCAAATAGTAATTGTAAGTCATTTGCAAAAGGTAGCTTTATCTGGATCAGCTTAAATCCTGTGATGATACCTTTAACAACATCTGCCAGTTCCAGGACATGGTGGGAAAAATGCCAAATCTGGATGAGTGTGTGACAAACCACAATGCTTATTCTTATTAATAATGACTCATTGTCACCTTGATTATTTGTCATTGCTATGTTCTGACTTTCAGTGACCTTGCCTATCAAACAGCAAAGAGTGGTAATGAAATATAATTTCCCCACTTTTCACAATGTATTAAGAACTGAAAACCAAAGTTGAAAGATTATGAATAAATCAGCCATGGTTGTTCCAGTGCTTTTCAGTATGCTGGGTGCTGTACTGAAAAATCTTGGGCTGCATCGTAATAATAATAAATAAGATGAATACATTGATAAAATTTCCATCTGTCAATTACAACAGACCACACTGCTTGGATTCACAGATATACCATATCGATTCATTATGACATCTGAGATTTTTGGGAAGAATTTGATGCATATGAAGGCCAATGGTAGTTTTTTTTAAAAAAAATGGGATGTCACAGTTTTGTATATATAATCAAGATCATCATTAACTGGTGCCTCAACCATCATTCTAAAAGACATGGAACAGTAAAAACACTGGACATCAGGCTCACCCTATCTTTCCTTCTTTTGAGGAAGATAGATAGCAGTAGTCAGTATTTTTGTGGATGTATTTAAAACTAAAAATCCATAGGATGATGACAGTTGTCAGTTAAGTGATAATTGAGGAAACAAATGAGCTTTGAGGAAAAAATACATAGCATAATGAATGAGTGAGTGAGTGAATGAAATAATATATTCTCTAAGTGATATGAATGGATGCATGGAACAGTTTTTTGTTTTATTTTAATGAAAGAATGAGATACAGAGAAGAATATGAGCTGTTCTGATTTTGGACAGATCATTAATTGACAGTATTAGGAGCAATCCTTAGAAATAAAATGTACATGCAAGGTAAGGGAAAAGTGAAAAAAAATTAGAATGAAAATGGAATGACTGCAAAATGGTTATTTAAGTGATGTGAATGGGAATGTTTGTGACATGTTAAACAACAGAATTGTGAATAAGAATGCACAAAAAGACATAGCTTCAGAATGAATAGGTGCTGAATAAGTGAACTGGTGAACTGAATACAAAATGGAGTGATTAGAACAAAAGTACATTGAAATGGCTTGTTCTTAGAGAGAGAATGAATAAGAATCTAACTGCTAGACAAATACACAAAAGATGAGTGAACAGGTTGAGTGGAAGAAGTTATAAATGGAAGAAGCTAAGGAGATGTTTAGAAAGAAAGAGATGAGAAGTTTACATTTCACAATGTATGAAATGGAATATAAATATGACAGCCATGGTGGCACAGTAGTTAGAATGTGGTATTGCAGGTTAACTCTGCATTCCACTGCCAGGAGTCCTTCCAAGGTCAGTAAAATGACGACCCAAATTGTTGGAGGCAATATGCTGACTCTGTAACAGCTCAGAGAGGGCTGCAAGTGATGTGAGAGTGGATGTGCACTATGAAGCAGTATGTAAGTCTAAGTCCTATTGCTATATGATGGAAGCAAGGATACCTTCAAATGATAGATAGATATGGGCATGCATCATGAATGTTATTAATATAAACTAGATTTGCTTAATCTCACTTCCTTTTCTAAAAAAAACTTAGAATAAAATGATGGGTATGTGTATATGCATTCAGCATGAGATAGTCACATGGATCAAATTTATAAATTACTTACAACCACCTATTCAAGATGTAAGCACACAGCTTTGGCAAAGAAATAGCACCAATATAGGACAACTGTACTCAAACCCTCTGACCTCTGACTCTTGTTAAATATCCAACTGTTTCCTCTTCTAATAGAGCTCCTTATGATAACTCCAGCTCTTGTGAATATGCTGGCCAATTCAGAAAGGCTTGAAGATTCAATTACAATTGAATCTATGAAACTCATTAAGCCCTGAATAGATTCGGCAGTTACAATTTGCAAATAAAAAGGCATCCATTCAGATTTAAATGCACCGTTAGGTAGTGACGAACAGAACTGATATTTTAATTCTGGATCCAATATACTTGAGTCTGGGAGAGGCAAATACTGTATGCAGGAGTGAGAAATCAGACATTGCTGCATCTGTTAAACCAGAGATAGAAAGCAATCCTGTAATTATTTGCAAGTATGTTGGCATTCTTTTATAGTTTGTTGGAAAAATACATCTCAAAAGCTGCAAGTCTGAATTATGTATTCAGTGTTTTATGTTGGGCAATATCTGTGAAATATTTGTATTTTTAGAAGAATAAATAATTCTAAACATTACAGGAAAAAAACTGCTGTATAGCTGGACATAACCCTTGGTGTATCTAGCACAATATGTTCAAAGTAGTGGTTCTCGAAGGCAAGGATCTTTACAGGGTCTGACATTTTAAATTCTCTTTAAAAAAAGAAGCTGAATATTTTAGGGTTTGAATCTTGTAGGGGATATGTACACTTTTTAAACAATTGTAAGCAAAAAAACTAGGGGTCAAGTGCAGAACAAAAAAATTGAACATTTCTATAGACAAAAATAAATTCAAACACTTAATGCAGAGTATATTTGGGGTGTTGGTAAGGATGCTTGAATTTTTGAGGGTATATTATAATTTACAAATGGCTGCCCTAGGGTCTTGCCTATTCACAAAATGGCTGCTCTTCTTGAAGTTGCATGTTGCAAAATAGTCTTTAACATTCTAATTATGCCCTCAGGATATTTCATAGTTCTCCAGTTTGCCCGACCTTTTTCTTAAAAAAGAAAAACTGAGTTTTCTGAACATTTACAACAGTGTTTCTCAACCTTGGCAGCTTGAAGATGTATGAACTTCAACTTCCAGAATTCCCATGCTGGCTGGGGAATTCTGGGAGTTGAAATCCATACATCTTCAAGCGGCCAAGCTTGAGAAACACTGATTTAGAATATTTCATTGTCTAGAATAGCTATGAGGTCTGTATGGATGCAAAGGCATTCTTGTAAATAAAAGAATATAGTATTATGTCCAATTTTGATGCCAGGATTGACTAATAAAACTTCCCCTTTTCTGCCCACACAACATTTAGTGAATCCATGTTAAGATTCAATTAACCACTGAATATTTGGAACTCCATTATAAAGGATGTTTATAGGCCCATACTGTGACTCTATTCTCAGGCTACCCATATTAAGAGCTAAAGCCCATAAACATAGACCTCCTTGTTAAAATCCAGTTCAAGAGTTTATGAGAATTAATTCTATTAGATTAGCCCTGAGATATCCTGCACTAGTTCATGGATATACCCACCATGTCTGTTCTCTGGATCTAGCAACAACACTTTGAGGTTCTTGGTGCTCTCTGAGATTGGTGCTTTTCTTGCAGACATTTCATTACCAAACTAGGTAACGCTATCAGTGCTAGCACCGACACCTTTGTCAGCGGAGACTATAAAGTCTTGTAAGCCTTACTCATACTTCCCTATTCCTTCTCAGCACAGCAAGCTATACCCCTAATGCTACTTGTATAAATTCTGTTTAAGAACCAAACCAAAATGTAACACTTAAATGCTTTCTTTATTTGGCTGAGTAGGAAATTACAAAAGAATGGACGAGGGAAATAGAGCATAACAAAATGTTTCTAAGGACATTTCTAGGGTGGAGTAGCTTCCTTTCTGCCGTCTGTTGTGCGTCAAGCTCCCAGAGACACAGTCAGGTACTTAAGGTTGCTCTCACAAATTCGAGCTCTCTGATTTTGCTTTTAGCTTTAGCTTGTTGATTGGTTTCTATCCAGTTATGTCTATAAAAAATTTAAAGAAGGTATGAAGAGGTGGCAAGGCCATTCAGAAGCCCAATGTACTTTTGCATTTTTAATATGGCTTTCGTCATTGAAGTGTATATACTTTTCTTAGGCCAAAATAAATAAATCCAATCTGATGGGCATCAAAGGAGATTCTACAGGCCTCGTCTTGCCAATTCTTGTCATAAGGACTTTACTTCTTTGCTAACCATAATTAGAAGGTCCCAAAGGTGCTTGTTTTTTCAATAGGCAACTGGACTTTCTTTGAAAATGTTTCACTTCTCATCCAAGAAGCTTCTTCAGAGCTGAAGAATGTCTTCAGAGAAATACCAGAAAGTCCAGTTGCCTCTTGAAAAAATAAAGCAACTTTGGGACAACCATGACCTGGATGACTGAGAATCAGTCTAGACCAGCCGTGGGCAAACTACGGTCCGGGGGCTGGATCCGGCCCATTTGGCTGTTCTATCTGGCCCGCGGAGCCGAAAGCAGAGGGTTCTCTTGCTCTCCCAGAAGGCTACGTGAAGTAATCTAACTTTGAATTTATATTAGTTCACACAAACACTCCATCCATGCTTTTGTTCCGGCCCTCCGGTCCAGTTTAAGAACCCATTGTGGCCCTTGAGTCAAAAAATTTGCCCACCCCTGGTCTAGACATTAGTTTATCCATTATTGTGAGCAGTTCCATTTTCAGGGCTGCTTTTGATCAAGCTGTCAGATCTGCCATCACACCGCTTCAGCCTTACTTCGCTTTGATGTCATCTTGCCATAAAAAGGGGAAAGGGGACTGGGGGAATGACAGGAAACAGAAGTGCCAACTAAAGACAACAGTTGAAAGATTCAAGGACCCAGGCGTGAGAACAGAATGCAACCAACCACCAGGAGGTGCCAAACTTTAGAATTGTTACCAAAGCATAAGGTGACCAGAAGTCCCGCTTTTGGCGGGACAGTCCCGAGTTTTCACAATTTGTCCTGCGTCCCGTGGGGTTTTTAAAAAGTCCCGATTTTTCAGAAAGAATGCATGAAGAGCAGAGGCTGAGGTTTAACGGCTTGAAACGATAGATTAGTGAATTGCTAGATAGAATGTAGAGAGAGCCGAGGATGTAGAGAGAGCCGTGTAGGCGAAGGGCAGAGGAACTTCCTCTTCCGGCTTATCACCCACGGGACGATGATTGAGTCGGTGGAGCCTCTTGTGCTGTTTGGAGGGTCGAAGCGGCTCCTGGGAGGTGAGTGGAGGACAGATCGGAGGAGAAGCTGGGAGCAAGTCGGGCCCTTTGGGTTCCTCCACGGCGGGGAAGCAGAAGAGGAAGCAGCATGGCTGAAACGTATTGGCTGCTGCTGCATATTCTTCCCCTCCCCGAATTATATTCCTCTGGGGCTGCACGACTTAAAAAGAATTCTGCCTGTGATTTTCTGCTGGGAGATTTAAAAAAAATTCATATTTCTTAAACCCTCATTTTAAACACCAGCTTCCACATCCCTGTTTATTCCTTGTGACTTGGTTGACCTGGGGTTTTCCTGGCAAGCGAGGGTCTTCGTGGGCAAAACGGATACTTTGCTTTTAGCACTAGAAAGGGAGGCACAAGGTGGGAGAAAGCTAGCATAAAACATTTATGTTACAGCAATTGTAGAAAAAAAATGCTAACAATAATATGTGTGTCCTTTCGTTAAGATACTTGCCAATAAACGAAGTATTTCATATTACACTAAAGCTTATTCAGCACCTGTTTGCTTCATATAAACTAACATCCAACACTTTTGATTATCTTAATCTTCACTTCAGGTAATTAAGTTATGATGAACATGATACAAAACATAGATCCATTTAGGATTTTTATTAAATAGTAAAGCAGAAGTCTGCCATACAGAGCTAAAAGTCAACTGTGTGGTGGAAATATATCTCAGACTTAGGACCCTAAACATCCCCCTAAGGCCATGTGGCTATTTCGCCAGCATATGAGTTTTATATTATTTTTATTAATTTTATAATTAATGCAAATTAATGCAAATTAATGCAAAGTTTTACATGCAAATTTTAAATCAAGAACACCCCCCGGTCAATGGTGTCCCGCTTTACCAATGTTAAAATTTGGTCACCTTACCAAAGCACCTAGTTTGAAAACCACTGAGCATTAACAAGATGACCAAGAAGGGAGGGCCTGGGAAAAGAGAAAAACACTGGATTTATGCAGGAATATTCAGCTCTGGCTTTGCTTACACTGTAACTACTTGACTTTAGTAAAACTAAACCTTTTTCTACAAATGAAGTTGAGGGTCTTTCTTTCATAAATGCATAACCTGAAACAGGACTGGCACTTTCCTAAGCTTAATGTGTTAAATCTGTGTTGTAATATTTGTCCCTTCAAATAAATTTTACTCCTACAGAAGTTCTGCAATAAGACAAAATTCTTTACTTTAGATGTTTTTAGAGGTTAACGAAGGATTTCTTCAGAGCTGTAGATAATTCAGCTGCTGTGATACAATATTGGGTGCAGTGTAAAGTCTAAAAATAAAGAGAAAAGTGGAAGACATAATCAGAGCACCCACACACTTAAAACCTTCATGCACTGTCTGTAAAATATGTGTAGCTTACGTGAAAACCTAAATCAATCAGCAAAATCAGGGGGAAAAGAATTAATTGGTTGGATTTTGCCCAAATTAACTGGCTCATGAAATCTAACATCAATCACAATGTAATGTCAGGCAAATCAACCTTCATTAATATATTTAGCCTTCAACTGGTATCTATAAATCTTGAAATTACAACATAAACAGAGCAGTCTTAAAATGACCATCTGATAAACAGATATTTGAAATGGGCAGCATCTGTTCTTCACTCTGTTACATATAAGTACCTGATAAAACAGAGTGCCTTGATTACAGTTTCTTTAAGCCTTTTTAATATTTTTGAGAGGCATCATTTTTACCAGTTAGAAAATGATCCCTATTATGTTCCCTATGTGTTTATTGCCAGCAATAGACGATGCCTTTCAGTCAGAAAAAGCAATATAATAAACATATCCCAATTTGTCTTAGTACATAATATAGGAAGGGAGCAATGTTTATATTTGCATGTTACTCTGCAGAAAGTGTAAGTGACATATTGATAGGCCATATATACTGCACATCCGAAAACCAAAGCTAAAAACATTTAACCCACTTCATTTCACTGAAAGGATTAAATACCTACTTGACACTATCTTTGTAAATATACAATATGTTTGTATTGTATATCTTTGCTAGATATACAATACATTAACTTGGTTGTATGAAACACTATGAATCATATGAATATTTTTGTAGCTAATACCTTATCACAGTTTTTTTATTTTTGAAAAATAGTTTTTAATATTTTTTTAATTTCATGTCCATATAATCCAGCATGTCACATGCTGAATGTAAAAACAAAATGAAAGCATGATTTCACATAGCACTATCAACAAAAGATTATTTAAATTCTTCTGTTTTATCTATATTTTTTCCATGATTGGCTGCCGAAAAACGTTTATTGTTTTTTCTTTTTCTCCAGAGGTATTTTTGGATTTACATTAAATCACACATATTTCCAGAAATATGGTATGTGATGCTGATTATTAGCTCTAATTAAAATTTTCATTTTAGTTCTGGAAGTGGTAAAATAACAATATATAAGTAAAACTAAAAAATACAATTACATTTTATCCTGAAAGCCCTTGAAATTTATTTATTTATTGGACTTATATGCCGCCCCATCTCCGAAGACTCAGGGAGGCTCACAGTTAAAAGATACAAATATAATAAATAATTAAAAAAGAATTAAACCACTATAAAGTCCAATAAACCGAATTAGAGTTAAAATTATCCCATACCCCCGGTTAGGTAATCACAGCCCGACTTGGTCAAATAGCCAGGTCTTCAAATCGCGGCGGAAGGTGCGGAGGTCAGGGGCCAGACGGAGGTCCAGAGGCAGTTGATTCCATAAGTTGGGGGCTGCCACAGAGTAGGCTCACCGTCGGGGGATTGCCAGCTGACATTGGCTTGCCGACGGGACCCCGAGGAGCCCCTGCCTGTGTGCCCGTACAGCACGGTTGGTCTCCGATATCGGCAGGAGGCGCTCCCTCAAATATTGTGGACTCATGTCGTGTAGGACTTTGAATGTTAAAGCCAGAACCTTGAACCTCACCCGGAGCGCAACCGGCAACCAATGCAGGCCGCGCAGGAGGGGGGTAATATGGGAGAATCGGGTAACTCCATCACAACCCGTGCGGCCGCATTCTGCACCAGCTGCAACCTCCGAAAGGTGTGCAAGGGCAGTCCTAAATAGAGAGCATTGAAGTAGTCAAGTCGCGAGGTAACAAGGGCATGAGTGACTGTACACAGGGCATCTCGGTCCAGAAACGGGCAAAGCTGGCGTACCAGCCGGACCTGGGCAAAGGCCCCCCTGGTGACGGCCCCCACCTGCTCCTCCAACTGGAGCCGCGCATCCAGGAGGACCCCCAGGTTCTGCGCCCTATCCACAGGGGGCAACACCACTCTCCCTATGGTCAACAATGGACAATCTTGACTGGGCCAAGATGCCGGTATGTACAGCCACTCAGTCTTGGCCGGGTTGAGCTGAAGCATGTTTCCGTCCATCCAGATCCGTACCGCATCCAGACAGCGAGTCATCACGGAGAGGGCATCACTGATCTGGTTTGGGGTGGAGACGTATAACTGGGTATCATCAGCGTACTGGTGATACCTCACCCCAAAACCACGAATGATCTCACCCAGCGGTTTCATGTAGATATTAAATAAAAGGGGGGAGAGGACTGACCCCTGAGGGACCCCACAAGTGAGCACCCTCGGGGCCGACCTCTGTCCCCCTGTCAACACCGACAGACCACCCCGAGAGGTAGGAGGAGAGCCACCAAAGAACAGTGCCCCCCACTCCCAGCCCCTCGAGGCATCGCAAAAGGATACCATGGTCGATGGTATCAAAAGCCACTGAGAGGTTTAATAGGACCAGGACAGAGGAAAAACCCCTGTCCCAGGCCCTCCAGAGATCATCCATCAGTGTGACCAATGCCGTCTCCATGCTGAAACCAGGCTGGAAGCCCGATTGGTACGGATCTAGGTAGTCCGCTTCATCCAGGAAAAGTGGAAACTGCTGAGCCACCACACTCTTAACAACCTTCACCAAAAAGCGAAGGTTGGAGACTGGACGAAAGTTGTCTAACACGGTCGGGTCCAGGGCAGGCTTCTTCAGGAGGGGCCTCACCACCGCCTCTTTCAAGGCGGAGGGAAAGACACCCTCCCTTAACGAAGTGTTGACCACTGCCCGGAGCCAACCGCAGGTGACCTCCCTGGTGGCATAAGCCAGCCAGGAAGGGAACGGGTCCAACAAACATGGTAGAACTCAGACACCGCATAATCCTGTCCACTTCATCCTCGGAAACAGGATCAAACTTAGCCCAGATCACATCAGCCAGACTACTTGCACCGCGATCCTCAGACCACTGCAAGGTGGAACACAACCCGCCCCGAATCCGTGCGATCTTATCCGACAGATATTGACCAAATTCCTCAGCCCTTCCACCACCTCCCCCGGATGTAGGAGGGAGCGGGTGGCCCTAAACAGGGCGGCTGGGAGGTTATCTGCGGACACTATGAGGGTGGAGAGATAGGACCTGGTTTAACATTAAAAACAAAGAACCTACACAACAATTAAGCTCAACTGTAATTTGAAGATATTAGACACCTCTGAATATTACTTAAATCCTTATTGCTCAGAAATGAGATTCTTACTGTGTATTCATGATTACTTTATTTAAAACATATTTTGGGTGAAGAGGGTTGCTTAAATTCAGTATTAAATGAAAAATTCAGTCTCCAGATATACAGTAGTCTAGTCACACCTGGAATACATAAATGAGAAATCTCTAACTAATTGTTAGAACATTCTGAGATGCAAAATGTAACAGGGTTAATGCACCATTGCAATGTGATGCGTGATAAAACATTGATAATGTCTTATAAATCACGGATGCCTCCTTCCGTTTTCGTACTTTGATCTTCGGTTTGGTTAAGTACTTTCTTGCCGTAAGTGCTATCTCATGCTGTTTTCAGAAAATTCAGAATCTGAGAGCAATCATTGGCTCTGCTGAACTGGAAACAATACTGTCCCCCAAAATGATATTCAAATATCACTAAAGCAGAGCACATGTGAAAAACTCTTATTTTGCCATTTTCTTTAAGGAAGCTGTATCAGAGTCAAGAAGGAGACAAGCCAGGGTACTATCTGCCTTCTTGATTAACCCCAAAGTTTTTTACTTTCAGATAACTAGTCAGAGGTACATTTCTAGATTTGGTCTAGAAGCAAATCCAACCATTTCCTAAAGCAATTAAGCTTTTCAAATAGGAAGCATAGGAAGCAACAAATCTTATACTCTTTGTGATATCCTGGGGCATCAAGAATTGATTTAAAAATCTAACTGGAAACAGGAATTGATAGATGAGCTACTATTATGAATCCTTCCCTTATCTTCCATCTGTATGTACAGGTGAAACTCAAAAAATTAGAATATCATGCAAAAGTTCATTTATTTCAGTAATTCAACTTAAAAGGTGAAACTAATATATGAGATAGACTCATTACATGCAAAGCAAGATAGTTCAAGCCGTGATTTGTCATAATTGTGATGATTATGGCTTACAGCTCACGAAAACCCCAAATCCACAATCTCAGAAAATTAGAATATTGTGAAAAGGTTCAATATTCTAGGCTCAAAGTGTCCCACTTTAATCAGCTAATTAAGCCATAACACCTGCAAAGGGTTCCCAAGCCTTTATATGGTCCCTCAGTCTGGTTCAGTAGGAATCACAATCATGGGAAAGACTGCTGACCTGACAGTTGTGCAGAAAACCATCACTGACACCCTCCATAAGGAGGGAAAGCCTCAAAAGGTAATTGCAAAAGAAGTTGGATGTTCCCAAAGTGCTGTATCAAAGCACATTAATAGAAAGTTATGTGGAAGGGAAAAGCGTGGAAGAAAAAGGTGCACAAGCAGCAGGGATGAGCGCAGCCTGGAGAGGATTGTCAGGAAAAGGCCATTCAAAAGTGTTAGGGACTTTCACAAGGAGTGGACTGAGGCTGGAGTCAGTGCATCAAGAGCCACCACACAGAGATGGATCCTGGACATGGGCTCCAAATGTCGTCAGAAGCGTCTTACCTGGGCTAAAGAAAAACAGACCTGGTCTGTTGCTCAGTGGTCCAAAGTCCTCTTTTCTGATGACAGCAACTTTTGCATCTCATCTGGAAACCAAGGACCCAGAGTATGGAGGAAGAATAGAGACACACACACTGCAAGATACTTGAAGTCAAGTGTGAAGTTTCCACAGTCTGTGTTGATTTGGGGAGCCATGTCATCTGCTGGTGTTGGTCCACTGTGCTTCATTAAGTCCAGGGTCAACGCAGTCATCTACCAGGAGACTTTGGGGCACTTCATGCTTCCTTCCGCAGATGAGCTTTATGGGGATGCTGACTTCATTTGGCACCTGCCCACACTGCCAAAAGCACCAAAAACTGGTTCAATGACCATGGCATTACTGTGCTTGATTGGCCAGAAAATTCACCTGACCTGAACCCCATAGAGAATCTATGGGGCATTGCCAAGAGAAAGATGAGAGACATGAGACAAAACAATGCAGAAGAGCTGAAGGCCGCTATTGAAGCTTCCTGGTCTTCCATAACACCTCAGCAGTGCCACAGGCTGGTAGCTTCCATGCCATGCCGCATTGAGGCAGTAATTGCTGCAAAAGGGGCCCAAACCAAGTACTGAGTACATATGCATGCTTATACTTTTCAGAGGTCCAATATTGTTCTATGTACAATCCTTGTTTTATTGATCGCATGTAATATTCTGATTTTCTGAGATTGTGGATTTGGGGTTTTCATGAGCTGTAAGCCATGATCATCACAATTATGATAAATCATGGCTTGAACTATCTTGCTTTGCATGTAATGAGTCTATCTCATATATTAGTTTCACCTTTTAAGTTGCATTACTGAAATAAATGAAGTTTTGCACGATATTCTAATTTTTCGAGTTTCACCTGTATTTCTAAACAAATTATATATTATAGATAAAAGTGTCCAATGATTTACACTTCTCTGGAAATCTATTGGAGGCTTAAGAGCTAGTTATAAATGTAGAATGTAATGAAGAATCTCTCCTTTGTATCAGGATTGCATATGTTGCATTTAAGATAGCAGCATGGAAATAAAAAGCAGCATGGACATTTAATTTGCTCAAAATGTAAAGGGATTACAACTAAACAATACACTGATTATCAAGACAGTAATATGTACAGATGAAGTCCCACAATAATATTAATGTAGGATAATGTGATAGCAGGTAATACTTTATTAAATTTATATACTACCCAGCTCTCACTGACTCTGTATTTATAATGTTCCTCCTGGTTTTGGAGTCATACATTTCTGTTCCAAAATCTTTTTTTTTGTCAGGTTCTCCCATGTTCTGTTTCTCATTCCCTGAAGCATTTAGGGTTTCTTTTCTAAGATTAAGTTTTTCCTCAGTCAAAACCACCGGGTGGAGAACATTGGATTGAGATCCTCCATTGTCAGCTGGCTTCGTTAAGCCTTCCTGAGCCTTTCCGAATTTTCTATCAGAAAATGCAGCTGCTGTGGTTAAAGTACAGTATTGCAGGTGAATTCTACCCCCAGCCTGGAGTTCGATCTGGACAAGGCTCAAGGTTGACTCAGCCTTCCATCATTCCAAGATCGGTAAAATGATAACCCATATTTTTAGGGACAATATTGCTGACTCTGTAAACCACTTAGAGAGAGCTGTAAAGCACTATGAGGCAGTATGTCAGCTTTGGAAGCCGTATTCCATGCTGCCACATGGCCTGAGGAGTTGGGAGGGGGTGATTTCAATTGAGTAGTTCTAAGTAGACAAAATAAAATTCTTTTCTTAGTTCAAGGTTATTAAGTGTGGCGCAATATGAAAAAAGTATCTTACACTGAGGCAGATTGTGATTGGTCCACGTGATGTGATCATGGGAGAAAAGGTGATGGATTGTAGTTTGGGCCATTGGTCCAGGAAACTTTAATTTAGAGATTTCACAGATGTGCCAGGTGCTATTCTAATAAAGGTACTTTTGAGATTATGCTTGTCTCGGAGTTACTGATTGGAATGAAGGATTGTTGGAACGCTGACACAGTATATATGTCAACGCTTCATTGAGGGAGGGTGTCTTTCCCTCTGCCTTGAAGGAGGCAGTGGTGAGACCCCTCCTGAAGAAGCCTGCCTTGGACCCGACCGTGTTAGACAACTTTCGTCCGGTCTCCAACCTTCGCTTTTTGGCGAAGGTTGTTGAGAGTGTGGTGGCTCATCAGGTTCCACTTTTCCTGGATGAAGCGGACTACCTGGATCCGTACCAATCGGGCTTCCGACCCAGTTACAGCATGGAGACGGCATTGGTTGCGCTGATGGATGATCTCTGGAGGGCCCGGGACAGGGGTTTTTCCTCTGTCCTGGTCCTATTGGACCTCTCAGCGGCTTTCGATACCATCGACCATGGTATCCTTTTGCGCCGCCCGGGGGTTGGGAGTGGGGGGCACTGTTCTTCAGTGGTTCTCCTCCTACCTCTCGGGGCGGTCGCAATCAGTGTTAGTGGGAGGGGTTCGGTCGACCCCGAGGGCTCTCTCTTATGGGGTCCCGCAGGGTTGGTCCTTTCCCTCTCTTATTTAATATCTACATGAAACCGCTGGGTGAGATCATCCGTGGTTTTGGGGTGAAATTCCATCAGTACGCTGATGATACTCAGCTGTACCTTTCCACCCCAGGCCAGATCAGTGATGCCCTCTCCTGATGTCCCGGTGTTTGGATGCGGTACGGATCTGGATGAGTAGGAACATGCTCCGACTCAACCCGCCAAGACTGAGTGGCTTTTATGCCTCGGCGTCTCGCCCAGCCAGGATTGTCTATCCTTGGCCATAGGGGGTGGAGGTGTTACCCCCTGTGGATAGGGCGCAGAATCTGGGGTCCTCCTGGATGTACGGCTCGGTTGGAGGAGCAGGTGGGGGCCGCCGCCAGGGGCCTTTGCCCAGCTCCGTCTTGTTTGACAATTTCGCCCTTTTCTGGACCAGGACGCCCTACGCACAGTTACTCATGCCCTTGTCACCTCGAGACTCGACTACTGCAACGCTCTATCTAGGACTGCCCTGGCATATCATCCGAGATTGCAGTTGGTGCAGAATGCGCCGCTGGTGGTGATGGGAGTTACCCGGTTCTCCCATGTTACCCCCCTCCTGCGTGGCCTGCATTGGTTGCCGATTGCGCTCCGGGTGAGATTCAAGGTTTTAGTTTTGACATTCAAAGTCCTACATGACATGGGTCCCCAATATCTGAGGGAGCGTCTTCTTCCAATAGCTAGTGCCGCCGCCTGTGCGGGCTCATAGGCAAGGACTCCTCGGGTTCCATCGGGGGTCAATGCCGGTTGGTACTTCCCGACGACGAGCCTTCTCTGTTGCGGCCCCCGACCTCTGGAATCAACTGCCTCTGGAGCTCCTTCTGGCCCCTGATCTCCGCACCTTCCACCGCGAATTAAAGACCTGGTTGTTTGACCAACCCGGGCTGTGACCCTTCCTTGGGGGTAGGGATGGGTTTTTAATGTATTTTATTGTTGTGTTTTATATTTGGGCTTGTTTGGTTTAATGTCTTTTTAAATATTTATTGTCCTGTGTTTTTAGTTGTGAGCCGCCCCAAGTCTTCGGAGATGGGGCGGCATACAAGTTCAAATATAAATAAATAAATAAATAAATAAATAAATAAATAAATAAGTAAGTCTAAGTGCTAAGTGCTATTGTTAGTGCTAATGCTATTATTTCTAGTTCTCTTCAAGATTCAGTTTAGGCTTTGGTTGTGATATTTTAAGGATCAAATACAAGATGTCACATATAGAATTATTTTTTTCTGCAGCTTTCTTTACTGAAACTTCCATCAATGGCAATAGACTTATATACCACTTCATTGTGCTTTACAGCACTTTGAACCAGTGGCCTATTTGGAATTGGGCCACCTGAATGGCTGGCCGGAGTGCATATGCAGCTTAAGTTGTGTGAGCGGCAGGCTGGTGGGCACTCATGCATGCACACACAGCCCTTGTGCGAGTGCTATCTCCGGTGCTATGTTAATTATCAACAAAGTAACTGCACGACTTTACTACCATATGCTGAGGTTGCATATAATAATGCGGTGCACTGTAGTACCGGTTACTCTCCTTTCCAAATTGTTAATGGTATGGAATTCGTACCATACCGGAATGGCCTCATACCGAACAAACCCAGGAAGTTCTAAATACTACTACATGAGCGGACAATATAAAGAATTGCATTTAAAAAGGTGCAGGAATCATATAAAAATCAGGGCAATAAAAAACAATCTGATCAGAAACCTTATAATATAGGAGATTGGGTCTACCTATCAACAAAATATATACACCTAGGTCTGAGTAAGAAAAAATTAGGACTAAAATATATTGGACCTTTTCAAATAGTATGAATCATAAATCCTGTAACGGTGGGTCTTCAACTACCATCCCGTTTTAAATGACTTCATCCTGTATTTCACATAAATCTACTAAAACCAGCTGATATGATCAGACAAGAACCAAGTTTGATTGCGCCGGGACCGATCCATGATGATCATTATGAGATCAACAGAATACTCAACTCACGACAAAGACGAGGAATATTGCACTATCTAGTTAGCTGGAAAGGTTATCCATTATCAGATGCCGCATGGATACCATGTAGAGATCTATCCGCCCCTTGATTACGGTGGCGATTCCATAAAAAATACCCCAAGAAAGTAGGGGGGAAAGGCAATTTGAATATACCATAGAATAACTGCATATTTTCTGTTTCAAAAAGATCCATGGTAGAGGGGGCCACATGTTGGGCTTCCTTGGCGATGCCATATTAATGGACAGAACGAAGCCTGACAAATACCTGGGGTGGGGAATGCATTCCGGTCAAGAGCGAGCTGAGCCGGCTCCAGGCGAAATGCTTCACAACCCCTCTTCCTTCCTGATGCAGCCAGCTGGATGAACTGACGGGTGAAACACTTCGCACCCCCCTCCTCCCAACGCAGCCAGCTGGATGAACTGTCGGGCCAGCATATTGGTGCAGTGCTTCCCAGCTCTCAAATGGCATTTCACAGTGGCTTGTCAGCTGATTAGACTTATGCACATGTTGATATGGGGTTGTCGGCTTTTGTGGACTGTGGTGGCAGTGCACATAGCATGGGGGGATAACACCTGGGCACTCTTAATCGGGCATATGCACAAGGCATAGGAGTGGGGATGGAGAGTATCACGGGGTGGTGGTGCACGCAGGGAGGCAGACATTAACTGTTTGCTGGGAACAGGAGGCTAGGCAATGATTAAGGGTGGAGATGACAATGATTAAGGGTGGGGAGGGATATAAACAGCTCTGAGAGGCAGATGCTCTCAGTGCTGGTTTTGCTCGGGAGTTCCCTTTTGAATCTTGCCACAACCAAGCTGTGAGTGAAGTAGTTTATTGGAAAAAGTTTTATCGTCTTCCAACGGAAGCTGACACTTAATTGCAGTCATTCATTTAACAACTGTGGCAAGTGAGATCGTAAAATTGGGGCAAAACTCACTTAATGAATGTCTCACTTAGCAGCAGAAAGTTTGGGATCGATTGTAGTAAGTTGAGTACTGCCTGTAATTTGTGCTAGATGGGATCTCTAACCCACTCTGGTTCATCTCAAGAAGCTAAGCAAGTCTAGACCTGGTAGTGCTAGGAAGGAAGGCCACCAGGAAATCCCTAAAGTGTAGAAACATCCTAGAATACCGCAATAGTGAACAGTTTTGACATTATTGACAAAAGAGGTGTGTAGCAGGGGTGGGATGCTACTGGTTCTGCCTGGTTCTAAAGAACCGGTAGCTCTGAAGAGCAGCAGACACCGAACCTGTTCTGTGTTTGCTGCTGTTTGGCCCACCCGCCAGCCAGGCTCTTACCTGTCCTTTATTTCCTGCTTTTTCAACCTCAGCTGCTTTGCATGGCACAGCTGAGGTTGAAAAAGTAGGGAAAAAGAGGCTTTTCAAATGCTACGCATCTGTGCGCAGCGCTTTTCAACTGTCCGGGCAGCACACCTGAAGGTTTTTTACATGCATGCGCAAAATGTAGTCACCAAACTGATAGTAACACTGGTTGAATCCCACTCCTGGTGTGTAGGTGTGCTCAGAAAATCCTGGGAATCACCCTCAAGAGTTACCAGGAGCGATGAGCATCCACCAAAGGAGAACAATGGAAGGCAAACGACAAACTGTGCCTTGCAACTTTGCAGTGCAAACTCTACTTTTTAACAAATATGTATGGATGTCACAGAGAAATGCAAAAAGGTGGAGCTTATATTGTGAACATATGTTTCACCATTCTGTCAACTTTGTGAGTCGCTATGAGTTATGCCTCTAATGGGAATCAGGCATCTATGATTAGATTGCAGCTTTCAATTATACATCTAAAATCATCACTGGGCTTTCTTTTAACACCTATCTCAAAATTAACAGCAATAAGTGCCTTTGGAAATTATTGTCTTTCCTTTAGTTTTATGCCTGAGATCCAGATCGTGCAAAGATAATTCACATGAAGTAGAAAAAAAAAAAAAACTTTAACCAAACTTTAAAACTTCCCTTTTTACAAAAGCTAGTAATTTCTCCCATATAACAATGTCTTTCTCCCCACACTTTATAGCTTTCCCACAACAGGCCTCTCCATGACTTGAATTGGAGATATGTGAAAGAAATACCTTTCAGCTGTTTAACATTCTAAGTCAAATAATCAATTTGAATGACAATCAGTCATTCACCCATAAAATGTATTGACTAATGAAAAATAGGCATTTCTCAACAATATTGCTGTCACTTTTCAGAGACATGTTTAAAATAACTGAGACCTCCCAAGCTTTAGATCCAATTAAATATGTGTATGGTTAAATCAGCTCTAAGTGAAGTGTTTGAAGTCTATCACAGCTCTGAGCAAGAACTGCATAACCAGAAGAAGAATAAAATTAAAGGAGGACAAAAGGCATGCAGATTTAATAGCTAAGAAATTCTAAGGTGAAATGAGTTCAATACTATTCATTTATTTATTTATTCATTCAAAATTGTATTAAGAAATGGGGTGTTTGCTTAGAATACTTTTTCTGTTAATCAAAAGGGTTATTCATCCATGCTCACTTTGCCTGTTGTCCCTAGACTGCTGGTTAATTATGTTTTATTACTTCTTCTAAATTCAATGTTTTAGATTTTTATTTTATTTTATTTTACTTTACTTGGCTTTATAGTTTTATTTTGTATGGATGGATTGTAATCCACAAGAAGATCCTCTAGGTAGTGGCTGAGCAGTAAATATTTTAATTACAGTAAATTAATGGTTGTATCTGATCATATATAATGCCTTCTGTTAGTTCCACAAGAGAATTTAAAGTGAGAAGGCCTCTTATTTAATAGTCAGTTGCTTATTTAAGCTCTATTCTTTATTCTTTATTTAAAAATGCATTCTTCGTGAGCAACCCAAAACACAGACTTCTATCTCACAGTGGCACTGCACTAGCGGGCAATAACAAATGGCTGCCCCTTAGGGCTGAATCCTTCTGGAACAGTAGAGGAGGTAAATAGACAATTAACAAAAAGTAGGGGTCCCAGGTTACAGGACTCCAAAAAGGATTATTGTTAGTAAAAATACACAGATTATTGTACATTACCTTTTCTGATGACATAGGATTTTTTTAAAAAAATAGTTAATTAAAATAAATGAAGGCATCATGAAAAGACAGTAAAACAAATTTCCTCTGAATTGAATAATGTTTATATCAGAGATGACAGATGATAGATGATGATAGATGATAGGTGGATGGATGGATGGATGGATGGATGGATGGATGGATGGATGGACAGACAGACAGACCAACAGACAGACAGATAGCTATATGGATAGATAGAAGAGAGAGATGAGAGAGAGAGATTTGATAAAGATAATAGATGATACACACAGAGCTAGAATGAGAGAAAATAATGTTGGCATCTATTGATGATTATAGCCCTGAACAGGGTTTAAGATACAAGTATATGGGGCAAAAAGAGACAGAATAAACTGATTTCAGAATCTGAAAAAAACCTTTTGTATAAGTCACAAGGAAAATTGTGGTCTGTAGAATAGTTAGTAGTGTATTCTGCTGAAGATTCTAACAAGCATTCCCTTAAAAAATAAAGCAGAGCTCCTAATTATTTTGAATCTACTTTAACCTATTTTTATTACAGTCATGACCAAGAGTTGAATTTGACTTTACCACTACCACTAACAATAGTCAGCCAAATGTATTTACAATCCCACCGCAAACTTTAGCAGCAACCTGTGAAGATCTTTGGAGGATTTTAGGAATCCAGAAATCTTTTGGCAGGAGTTTATTTGAAAACCCTCACTATATTCCCCATGGTGATGACTGAATTGTTGCAGATAGTTTCTCAATAGATAGCATTCTAGAATTAATTTAAAATGATAGAGTTCTCCTACCTTCAGTGGGATAGATTGGTTACATTACATTATGATGTTATGTTAGGTCGTATAATTATTTCAATCAAATTTATATAGCTGCCCATTTCACCATTCTAGGTGGTGATCAATAATCAGTAATCAATAAAAAATAAATGAAAACAAAAATATACAATGTAAAAAAAACCCTGCTAATAACTATCATAAAAGTGAAGATAGAAACCACAGGAGAGAGGATGAAAATGGCCACCTCAGGAATGGAGCCATTATACTGGTTGTGATTATAGGAGGGGTAGTTTCATAACTGGATGTTAATGTTCATATTTCCCCCACATTGCTGACTGTCCAAAATTGATTGATCAAAATGACAGAAAAAAATAAAAGTAAAGGTTTTCTCGATCTAGTTGTGTCTAACTTTAGGGGGTGGTGCTCATCTTTGTTTCTTAGCTGAGGGAGTCTGTGTTGTCCAAAGACACTTCATGGTCATGGGGCCAGCATGACTATATGCCAAGGTGCATGGAATACTGTTACTATCCCACCCAAGTGGTGCCTATTTATCTACTCACATTTGCATGCTTTCAAACTGCTAGATGGCAGGATCTGGGGTAAGTAACGGCAGCTTACCCCATCATGCCGTGCTTGGGTCTCTGTCAGCTTTCCAACCGACAAGCTCAGCATCTTTAACTGCTGAGTGATTATGCCCCCAATATAAAAAATTGTAAGTCAATAAATTTGCACTTCTATTGGATAGGTGAATTAGAAATAGGACAGCTTGAACTCTTTTCAGGTGTATCCATGAGAGAGACCAGATGAATCAGACTGAAAAATGCAGCATTGCAGAGTCATGATACAAGACTCTATCCTTTTCAAGAAACAGAGCTTGCTTCTGGAAACTGAACAATGAGATCCTTCAGCTGCTACCAATCATATTTATATTTTCTGATATTTATAGTGGAACACTATGAAACATGGACTAGCATTTTTCATTTATTGGCCATCTGATCTAACATATAGTTGGGGGGGGGGAGAATTTTGGGGAAATTCCATTGAGAAGACCTAATTTTTTGATTTAATGGTTCTACCTACTTTAACAGAAATATGATAAGTTTAATAATGGGTGACCTTTATCTACTTATTCCTAGTCTTGTGTTAGAATGACTCATGATGTATCAGTGCACAATGTATACTTAAAAAATTAAATGCAACCTAAAAGCAACAATTAGGATGATGTATATAACAAATGAAGTTGTCCCAGTTCCTTTTGAATTTCAGCTCCTGCTACAATGAAAGTTGCCATGACTTTAATCACTGACTACTTTGTTCTCTAATTAAAGTTCTCTATTTGGGGAAGTGAAAGAAAGCACAGCTCTTGCTTGGCAATAATAACACTTGAGTTAGTTTATGTAATTGGGGAAAGTATTCTAAAATGTATTGGCACGATGCCAAATGCCATCTATTTGCTTCCATCTACTATGACTTTCCCATCACAGGTGCTGAGAAATGCCATTTTCTTTGTAGATTTCAAGGTGGGCAGAAGTCATTAGAAGTATATTTACATATATAGCAAGGTTCAGAATAAAATCTAAGGGGTAAGTAAGTATTGTGGGTGGGGAGAACAGAATTTTCTGCAATCACATACAGATTATCAAGGTACACTTGTGGGTGGGAGCATGCAAGGCTTTGTACAGCAGCTCCTTTTAATAGCTGAAAGTCTGAAAAGTTCTGTTTCAGAAGAAAGGGGAAATTCGGAGGTATCTTGTAAATTTGCAAATCACCAGAGGTTCACCTATTTTAAAATAAAATAATATAGTCCAGGCCAGAGGAAAATTTAAATATTTATATCTGTGATAAAGGTGAACCTCTGTTTCATTCTCAGTGCCATCTTTTTACAAAGAGATGGAGTGATTGAATTGTTAAGATCTAGCGTGTGAACTATTGTAAGAACAGGCCAAGATGAAGCCTATTGACACGAGAAAGGGGATAAGGAAACAGCTAACCCAGATAGAGATGAGCACTTCAGACACTGTGGGTCAGCCAGCAGGTGGCCCATTGGGCCATCTGAAAAGCCACATGAAACAAAAACCAACATCATCATGACTATGAACCATTGTAATTGTTCTGGGATTTGCAATCTAGAGCAGGAATGCCAAATTTTTTCCTGGACTGAGGACCAAAAAAATCAAACTTTTATTTCTGGCATATATTGTTGTGGTGAGTCAGATGAGTCAGAGGAGCTGGATTGGGTGCCTGGGTTACCAACGGGGCCTGCAGAAGGCTCTGAGAAGCAGGAGGTCTCAAAGCCAGATGCAGAGCAGGGCTACATGCTCAGGAGGAAAGACAGATGTTTTGGGGGCCTGAGCTGAGCGAGGGGGGGAGGAACAGCTGGGGCCTGTCCCAGATGCACATATATGCGGAGAAGTGTGGAGAGGAGATCAATGCAGGACTGAGGTCCAGCTATCCAGGAAAAGAAGGAGACGTTAACAAGCCCTTCCTGGCTGGTACATAAGGAGGAGGGGTATGGGAGGCACAATTGTCAGAGACAACCGTTCATGCTCCAGAAGAGTTCCCTATGGTGGATTCCTTGCCAGGATTTTCTTGCCACTATCTAGGCTGGTCAGGATTCTTTGTGTTGGGATTGAAGAGCTAATTGAGCAGAGGTGGTATTCAGCAGGTTCTGACCAGTTCTGGAGAACCTGTAATAGAAATTTTGAGTAGTTCAGAGAACCGGCAAATACCACCTCTGACTGGCCCCACCACATCTATTCTCTGCCTCCCAAGTCCCAACTGATCGGCTGGGTCTTCTTTTGTTGCCCTGCACAGAAGAACAGAGCTGGAAAGCAGGTTAGTGGGATAGAGAGGGAATGGGATTTTGCAGTATCCTTCCCCTGGAGTGGGGTGGGAATGGAGTATCCTTCCCCTGCCGCACCCACCAAGCCACGCCCACAAGCTACACAACACCCACCAAGCCATGCTCACAGAACCAGTAGTAAAATTTTTTGAATCTCACCACTGTGATTGAGGCTTCCTGTGAGGAACTCAGAGTTCTACAGCCTATGAATCACTAACGATGTGCGACCTGGAGCTTTGTCAGTGAATGCCATGCATTCCTGTATTTCTAAATAAAAAGGGGTTTCTCGTCACAAGTAGGCTGTTTAGTGGGGCTCATGAAGGCTGGGTCAGAACATAGATCAAAATAAAATGCAATCTGGAAATAAATCATACCCATTTCATTAATAACACTATCACTGATAAAAGATAACATAAAACTAAGATTTCTAACGCAACACTACAGTATAATTGTCAACTCTGAAGTGAACCTGGCTGAAGCCATCTTATCCTGCCCCAAAGTGGCCAATATGATGCATCCAATAAACATGTTCTTAGAGGAATCCACCTGCCTCAGAGTTCTGCTTTCAATGGGTGCATTACTCAGAACGCTGACATTGAAATTCTAAGATGTCTCTATAAAAGTCATTTATTTATTTGTTAATCAAATTTGTGTGCCCCTGGCTCCCAACAGCTGTGGTTGGCTCCCAACAACTGAAACACAGAACATTCAATAATAGCCTATTAAAAACAAACAAAGAAGCCAATAAATCAATAAATGGCATTGAGAATGACAGATTGGACAAGGACCAAGCAAAGGGTTTTCACTCTCCCTTGCCAAAGGCCTGGATGAAGAGTCAAATCTTCAGGGCCCTTTTAAACAATAATAGGGTTGAATTAGGGGGAGAACCTCATTCCACAGGACAGGTGCTACTACAGAGAAGGCATGCTTCTGGGCTCTTGATAGATGGTATTGTTGAACTGAAGTGACCTGCAGCCAACCAATCCTGCCAGATAAGATCAGCAAGGTAAATACTATAGGAGACAGGTGGTCCCTCAATAACCTGGCTGAATGCTAGTCTTAATACAAAGACTATGGACAAAGGGAAGGGAAGGGGGACTCTGATGGCTCCCAAAAGGATGTTAAATCAGGTTTAAAAATAAACAATCATTAAAGAGATATTCTCAGTAAATTTACCCACAGAGCCAGTACTCTTAATTATCTGTCTGTTAATGTCAAGCACCTGGGAAATCAAAAGATTCAGGTAGTTCAAACAAGTATAAAGATTTATTGCAAGCTTAAGCTGTCTACAAGAATCTGTTCAACTAACAGTCAAAGGAAATGAGCAGGAGATAAGAAAGGCATTCAAGGTAGGCTGGACTTAAATCTCTTGTGGGTGCACAGAGACTCATGCCTTATGACACATTTGATCCATCTCTCAGACTCAGCCTGGTCATCTCCTACAGTTAATTTTAATTGCTGCAAGACAAAATTTAGTCGTGTTTTAGGTAATAAATGTTTCCTGATGTGAGGGGAGAAAATCAAGCAGAAAGCTTTCATGATGACCTATAAACTGTGCCAATAATGGAAGGACAAAAGCTTCTAGACTACATTGGTAATAGAGGCAGTATAAATTACATTTATGATAGCCTTAGTAACATTTGTGCTACATGGATAGGTTCTCATCCACATGAGGACTTTAGTAAATCTCTCATTTGTGAATGAATTTGAAATGAATTTGTGAATGAATATGAAAAGTACAACATCAAATTAGGCTCTGAGAAGGACTCAAGGCAAGGAAGTCTGAAATATCTTGGTTTGTGTCCAGTTCCATTGAAATAAATTATGGAAGGATCAGATTCCACCACTGAGTGCTTACCCAAGGACTAACCCAAAAAAGAGAAATATTTTTTTAATACAGCATTTTTTCAATATAGTAAAATGTACAAAACAAAAAGAACAAATACAGAAAATAAGAAACAAAGATACAAAAAAAGAAATTGAAAACAAAACAAAAACATAGAATTGTGCCTTCCATCCTTCTATCTTTCTGCCCTGTCAAGTTATTATCATCTTAAACTTTTCTCCCACCTCATTTTTAATCCCGATAAAAAATTGAATTAGAGTTCCTATCATTTACATGTATTTTACTATGAGTGTACATGGGGTTTTATGGCATTAAATACATGCACGTATACATAAACAAAATTAAATAATACATACAATTACTTCCCAGTGATGCATATAATAAAACATTAATATTTAATAGACAACCTGTGTCCCAATGGGTTATCATTTCAGAGATATTTCCTTATCAAAACAGAACAACAGAATGATGATGATGATGATGATGATTTATTTGACTTGTATGCCGCTCCTTCTCTGAAAGGACTCGAAGTGGCTCACAGCTAAAAACAGACAATATATTAATTATTTAAAACACTACAAGCCAAATTAATCTAAAACCCTTATAATTTTAAAATTTAACACCCCCCACAAGAGGTCAGCACAGCCGGCCTGTTCAAATAACCAGGTTTTCAAGTTGTGGAGGAAGGTGTGAAGGTCAGGGGCCAAACAGAGCCCCAGGGGTAATTGGTTCCATAAGGCGGGAACCGCCACAGAGTAGGCCCTCCCCTGGGGCACCGCCAAATGACACTGGCTCACAGACGGCACCCCGAGGAGCCCCTGCCTGCGCACTCGTACAGGGCGGTTGTCATTCAATGCCAGCAGGAGACACTCCCATAAATATCCCGGACCCATGCCTTGCAGGACTTTGAATGTTAACACCAAAACCTTGAATCTCACCTGGAGGGCAACCGGCAACCAATGCAGATCACGCAGGAGGGGTGTAACATGGGAGTACTGGGAAACTCCCATCACAACCTGCGTGGCCGCATTCTGCACCAGCTGAAGCCTCCGGATGGTATGCAAGGGCAGTCCTAGATAGAGAGTGATACAGTAGTCGAGTCAAGAGGTAACAAGTGCCTGAGTGATTGTGCGCAGTGCATCTCGGTCCAGGTATGGGCGTAACTAGAGAACCAGCTGGACCTGGGCAAAGGCCCCCCTGGCCACGGCTCCCACCTGATCCTCCAACCTGAGCCACAAGTCCAGGAGGACCCCCAGGTTCCGTGCCCTGTCCACGGGCGGCAACACCTGTCCCCCATGACCAAAGGTGGAATCTCTTGACTGGACCAAGATGTCGGTATGGTTCACAGATGAACAAAAAAAAAAAAACATGGGAAGGAAAATGATTCCCAACTTCCTGCCAGCTTCCACATTACTTTTGAAGGAAGCTAGCAGGAAGTATCTGAAATCTTCCTCCCTTTCTCCCTCTCTCCCTCCCTCCTTCCTTCCCTCCCTGCCTCAAATTCCTGACAGCTTCCCCATTGACTTTGTCCCTGCAAGCTTCCCATAAGCATAGTAAATGGGGAAGCTGTCAGGAATTTTAGCAGGAAATTGCAAGTCCAAGGCCAGTAAGCAGGTAAATAGCAGATGGGAGAGGGAATGATGAGATGTGCAAAGGTGCAGATCAGGAAAGGGTGTACACAAGAGGTGCCATATGGATTGGGAAGAATTTGTATGCATGTGTTCTGACCCAAACCTGGTTCCAAGAGAGCAAACACAAGACAAAGGCAGCAGTATAACCTTTACAGATAAAAGGCTGCTTCCAACTAATTAGCTCTGACAAGAAAGAGCCTTGCCAAGTTTTTTCAAGTCTGCCAAAAACACAACAGATAAGAAAGAGTTCACAAGAGTCTTCAAATATAAACTGTAATGTCCACGAGGCTGAGTTCAAAACTTCTTTGCCTTCTGCAAAGTGTGTTTGTTCACAGCTGGCTTTTATCTTCTTGAAGGAGGGGCCATTACCTTGCAGCCTTACTCCCAAGTCTCCTATGCTGTTGTAACTGTTCTTGCCTCCGAGCAATCCTTCATGCATGCATACTTGGCACAGGCTCCTCAGGAACCTCCTCATTGCTGCTGCCAGCCCCCACAATCTCTGAGGGGAGCAGTCCACTCCCTAATGGTCCTGGCCCCTCATCTGAGTCCTTGCTCTCCTCAGCTGTCTGCACCTGCTACCGGCTAACCACAACAGTGTGGATTGGTGAGGTGCGTGGCATAAATTGGGAAAAGTGCTGAGGGGTGTCCATGAAGTGTCATGCAGGTCAAGAATGATATATTGGGGGGCAATGCAGGTCAGGAAGGGTGAGTGGGGTGCCCAAGAGGTTCTGCATGGGTTAGGGAAGGTATGCGGGAGAGGGTTGATGAGTCATGGAAGTCATCCAAGAGGGTGGAACAGGATAGGGGAGTGTGAGTGGGTGGCATTAATGGGGAAGGGAATCCCAGGATTCCTTTCTCCCTCTCCTCCTGTCTCCCTCTCTTGCTCCCACCCTTTCTTACTCCCTCCTCCCCCATTCCCTTCCCTTCATAGCAGACAGGCAAGTGACTGCTGTTGGGAGGAGGAAAGAACAATGGGTTGCAAGACTGGCTGGGAAATTGTCATAGAACAGGAAAACAAACATCCAGCAATGCAACAGTAGCCAAAACACTGAAACAGCCACAACATCCCCAAATTTAATTCTCTCAGGGGTCATGGATCCTGGATTTTAGATACACTCTATAAATTAGCCATTTGAGGTACCTTGGTTCAGAAATTGTTGCCCTATAAGGCACCATTTTGCCCAGTTTACAGTCATGACAGCAAGACTTTTAGTAGTATATACCTGGGTTGCTAATACATTTTGGAAGTTTTTGGAGATTATAGCCAAAGCTTTCATAGTGTGCATGTGTCCTTCCAGAACAAAATAAGTTAAAATCATGAAAATCTTATTTAGATGAAACATTAATGCTCATAGGTAAGTCTAAGGCTGTTTAGATTTACTGTCTAGCTTAACAGTTGTTTCCTGTAATATGTACTATAGCATATTATCATTTGAACTAAATAATTGTTTTAAAAGTTCATGAGATTTTCAAAACTTTCAAAAGCATACTTGGTTCAGCACCCTTCATGCATGTTGCTTTCAAAATTCAATTCCCTGAGAAACCATGAAGAGTCAAAGAAAAATTACTATAGTACCGTACAAAATTAATTTATATTACTAACACTATGGGAAGAGTATAGATAAGGAAGATGCTGAACCAAGGCATGCAGTTCTAGAGAGGCCAGTTCAGGTAGCAGGCACGAAGTATAATTTGGCAAGGCTGAGGGAAAGCACAAATTGTAGTATTTAGTAGAACAGCTCAACATAATAGTACAGAGACAGAGGAAGAGGGTCACTGAGAATGAGAACTTGGAAATTGAAGCCTTGGAAGCAATTTGCTAAAATAAAGGGCTTCATTGTTATTTACTACCTGCCTGACTTAACAGTTGCATATAACTTGAAAAAAGAACCATTAACTACATACAAGTTTTTAGGGTTTTTTTTTCAAGTATTTGGCTTTGTAACTTAGTGGGTTTTAGCAATGATAACTCCTGGCTTATTTTATCCAGCCTCAGAAGCAAAACAAGTCCAGGCCTAGTTAGTCCTTAGATGAAAAAAATTCAAATCTCCAGCAGGTTAGACTGGGAAGTTGAAAAGTCCTCCCAGAAGACGCCATCAGCAACCCAGATGCAGGATCCAATCTGAATCAGTCAGTGGGACCAGTGATTTAGTCTTCCAAGCTTTTGAACTCATGCTGAAGCCCATCCTCAAGGAACATCTCTCTCTATGTGTGAGAAATTCCCTGAGGATAAGTTCCAGCATGAATCCAAAAGCTCAGAAGATTAAATCTTTGGTCCTGGGGACCAACTCAGATTGGATCCTGCAACATTGTGCTGAGAAACATACTGTATATTTGCCTTCATTTGTAGCAAACCAGATCTACAATGTTATCACAAAAGGTAACATGGACCTCTCTACGAAGCCACTAGAGTTGAGCTTGACTTGACTAAAAGGGATTTCTTACCTTTAGCCAAGAGAATTTCTGAATACTGTGATCTTCTAGATGCTGTTGAACAATGATTCCCACCGTCATGGTCAGTGATGACGGTGGCTTATTATTATCCCTGGTTCCACAATCCTACTGTAGAATTAATGTAAGATATCAAAGTTGCTGGAGAAGAGCCTAATGCTGGGAAAGATTGAGGACAATAGAAGAAGGGGACAACAGAGAATGAGGTGGCTGGATTACTGCAGTCGGCATGAGCTTAAATGGACTCTGGAGGATGGTATAGGACAGTGATGACAGTAGAGGATGGTGGAAGAATGTTGTCCATTGGGTCAACTAACAACAACAAATCAAAGTTGCTTAAATCTTAATCAATATTTTTTTAAAATTTATATACTCCTTTATAAACTTTGATTCCTCCAGGGAAATGTTGGTAGATGAAGATGTCTCTCTAGCCATGAAATATAAAGGTCTAAGTCAATCTGTAACTTCTAAGCTTTTGAAACCAAAGCCAACAACAGTACCTTCAGTTCTCTGAGGAACACAGATTACCCTACCCTCTAGACTAAAACAAAGGAGCAGGCAAGACAAAGATGAATGCGAATAGCTCCTTAATTTACTTATTTCATTTCCCTGCAAAAATGAAAAGCTTTGGATTAATTGCAATTTGCAGGGTTTTTTTCCCTTTTCTTCTTATACTGGTGATGAGATTTGTCTCACCTCCTGAAACAGCAACTACTCTAAGGTGAGGCAATTCAAGTTCAGTAATGTATACTTTCCCCATTAGACTTCAAAATATGTCACAGGTGGATAATTAGTGCTTTCTACCTGTTTTGGTTTTTTTTTTTACAAAAAAAAATCTGTCTGAGCTGCTGCTGATTAATTTGGTGCAGTTTAATTAGCATGTGTTAACATGCTGCTGATGGCATTTTTTTATTGAGTGAAAAAAGATGACACCTCGACAATGGTTAGGTTCAAGCAAAAGGAACACCTGTAACAACACAGGCTGTCTTATCACTGGGGGCGTGATCAGGAACTGAAAAGGAAATCCACTTTGCCAAGCAAGAACAATCTAGAAAAGTTGATAGAAGTCACCTGCAGAAATGTAAAAAAACTTTTTGAAAAAATTAAATCTATTGCTGTTCTGCGGCAAATGCTCTTCTTAAACTACAAGTTTGAGAAGCAACTTTAGGACTTCAACTCCCAGAATTCTCAATCCAGCTATGCTGGCTGGAGAATTCTGGGAGTTGAAGTGCATAAGTCTTAAAGTTGCCAAGTTTGGAGACCTCTGGTACAGAGTATTGACACTGCAAGCTATGTGGTGGTAAACAGGTTAGAGTTGGGGTGCGAGTTGTGGCCTGTACTTTGCACAAGCACCATAAACTTTTTCTGAAGTCATGCCTCTTTTAACATGTGTGCTTCATTCAATTCCAATTTCATCTTCCATCCAGGCTTCAAGAAAGCTTTATTTTATATATGTGTTTTTTTAAGGACCCCTTCCTTATAATTGGAAATATCTTACCATAAAGTATACTTCTAGATATCAGAACAGTAACCTGTAAGGAAGGGGTTACCTTGTCATCCATGAGAGGCACAGCCAAAGATGGACCTTGTTCTGTCCCATGAATATAGCTCTGTTCTTAATCTTTTTTTACAAAATAATATTAAGAAAATGTCAATGTACATCAGATACATGAGCAAGAAGATCAGAACGGAAAGAACAGAAGCCTAATTCATCTGGGGAAACAGACAAATGCAAATGGTCTATTCCCTATAATCATCACCTACTAAAGCAGAAGGGATGACCTGGTCTGTCCTATGAGTGCCACCATAATCCTTGAGGTATACATGTATGTGGGACAGATAGGGAGGAAGCTGACCACCAGACTGCAAGAACACAAGCGAGTGGTCAAATGAGGAGACCCAAACTCATGGGTGGCCTCACACTGCAATGAATAAGAACGTGCATTCAACTTTGCAGCTACTAAGATTGTTGGAAAAGCAGGCATAAAAACAGCCAAGGAAGTGATTGAAGCCTGGGAAACAGGCCTCTCTTCAGTCAATAGGAGTGCTGATTTACCATCAGCTTATCAAGTACTTAAGGACATGGTGACTCAGTGGCTAAGATGCTGAGCTTGTTGATCAGAAAGGTCGGCAGTTCAGCAGTTTGAATCCCTAGCACCACGTAATGAAATGAGCTCCCGTTACTTATCCCAGCTTCTGCCAACCTGGCAATTCAAAAGCATGTAAAAATGCAAGTAGAAAAATAGGGATCACTTTGGTGGGAAATGTTATGTATGCAGGTTTGAATGTCATTGGTTTAGTTTGAACTGTTCTTGTAAAATGTCAGAAATGATTGGTTTAAAAAGTGTGGGAAAATCCTGCACTCTGATTGGCTGGCAACTGCGGCTGCTGGCTATAAGTAGCAGCCGCAGCCCAGCCAAATCGGATCCGTTATGAGCTGTAGTCACTAATAAACTCTTCACTGAAGCACTCCGCGTCTGACTCTTCATGCAAACTTAACACTGGCGACAAAGGTGGGATCCTTCCTGAAGAGAAGACAACGCGGAAAACAAGCTGAGAGAGATGGCTGCGCTGAACATGCCCCCAGCCCCGTTTGATCTGATGGCAGAAGACTGGGACTCATATGCGGATCGTTTCCAAATGTATTTGGAGGGAAACGATCTTGCTGACATTTCTGAGAAGCGGAAGAGGGCGGTCTTTCCTACGCACTGCAGTCCAGCAGTTTTCAAGATGGCAAAGGCATTGGCGGGAGCTGCAGACGTGAAGGTAATGGACTGGCCCGACTTAGAAAAGCTGTTAAGAGCCCATTATGCGCCACAAGTATCGTGCCTCATTAAGAGACACGAGTTTTACCGTCGCGATCAAGGGGAAAGCGAAAACGTAAATGACTTCAAGGCAAGTTTAAGGGACATTGGATGTGCATGTGAATTTAACAACTTAGAAGAGGCCATGCACGATCAATTTGTTCTAGGCCTTAAAGACAAGGTATTACAGAGAAAGTTATTAATGAGACCTAAGATCACGTTGAAGGAAGCAATAGAAGAGGCCTCTTCAGCAGAAGCCACCAAGTCCTCAGCAGCAGCCATGAAGAAAATTAACAAGGCCTCAAGCCATCCTGATGTGGAAAAGTCCACAACAACTCATTGCGAGCAAATAGATTCTGAGTCAGACTGTAGTGAGGTGGAGGAAGGAATTTATATTTATTTATTTATTTATTTATTTATTTATTCATTTGAACTTGTATGCCGCCCCATCTCCGAAGACTCGGGGCGGCTCACAACTAAAAACACAGAACAACAAATATTTTTAAAAAAACATTAAACCAGACTAGCCCAAATATAAAACATGACAATAATATACATTAAAAACCATCCCTCCCCCAGGGTCACAGCCAGGTTGGTCAAATAACCAGGTCTTTAATTCGGCGGAATGTGCGGAGATCAGGGGCCAGACGGAGCTCCAGAGGCAGTTGATTCCAGAGGTTGGGGGCCGCGACAGAAAAGGCTCATCGTCGGGGAATCACCAGCGGCATTGACCGCCGATGGAACCCTGAGGAGTCCTTGCCTATGAGCCCGCACAGGGCGGCTGGCACTAGCTATCGGAAGAAGACGCTCCCTCAAATATTGGGGACCCATGTCGTGTAGGACTTTGAATGTCAAAACTAAAACCTTGAATGTCACCCGAGTGCAATCGGCAGCCAATGCAGGCGCAGGAGGGGGTGACATGGGAGAATCGGGTAACTCCCATCACCACCCAGCGGCGCATTCTGCACCAGTTGCAATCTCCGGATGGTATGCTAGGGCAGTCCTAAATAGACTCAGAATGGAGAGGAAAAAGAGAGACCTGGGAAGAAAGAGGCAAGATTTTTTGATACCATCTGCCTTCTGTGAAAAAAGAGGTCACCTAGCAAGAGTCTGCAAATCATCCAGAACTCCACCCCACAGAAGAAAGTTTCCTGACAAAGAATTCAAGCCTAACAACTTCAGTGAGAAAATGGGGCAACACAGAAGCAAATGGGAAGAATGAAACTCATCAAACAGTCACCATTGGTCATTCTTCACCCTTAAGAAACAGAAAAGTACATGTGAAGGTACTGATTGAAGGAAGGCCTTGCCAAATGGAAGTGGATTCAGGCTCCTATTTATCTATGGTGTCTTGGGACACTATTCACAGGCTACTTCCCAACATTCAGAAGAAGCATTTCCAGAAGCAAGCACTGACTCTTAAAGACTACCAAGGGAACAAGATTCCAGTAGTTGGAACAAGAGAATTCAGCGTGAAGTTCAAAGGCCACACGTTTGCCCCTGACCATTGTGGACAAGGATCGCCCAAGCTTGCTGGGACTTGAGTGGTTCAATCCACTAGGCATCGAGGTGACTGGCATCAATCACATGAGCAACTCTGAATGGGAGGAGGCCTTGAAGTCTGAGTTTCCAGAGGTCTTCAGCGACGGATTGGGCAAGTATATCGGGACCCCTATCACTTTCAACCTAGATCCCAAGGTGCCCCCAATTCATTTAAGGGTCCCATTTGCCTTAAAGGAAAAAATTGATGCACAATTAGATAAACTAACAGCTCAAGGTGTTTTAGAGCCTACTGACCACTCCAGTTAGGAGACATGCATAGTCACCCCAGTCAAGACTGATGGGTCAGTAAGAATCTGTGGAGACTATAAGGGGACATTGAACCATGCGCTTCAACAGAGTGCATATCCAGTTCCAGTGGTGCATCATTTATTACATTCACTTGGCAGGGATACAGTCCTTGCCAAATTGGATCTGGCCCAGGAATATCAACAACTAACAGTTGATGATGCCACTGCGGAGGCCCAAACCATTGTGACTCATAGAGGTGCTTTCAAATGTAAAAGGTTACAATTTGGAGTAAGTGTGGCACCAGGCATCTTTCAAAGCCTTATGGAAAGAATGCTCCAAGGACTGCCAGGGATAGTGCCTTACTTTGATGATGTATTAATCTCTGCTGAAAATGACACTCAGTTACAAGAGAGACTCAGAGAAGTCCTTACCAGATTCAAGAAAGCGGGGTCAAAAGTCAAGGAAGAAAAATGCACTCTTAGAACTGACAAGGTTGAGTTCTTGGGCTATATGATTGACAAGCATGGCATCCACCCTACAGATGCCAAGGTTCAAGCAATCAAAGAAGCCCCTAGACCAAAATGCAAAACAGATTTGCAAGCCTTCCTTGGACTTATTAACTTTTATCACATGTTCCTACTTCAGAAGGCAGAACCATTACACAGATTACTGGACAAAATATCTGCTTGGGTCTGGGGCAGGAAGGAACAATCAGCATTTAATAATATTAAAAGACTAATCACATCTGATGCTGTACTGATACAGTTCTCTGAGAATTTGCCTGTTGTACTGACTTGTGATGCATCCCCTTTTGGAGTGGGGGGTGTTTTGAGCCACAGGCTTCCCAGCAGGAGGGAAGCCCCTATTGCATTTTACTCTCGCACTTTGACCAAAGCAGACAGGAATTACAGCCAATTGGACAAGGAAGCATTGGCAATTGTTGCAGCTGTTAAGAAATTTCATGAATATTTGTATGGGAGAACATTTATCATTGTCACAGATCACAAACCTTTGTTAGGCATTGTGGCAGGAGACAAACCTACACCCACTATCCTGTCACCAAGAATGCTGAGGTGGACTGAATTTCTTGCTGCTTATTCATACAAGCTCATCCACAAGCCTGGCAAAGACATTGGCCATGCTGATGCTTTGAGTCGCTGCCCACTTCCGTTTCACACTGAGGACTTTGAACCTGAGGCGCACACCTTTTTCC
Organism: Naja naja; assembly: GCA_009733165.1. Classification (NCBI taxonomy): domain Eukaryota; kingdom Metazoa; phylum Chordata; class Lepidosauria; order Squamata; family Elapidae; genus Naja; species Naja naja. The sequence continues at coordinate 132,877,157 of CM019148.1, read as the reverse complement.
TAGAAACTGTTGCCAAGCTTCCAGTACACGCTGCTGAAATTGCCAGAGAGACTGCCAAAGACACTTTATTGGCTCCTGTTATAGGCTGGATTAAGAAAGGTTGGCCTTTTCAAGATCTACCTCACCTTGCCCAACCTTTTAAATCCAGGCAAACTGAATTATCTGTATTAAGAGGATGTATTTTGTGGGGTAACAGGGTGGTTATTCCTGCAAAACTGCAAAAAGAGGTTTTGGAAATGTTACATGAGGGTCATCCAGGTATTGTAAGGATGAAGGGATTGGCCAGGAGTTATGTATGGTGGTCAGGTATTGACAAAATCGTTGAAAACTGGGTTGCATCTTGTCCCAACTGTCAGGTAGTCAGGCCTGCCCCACCTCTCGCCCACAAACAGGAATGGGAATGTCCTAGGGGCCCATGGTCTAGGATTCACATTGATTTCGCTGGCCCTACCAGAGGGCACACTTTCCTTATTATAGTAGATGCATATTCCAAATGGCTAGAGGTAATCCCCATGGCATCCACCACAACTGATGCTGTCATCAAGCAGCTTAAAAGCTTTTGTAACCCACGGGTTACCTGATGTTCTTGTCTCTGACAATGGCCCTCAATTTATATCCAACCTTTTTGAATCCTATCTAGCACAACAGGGTATCAGACATGCCCTCACTGTCCCTGGGCACCCTTCGGCTAATGGCCGGGCTGAACGCATGGTACGTTTTACCAAGGAGAAGCTTCAGCAATTGGGTCCTGGGGACATCACTGAGAAAGTTGAAAAACTTCTTAGTGTTCAGCACATCACTCCTAACCCATCAACTAACTTATCACCAGCAGAGTTGTTGATGGGTAGGAAACTTAGGTCTTCCCTTGACCGCCTTCATCCCACTTACGCACCCAATGCACCACTAGATTCCACTAGCAAAGTTCAGTGTGGGTGATTCTGTTTATGCTAAGAACCTTATGGGTGAACCTTCATGGATTCCTGCTGAAATAACTCAAATCACAGGCCCTCCTTCTTACAGGGTGCAAACAGAGGATGGAGTCCTCTGGAGTCCTCTGGAGCAGGCACATTGATCAGCTTAGATCCAGATTACCTCAGGAACATCGCAATTGTTCCTCTCTAGTTCCCATGCCTAATGCCTTTTCTAGGGGGGAGGGGGAGGAGCATGAGGATAATCAGCAAGCAAGAATCAACCCCATGTGTAACAAGCCATTATGACAGGAACCATCCCAAGACCTGTCACAATGCCAAAATCCATCCTTACAAGTGGAAGATTGCACATCACTACCTGACTTGTGTGCTGGCATTGGGTTGGAGATGGTTTGGGAGGAGAGACCAGATTCTAACAATCAAACAGGGTCTTCTTTCACTGGAAGCCCGAGTAGGGAAATGTCAACAGACACATTTCCTCTCTCACTGGGTGAGAACATTAAAACTTCTGAACCACGAAGGTCCCAATGTACACGTAAGAGCCCCACCTATTTAAAAGAATACATTAGATAGGTTGGGGTTTGAGTATGGACTGAACCTAGTGGGGAGGGGTGTTATGTATGCAGGTTTGAATGTCATTGGTTTAGTTTGAACTGTTCTTGTAAAATGTCAGAAACGATTGGTTTAAAAAGTGCGGGAAAATCCTGCACTCTGATTGGCTGGCAACTGCGGCTGCTGGCTATAAGTAGCAGCCACAGCCCAGCCAAATCAGGTCCGTTATGAGCTGTAGTCACTAATAAACTCTTCACTGAAGCACTCCGTGTCTGACTCTTCATGCAAACTTAACAGGAAAGTAATAGCATTCCGTGCTCCTTCAGCATTTAGTCATGCTGGCCACATGACCACTGTCTTTGGACAGCACTGGCTCTTTGGCTTTATAATGGAGATGAGCACCGCCCCCTAGAGCCAGAAACAACTAGCATGTATGTGCGAGAGGAACCTTTACCTTTACCTTTATCAAGCACTTTCTGTTTTAACAGCTGTGTCCTCAAATATGCACACACATTTCTTCCCATAGAGCAATTAGGTACAGGAATTATCCTTGAATTTTAAGGAAGTTGTTCAAAGTTAAAATAATGTTAAACATCTTATGTTCAGAAGTGTATTGACAGATGTCTTCATAAATGTTGATAGGATTAAGGAGGAGAATATTGATTGGCTTTTGCTTAAGGTTGAATAAAAATTTGTGTTATATAAGACAAATGAAGAGAATAATTTAGGTAAAGATTAGAACATTTTGTTATATACCATATGCTGTTTTAATGTTGCACTTTACTTTCTTGGAGGGGAGAAGAATTTTCATCATGTCTTTTGACTGCTAGTTGGTGTTCAGGATGCGTTCTGCTAGTTTTCTGCTTGTCTGTCCTTCTGCCTACTGCCATAGTGGCTGTTACAGTCCTACAATATATATTGTGGGTGACTGATGTTTTTTCTTCTTGAGCTACTAGGTCTTTTGGTTTATTTAACCATATTTTGAAGAGCTTTACTTGGTTGATGTGCTATGGTGATGCCAAGAGCTTTTAATAGTCTGATGGTTGTTTCTGAGATGTTTTTGATATATAGTAATGTTATCCATTGCATAGCTTGTGTTGGTTGTGCTGAGTGGTCAGGTACTTTTTGAAAAAATTGTGTGAGTAACAATTTTGTTGGAAGATTATTATATAAGTGATCTTTTTCCTAGTTCTTGGGGTTGCTGTAGTGCAGTATACATCTGAACAGTTTTTCTATGAATCCTAACAGTGGTGATTCCCATGGGTGCTCCTCTGATTTTGCTATATTTGTCCATCAAACTGAAAGTAGGTAGTGAGGCATAGGTTGATGAGATCCATAATTCTGGATAATTCAATTAATTTGGCTAGGTTGGGTGTGTTGTGTATATAGATTCTTTTACTAGTTCTAGATCTATGGATGGAAATGGTGCTATGACATTAATTGAAGCCATAATTTCAACTTGTTCTATTTTTAGATCTTTGATTCTCTGAGGACTAATGAAATGGATAAAGAGATGTGTCCAAGCAAATAACTAAGCTTAGAGAGCAGCAAGGACTGCACAGTGTAACCACGAGCTACATGTATTCTTGTCTATTGGGGGAAAAAAATCTGATGTACAGTCTTTGGAGCTACAGTAGGCATGAAACCCTATTTTCTGATTAATTAAATTAATACTTAAATCATAAGAAGCATATTTTATATTTGTTGAGAGTTGGACCAATTGGTTTTCCAAATATCAAAATTGGATGCAGAATCCCTTTCTTCACATTTCGGACATATAACTAAAGCTAACTTTCATTCTATTTTTAGTTCAATGTAAAATTGAATTGTTGGTTTCACTTCAAGTGAGAATTTCTCAAGAATCCTAGCAATCCTAGGAAATGAGATATTTTGAAGCTGCTAGGGCATTTGGAACATCTCTTTGTCAGTACATGGTTCTTTTTATATAATGTTAAGCTGAAATTATAGATAAGTCATTGATTTTGTGCCAACAGGTCAATGTCGTCTCTTAGAAATCACATAGTCAAATATTCTCTTTCTATCCCCAACCTCATTCTTCACTCCCAATTCATCACTCCTGTAATAGTGTTTATCACCCTTATTGTTGGTCATCTTCTTCTTATCTTTCCCTTCACCTTTCCCAGCCCCTTCATCTTTCCCAGATATCTTAAGGGAGCTGAGTTTTCATATACTGTGCCCACAATGTGATGCTTTGTACTGTTCATTCATGCCTCGAGTGAGAATTCTGGATTATTTTGTTCTATAATCCATTTGTTTGTTTTCTTGACTATCCATAGCACTATTAAGCACCTTCTGAAACACCAAAGTTGAAAAGTGTCAATTCTTTCTATCTTGTTTCTTCAAAGTCTAACGTTGACAATCTATAAATTGTCACAGGGAAAATCTCTGCCTGCACAAGTCTGATCTTTGTAGGTATAGATTCTTCACAGCATTTGAATATCTTTTTCAAAAATATTTTCATTCCTGCCCAACCAAATATCAGGCTGCAGCATATTGTCTGTTCATTCTTTAACTGCTGATAACCAATTTTAAAAGGTGAGAGTTTTCATTGTCAGTTCTGATGCTGGTGTCTGTTGTCATTGGGCTGGTTTTCTTTATATTTATTCATAATCCCATATTTTTATATCTTCTTTGACTTTCTGCATTAGAGTTTGCATTTTGAGTTGTCAGAATAGGGTCAATAGAACATAAAAAAGCTGTAAACCACATTTATAAATCAACTTGTTTAGTCCACACTTCCAATAAAACATATTCCATGCTACCTTCAAATTTAGATTATTCCACAGCATCAATTTTTTAATGTAATTTTGGGTCAAAGTGTAACTACTTATGTATTAATAACCAAATGTATCTAGCTACATTCAAGGCTCATCTATCCTAAATGAATTGAGATAATGGTATATTGTACTCTTAGTACGACCTTCAGGATCACCTGATACCAAGAATCAGAGCTTGATGTTATCACTGTACTGGTATACGAAATGTAGATGTGCTAGTTCCCTATACTTTGATGCCTTTTGTTTTGTCTAACATCACTCAAGATCTATGGTTTATTTTATTCTGGAGAAGACAAACTTGGTGGGAGAAGTTGAATAGAATGCCAGGATCAAAAGGGATTTGATTGCTTTGTCCATGAACCTCCATGAATTATTGAATTAAGGAGTGCTAGCATGCCTCAGAAGGAAAAGTTGCCTAAGAGATAATAGAATCATCCATTGCAGGTTGAGTTGGTACATATGTCTAAACTTGCACAAAGGTGAACTTTTGAATTCACTACTTAGAAGCCATGTAGGAAAATAGTAGGAACCCTGACAGTATTATTGCCAAGTCTATCAGAGATTGTAACAGTATCGAAGTCCTCAGTGGCTGTCTTTTGGTTCTAGCTTCTTGTTCTTTATTTGAGAGTTATTTTGACAATCAAATTGCATGTTTTTGGGTTTGATTGTATTTTCAGAATACAAGGCTTCACATACTTCGTGTTACATACAGTTTTGCTCTAAATTACAAGATTCTTTTGGAGACAAATTTATCCAAGGGTTTAAAGAAATATACTTGCCATAGCAAGCAAACATCATCATTAATCAAGATTTAACTAAAACATATGAAATTCAAAAGGGTACAAGCCAAGGATGTCCTCTATCTCTCCTGGTGTTTATATTAATGCTGGAAGTTTTGAATAGAGATATTGAAGAAAATGAGAAGATACGGGGCATAAAAATTAAAACAAAATTGATAGCTTTCATTGATGACTTAATTATATTCCTGCAACATTCAAAAACAGGTATAGAACACTTGATTAAAAAGATAATGACTCTGGAGCTTTAGAGAGTTCAAAATAAATAAAGAGAAACAAAACTGTTTGCTAAGGAAATGGCTTCTCAAGATTATGAAATATTGATCAGAAAGTTGAGTTTTAAGGTGGGGAAAAAGGTTAACATACTTTGGGGTTACATTGATAAATACAGATTCCAAACTGTTGTAAAATAATGTTGTACCTAGGTGGAATGACATTAAAAAAGACATTTTAAGAAGGGATAATTTGTAATTATTGCTATTAGGTAGAATCTCTGTAATTAAGATGAACGTCTTATCAAAAATGTTTTTATTTCAGCCTTTACCAGTATTGACAACCAACACCTCATTTAAACAACGGTAAAGGGATATTTCTAAATTAATTTAGCAAGAGGAAAAAAGATGAGAATTAGATACAAATTATTGCAAGGTGCCAAAGAAAGAGGAGGCTTAGGCAGAGGTGGGATTCTACCGGTTCTGACCGATTCTATAGAACCCCTTGTTAACTTTCTAAGCAGTTTGGAGAACCAGTAGTTAGAAGAAATCTTTTGTTTTTTTCCACCCTTATTACATTCTTGGCAGTATGCCTAGACTAACTGTCTCTGAAGGAGGTTTTTTTTTCTTGATACTTTCTTAAAAGGGAAGGGTTGTTTTAACTGCTGTTGGGAGGAGATACTCCCCTGGAAATGCTTCTTCTTGGCTAGCTAGAAAGATTGACATTCAAACGTGAGTTACCCTTTCTGAGTTTTGGTCTAAAACTGGTTTTTGGTGAAGTTTAATTCTGTCCTTGGTGATGTTTAATCCTGTGTTTATTGATGGGATAATTTTCCCTATTCAGCTTTGTTTGGAAGGAAAAAGATTAATCTCTGTTCCTGAAAAGAAATTGGGTTGAGAAATCTGGTTGGTTCCTGTGTCTATTTGTTCTGGTAATTGGTTTAACAAGCAACAGCTACTGTTGTGATTTAATTATTTGTATTGTGTTTGAATGTTTTCCTACCTCATGGTTTCTTTTTTCTATCTGGGGAGGGGGTCTTCCTTCACTGCTTTAGTGGTATCTGACACTGTCCTTTTGGGGTGTACTTCCAAGAGGCATGATGCAAGCTTGGCACTGATTTTTACTGCCTTTCTAGGGGGGCGGCATGTGATTTTTCCTTAAATCTGGATGATTTCCTTAGGATGTCTTGTGAGATGTGTGAGACCAGCTGGTATCTAAGTGGTGCAAATGGATCTAAGGATTGCTTTTCCTGGGTGTGCTCTTTCTGGAGAGCTCAAATGACCTCTCTGCTATAGGGTTTCACTTTATGAGCAAGAGTTGGTTGCTGATAGTTATCATTGCATTTTAACTATTTTAATTCCTCAAGGTGCTCTGGCACCCTACCTGATCCAGCTTGCAGGTATTTTTAATCTAATGATTGGTATTTAGGGCAGCTTTTTGCAAGCAAAAAAGCTTTTTGTATTTTTGTACAGGTAATCCTTGACTTACAACAGTTCATTTAATGACCATTCAAAGTTACAATGGCACTGAAAAAAGTGACTTATGACTGTTTTTCACACTTACAACCATTGCAGCATCCTCACTGTCATGAGAGGCCAGGCAAGGAGAAGCACTCCTTGATGTGAGTGATGTCAAGTTGGCCATGCCCACCCAATCACATGACCACCAAGCCACACCCACCAACTAAGCCACACCCACAGAACCGGTTGTTAAAAAATTTGAATCCCACACCTGGGCTTAGGTTAGTTTAGTTTAGTTTTATTGGACTTATATGCTGCCCTCTCTCCCTAAGAACTCAGAGCAGCTTACAATAAAAAATAGCAATATAATTAATTAAAAATGCATTAAACCAAGTGAACTAAACCCAATAAAGATTAAAACCCAATAAAATTTAAAATATCAATAAAAACCCCACCCCTTACCCTTCAGTCCAGGCTGGACTGTTGAAACAACCGAGTCTTTAGGTCACGGCAGAAGGAACAGAGGTCAAGGGCCAACCAGAGCTCCAAGGGAAGTCAATTCCACAGTGTGGGTGCTCCCACAGAGGAGGCCCTACCCCAGGGCACTGCCAGCCGACATTGTCTGGCCGACGGCACCCCAAGGAGGCCCTGCCTGTGGGAGCGCACAGGGCGATTGAAGGTTGACGCTGGCAGGAGATGCTCCTGCAGGTACCCCGGACCCAAGCTATGTAAGTCTTTGTATGTCATCACTAACTCCTTGAAGCTCACCTGGAGGGCAACTGGCAGCCAATGCAGGTCACGCAAGAGGGGTGTAACATGGGAGTATCAGGATACTCCCATCACAACCGCACGGCCACATTCTGCACCAGTTGAAGCCTCCCAGTGGTCCGCAAGGGCAGTCCCAAGTAAAGAGCATTACAGTAGTCAATTTGGGAAGTTACGAGTGCATGAGTGACCCTCTGTAGGGCATCTCGGTCCAGATAGGGGCACAATTGGTGCACCAGACGAATCTGGGCAAATGCCCCCCTGGTCACAGCTCCCACCTGCTCCTCCAAACTGAGCTGTGAATCCAGGAGGACACCCAAATTGTGGACCCTATCCATGGGGGGCAACACCTCTCTCCCCATGGCCAATGATGGAATGTCCTGGATTATCTGAGATGCCAGTACGCACAGCCACTCAGTCTTAGCCAGGTTGAGTCGGAGCCTGTTCCTCCCCATCCAGATCCATACCACATCCAGGCAATGGGACATCATGGAGAGGGCATCACTGATATGGTTCAGGGTGGAGATGAACAACTGGGTATCATCTGCATATTGGTGATACCTCACTCCGAACCCACGGATGATCTCTCCCAGTGGCTTCATGTAGATGTTGAACAGGAGGGGCAAAAGGACTGAGCCCCGGGCCACCCACAAGCTAGGGGCCTCAGACTCTACCTCTGCCCCACTGCCAACACCGATTACAAATGACCTGAGAGGTAGGAGGAGAACCACCGTAGAACAGTGCCTCCCACCCCCAACCCCCCAAGGTGTTGCAATAGGATACCATGGTCGATGGTATCGAAAGCCTCCAAGAGATCTAATAGGCCTAGGACAGAGGAAAGTCCCCTGACCCGAGCCCTCCAGAGAGGTTAACAGATTTGAAACTGAACTTAGCTGCTTGCTGCTTGATTTGAATGAAAAAATGGGTGATTCTGCAAAGTAAGAGATTACTCAAATTAAAGTGCCATGAATTAAGATATGGATGGCACACTTACTTTTGGTATGACAAGGTTAAGATGAATGATAATTTATTTTATTGGATAAGCCATCCTAAGGTTTTGGAAAAAATACAAAACAAGGTTCTCTATGAAAGTATCTCTTTGGGTGTCACCCCAAGAAGCTTTTTTTCAGAATGTGTGTGTGTGTGTGTGTGTGTGTGTAGTCTTCAAATGTATGTTGAAAATTTAAATGTAAGGAAGGAATGTTCTACTATCTTTGATGGAATTGTGTCAACACAAAGAAATACTGGGGTGAGATTCATATTTTAATACAGAAGATTCTTAAAACAAATATACAAATTAAACCAGAGACTTTTCCTTTAGGTTTAATGGACAAAGAACTTGGGGGGGAAATGGAATTCGTTATTATACATGTTGACAGCAGCGAGAATATTTTATGAACAAAAATGGGAAGATATATGAATTCCCTCAGTGGAAGAATTGTTGGAGAAACTAATGGAACACAAATAACTGCTTTAGTCAAAGAGAAGAATATGTCTAATTTTGTTTCTATCTGGAAATCACTTCTGGATTTTGTTCTTGAGATAGAAAAAGAATGAAACATTGGCTTTGAGCTTTATCGATTAGACAAGTTTTTTTTTCTTATAGTAATGGCTAGTATATATTATGCAAAATGAAAAATTGATGTTATTATCTTCATTCTATTGGGCTGAAAAGAGTGGGAAATTAATGCTTTTTTCGCCTCTTCATGCTATACTTCCCCTTTTCCTTTTGCCCTGTCTCACTTTTTCCACTATTTTCATTTTTATTTGTATTTTATATTGTAATAATAAAAATTATACTATTAAAAAATAAATTATTCAGATTATGGAGAGTAACCTGTACACATGTAGTCCTCGACTGGTGACCACAACTGAGCTCAGAATTTCCACTGAAGACAATTTTGAAGTGAACGTTGGTCCATTTTACGACCTTTCTTGCCACAGTTGTTAAAGTGAATCATTACAGTCGTTATGTTAGTCACATGGTTGTTAAATGAATCTGGCTTGTCAGAAGGTCTCAAAAGATGATCACATGACCCCAGGACACTTCAACTGGCATAAATTCTTGCCAGTTGCCAAGCACCCAGGTTTTGATCACAAGACAGGGATGCTGCAATGGTTGCAAGTTTAAAAAAAGGCCACAGGTCATTTTTTTCAGTGCCTTTGTAACTTTGAACAGTCCCTAAACAAATGGTTTTATGTTGAGGATTACCTTGTAGGAAGTTGGCACCCAACTCTCCTAGAAAAATGAAGTATTTTGGTAGATATTTAAAAGGCAGAATATTTCTTCTAAAAAGAGTAGAACCCCAGAAGCAGAATCTCACCCCCACCTTTGTTAATGGGTGGGCCATTAAGGCCTGAGCCAGAATACTTTACATAAGAAAGGTCTCCAGGTAAAGCTATAGCAATTGCCAAAAGCCCTTTTAAGGGCATAGATCAAGGTCAACCAAGCTTGGAACTCAGGACAGCCTACAGAGTTGCCCCTCATGGGAGTCTGACAACCAATTAGAAACAAGCTTCAATTCAAATCCCAACAAAGGTTATAAAACCCAGATACTCTCAGCACCTCAGCCCTTTTTTCTTGATCTCCTTCAAGCATGTGATCATCTTTCTCTGGAGCTCCAGACCATGTGGTCCTGTTCACCATTAAACTTTCCAAGCAGCCTCCATGTTTCCAGTGTCTTTTTCCCCACTTGGAACTGAACCCAGAAGGATATTTCTTTCAACAACCTAAAGAGTAATAGTTTTCCATCCCCTATGAAAACCTGAAACTGAAGTCTTTCTACTGTGGTACAAGTAATTATAATCATTTCTTGCTCAGTTTTCTCCTGTTTCTCCTCAATAAATAAAACCCATTTCTCCTAACATTATTTGACATGATGTATGGCCTTGCAGCAGGTAAAATATTGAAGTTAATGAAGAGAACAGACACTGTATTGGGCAAGGAAGCATGATCCTTCCAATGGCTGAACTTCTTCCTAAAAATAAAATTTTCTTCCTCCTTTTTTCACATGTATCCCTCCTCATACACCCCAGTCAGCTAAATTGTTTTGTTAATAGTTTCCTATCTTGGTTTGGAAGAACTAAAAATGTACAGACATTAGAACTAATTGAAGTAATCAGGGCATATTCAGGATCCTGAAGTTTTCTCTGTTCATTTCAGAGGGCGGGAGGGGAGCTTCCTTCTGATTTCATTAGCTTTTAGAATGAGTGTTCATCTCTGATTTTGAAAAGGCTACAGGCTCTGTGCTTTGCATTTAAATGTCCCCTCTGCCTATTTAGTCATTCAATTTCAGTCATTTGCATGATGCCATATGTTCTTGCAATGAAATAGGTCTGGTTTGCCATTCAAGTGAAGTGGCTATTAATATTGGAGGTGTTTGGGATCCATGGTTTCTTTGCCATAAGAGCTACTCCTGTTATACTTCAGCCTTCCTTTCCCGCCTGAGCTGTGACTCTAACCATTTCTGTTCTTTCTAATTGCATGCAAAATCAGAGGTTAATTAACACCACCTACTCAGATTTGTTGGTGCCACCTGTCTTAATTTATTCAACACATGTGCGTTCAATAAACCATCTTAGTGCTATTGATGAACCACATGATTAGTTATTCTGTCTGACTGGCTTTTTTCTTTGAAAACTTACATAAGATCACCTTTGCTTAAGTTCAGGATTATTTGGTTTGGTTTATGAAAGGTATGTGCCATGGCAATATATAACAACATAGATGTTTAATCATGTCTGCATTTAAGCACTGTAAACTTTTCATCAGCTCTCTAGTTAAAAGTAGATTGCAACACAGAATAGTGCACTTCAATAACATTGAAACAGGCAAAACATGTTGAAATCCTAAACAGAACAGAACAGAATAGAATAGAATTCTTTATTGGCCAAATGTGATTGGACACACAAGGAATTTGTCTTGGTGCAAATGCTCTCAGTGTACATAAAAGAAAAGATACGTTTGTCAAGACTCAAGAATCATAAGGTACAACACTTAATAATAGTCATAGGGTACAATAAGCAATCAAATCATACTAGGAAACAGTCAATATAAATCATAAGGATACAAGCAACAAGGTTACAATCATACAGTCACAAGTGGGAGGGATGGGTGATAAGGAGTGATGAGAAGGTTAATAGTAATAGTAGTGCAGACTTTGTAAATAGTTGGACAGTGTTGAGGGAATTATTCGTTCAGCAGAGTGATGGCATTTGGGAAAAAACTGTTCTTGTGTCTAGTTGTTCTCGTGTGCAGCCCTCTTTTTGACTCATGCATAAAATACAAAACAATCTACAATTTTCATTATTAGACCATATGAATTTTGGAGACAACTTCATACAAAGTATTTTTAATATAATGGTAAAGGTTCCCCTTGTACATACGTGTTAGTCATTTCTGGCTCTAGGGGGCAGTGCTCATCTCCATTACAAAGCCAAAGAGACAGCAGTGTCCAAAGAAGTCTCCGTGGTTATGTGGCTGGCATGACTAAACGCTGAAGGCGCATGGAACGCTGTTACCTTCCCACCAAAGTGGTCCCTATTTTTCTATTTGCATTTTTACATGCTTTTGAACTGCTAGGTTGGCAGAAGCTGGGATAAGTATTGGGAGCTCATTTCATTACGTGGTGCTAGGGATTTAAACCTCTGAACTGCTGATCTTTCTGATTGACAAGCTTTATATATATATATATATATATATATATATATATATATAGGTCTTGGTGTATTCGGTTTGTCCCGTAAGGTTGAGAATACCTTACGTTTCGCTAAATCTCATCCGTCATCTTCAGGCTGTGTCTTCAGCTCGTTCTCCTGGAAGTGTGTGATCGTGGCTGTTTTCCTTAAACTCTAGAGTTGGATGTGTTGTTACTTTTTGATTGGTTTGTAGTTGATGTATGCAGATTGGATGGCTTTTCCTGAGACCCTGTGTGGCTGAGGTGCTGGAGGTGTGTCTCTCAGCCTTTGTGTCACCTGGGTAATGGGCTGTGATGACCTCTGAGTTCTATTCCATTGTTGTGATGTCCTGTGGTGTAATCTCCTGGGTTTCTGTCTGTGCTGCAACCTCCTGACAACGACAGACAACGACCCAGAGATTACAGCACCACACCCAGGACATCACAACAATAGAACTCAGAAGGTCATCACACAGCCCATTACCCAGGTCACATACACAAAAGGCTGAGAGACACACCTCCAGCACCTCAGCCCACAGGGTCTCAGGAAAAGCCATCCAATCTGCATACATCATCAAACCAATCAAAAGTAACAACACATCCAACTCTAGAGTTTAAAAGGGAAAAAAGCCACGTCACACACTTCTCCCAGGAGAACGAAGCTGAAGACACCAGCCTGAAGATGACGGATGAGATTCGCCAAACGTTGGTATTCTCAACCTTACACGGACAAGACCAATACCAAGACCTACATACCTTTACCCATGAAAATTCACAAAACAAATATATATATATATATATATATATATATATATATATATATAATATTTATTCTGTGGTGGGTGGTGGGATTGGGTTGAGGTAGCAGTTTGTGTGTGTTTTTTTGGTATATGGTGTGTCCTATTGTGCCATCTGTTTTTGTAGACTAGTACATCTGGGAATGGTAGTTGTTTGTGTTTGGGTGGTTGGTATTTGTTTTTGATGATTTCTAGGGTTTCTTTTATCAGGACTTGAGTGAATAGTGAAACCCCCTGGATGAACACAAAAATGCAGTAAAAAAGCTGAAACACACTTCCTCACTAGTCCAACACATGAAAGCCACAGGTCATAGCATTAACTACAATGGCACCAAAACCCTAGCCACTATAGAAAACCCCAGCTACATAATTATCAGAGAAGCCATAGAGATTGAAAAAAGACCTGAAAGCATGAATAGAAGAGATGACTCTACCAGACTGTAAACTATCTGGAAGCCTGTACTCACAACAGAAAAATCTCCACACCACAAGCCAAGGAAACACCTGGGCACAAACAGACCCCCCCTGATACCTCCAGCTCAAACACACCCCAACCAGCCACCCAGATGAAACCTAGCTTCCTAATAAATGATAGCCGGCCATTCACCCGAAGCCAAGCACTAAAACCCCAATACAGGAAACACAATGTTGCCAGCCAATCAAGACAAAAAAATGCTACAAAACAGACAAAAGATATTAGAAACACCAATCAAGCAGAACACAGCAAACTCCAAGACCAATAAACACAGACCAAGACTCCCAACCAATCAGGATGAAAAAAAAAACCATTCTAACACAGCACGAGGCTAGCACCAAATTTAAAACTGAAATGGCTGTAAAAGCCTCTCACAAAAACGAACCCAATACACAAGCCTGATGATGGCAGATGAGATTTTGCCGAAACGTCGCTACAACTTTAAAAGCACAACTATAATGACATGGGAAAATACCCGAACAAAGCTGAATACCATACATATAAATACCCGTGAAAACTTAAGAAAACAAATATATATATATATATATATATATATATATATATATATATATATATATGGATGACTGAGAATCTCCATAGACATTTGTATTCTTCCTTATTCAATTTAGGTTCTTTCGTATTCTCATTATATGAGCAACAAAGCACAAGTGTCATTTCTACCTATACACATACATATATGCACACACATGTTCACACAAACACACACTTTGTTCTTTTCAGTCAAAAGTTCCTTCTGTGGAGAATAGGTACAATATGTGAATTGATCCCTGACACTGATGTGCATACAGAAAAAGCTTTATCGATTATGTTCTGAAAAGTATATTAATTGACTTTGTCATTAGGAATACACAATCTGCTATGTTCAAAAGAACATCTCAGAATTCTCCAAGTAGGTTCCACTGATTCTGACCTGTTTTCTCGAGATGAAAATTGCTCTCCAGATAAGTCTCATGAGAACTGACAATTTGATAGCCCAGAGAAGAGAAAGAACAGTGAGTGTTGCTTTAAAAGCAGCACTTTTACAGAATTCACATATTTGTTAAGACACAGCAGAATCAATCCTGAACAATTTTACAGAAGACAATGTTGAGCCTTGGTGGTGCAGGTTGTTAAATTCCTAGCACTTAGTTCCAGCTGCCTGCAATTAGTGCAGGCTCGAATCCCACCAGGCTCAAGGTTGACTCAGCCTTCCATCTTCTCGGGGTAGGTAAATTGAGGACCCAAGATTGTTGGGGGCAATAAGCTGACTTTGTAAAAATGTCGCTTGCGGGACCCAAAAAGCCCTAGTAATAAGCAGGCATATACAATTGAAAGAAGGCTATTGCTGAGCGCATTGGGTTGTGCTCCAAAAAATTGTAAGCTGCCCTGAGTCTCCGGAGAAGGGCGGCATATAAATATGAATTTTAAAAAATGTTGAAAAAGCACTACCATCTCTATCTATTGGACCGGACGGAATATGTGCCTACTTCTTAAAAAAGCTATCTGCTGCCATAGCCTAAGTATAATCTTTGAAAAACCTTTCAGGACCAGCTCCTTGCCAAATCTATGGTCACTAGCCATGGTCATCCCCATTTTCAAAAAGGGAGACCCCAACCTAGTTGAAAATTACAGACCAATCTCCTTATGCTGTGTCACCTGTAAAGTCATGGAATCAATTATTAACCAATCCATTATCCTCCACTTACAGACAAACAACCTACTCACTAATAAACAATTTGGTTTCAGAAAAAAACTATCCTGTAATCTGCAACTCTTACACTGCAAAAACATATGGACTACACAACTCGATCAGGGCAAAACAATAGACACAATCTACATAGACTTCTGTAAAGCCTTTGATTCAGTGGTACACAACAAACTACTATTAAAACTAAAATCTTGTGGTATCTCTGGACAACTGAATAACTGGATAGAAGCATTTCTGTCAAACAGACAACAAATGGTCAAAATTGGAAACGTCCTATCAAATTCTGTACCTGTCAACAGTAGTGTCCCTCAAGGCAGTGTTCTAGGACCAACTCTCTTCATACTCTACATAAATGACCTCTGTGATCGTATTAAGAGCAATTGCATTCTCTTCGCTGATGATGTAAAGCTATTCAACACCACAGATAATTCTGCTACCCTTCAAAAAGACCTCGATTATGTATCAGAATGATCAAACAAATAGCAACTTCAAATCTCAACAAATAAATGCTCTGTCTTACATATTGGCAAAAAAAATCAGAAAATAAAATACAAACTGAATAGTCAAGACCTTGTTGATGATCCAAACACTGTCAAGGACCTTGGATACTCATCTCAAATGATCTAAGTGCCAGAGCCCACTGTAACTACATAGCCAAAAAGGCATTAAGAGTTGTTAACCTAATCCTATGTAGCTTTTTCTCTGGTAATATCACACAACTAACTAGAGCATACAAAACATTTGCTAGACCAATTCTTGAATACAGCTCACCAGTCTGGAACCCACATTACGTATCTGATATTAACACAGTAGAGAAAGTCGAGAAATATATAACAAGAAGAGTTCTCCACCCCTCTACTCGTTGCAGAATACCTTATGCCACCAGACTTGAGGTTCTAGACCTAGAAAACCTAGAACTATGCCGCCTTCGGTCCGATCTAAGTATAATATATAAAATCATACATTGCAATGTCCTACCTGTCAATGAATTCTTCAGCTTCAACCATAACAATACAAGAGCACACAATAGATACAAACTCATGGTTAACCGCACCAAACTTGATTGCAGGAAATACGACTTCAGCAACAGAGTGGTCAATGTCTGGAATACTCTACCTGACTCTGTGGTTTCTTCCCCAAACCCCCAAAACTTTAACCTTAGACTGTCTACTATTGACCTCACCCCTTTCTTAAGAGGTCTGTAGGGAGCGTGTATAAGCACACCAAAGTGCCTACCGTCCCTGTGCTATTGTTTCTTTTATTTTCTTATATCTATCCATGTATTCATAACTATGTTTATACTTATACCTATTATCTTCTAAGCAATTTACTAATCAAATAAATAAATAAAAGAAATAAATAAATTGGCATGACCGCTTGTTGCCATTGAATATCTTGCAGATGTAAACACCACAAAAAAGTTATCAGCTCTTTAATTCAGGAAGGAGAAAGCATCCTACTCCAGCAAACTAACATTAAACCAGCATTTTAATTACATCATGAAGAAACAAACAATAGCAGAAAAAGTTATGTGGTAAGTGCTGGAAAATGGTTTTAATCCACTGGAAATGAGAAATAGTTGAGAGGGAAAAGTGAAGTAATATTATATCTTTTTAGAACTCATCAAAAGCAACAGGATTCTACAAATGGCCTACAATTTATTCCAACATCACACAAGCAAGAAATAAATGATATAAAAATTAAAAATAAGAATATTTTTAGAATGAGAAAATATTATTTTTGGTCAACCTGACATTGATTGTATAGAAATCAGTGAATGAATTTATTATTACGGCAAGATTCCAATGTGCACGAATACAACATTGATCCATGGATACACATGAACCAAAATGAAGCTGAAAAAGATACTTGTGCAGGAATTCAAAATAGCATAAAATTACCTATTTACCTGTTTTCTTCTTTACCTCTTACCTATTTTCCTCACCATAAGAACTCTCTCAGGTATATTGGGCTGAGGGGGAAAGAGTGTGGCCCAAAGTCAACTTATGAGGCTTAGGAGGGAGCAAAATTTCCCCACTTTTAGTGAAAAAACATCAGAATTATACCACTTTAGTAATATTTTGTATTGTATACATAGGTGGGAAAGAATCATCTGTGTTGGCTGATTAGTATAAAAGTTAGTTTTCCACATCTGGCAGGGGAAAAAAAGAAATGTGATATAATGAATGCTAGATGTGAATGGGGGGCTCTACTCTCAACAATATTTTCCCCAAACAGATATCATGCTAGTTTATTTAAAGCAAAACTCAGTTACCTCCTCTATATGCCTTTACAAGTGATAACATACAATAAATTAAAAATAACATGATAAAGTAATTTTGGCACCCCAAATACACTCCAATGAACCCAAGAGGATTTGCTTCTGAGAAAGAATAAATAGACTTACACTTTAAGTAAGCCTAGAGTTAATACATTGAGGTATTAAGTCATATATGTTTTGACAGAAAAATATTAAATTCAGTTGTTATGCATTTAATTAATATTAAGATTAATTTCATATGCTTGAATATTAATTTCAAGAATGATCAAAATAATAATTTCAAGAGTGGTCATCACAGAGAGGTGAACATGTTCAAGGCATATTTAAAGAATTGACTTTTATCTCTTCTTATTGATATTCAGTTTGAGACACATTAGCTAGCAGAAGCCTGTGTGGTTAAAAAGAATTATTAACTAAATCCCTTTGTGTAAATGTGAAAACATACAGGTTGTGTGCATGTATAAGGGTGGGGGGAATTGCTCTGCATAGGGACTTATTACTGTTACTTTCTATAGAAATTTTCCAAGTAATTCCCAAAGTTAAAATAAGCAAAAAAAAATTGTAAGAGAACACCTGTCTGATCTTGATGAACACAAATCATCGGGGCCTGATGGATTACACCCCAGAGTTTTAAAGGAGTTGGCATCTCCTTTAAAACTCTCAGAACCACTACACCATATCTTTCAAAAATTCTGGAGCGCCGGGGAACTACCAGAGAACTGGAAAAGAGCTAATGTGGTTCCCAACTTCAAAAAAGGGAAAAAACAGACCCAAGAAACTACAGACCAATCAGCCTAACATCAATACCCAGGAAGATGCTGGAAAATATAATAAAAAAAACAGATCTGCCAACATCTATAAACAAGTAAAGTGATAAATAAAGTAAAGCAGTCAGCACGGGTTTGTTAAAAAAGATCATCCAAACCAATCTTATTTCATTCTTCAACATAGTGACTAAATTAGTAGACCAGCGAAATACTGTGGACATAATATATTTAGATTTCAGCAAGGCATTCGACAAAGTAGACCACAACCTACTTCTTAGTAAGCTAGAAAAAGGTGGGATAGATAGCACCACCACCAGATGGATTTGCAACTGGCTGACAAACCGTACTCAACCGTACTTAATGGCTATAAATCTATATGGAGAGAAGTAAGCAGTGGGGTGCCACAAGGTTCCATCTTAGGCCCAGTACTCTTCAATATCTTCATTAATGACATAGATGAGGGAATAGAAGGGGAATTTATCAAATTTGCAGATATTACTAAGCTGGCAGGAATAGCTAACATCCAAGAAGATAGGCTCAAGATCATGACAGACTAGAACACTGGGCCATATTTAACAAAATGAAATTCAATGTAGAGAAAAGTAAAGTCCTACATTTAGGCAAGAAAAACCAAAAGTACACATAAAATACAATGGATGAAACCAGGCTTAATAGCAGTAACTGTGAGAGGGATCTTGGAGCCTTAGTATGAGCTAAATATGAGCCAGCAGTGTGCAGCAGCAGCCACAAACACTAATGCAACCTTAAGTTGCATTAACAGAAGGATACAATCAAGATCAAATGAGGTACTAATATCATTCTATAAAGCCTTAGTAAGCACAC
This sequence comes from Naja naja, assembly GCA_009733165.1. Lineage (NCBI taxonomy): Eukaryota > Metazoa > Chordata > Lepidosauria > Squamata > Elapidae > Naja > Naja naja. The sequence goes on along the minus strand of CM019148.1, from coordinate 132,858,096 downwards.
CTAGAGTACTGCATCCAGTTTTGATCACCATACTATAAAAAGATGTTGAGACTCTAGAAAAAGTACAGAGAAGAGCAACCAGGATGATTAGTGGACTGGAGACTAAAACATATGAAGAACGGTTACAGGAACTGGGCTTGGCTAGTCTAGTGAAGAGAAGGACCAGGGGAGACATGATAGCAGTCTTCCAATATTTGAGGGGCTGCCACAGAGCGGAAGGGGTCAAGCTATTTTCTAAAGTGCCTGTAGGCCAGACAAGGAATAATGGATGGAAACTGAACAAGGAGAGAATTAACCTCGAAATAAGGAGAAATTTTCTGACAGTGAGAACAATCAACCAATGGAACAGCTTGCCCTTGGAAGTTGTGGGAGCATCATCAATTGAAACTTTCAAGAAGAAATTGGACTGCCATTTGTCAGAAATGATGTAGGGTCTCCTGCTTGGGCAGGGGGTTGGACTAGATGACCTACAAGATCCCTTCCAACTCTGATTATCTGTTATCTGTTAAATCAAGGAGCTGAAAAGTTGCCCTCCATTATGTGCTTTTTTAAAAAAAAATCAGTCTTGAAATTATTAGCAACACTAATCGTAAAAGATTCTTCCTTCCTTCTTTTCTCCCTCCCTCCCTCCCTTCTTCCTTCCTTCCTTCCTTCCTTTCTCACAGGTGGGATATTTAAACAGAAAATTCACACTTAAATCAGGTCATTAATTCAAGAGGGAAAGACCTCATACTTTTTTCCTGTTCTTGAATAGTGCTACATTCCCCCTCTCCCCCAACTGTTTCCCTCCCTCACCCCCATTGGCAATCCCTGTTTCTCTTTGGCTGTTGAGTATGCTGCCATAGCCTGCTGCACTTTTATTGTTTATTATTCCTGCAAGCAACTCTAGTCAACTCACTTCCCTCTGGCAGACAGCTTAAGACTATCTGTGCCATCTGTTCCTTGCTTTTTCAGGCAGGTTCTGAGCAATGGGAAGCATTGCTTGAGATCATTGAGATAAGTTGGCAATAAAAGGGTATGAATTAGAGTTGGTGGCCAGGTAGGGCTAACTAACTCAATATCAGTACTCACAAGTGTGAAGGAACAGTTATGTTGGCAGACATGTAAACCAATCTCTGTTTCTCATATTGTGGGCATGGCTTGGTGGTCATGGACTGGGTGGACATGGCTTGGTGGTCATGTTATTGGTGTGGCAATATCACTCACACGTGTGGAGATGTTGCAACAGTCGTAAGAGTGAAAAATGGTCATAAGTTACTTTTTTCAGTGCCACTGTAACTTTGAATGGTCACTCCACACAAGCAAAGTACCAGCAAAGGAGGGGGGAAAAACTCCAGAGACATTCCTGAGACAGGAAGTCTAGTCCTGCCAAGAATGTAATAAGGGTTAACAGAGAGGCAGTTTCTGTAAGCAACACCAGAATGTTTCCTTCTTGCCTTCCTGCCAGGATTAGGCCAGTAATTTCTTCTAACAACCAGTTCTCCGAACTGCTTAGAATGTTAACAACTGGCTCTAGTGAATAGGTGCAAACTGGTAGAATCCCACTCCTGGAAGTGGCTATTTAAAGGGATATCTTCATGCATCTGTGTTCTTTTTCTATGACAATTCACCGTGACCAACTCACTATGGCCAACTCATCATGGCCAACTTGCCATGGCCAACTCATCACAGTCAACTTGCTGTAGGGCAACTTATTGCAGGACAAGAGTTACACTAATACCAAAGAAATAGTGGAATAGAATCATTAAATAAAGGATGCAAAGAGAGGGAAAGAATGAGAAGTGAATGGCAAAAATTAAAATATTTTTTATTTACTTTAAATAATTAAATAGAATTGTTAAATTGTCCCACAGCGAATTGTCCCGCGGCAAGTTGGCCATGACAAGTTCTCTTGAAGCGAGTTGGCTGTGGCGAGTTGGTTTGGCAAGTTGGCCAGAGCAAGTCCCATTCCATCTTTTTCATCCTGAGGCCTTGACTAATACATAAAGATGAACTTTGTGATATAAAAGCTCTAGGGCCCGGTTAGAATACAGAGTATAGATTTAACTCCAAATCAGAGCACATAAAGTTATGGTTTAAGGATTAATGTATACTTCTCCTCTTCGTCCTTATAAAAATGTTGCTATACAGAGTTCCTTCCATTACTTTACTTTTAACCATGGGATACATATAACTTTCCTTATAGCGGTGCTCAAATATTACATTAAAATTATTGCATTTCATTTTGTTTCAGCCCTTTGCACACTTCTAATGAAAAAAGTTTATATTTATTATCAGATTTTATGAAGGTTCATTTTTCATCCTGGATTTCTGCACTTCTCTGAGATTTCATAACAAGTGTTGTTGTCATTGTATGGGTTACTTTGAATGTAATTTGCAATTTTATTCCTATTTTAATATTTCTTTAATCAAGGTGCGCCATATCTCGCTCATGTAAGTATCAATCATGCCAATGGCTTGAATTTTTATAGAATTTTATTTTAAAGCAGGGAGAAGGGTTTCTTAGACCTTGTCCTGAGAAGCAATCCTGAATCAAAACTCAGGCAATAATGTGTACCTACTGTATGTCCAAGAACATGTTGTCCACAACAGAAAGGCAGATATTATCAAGCCTGAATAACCCTTGTTATTCCAGCTAAATGCTGTCAGGAAAAGCCCCTGAGACTGGGAACATTCTTACATCAATGCTAATTTCCCCCTTACTCTCACAACAGAGCTTGACACTGACCCACATTTGCATTCTGATGACCTTGAGTTACAGAGGTCACTAGGATCCAGTGTACATTTACTCACTAGCAGTTATTATCTCCAACCATCTCAGTAACTCTGTTTTTCAGCATACTTTCATAAGGAAGCTAGTTTGATGTAGTAGTTATTGGGCTAGAAACAGAGAAATTGTGAGATCTTGTCCCATTTTAGACACAAAAGCAGCTGGGTGACTTGGGCCAGTCACTTTCCCTCAATCCTAAGAAGAAGACAATGGCAAACCACTTCTGAAAAACCTGCCAATAAAACTGTAGCAACTTTTCCAGGCAGTCTCTGAGAAACTGCAGGAGTTTCCAAGAATCAAATATGACTCAACAGAAGGAAAAGGAAAAAAAAAACTTTTGTCTGCATTTGCCTGGTGGCTAGAAAAATAGAATCTGAGAAGATGAGAGACTATGGGAAGAAAGTCTGACTGTAAAGCAAACCAAGAAACAAACCTATTCACATTCTCCTATGTCTTTCTAGCTTCTTTGTTACCTTTCTAGATTCTTGGCTACCTTTTTTCTAAAGTTCCATGAATGATAGCACTAGCAATAGCACTTATGTACCACTTCACAGTGCTTTGCAGACCTCTTTAAGCAGTTTACAGAGTCAGCATAATGCCCCCAACAATCTGAGTCCTCATTTTACCAACCTCAGAAGAATGGAAGGATGAGTCAATCTTGAGCCTAGTGAGATTCGATCTGCCAAATTGCAGGCAGCCGGCAGTCAGCAGAAGTGGTTTGCAGTACTGCATTCTAACCACTGCACTACCAGTCCACAGGTCATGTAGGCAGCAAATAGCAAATACATAAAAATAATTAGGCTGGCTTAGTGAAAGCCAGAGGGTTTTAATGGATCTATTTTATTCTGAAAGGAGGACAGTCAAAATAGATAGAGCTATGTAGAGGTTATAGGTAAACTGAAGATTGTCATCTGCCTAGCATCCATTTTTGGAGTGGATCCCTTAGCATGCCTTCAAGACCTAGTTGATCCATCAGCTAACAAAAGTTGAATGTTGCTGCCATTAAAATGAGATTCAATCTAATTTGTTTGGTCAAAGTTTTCTCAGCACTCAGTATTCCACATGTTTTCTTTTCAATGTCTTTAAAGATGCTCTTGGGATAACTGCTTCTTGTGTTTTTTCTAAAAGCTCTATAAAATTCTTTTTTTAAAAAGTTCCTTCCTGAAATCTTTGTCTTTCTTGATTTTGGCTTCTTTTTTCTTCTTGGCAGTTTCCACTGTTTGTTCTAACATCCAGTTTGCTTTCTTCTGTTTTTTGATCTTTGGCAGTCTCTTTTCATGTTAATCCTTAACAACTTCTTTACATACATTCCACAGTTCCTCTGGTTGCCTATGCATGAAGTTCAGGATGTCAGTCCAATTCCTGATGTTCTTCTTCAAAGTGCAAAAGATTATATTGTAGAATCGGTTAAGTTTGTTCTTCCAGTTTAATTTAATTTAGAAATTTCATATGAGCAGTTACTGTACTGTTCAAGCAGACTCCAAACACACCTTTCCTGTTAGAACTGAGCTCTTCTTTCTCCTTCTACCAATAATACAATCAATTTGTTTCCTATGTGGTCCAAATGGTGATGTCCCTGCAATATAGCTTTCATTTTTGTTGTCTGAGAAACAGTTAACAATGAAGAAACAATTTGATTGGCAGACATTGTTAAGTTGTCATTCTCCTTCCTTTTGGTTTTCTAGATGATAGAGCTCAACTATACTTTACCTCCTTAATATTTTTGATATTGGCATTCCAATCTCCATCTTTGCTTAATTCCAAATTGAACTTTATCCTAAAATTCATCAATGACCTGGAACATTAAATAAACATCCTATTAAATAGTTGTACACATAGTCTAATTGATAATCTGTAGTCATTGATTGCCTTGTAGCCAAGTATTATTTTTGTGATACTCTTTCTATCTATGAAAGCAATGCTATTCTGTGTTTTTGTATCTTAAACAGTAAACAGTGTGATCTCCTGATTGAAATGGTCCAATTCCAATCCATTGCAATTTTCAGTTGCCTGAAATATCAATATGTCATCAGTTCATTTCAGCTTTCTCTAAGTTGATATTTCCTATGCTCATGGTTCTTTGGAAATTCCATGTTCCATAATAATTACGTTCTTCACAGCTCTGGATATTTTTCCCCCTGCATGGCAACATCAGAAACTGCCCACCTCAAAGGCTTTAATGCAGCTATGTCTTAAATAACATTAATGTTCTGAAAGACCTGCAGCTCTTCCTCAGTAGCATGTTGCATGCTACCCTGGAGAGGCCCATCAACCAGCACCACATCATCAGCAAATTTATTTTCTATCCCTGTGGTTTTCTTGGAAAAATAAAAGAGTGGCTTGCCATTGCTTTCTCCCACATAGTACAAAAGGTTGCCTCTACTGTTGTTGCTAAAATAACCCTCTCTCCCCAACTCTTCTTGTATCACTGTTATGTAATATAGGTGTTTGCTTGCTTTAGCTGGGCAGCTGGGATGACCTTCATACATAGTGTGTCTCTGTTGGGAATATATATTCTTGGTACAGGTAGTCCTTGACTTATGACCACAATTGAGCCCAAAATTTCTGTTTTTAAGTGAGGCATTTGTTAAGTGAATTTTGCCCCATTTCTTGCCACACTTGTTAAGTGAATCATTGTAGTTGTTAAGTTAGTGACACTATTGTTCAAGTGAATCTGCCTTCCTCGTTGACTTTGCTTTTTAGAAGGTCTCAAAAGGGGATCACATGACCCTGGGACACTGCAACCATCATAACTATGAGTCAGTTGCCAGCCTCTGAGTTTTTATCACGTGACCATGGATATGCTGTAAAGGTCATAAGTGTGAAAAACAGTCGCGAGTCACTTTTTTCAGTGCCTTTGTAACTTCGAATGGTCATTAAACAAACTATGGTAAGTGAAGGATTACCTGTATATGCTTTTGTGGAATTTTTTGCCCATTGTCTCAGGAATACCCATGGGATTCAGTTAATTATCCAACTTTAGTACTGGGGGTAGAGAAATTGCTCCCCTCAGAATGAGTTCGCAACTTGGGAGTCCTTCTGGATCTACAGCTACAATTTGACCACCATCTTATGGCTGTGACCAGAGGGACCTTTACACAGGTTCACCTGTTACACCAGTTGCAACCCTTCCTGGACCGTGGGGCTCTTCACATGGTTGCTCATGCCCTTATCACCTCTTGATTGGACTACTGCAATGCGCTGTACATGGGGCTGCTCTTGAAGAGCACTCGGAGACTTCAGCTGGTGCAAAATGTGGCCGCACAAGTGATTATGGGTGCACCTAGATCTGCCCAAATAACATCTATCCTCCGCAAGCTGCACTGGTTACCAGTGGTCTTCTGGGTGCAATTCAAGGTGCTAGTGACAAACTTTTAAAGCCCTTCATGGCTTAGGAGCGGGATACCTGCGAGACCGCCTTCTGCGACCTTATGCCTCCCAGAGCCCAGTTAGATCTCACAGGGAGAGCTTGCTCCAGATACTGTCAGTCAGGCAATGACGGCTGGCGGGTCCATGGGCTAGGGCCTTCTCTGTAGCGGCGCCGTCCCTCTGGAATATGCTCCCCACGGAGATTAGAACCATCCCAAATCTACCTGCCTTCTGCAAAGCCGTTAAGACCTGGCTTTGTCAGAGGGCATGGTATTGAGATCTTGAGATTTTGCTTTTCCCCCATGTATGTTTTGGATTGGTATGAATGAGTTTCTTGTTTTTATATTGTACAGGAATTGTTTTTATCTTTTTGTACGCCGCCTCAAGTTCCCCTTTGGGGGAATGAGGCGGGATATAAATCTAATAAATAAATAAATAACCACAATTTGGCTGTACAGCAGGATGTGGGGGAGAAATATATATGTTTTCATCCTTCTCTCTCGTACATACAAACTTACACCCTTTCTGACAACTGAGAACTGAGAAATTAAATATTGATCCTGCACACATGCTCCCTAGCTTTCTAGATTTTCTTACTTCTATGGTCATTTCCCCTATATGTTGCATGTCAGTGATTGATTATTCAATTATTCATGTATTCACACAAATCAGTTACCTGACTACGCTTTTTATCTCATGAATAAGAGAGGACACAAGTGAAGAAAATAAAGTTTTTATTACCAAATGAATAGCACAGCGGGGTACAATTTGATGAATATAACATTTCATTTTACCACATGGGCTTTTCCGACTGCAGCCCAAGAGTCTCCAGAGTAATTTAATGAACTGTGATGTTTGAACGGATGCCAGTTTGAATACTCAACATTTTAATCACACAACAAAATAAGTTATAATTGTACCACACTTGAAAAGCACTTAAAATTAGAAAGAAATATGGAGCGCAGTGCTAGAAAGCGTTTTTGGAACTGGGCAAAAATGCTGCCTCTAAGAACCTGAGCACAGGAGGGGATAAAATTATTACCTACCTATTACATCAGAAGATACGGGGCACACGCTGTTTCGTTTCTACCAATTTAAAATTATCTGTGAAGTAGAAACCATTTTAAATACAGGAGTGATGCCCTAAGTTTAGAAATGGATCTAGTAGAGCAATTTTCCCCGTGGGTTCACATTATCACTAAATGGGAGGAATGTATTTTAATTTCCCATTAGCCTCCCATTCATCTTGCTTAAGGAAGAACTCACCAGCTCTTTTCCTTCAGCTCAAAGGTAAAGGGAGAAGAAGATTACCCATTCGTGCCATTTTCTTACTTGGGCAGCTGGCATTTGATTCAAATATTCCCTCATCAATGCATATTTCCAGAGGTGAACTCTGTCGCCATTTTTCCAATTACCTCAAATAGAAGTTTGCGGACCCAATTTCCAAGTAGCCCAAACATGAAAAAAAAGCATATAAAAGACATTGACACCCATCAGGAAAGTAAGAAAGGATTTAAAAAGAAAAAAAAAACTGCTTGCTGTTCTGCATGTATGTGTCCTTTGATTATTTAACTCTGCATTACAGGCAGTCCTTGACTTACCACCATTCATTAGTGATTGTTTAAAATTACAATGGCACCAGCAGTGGGATCCTACCTGTTCCACTACTGGTTCGGTGATCGCGTGTGCATGCACACACACCTAGCACATGTGCAGCTTTCCCCACACCAGCTGAGGCCTGCAGTGCCAATCAGCTGAGAGGATAAAGAAGAGAAAAGCTCAGGGGTGGGTGGGAGGGCTGATCCTGCACTTTTCTTTCTCCTCTTTTCCTCCTCTCAGCTGATTGTGGGAGGCTTTTTTTTACTACTGTTTTGGCTGAACCGGTCCGAACCAGTAGCATACCACCCAGAGGTGGTATTCAGCAGGTTCTGAACTGTTCTGGGAAACTAGTAGCGGAAATGTTGAGTAGTTTGGAGAATACCACCTCTAACTGGCCCCACCCCCACATCTATTCTTGGCCTCCCAAGTCCCCGCTGATTGGCTGGGTCGTCTTTTGTTGCCCTGCACAGGAGAACGGAGCTGGAAAGCAGGTTAGTGGGGTGGGGAGGGAATAGGGATTTTGCAGTAAACTTCCCCTGCCACACCCATCAAGCCATGCCACAGAACTGGTATAAAAAAAATTGAATCCCACCACTGATACCACCACCAAATGGCACTGAAAAAAGTGACATGACTGTTTTTCACAGTTATGACTTTTATTTATTTATTTATTTATTATTTAGACTTGAATGCCGCCCCATCTCCGAGGACTCGGGGCAGCTCACAACTAAAACCAGAACACAACAATAAATTAATTTAAAACAATATTAAACAATAACAAGTCTAATTTGAGTTAAAACCCCAGTATACCATTTAAAATGTAACACCCCCACCCAGGAGATCAGCACAGCACAGCCTGTTTGAATAACCAGGTTTTCAGGTCGTGGCAGAAGGTGCGAAGGTCAGGGGCCAGGCGGAGCCCCAGGGGTAGTTGATTCCATAGGGCGGGAATGGCCACAGAGTAGGCCCGTCCCCGGGGCGCTGCCAGCTGGCATTGACTCACCAACGGCACCCCGAGAAGCCCCTGTCTGTGTGCTCGAACAGGGCAGTTGGTACTCAATATTGGCAGGAGATGCTCCCTCAAATATCCCGGACCCCATGTATCCCCATGATTATGTGATCCCCATGCATCCCCATGATTATGTGATCAAAATTCAGATGCTTAGCAACAGGTTCCTATTTATGGCCATTGCTGTGTCTCAAGGTCATGTGATCACCTGTTGTGACCTTCTGACAAGCAAAGTCAATGGGGAAGCCAGATTCTCTTAACTACAGGGTTATTAACTTATCAACTGCAGTGATTCACTTAACAACTGTGGCAAGGAAGGCTGTAAAATGGGGCAAATTTCATGTAACAAATGTTTCATTTAATAACATAAGTTTTAGGTCAATTGTGGTCATAAGTCAAGGACTATCTGTATTTATTCGTTTGTTTGTTTGTTTAATTTATTATTAAATTTGTATGCTGCCCATCTCACTATCCAAAGTGACTCTGGCTGGCTTACAGCGTAATAAAAATAGAAATATAAAATCAAGTCTAAATATAAAGACAATTAAAATTACAAGGATTAGATACAAACTTTTTTTATATTTTAAAGTTTTATACAAATATAAAATATTACATAGATAGCCGAAACAACATAAGTACAATTTGGAGCAGCCTAAAGACTAAGTGTAGTTATTCTCTAGCTGTGACTTACATCACTGCCACTTTACACTGCCAGCCTATTCTGCAGAAATGCAATCTAATATTGACATCATTCAAGCATGCAGGAAGTCATCTCTGTAATTACACAGACTTGAAAATATTCGCTTTCAGACTCCTCATTTAGGTGTTCCATGTCAAACAAAATTAGATGTAGTGGTTGTAATTGTCTTATTCTAATGGGTTACTTAGGTGTCATATGTGGGGTTTTGCAGCAATTTGATGACACCTATCTGTAGATGACTAAAGGAAGAGGGCTGATGTGCTGTTAACAGACAGGTTAACAGAGAAATTTCTGTTGTCAAAGAATAAAGCTCTATATTTAAGCAGTTATATAAAATTGCAAAGAATCAATGGGAACATCTAACATGCCACTAAGACAATGGCAAAAGCTGCTGTAATGGAATGAATGTTCAGGGCTAGAGAGAAATATCCATTTTGGGTTGCTAGATGTTCATCTTAACATTCAAAAGAACAATTGGTCCATCCCCAGAGGCCTTGATTAAGAGTTTGAAAAAGTTCTAGCCATAGTAATCTAGGAGACAAACTGGCTTTGGAAGGTGAAAGCAATCCAACTGTTGAGATTTCTATATCTTCTTTTCATTTCCTTCTCTAAAATTAATTCTATTAGATATTTTAAAAGATGATCAAAAAGCGAAAATAAAAGCAAAACTAGTACTAAGAGACTGATTTACAATCAGTCAACATTAAATTAAGAAATAATTTCAAAGGTGATATTAGTATAGTTCTGCATATTAGAATACCTTGTGTCAGTTTAGAACTTCATTATTAAACTCAAGTCAGTATACAATGATTAACAATGAAAAATTGGCCTTCCAGTTTGTTCATCATCGGAGTCGGAGCAGAATCCGTGATTGTGCACAGTTTCACCCCAAGCTTACTTGCTGGAGGGTCCCGTTTGAGACCAGAACCACCCTGGAGGGGTGGTGAAGAAGGGGAGAATCGCCTGGAGGGTTGAGGGGAGCCGCAACTTCCCTCCCTGACAGGAAAACCCCTCCAAAGGGGTCCTAAAATGGCCACCATGAAGATGAAGAATGGTCAGGGAAACTAAGACTGTGCTGGAGTAGAGAAGCAGCAAGTGGAGTGTGGAACAGGCAAAATATATGGATTTTGAGGTACCCCGGTATTAAAAAATTAATATTTTGGGAGAAAGTGTGTGGAAGCAGTGACCAGAGAAAGTGAGAAGGAAATTGGATTTTATAAAATTGGCTTGAATTATTGTATTGGATTAACTTGGAGGAGAAAATTTAAAGGAAAGTATTTGAACACAACAAAGGTTTAGAAATTAAACTGGATAACTGTTGGATTATTGGCACTTAAAAGGCATAACTAAATGCTGAAATTGAGTGTGTTGAAAAGAAAAGAAATAATAGCTAATTATTGAAATTAGCAAAGTTAATAAAAGTATTATTTTTAACAAAGAAAGTTAAAGTTAAGGAAGGGGTGGATTGTGGAAAAGACTCAAGAGTGCCACCTGATGGTACAGGAAAAATTTCAGTGACTCTTTAAAAAGTGCTTGGTCTTTCTAAGAAATTGGACTTCGGAACTTAAAAGAAAGTAAAAGAAACTCCATTATAGTAAAATAAAAATCCTGGAAAGGGACATCAGAATATTACAAAGGGGAAGATATTTGAAAATATTGTCATAGAACCACCCGGTGGCTGTGGAAAACAGTTGGGAAAGGGCCAATTAGAAGACCTGGAACAAAGACTTAAGGACTTTGATTGTTGAAAATAAACTTAAAAGACACTGGCTGAAATCATATACTGGACTTGGGGATTGAGTACATCTGTTAAGGAAGAGGAATACATCTATTAAAGAAGAGGAAAGAAAAGGAAAAAAAGGAGAAGATATAATGGAGGACTTATTTGTTGAAATAAGATTGGACTTGCAAGATAGAAGGGAAATGATGAAAATTAAACTTGAAATGTGCAATTACATATTACAGAAATGAGAAATGGTGACTCAGCTTATAGAAGAACAAAGTAACCCAGAGGGGGACAAGTTTAACAAAGAAGAAGCCAGCTTTGAAGAACAAAGGGAGCAACAATTATCTAAGCAGGGGGGGAAAGGAATTAAAATTAAAAATTTGTGGTCTGATGTGACAACAAAAGGGAGAAATGGTTCGGAAAATGAAAAAAAGGAGATGGAAAAAGCAGAAAAGGGAAGTACAAAAGAATAATCAAAAGAGGGAGGGACATAAACTTAATATTTGGAATGAGAAATGGAGAGGAATAAGAATGGGGAAAAATGAAATTAAGAGAAAGGACCAGAAAATAAAGAGAAACAGGAAGCAAACAAGGATGAAAAGAAATTACATCGTTAAAAGACTGAGAGATAATGGGTGAAAAATGATAGGGAAGGAGATTCCGCAAGATAATATGTAGTGATATATAAGAATAAGTTCTGAAAATAGATAAGTATATAACTGATATGGTGGTTTTTTTAGTTTCTTTTTCTCTTTTTCTATTAAAGGATTATCACTACTTTAGACATGGAACTTAATGAAATAAATATGGAATTGGGAATTTGTAATAGGAATATTATATATTAATTGATGATTAGCAATGTATAAGAAAGGGAAAAGAAAAAAAGGGGGAGAATGATGAAATGAGAACCATTATGGAAAGATTAACATCAGTTGCTATATCTAATTGATTAGATTAATATTTTTGTAATGTATAGATGACTTATAAGGTGATGAGAAAATGTAATGCGGAATCAAACAAAATATATATATTTGTGTTATATAGTAAATAGGGAGATTGGTATTAAAGTAGAATGAAGGTGGCTAGCTCGAATTATTAATCAGAGGGGACAATTTTGAAAATTAATAAAATTGCAAATGTGACAAAAAAGGGTAATATGGGAAATGAACATAGAAATGAGATGAGAATCTTAGATAATATTGTAAAATAAGATATGAGAATAATGTAAGAAAAATTAAACAACATGAATTGGAATTGGATAAGTTTAATATTTAATACTAATAAGGATAATGTGAAATGAAATTGAATAAATAAAATGAATAGGTAACTATGGTCATGTTTGTATTGAGATGTGGAACCTGGAACCATACTGCTTGCCAAATGAAATTTTTTTATTTAAAAAAAAACAAATTGGAGAGGAAATTGAATAATGAAATTACTAGGTATGTTTAACTGATACGGTGGTTGGCATTAGGAGAGAGTATTGAAATGTTTAAAATAAGCAATGAAGGATTATGATTTAATGTGAATATGTGTATTAAGAGATATGATTGGTATTATTAATTTTCTCTATGCAAAAAAGTATGATATATTGATGCCACACTGTTAATGTATTGTTGTGTATGTAGATTGAAATAAAAAAACTTGTTTTTAAAAAAAACAATGAAAAACTGTATGAAATAAATTATATATCAAAATAAGAGATTGTAATCATGTCTGTCCCATCTAAGTGTTCTATTCCAATTTAGCTAATCAGACAAAAGGGTTAAAGCCTTATGTTAAAAGAAAGTTTGGATAGAGTACAAGTTTTATATGTAACAATATAATCTAGTAAAAGTTAAACTGAGTTCTGTATCAGATTTGTTTTTAGGTACAATTTTTTTACATCAATCCATACTCCCACAACTTAATTAGCCATTCTTCTATACAAAGTAATTATATATGTGTTCCAAAAGAAGCATAAAGCATCTCTTATGAAGAGATGGATTAAGGAAAAATCTCAGACTCAACTAGAGCACCATAGTGATAGACTGAATAAAATATAAATACCTGTTGAAGTTGTTGTTTTGGATATCAAGACTATTTGGAGAAATATAATGATAAAATGAATGTGACAAATAGAAGATGTGATTTAATATAAGACCCTAAAGAGCTACGACTGAACTGTTTCTTTTAGAAAAAAGACTGTATTATAAGTATGAGAAACAAAATAAATGTTGTTATTGATGCCAGAGAAATGGATCTGATTTTTAAAAAGCCAAATATATAATGGAACCATAGTTAGAAAACCAGAAAGAGGTAGTTTTTAAAACCTGAATAAATAAGATGTAGAAATTATTCATGTGTAATGTTGCACAGTTGCAGCAATTTGATGATGCTTGTGTTACTAACAATATTGTAGTTTTGGTACATGAATATATGGACCCAACCATGTTATTTGGAGAACTTGTTTTGTCAAACAAACAAAAAATCTAATCTAATCAAAAAATCTACCTAAATAACATGAATAACATGCTCATAGTTTAAAGAAAATAACATGAGCTATTACTATCCAGACTTTTGTACTTTGTATAACAATAGTTGTTTTTTCTCCTTTCTAAATTGGTATGGATCTCTTCCCTCAATAAGCCATGATAAGAGTACCAGTACTGGTAATGTGTTTGGAGAAATAGCTTCATAACTTGCCACCATTTTGGTTCTCAAAACAAAGAAAAGCTTCTTCACCAAACTAAATTAACTGCAGTTCTAAAATTAAATCTGTTTCTGTGATCACTATTTATGAGTTCTACTGATGCATCAGAAAGCAACATGATTTTTAAAAATTACTTCCAAGAAAGATATGTAGATCAAACATTGTTGTGTCAATGATAAATTAACAGGATAAGAATTAAGTATCAATCAAATTGAATCAAAGCCTTGCCCATTACAATTTCTTGTAGCAGCATCATTTATTGTCAGTTATGTTGTGATTCATTACATTGGAAACCCATGTGGCTGGTGGATATGTGTAACAAAATGTGATATTTTTTTTCTGCCCATGCATATTTAGTCTTGTAAAAGCTTTGTAGGTTGTGAGCAACCAGGATTCATACCAGCTAACCCATTTCAGAGAATCCAGAAACTTAATTATAAAAATTTAAAAAATAGACCTGCAAGCTTTGTCTTAAAACCTTTGTTTTTCTGGTAGGTGTTATTATAGCCATGTTCCTTCCATCAGTTGGAGTAGAAATGACGTACCATTTGATTTCCCCACTTTCCCATTTGTTGTTGAATTCTATGCTATTTTTGTAAGTACTCCCACTGCACTCAGCAGCAGAATGGCAATATATCTACTCATCCTACCAGGTCAGGCAGGGGAGGTATTGTTAGGCCAAAGAACCAAGAATGACATGTGGAGTTACTTTTGAATAGTTCCTTTATTGCTGTTTGCTGATAAACTGAATCTTGCCAGACTAAAGCAATTTTCTACATTATATAGTATATAGATGTACTCTGTGAGTTGTTAGGGGGGAATCCAACCTTGTTCTCTTCCTGCCTACCAGACATTCCAAGCTCTGCTGTGTCTTTGCCCTCAGAAAAAGAGTACCTTCCTCCTGTAAGTCCAGATTACTTTCCACCACAGGTATGTTGCACATCCCATTTCCAAAAGAACTCCATTTGGTTGGACCTAGGCAATATGCTTTTTCTGCTATGACCCCACTCTCCAGAACATCTTTCCCCTTGGGGTGAAGTTAGCCCCATATCTGATTAGAAGGCCTTTAAAATGTGGCTTTCTCACCAACCTTGGGAAGTGTTCTGACCCAAACCTTGTTCCAAGGAAACAAACATGAAACAGAGGTTAACAGCAAAACCTTTTAATGATTCTTTACGAATTCCATTCATTCACAGTTAAAAGGCTGTTTCAAACTAATTGTCTCTGAAAAGAACGAGCCTTGCCAAGGTTGTGCAAGGCTGCCAAGAACACTAGATAAAGTTACTAAGAAATATTTCAAACACAAAGAGTCTCCAAACACCAATCAAGATATTCCGAATGTCCACAAGGCTTGAGTGTAAAAACTTCTTTGCTTCCTGCAAAGTACTCTGGTTTCTCATCTGGCTTTTATCTCTTAAGGGAGGGGCCATTACCTTGCAGCCTTACTCCTGAGTTGCCCGTCCAACTCTTTGCTCTTTCCTTCGAGCAGCCCTGCGAGCATGCACACTGGGCACAGACTCCTCGGGGACCTCTTCATCACTGCTGCCAGCCTCCAAAATCTCCAAAGGCAGAATCCCACTCCAGATGGTCCTGGCCCCATCCCTGCATCACACGCAGGCCCCTCATATGAGTCCTCACTCTCTGAGCCCTCAGCCATCCGCACCTTCTGCCAGCGAACCACAACAGGAAATCAGGTTAGCCCCACATCTTTTAGCCCTCTAGAAGCTCTTTAAAAATATGGCTTTCTCAAAGTGGCTGTAGAAGTTTAAGTTATATTTGTTCATTTGCTCTCTTGAGTTTTGTTTATTTTATATGTATACCTAATATGTTTATTTTATTTATTATTGTTTTTAGATTGTTGGGGAGTTTTTAACTGTTGTGTCATATACTGCTCAGGGTCATGTATTTGTATAATGGGTGGCTATATATAAATATGCTAGATAAATAATAAATAATATTCTTCAGTAGAATGCTTCAGGCAGATCTTTCTCCCCATCTCTATGACCCCAACACATGGAAAAATGATAATGATTATAAAATAATCATTAAATAAAAATGATATAAAAACAAAAATAAAAACGATTATAAAAACACTTTGGAAATATAAATATAGAAAGTAAATCAATTGTTAATTTTTGTATTTAAAAAGCATCTTTTATTTTAAATTTCCTTAATGCAGTTGATTTTAAAATCAGTTTCTTTTCATTTCTTGCACCTGCTGTATGAATTGAATCTAGAGTGGATAGCATTTAGCAGGCACTGAAATCAGTGTGATTTAAATTAAACTATGAATAATTTTTACACAGATGCCAAACTAAGTCCCACTGAGGTCAGTTTAATAGATTCCATAAATCAAATTAAAACGTTAAACTTTAAGCTTTTTTTATAGTGAAGCTATCAAATGTGAGATAACAAAACTCTAGATGACCACTAGATGATAGCAAAGAGATTCAGAAAATTAATTATCAACTGATTGTTATCCAATTATTTTCAGCCCAAATCTGAAAGTTCTATTTTGAATTATTATGATTATGATTATCATTGATCATCCCACAGTCAGCCAGATGTTCAGACTGGGTTTGGCATTTTTGTCTGTCCATCGAACCCTTACAAAGGACCTGAGATAGACAGATATGGTATTACAGATATCATCGCAGGATGGAAGCTGTTCCAAATAAAGGTGCCTGCAATTGACAGTGTATTATTATTATTGATGATGATGATGATGATCATAAAGTAAGTCAGTTGTTTAGATGAGATTTGGCATTTTTGTCTCCCTATTGAGTCCTTTCCAAGTACCTACAATAGATATATGACTTTTTATTAATATTAAAGACATTGCAGAATGTAAACTGTTCCAAGTAAAGCTGTTTTGTAAATGACCAATGGAGATTTTGTCAATGCCGATGGTATAGAAGTAGTGCTCAGATATTTTGGAATTGCATCCAAGGCACCTGTTACTATTGGTACTATCTTTCCTGTCTTTTCCACAGTATTGCTTTACTTCTATTTGTCAGCGTTCCAGCAAACCTCCATTCCAATCAATAACTCCAAGACAAACATATCTCAAAAGTACCTTTATTAGAATGGCACATCTGTGGAATTCTGAATCTAAAAGTTTTCAGGCTTTCCACAATTTCCCAAACTACAAATCCATCCCCCCTTGGTCATCATCACATCACATGGCCCAATCACAATTGGTCCAAAAGTAAGATCCTTATTTCATCCTGCGCCATACTAAATGACCTTGAACTAACAAAAGAATTTTATTTTGACTACTTAGAGCTACTTAATTGAAATCAACCCCCTCCCACTTTCTCAGGCTATCTGGCAGTTAACACTATTTTCAGATCTTTCCAGTTCTTCCACTTCTTCTTTTGCTATCTTCAGGTATTGCAATCAAGACTTTTTTGCCTTTCTTGTCAACAATTGTTAAGTCTGGAGTGTTGTGTGGCAGACTCATCAGGCATCTTAGGTTCTTCATTTTCTCTTTTGCAGTCCCTCAATTCTTGCTTACAAGCAAATGGTATTTCTTGCTGACATTCCGATGAACCATTGTTGCTACTTTGTCATGCTGTTGTTTGTAGTCAGTCTGTGATTATCTGATAGCAGCTAACTATGTGGTCCACTTCTTCATCAGCTTCTTTACATGGGTGGAATTGGCCCTCTATTGCTGTCTTCTCAATCCTGGCCTTGTATGCATTTGTTTGTAAGGTTTGCTTGGTCTTAATGTTGCTTCATAGGGAAGTACTGCAACAGAGAAGGCATGCTTCTGGCATCCCAAAGGTGGGATTGTTTAATCTAAAGAACCTGAAGCATATCAACACTGCAAGACTGAATCAACTGTGCTGATATTATGGGATACAAGCAGTCCTTCAAGTAGCCTGACCCTTTGCCATGTAAATCTTTAAAGGTAACAACTAGCATCTTGAATCACACACATGTTTTTCTAATGGCCCGATTTAAGTAGGTTGACCCCCAGCTTCTACTATTCAGATAGTGAATGTTCATTAATAAGGACATGACTTTAGATTTTTCATGGATTCCTTATATAAGTCTGCATCAAAAGGTTGATGAAGTATAGCTAAGAAAGACTAGGTAGAATGAAACATTAAGGAGCTTAGCCATCATTCTAGTCTCTGTATCTCTTCCTGTTGTGTGCAGAACATTTACATATTGTTATCAATAGGCTTTTGTAAAAATGATCACTAACTAATGCATTTGAAACATTTTGAATTATTAGAAACACAGTGCCCTTATTGTTATTCCTACTATTTCTAAAATTTG
Source organism: Naja naja (assembly GCA_009733165.1). NCBI lineage: Eukaryota > Metazoa > Chordata > Lepidosauria > Squamata > Elapidae > Naja > Naja naja. Next base: position 132,839,944 of record CM019148.1, on the reverse strand, counting down.
ATTCCCTCAGGGCATATGATGGACCCACCAACTAAAGGAGACAGGGGAATAAAAAGGCATTCCAGCATGGCTTCTCCATGGAAGGAAACGGCAGAGACCATACTATTGAAGCTTTTATCTGCAGTCCCCTCCAAGGGAGTGTAGTAAGTCTGGCTAGATTCTTGTAAATAGCTGACCAGCAATAAAGAAACAACTTTTGGCATATTCACAGAATTGTCTGGTTTTTTGTGCCTCATACCCAGAAAAGCTGGTGGGAGCCCCTGGGAGAGTTCTCTCTTTTTTGGGAAGGGCATCTGTTGGAACCCTGACAGCCTACAGTGCAATGGGGAGGCTACATCCGGGGCTCCCAGATAACCTTTTTGGACTAAGTACACATTTGGCATTTCAGGGCATAGAAGGATCTACAGCAGTGGTCCCCAACTTTTACAGTTTGGCAGCCCGGGGGGAGGGATGGAACCGAACCATGCAAGCAGTGAACTGGTGCATGTGTGCCGACCCAATACTCACACAAGTTGAGCTGTGTGTGTGTGCCCATGAGCGTCCGGCAGCCGCTCACATGGCTTGGTTCTGAATGGGCCATGGGTCAGTAGTGGGCCGCATCCTAAGGGTTGGGGACCACAATTTACAACATGGGAGATTTGCCTATAGATAAAATACCTGCTACAGCAAGTATGGAAATCAGAATTATATTATCAAAGCCTACTAAGATTACCAGAAGCCTTTCTCATACCAAAAGGCATTCCTGTAAACAAATAGGATATTAGAGGTTACTGTTTTGTTTTGTAGGTTTTTTTTTTAATAGGAAAAAGAAAAGATCTTTTTCAAAAGTCAAGTGAGCATCAAGGGGGCATCTCGGTGCCTGAAAACATCACATTGCCTACACTTTAGTCTGCAACTAAGAACATGCTGTGCTACTTTGGGCTGTATTAACATATTGGCAAAGCAGCCTCCAGAGTCTCTTCTCCTTAGAATGTCTGCTGTGGGCAATCTGAGCGTCATCATCTCTTTCTGTGCTTTGGCATCTGCTGCAGTAAAAAGGAAGACAGTGCACTGGATTAAGACAAGGTGAGAGTGCATCATCTTCCATCTTGGCTCTTCTCCAAGACACCTCAGTAGAGTCCATAATTCCGGTACCTGCATTACTTTATCGGGATCAAAGGTTTCTCTTTAACATTTCCATGCCGTGGCTGCTGGAGACTGAGCGATCCCACTATGTCGCCAGACATACTCATGTTTCTCATTAGATGATGATTGATTAAGCTTGTAATTTAGATAAGAAGATAAATCATTCATGAAAGAAGGATTTACCAAGAAAGAATTACAAAGCACACTAAAAAAGGGGGAGGGGGAGAGGGTACAGGCAAGGAATTAAGGAAAAGATTCTCCAAGTGTACTTTAATTTACTTTGATTTAAGTAAATTAAATTGCTTCCTGTCCATATCCTTTTGTTTATGCTGGTCATTTTTTCCCTTTGATTTGTTCATATTCAATGTCACATTTTGGCATATGCTATTTGCATATATTAACATCTACTTTTCTTCAGCACCTAGCCCGCTTCCAATCTGAGAAGCAGATAGCAACTTTTCTTCACTAAGAATTGTCTCTTCATTTTTCCATTCCATCATAATCATAACTAATTATCATGATACTGGAGAAGTTCTAATACCTTGAAAGGACCCAATAACCAGGTATAGAGCATAACATTAAGTATTATTATTTCTTGACAATGAATTCTGTGTTTTTTACAGCTTATTCTATAATGGTGAAAAAGTTTCCCACCTCACTGAGGATAACACAGGGTGATCACCATGAAAGTGAACTTCTGGGGATCTAGAAGGATGAATCCCATTTCATTCTAATGCATCAGATTATTTGTTTGGATTACAGTCTTGTTCATTGTGATTTTTTAAATCATGGCTTATGTTTTCATGCGAAATGTGAACTCATCAAATGGTGGTTTATTGACTAAACTATTGTCAAATTAAGGCTTATCATGGTACATGAGTCAGACTGCAGGATTGAATTAAATATTCTGATACTTGGAAGCAAGGGAAATCTCTGTCTAGTTTTTGAAAACACCATGCTGGTTTCAGAAAGTTCAGTACAGTTTCAAAGAAAAATGCTCTGTCAGTTGAACATTTTGATACTCTCTCATAATTCATAAATATTCCATCTCTCTGAGGAAGAACATAACATTGCTCTCCCTCTCTCTCTCCCTCTCTCCCTCTCTCTTTCTCCCTCCCTCCCTCCCTCCTTCCCTCCCTCCCTCTCCATCTCTCCTAGTTGCCATTATTTTCTTCACTTCTGCCATGCTAGAAATACTGAGAACAATTAATGGAAATAACTTTCTACCACAAGCTGTCACAGCTCCAGTATAATAATAATAATAATAATAATAATTATTATTATTATTATTATTATTATTATTATTATTAATTGGATTTCTAAGCCGCCCCATCTCCCTAAGGACTCAGGGCGGCGTACAATAAAAACAATACAATATACAATTAAAAAGAGATTAAATCCAATAAGAAACCCAATTATAATCTAAAACATTAAAAACAGTCATTAAAACTCCCACACACAAACACACTCAGTCCAGGTCAGTGAGTTGGAACAACCACATTTTTAGGCCCTGGCAGAAAGAGCGGAGGTCAGGGGCCACCCGAAGCTCCAAGGGCAGTTGGTTCCATAGGGTGGGTGCTCCCACAGAGAAGGCCCTACCCCTAGGGGTCGCCAGCCAACATTGTCTGGCTGACGGAACCCTGAGGCCCTGTCTGTGAGAGCGCACAGGACGATGGGAAACAGTCGCTGGCAGCAGGGTCTCCCATAGATATCCTGGTCCTAAGCCATGAAGGGCTTTATAGGTCAAAACCAGCACCTTGAATATACAGTATTTCTTAACAATTGTCAGTTGAACTCTATCCACAGCATATTCTCATCCTGCACTAAAGAACAGTAAAAAATCATTGCTTACAAAAACATGTATCTTCATTTTACATTGATTTATTTTTGTAGCTATCTCCAATGAAATCATGTTATATGCTTCTGTATAAATTCTATCCTATTTAATCATTGTTATGCCAGCCTTGCACCCTAGTGCATTTCTTTACAAGACATCTTCAGATAGACTGGGCCAGCAGCATCTATTTCCTTTCTCAAAAACAACTGACATTTGTTACGATTTTATAAAGTCTGTCTGTAATTGCAGTACTGACTGTGGTTTCATGAACATGAACATTGACTCAAATCAGTAGGTGAGTGGATCCAATTTATTTTAACATTTTCATCATTTAGAAACCACAATGGCAGGATCCACATATCATAGTAAGTCAACAGCAGGTAAATCTGAGTTAATGTGCTCTATGATGCACGCCAGTATTTGCACCACTCCCAGTTATCAAATTGAGACTTCTGTGATCCCCAAAATACTCCTGTTTGGCAGCAGAGGAGCAGAAAAAAAGAATGAAAAGCATACCAACTCCAAATATTTCCAAAAGTATGGAATGCATTACAGAATGACTAAGCAAACAAACGATTTAAAGTAAAGTTATTCTATGGGTGGGGGGAGGTTGATGTGGTATTTATTAACAATTGTTGGTGATCTAAGTATATAGTATATTCTGGATTTATGTTGTAACATTATTGTTTCAATTTTATTATTTAAGCAAAATATAAAAAGGATCAACATTCATCTCTAACATAAATTTACAACATCCCATGTGGATCATTATGGCAAAACAAGCATTTCAACAGTTTTCTATTTGATTGATTGATTGATTGATTGATTGATTGATTGATATGCCACCCATCTTGAGGTTCAAGGTGACTCTGGGTGGCTTACAATATTGTAAAAAAAGAGAGAGATTAAAAACAATTATAAATGTAAAAACAGATTAAAATCTGTTTAAACAGATTAAAATTGCAAAAGATTAAATGCAGACTCAAAGACCCCGGGTTTGGAGCAGAACAGCGGTGATCAATCTCAATCTCAGCACCAATGGTGTTAAAGGTGTGCCCTTAGGGGGCTCCAGAATTGGCACACAACATGAAGCTGTCCAAAGGCTCTGTTAGCCATGACTGTCCTCTGTTCTTTAAGCAGGACTCAAGAGTCTAGGAAAATGCCAAATTGCATATTGGGTGTCTATGGAGATTCTCAGTCATCCAGGTCATGGTTGTCCCAAAGGTGCTTTTTTCAAGAGGCAACTGGACTTTCTTGGTTTTTTTGTTTTTTAAACATTTCACTTCTCATCCAACAAGCTTCTTCAGCTCTGACTGGATGGTTTCTGGACTACACTACTTTCTGGGGTAGTGCAACTCTACCTAGAACTAAAGATGATAAACCTCTGGATCAGAGGTGGTATTCAGCAGGTTCTGATCCGTTCTGGAGAACCGGTAGCGGAAATTTTGAGTAGTTCAGAGAACCGGCAAATACCCCCTCTGATTGGAGATTTTACAGTATCCTTCCCCTGCTACGCCCACCAAGCCACGCCCACAGAACCGGTAGTAGAAAAATTTGAATCCCACCACTGCTTACATACCCAAAGCCACTCCCTTATCAACCGTACTATTCTTTGGCCTAAGACATAGGCAGAATTGCTGAGGAAAACCATCTAACCATTCCAGAAGAATGGAAATTTATTCTGAACAGATCAGTGGGATAGCTCTGACACAAAGATTTATTATAAGAAATTCATGAAGGAGGCAGAAAAAGCACCTAGTTAGCCAGATGTATCTGACAGAATGTACTTGGGAGGTCAAAGACAGTGGGCTTAGTTATTTCTAAACAAGGAGCAGTTATAGCAAAAATAAAGACCAAACAAAGAAAATTAATATAACCCCCTGCACTTCATGGTCAGTTCCTTGTGTGGTACTAAAAAGTCAATACAATTGATATCACAATTGCCCCTAAAACTGAAGAACATCTGATATGCAACGTTCTTCTGCATCTGAAAGACCAGAGTATTAACAAGAATCTTTTGTACTGTACACTGTCTGATTAATGTATTGATTAGGATAAATCCAATCTTCTTTGTCCAGACTTCAGCCATGTCAAAGCAATTTTTCAACCAAAAAAAATTTGCGTTGATTACTAAGGCTTACCAATTCCAAATCATAATAATAAATTTTAAAAAAATTAAAGAAACTTGTTAAAATAGCTATATTTCCCAATAAGGATCAGATATAATGAATCACAATTAAAAAAAAGCCTGCAGAAAGTAGCAAATGATAGATTGTATCACTTAAATTAGAAAGCTTATCACATCGTCATTTAGTTCCTATTGACCTCAAAATGGCAGTGCCAGCTACAGGCTTCCAAGATATTCTCGCAAGGTGAGTATGACAATAAAACAAGCTATTTTTAAGCTGTTTGGGAGCTGCTGCCCTTTGAACAATTCATTTGGATTTATAGTCACAAATGGAATAAAAATAGGTGATTCATTGTTGATAGTCTCCTTCAAAGATATTACTCAGAGAAAGCATAGCCTTAAAAACTAGAATCCAAAAATTTTGAATGTAGTCTGCCAGATAGCCAAGATGATAAAATGTCATTTAGAGCTTTATTAGCGAAACCTGGGGTCTTTTATTTGCTTTATGCTGGGTTGCACTGGTGGTTTTATAGAAAGGGACTACTAAATCAGTGGCATGATGTAAAGGAAATTTTGCTTGCAGTTTAACTGAATAATATGCAAAATGCTTCCAGATCACTGAAACAGTAAAAATGTGAATTCTATTTGATCCCCAATAAATCAGTTATAACATAATATTATTAATACAAAAATAAATCAGCACTAATACAAATACTGTTGTCACGACCCATGGATAATGTTCCTTCAGGCCTTTCTGTCCTCTATCATCTGCTGGAGTCCATTTAAGCTCAGTCCGAATATTATCAATGGTAAAAGGCATATTTAATCAAGAAAAATTATATTAATTGCTAATTCCATCTGTAGGAAAATTAACATTCTACTTGTCTCACTCCCCTTAGAGATGTTAGTGGCTGTTACTTTCAGGGTCTTCCAGGGACTTGTTAAAACTTGTGATTTTTTTTTCCTGAAACATTCTTGGAGACTGTGACAATATATTAATTGATCACTGTTTTCATTATATTGACATTGCATTATCTTTGTTGTTTTACTTACTGCTATATATTCATTACAGCCCTATTTGGATGGAAAGTATATATACATTATACAAATAATAATACAGATAAATAATATTTAAACTTAAAGAAATGCTCATATCTATTGCTCCACTTTTTTAAAAAGAAAAATATATGACTTTTAGGATTAAATGAAATGTTACAAATCTATAAAGGAAATTTCTAGCCTGAGACCTTGACAGTTCCACCAAACCAGCTCCTTGTGGTCAATTCCTAATAATGTATTGGGTTTTTTTTTTCTTCTTGGTATAAAGACCAAGACCACATTTTTCATCCAGAGCTCAGATTCTTTGTTTAAGATAGAACTTGGAAATTCAAACTTGTTCTAGAGTTCACTGAAACATTCATTTTCACAACTCTGATTTTTCAGCTGGGTAGAAACTCCTTATGTCTTCTTAAAAGCAGTTTTTGGCTAAGCCATGGTTCCTGTTCGGTCAGGCCATAATTCTTCAAAGCAAGATTTTCTGCTTAATTTGGCCTACAGTTTATTAAGATCCTGGCAAGCCTCAGTTCTCCAAATATACATGTCTTGCTCAGAGCATGCTTAAACATGAGTTTGAATCAAGACTCATTTGATTCAGATCTCAGGAGATTCTACTGTTGTTTCCTACTCTTTACTCACAGCATTAAAAAGATATGTGGTGATCCAGTGGTTAGAATGCAGTTTTGCAGGCTAACTCTGTCTACTGCCAGGAGTTCGAATGTCACTACTCAAGGTTAACTCAGCCTTCCATCCTTCTGAGGCTGATAAAATGAGGAGCCAGATTGTTGGGGGCAATATGTTGATCCTGTAAACCACTTAGAGAGGGCTGTAAAGCACTGTGAAGCAGTATATAAGTCTAAGTGCTATTGCTTTAAAAAGTTGAGTTCTAATCAAGATTCCAACTTTATGGAGTTACATACAAATCCATCTACATATTAAATTAATATACAGTGTGGTCTATCTCTGATTAATGAAATCATATGCATTGATGGCATGTTTCAACGTATGAAAATATGCCATCCTTAATCAGGTATCCCAACTCAACTTCTAATCCCTTAATTAGGTACCTTAGTTGTCCAGGGACCCTCCTTGCATATAGAATTTCTCATAGGTAACTTCTGTCGAGATTCATTGAGATGGTAACAGTATATGGAGTTTACAGTGGCAGATTAATCCACATAGCCCAAACCCTGTCCACATAAATATGGATAAACTCATATGTACTGGCTGCATTTGTCAGAAAGAATTAGTGTCATTTGTTCTTATTCTCTTGGCAATACCATTCCACAAACATGCTGCTGAAGAGTCTAAAAATTAGAAGAGCTACAAAGTTTTTAAATACTTAAATATGTTACGTCCAATGTCCATAATTAAGGAGTATGGCATATATGTTTTCTAAACAATGGATGAGAATCAATTAATTTTCATATTTATATTGGCTATTATAAAGATATTAGAGAAAGTAAAATGAACTTCTAAATGATTCACTTAGATAGAAAACAAAGCCACTGTGAGAAAACAGTGAAATGGACACTACATTTGTTGAATGTAGAAGTCTTCACTCAGGTCGGCATTTACAGCGGGAGCGAGCGCTGATTTGAGCTTGACAGCTCCCTATAAAAGGAGCTGTCAAACGGAGTCAGCTGGCTCCCTCTCAGCTGTTACGCGGGCTGTCAGCCAGCCGCGGCTTGTGTTCCTGAAGAAAATAAAGCGTTCCCGTTTAAAGAAGCAGCTCCGCCTCCGCCTCTTTCCTTCTCAGCACGCCAATTATAAAACTGGCGACGAAGGTGGGATTCTGACAGCCAAGCAGAGCAGAGGACAGCAGCCGAAAAACACCATTCCAAAGAGCCGACCGGACAAGCTGCGAGATGACAGCACCTCCGAACTTCCCGCCTTTCCGGCCATCGGCAGAGACATGGACTTCATACATCAACAGGTTCGAATGCGTCATGGACGCTGAACCTGTCAGACATTCCCTCTAACAGGAAAAAGGCTTATTTCCTGAGTTTCTGCGGAGCCACCGTTTTTGACACAGCTACTGCAATGCTAGCACCCCAGACTGTCAAGGCTGTTTCCTGGGAAGAGCTACAAGAAGTCCTGGGCAACCATTATGCCCCAAAGCCATCACGCATCGCCCGCCGCCATGCCTTCCGTCAAAGAACCCAAGCGGAAAACGAATCTGTCAGTGAGTATGTGGCAGCTCTCCATTCAGCTGCCCTTCACTGTGGTTTCCGTGATCAACTAGATGACATGCTGCTTGACCAGCTCGTCTGCGGGGTAAGAGACCTACGTCTACAAAGGAGGCTATTGGCTAAAGCAGACCTCACCTTGAAACAAGGTATAGAGGAAGCTCGAGCAGCTGAACTGTCAAGCGTGTCTGCAGCTGCCATACAGAAGTCAATCAACGCCCCAGGAAGCAAACCTAGCACTGCTATCAACTACGGCCGCTGCCTATGAGGATGAATACTTGGAGGAAGAGGAAGAGGTCAATCGCCTCAGAGCCCCTCGTCCATTACAAAAGAAAAAACCACCTTTGCAGCAAATGATCTGTCTCAGTTGTGGAGGAAATCATTCAAGAACCACCTGCCGGTTCAGAAACGCAATTTGCCTCAATTGCCAAAAGAAGGGTCATCTGGCAAGAATCTGCCAATCACCAAGAAGCTCAAACCAACCTAGGCAAACATTAAACCTAGCAAAAAACCTCAAAAACAAGGAGGAATGCTATACTATTAATGAGGCATTCCAAAGAGCTGAGTCACTACCCCACTCTTTTAATATTAATAAAATTAATGTTGATCTCCTCCTAGAAGGCAATCCCTGCCAGATGGAAGTGGACACAGGATCATCCCTCTCACTCATCTCGTGGAAGACCCTGAACAACTTGCTGCCTTCCTTCAAACAGAAACAACTGCAACCCTGCAACCTGACCCTGAAGGACTACCAAGGACAACCCATTCCGGTCCTCGGAACAGGCAAGTTCCACATCAAATTTAACAAATTTCAGGGCCACCTTCCTCTAGTCATAGTGCAAGGCAGCCTGCCCAGTTTACTGGGTCTGGACTGGTTCCATTCCCTGGGTCTTCATATATCCGGAATTAATGCAGTTACTCCTCTCACTGTACAGAGCCTTCTAAATGACTTTGCTGAAGTTTTTGATGGGAAGTTAGGGTGTTACAAGGGCACCCCTATCTCCCTCAATTTAGATCCAAATGTAGCTCCAATACGCCTCAAGCCACGCAGAGTGCCCCTAGCCTTACGTCCCAAAGTGGATGCCCAGCTTGACAAATTAATTTCTCAGGGGGTTTTGGAACCTGTTGATTTTTCCAAATGGGAAACCCCCATAGTGACACCCCTTAAACGTGATGGCTCTTTGAGGATCTGCTCAGACTACAAGTCTACAATTAACAAGGGGCTCCAGCCTAATGCTTACCCTGTCCCCATAATACAGCATTTGCTTCACTCCTTGGGAAAGAGTTCGATCTTCACCAAGCTGGACATGACCCAGGCATACCAGCAATTCCCTGTTGATAATGCAACTGCTGAAGCTCAAACTATTATTACACACAGGGGCGCTTTCAAATGCAAACGTTTACAATTTGGTGTCAGCGTGGCCCCTGGTATTTTCCAATCTATTATGGAACGTTTGCTGTACAATATCAAGGGTGTAGTCCCTTACTTCGATGACATCCTTATTGCTGCTGACAACCCTCAGCAGCACTTAACAAGACTTCGCCAAGTTCTCAAGTGTTTTCAGCAAGCTGGGCTGAAACTCAACAGAGACAAATGCATTTTGCTGCCCCTCACGTTGATTTTTGGGTTACCACATAGACTCCAAGGGAATCCACCCTATAGAGTCCAAAATCCGTGCAATTCAAGATGCCCCTGTGCCTCATAACAAAACTGAGTTACAAGCCTTTTTGGGACTTTTGAACTTTTATAGCTCTTTTCTTCCCCACAAAGCCACTGTTGCTGAACCTTTGCACAGACTGTTGGACTCCAAAGCCACTTGGAACTGGGGACCTCAGGAACAGGCCTCTTTCAAGGCTGTCAAATCCTTGCTAACCTCATCTAATGTCCTTATGCAATTCAGTGATTCACTCCCTCTTGTTTTGGTTTGTGATGCTTCTCCTTATGGGATTGGGGCAGTACTGGGTCACAGGTTACCTAATGGCCAAGAGGCTCCAATTGCTTATTTTTCCAGGACGCTTTCAAAATCTGAGCGCAACTACAGCCAGATTGATAAAGAGGCTTTGGCAGCAGTGGCCTCTGTTTAAAAGTTTCATGAGTATCTCTATGGGCACCAATTTGAACTAGTGACTGATCACCAACCTTTACTTGGTATCCTAGCAGGTGACAAGCCTAGCCCTCAAATACTTTCCCCCAGAATGACTCGCTGGTCTCTTTTTTTGGCTGCATACTCCTACAAACTTTCTTACAGGCCAGGTAAAGATGTTGCCCATGCTGATGCCTTAAGCAGATGCCCCTTGCCTATTTTTGTTTCTGACCCTGCCCCTTCTCTGTCTGTTTTCCTCCTTGAAGACCTTCAATTGCCTCTTACTGCTCATGACATTGCCTATGCTTCCTCTAAGGATACCCAGGTTTCTCAGGTTATGGATTGGGTGCAAAGAGGGTGGCCAGGGTCTGTTATCCCTTCTGAGTTCCGCCCCTACAAGTCACGCCAGTCTGAGTTAAGTGTGCTTAAGGGATGTTTATTGTGGGGTCCTCGTGTGGTTGTCCCTCACCTATTACGTGCTAGAATCCTTGACCTGCTCCATGAAGGGCATCCTGGCATCAACAGGATGAAGGCTCTGGCCAGGAGTTACGTCTGGTGGCCAGGACTGGACGAGGCTGTCACCACTAAGGTGCAACACTGCTCCACCTGTCAGCTCTCCAGACCCTCTCCTCCAACCTCCCCCGGGAGTGGGAGGACACCAACACCCCATGGTCCAGGCTACATATAGACCTGGCAGGCCCATTTCAGGGAAAAAACTTCTTGGTACTAGTTGATTCCTTCTCTAAATGGGTGGAACTGGTGCTCCTTAAGAACACCACTTCAGAGTCTGTCTGTTTAGCTCTGGACTCCATTTTTTCCTCCCACGGTTTCCCTGACACTTTGGTCTCTGATATTGGCCCTCAGTTTACCTCTTCCCCTTTCGAACTCTTCCTGGCCCACAGAGGTATCAGGCACGCTTTAATCTCACCTTTTCACCCTTCGTCTAATGGCCTGGCTGAAAGAGCTGTGCGATCTGCCAAGGAAGCTTTGGGTAGGTTAGGGGAAGGGGACTGGCATACCAAGATAGCCAGGTATCTGTTGGCACAGCATACCACCCCTAGCACCACTACCAACCTCTCTCCAGCTGAACTCCTTATGGGGAGGAAGCTACGCATAACTCTAGACCGCCTGCACCCCATGTATACCCCCAGGGCACCCCTAGACTCTTCCAGCAAAACAAGGGGTTTTTCTCCTGGTGATCCAGTCTATGCCCGAAATTATGCAGGGGCTCCCTTGTGGCTCCCTGGGTGGGTAGAACAGCAGACAGGCCCTAAATCATACAGAATAAGGCTAGGGGATGGGAGACTATGGCGCAGGCATGTGGACCAACTAAGAAGTCGTTGGAGTACTCCTACAGGTCCTGCCCAGTCGGAGCCAGAAACAGAAGAAAGGGGAGAGGATGGACTTACTAACTTACAAAAAGCGACTCCCGAACAGCGGTTTCTCACGGAAGACTCACCTGACTCAGCAACAACTGAAGCACCCTCTCCAGCCTCCAGCCATCTACCGCAGCCCACGAGAGAGAAGAAGGCAGCGACGGCCCAGGAAGAAGCCACCGAGCCGAGTGCTGCTCCCGCCTTGCCAAGACGTTCGGCTCGGAATAAGCGGCGACCTGCCTATCTCGACGACTACGCCTGCGCGGTCTAGGGGGAAGGAGTGTTGAATGTAGAAGTCTTCACTCAGGTCGGCATTTACAGCGGGAGCCGAAGCGAGCGCTGATTGGCTGAGCCGTTTGACAGCTCCCTATAAAAGGAGCTGTCAAACGGAGTCAGCTGGCTCCCTCTCAGCTGTTACGCGGGCTGTCAGCCAGCCGCGGCTTGTGTTCCTGAAGAAAATAAAGCGTTCCCGTTTAAAGAAGCAGCTCCGCCTCCGCCTCTTTCCTTCTCAGCGCGCCAATTATAAAAACATTTATTTACTTTTATTAGACTTGTTGTTTGTTAAGGAATAGTTCTTTTCATTAACATTTGTTAAGGAATAGTTCTTTTCATTATATTCTTGCAAACTAAGGGGTATCTAAACTCCATGACTGATAGGTTTAAAAAGAACAGCAAATGTATTTGTATTGCTGGCTCAAACAACAGGAATTCTTCAGATCTGAGTATGTGTAGACTGTACTTAATTTAGCAATATATTCAAGACTGATATGCTATAGACATAAATTTCCAACTTTATAGAAAGTACAATATTTTAAAATGTATGAATATATATATTAGAACATGTCTTAATATTGTACATCTTTTCATCTCCTCTTCCTTGTTCCTTGTTGTTACCTCACGTTATTTTAAAATTGAAAAAGGAGGGAACATAAGAAGAAAGAAAACTGGTTTATCAGTTAAATTTCACATTATTTATTTGAAGGGGAAGAATTTATGTCTGGCTACATATCATTTTCTCACAGATAATTCCTTTCACTTCCTGTCACCAAGAAATCTGTTATCTCCACAGATAGAACTAGTAAAGTAAATAGATGAATAGAGAGAGAACAATTTGGGGCATTATTATAGAGATGGATCAGATTCACAAAATTTGCCCTTTCAGGAAATTGCCTCATACTTGGGGCAGCTACTGTTTCAAATGCAAAAAAATGGAACAAGAAAACTTCTTCCCTGCAGATTATTCACTTCTGTGCCATTTCTGGTCCAGTTTGATGCTTTAGTATTGTATATATTTTAGCAAGATCATGAGGAGAGGCCCAATGGAAAGAATTTTTAAACAAAGAAACAATCCAAAGCAATATTTCCATTTCCCCCCCTCAGAACTCAGAATCTGTGCATGAGTCATAGTCTGCATGTGGCTGATGAAAAGGAGGATAAACTATCCATTTTTAAAAAGCACATCCTTTGCAGCAATGTTGCAAGCTAGAATATATACTTTAGTTATTTAATTTCCTCCCAATTGTGCTGAGTTATGTTTTTAAAGCATGGTTTTCTGAGTATGCCGCAGTTGGCTTTATTCATGGATCATGCTCAGTCATCCTTCACAAAGCCACAATGACTGGGCTCGTACAACATGCTTAATGTTGTACAAGCCTTATAAGTTATAACTAAACCTTATAAGGGCTTTGCAGAATGTGAACATTTTACTACAGTCTTCAAAATTTTTATTTTTGTCAATATTAGCATAATTCTGTCCAAAATTAGTGTTGCTTGATTTACCAAAAAAAAAAATTGGAAAGTGTAAGGACATTGCTTTTCCTCTATATTTATGACTGTACAAAAACACCCTTACATTTTATATATATATATTAGAAAATGTGAAGTACTTAATTTATGTTGTGTGTTTTGACAAGAATAAGAGAAAAGTATTGCCGAATTCCAAACTTTTTTTTTCTCGATCAATATAATTTTTATTACTGTGCTTTGTTATGAAAAGTCATTTTAAAAGTCATTAAAATTTAATAGGAAGAATCTAGGCCAAAAATGCATTTGGATATATTATTTACAAACTATCATATGGGAATATTTTACTTGACATTTTAAAATATGATCTGCTGAAACATTGGAAACTAATCACCATTCCTGCTATTAAAAAAAAGGAAAGTAAAACTAAATTAAAAGAATGTTGTTCTGAAAGGCTCCAAACAATTATTTTACTGTTGAAGCTCTTACTAAGTTTATGGATTTACAAAGTATATGAATTTAATGAAAAACATCACATGAAGCATACACATATTTAATTTAATTACTATAGTAAAGTTTTGCCAATATGTAAAAACCTTCAATCCAGGTTGGATGGAGCAAAAAGTCCATAATTATCTTTACATGTTTTGGATGAAATGTAGAAGATGTAACAAAATTTAACAAAATTTAACAAAATTTAACATCCGAGTGTTGATATGTATCACTGTGAAGTATTTCGCACTAATGTTAATGTAGTTTATTCCATAATGTAGTTTATTCCATAGGATGGAGTGGGGGAAATATTAGCAATAGTGAGTAGTTTGAAAATGAAAAGATAATATCATGAAAAAGAGAAATGCTGTCTCAAGGGGCAGGGAAGAATGCACTTTTACGCTTTCCAATTATGATATGAGATTGTTAAGAGACATTTCCTACCTATGCAGCTAAACGTATCTTAAAATAAGCTAGCATTATATCAGAAATGATTAGTACATGAAATATCCTGGTTCTGGAGAATAACTTAGAATCAGAAGTGGTCAATAGTAAATTAATTTGTAGTGCTGTGTAGAAAATGTGTCCAGGGAATCATCAGAAATTAAGTTCAAATTGAAATTTTATATTAAAAACTTATGTGGGATAGAATATACTCAAAGACATTTGTGTCATAGTTTAACTTTAGAAGGTTGAGTGGGGTTATAAGGTTGAAATTAGTTGGACATTGCTGTTGGGTTCTTGGAAATTGCAACCAAATTATAGATTTGAAACTGACAATAAAATAAAATAAATTAAAATTTTAAATTTTAATAAATAAATTTTGATGTCAAATCCTGAAAGTTATATAGGCATGTTTCATGTACTTTTCTTGGGAACAATACAAAGATAATTTCACTTTTGCTGCCTTCTTTTCTTTTAACTGCTCGTTCTAGCCTACTGCTCTACAACTTCCCATCCAGCCACTAACAGGGCCTCATCTTTGTTAGCTGTTTTGAGGACCAGGCAAGGTCAACTAAGTGGTGCCATCTGCTGTGATGAATTACAGAAAATTATTGAATAATTTTCAGTAATTGTGATGAATAATCATATTTATTGTATATCATTGATGTAATATAATTTGAACTCAATTTAAATGTAAATTAAATTTGGTTTTTCCCAAGCACTCATATTTTTTGAAGTGCAGTCCCATGTGTAATTGGTACGTTTTCAATCTCAAAACAGTACTGGCCTACATCAATGGAGTCCTTCTGTCAGAGGACAAAGCCTTCCCTAATAGTAATACCAGTTTTGTCTAAAGAAATTCCTTCTCTTGAAATACACAGAACTTTTAGATTCCAAGACAACATTTGTATTTATGTTTACATCAACCCTAGTAATCTCTATAGCATAATGGTTAAATGAAGTGATTGCCTTATAAGTTACACATTCTGTAATGAAGGCAAAATATATACATTTAGATTAATAACTTTATCTAAGGATTTAATAGTTGGATACTATATGCAATTCAGTTCCAGAATCCTCTACAGTTGCTAACCATCAGTGTGAAAGCTAGAAGGGATTGGCTGTAATACTCCTCAGTGAAAATATATTTTCTGTGTTCTTGTGGCCACCAAGCTCAAGCTGCCTATGGTTTAGATATGCAATTGCCAGTGAATAAAAAAAAGTTAATGGTTAATGAATGACATCTTAACAAACTAAACATGAATAGAAAATATCTTTAGGTTTCCTAAAGCAAATAATTAGGGAGAAGATGGTGAGGAGATAAAACTGAGAATGGAAAAAGAACAAATTGAAGTCAGAACTAGTTGCGGTTTGTTTAGGAAATCAAAACAGGAAGTGAGATCACAAATACAAAACTAGAGGAAGGGGTTCTTGGAGAACAGAATTCAAAGAAATGAGGGTTCAAAGAAGCAGCAATTATACCCTAATAGATCTATTGAAGATTATGGTACAGGAACCTGTTAAATAATATTAATTGGCCTGGATCTTTAAACCTATATCTATTTCACAGAGTCATTCAATAAATTGCAATGCCAAGTTGTGTCAGATCAAAACAGATTTATTTATAACAGAACAATCAATAAATATATTATTCTTAAATATATACAGAGTCTTTTCTTCTTTCGTTCCTCTTAAACAGTCCTTCAAGGAACTAGAAGTTTCTATGAGAGATTCACAGTTCTTCCTCTCATAACCTCTTCTTAGATATAGCTAACCTCTTTAGAAAGTCCCTTTCTCTTTAGGTTATAGATCTTCTCTCAGATCTCTTTGCTATATCTTCTCATACACAGACCTCAGTCTGTCAGATCCCAATATCTCCTCAGAGTCTTGGATCTTCTCAGTATCTCCAATCTCCCTCAGACAAAATGAGTCTCCACAGAATCTCCTTAGAATCTCCTCATTTTCTTTCTCTCTCTTTTTCTCTCATTGAAAATGACAGTTGACAGCCCTTTTATACTTAGGGGCATGTCCTACAGTATCACAGTGAGGTGCTTAATGCCACCCTGTCATTGGTAGGTTTGATCACCCCATCAAACTCTACTAATTTGTAAACTGCATAGTAACTCCAGAAAGTTCTACTTTCTGACAGAACCTCATCCAGCAAAAAAGAACAGATGCTGGGTCTGTCCATTGAATTATAGTTCTGTTTCCAAACATTTTTTATATGCTATCTGCTGGAGCAATAAGCAAAAGATAAAATTGGTGGATTAGGGAAACCTAAGAGATGTTCTACTTTTTATTCAGTCTCAACTGTGACCATTTTGTCTTAGTCTATCCAAGTTTCCTCTTCTTTACTCCATAGCTGGCACATAAAAAATTGTGAGTTAGCCAGTCAACCAAAAGAATCCTCCAGTTGTGAAATATTTTACAAGAATGCATGTGGTAGGTCTATCTCTTAGGGAGCCAATGCTGAACTTTCCTACAGTCCAATGATATATTTTGTTATTGGGTAGGCATCACAGCACTTATTCATTATGAACCCCCAAATCATTTACACTTCCCTTCCAGCACTACAGTAAATTTTCTGGCATTCAAAGTATAACTTTCCATTAGTACAAACTCACCTATCCATCCATATCAAGTACCCATAGAAATAGTAATGCAGGCAATTGAGTCAAATATTGATGAATAATCCTCTTAATGTTGTTTCCTAGAAAAATGTCACTTGTTTAAGCAGAGAATATCAATATTTCAAAACTAAATAATCTCTTGGGTCATAAGTATTCTTTTCCAAATGATTTCCTGAGCAACATACACTTAAGCATCTAATTCTAATGAGACAGAATTCATCATCTTTCTACAAATCTGTCACAAATAAGTCAAACTTTCTTTAAAAGAAAGTCTATAAAGACTAAACTATGAGTATATATAATACATACAATTCATGCTTGTGCTTTAATTATATCTGCAATTCCATGAGAATGCTTTGAATCATATAAAATTATGTAGTTGCACAATTATTATTGCAAATTTTAAATGGCATTTTTGCCTTTTGGTTCATGTTTTCTAGCTTCCTTTTCCTATTACCTGTCCCAAATAATCCACTCTGCTTTCCTGATCTTGATTTGATGTTAGAAGTGTGCAATAAATACTTTCTTTCCATGATTTGGTCTTCCATTTCTGTCTATGTCTTTTGGACAGCAGTATTCAGAATGATTGTTTTTATATATTATATATGATTATCAGTTAACTTTACTGTGATTTGATTTGATTTGGTTTGGTCTGATTTACTTTACTTTAATTTAATTTAGCCACCCACTCCAAAAAGACAATGGGTGACTTACAAAATCTATATAAAAAGAGTAAAACAATTAAAACCAAAGCCACAAAAACAGATAGTCTAGATTAAAAGAAATAGAATAACAAACTGTGTAGTCGGTACAAAAGCTAATATGAAAAAACTTCAGATTCAACCAATATATCACACCCACATAACTCCAATCCTGGAAACAAAGATAGGATTTAAGGGCTTCCCAGAATCCCAGAGGATCAGATGCTTTCTGAATCTAAGGGGGTAGGGGATGCTTGTCCAAATGGTGGGGACCACAACAGAAAAAGCATGCTTCCTCAATCCCACAAAATGTCAGGATTACAAAACACTGTAATTGTAATACATAGCAATCAACACTGATATGAAGAATACAATACAATAGAAATAAAGCAATATAATGCGACCCAAGCTCCAGCTTACATGAGGCATCTAGCACTGATACTCTTTGCTGTTACAAGTTAAACTTAGAGGAGATTTCTTCCTTTAGTGGATCAGCTTCTGTTATTCTGAAAGTACAAAAGTATCCAAGAATATGAACATCATTTCGTCATAAGGAATGGCTCAGCATAATCTGCCAATTACTTGTGAAGCCCTTAGTTCAGATTGCTCATGAAGTACAACCAATGAAGTACAACCAATTGCTTAGGTAGCTTTGAAGCTATGTTGTGTTTTCCTCATTGTAATACAGGAATAATCATTTTAATGGTTGTAAAGAATACAGCAAGGCACACTGAATAACCACAAAAATTGAATCAATTTGTTCGTTATGCTTATTGTATCGTCTTAATATTTATCAGACCCTGTGGGAAGCGGTATTTTTTTTCCTTCCATGGATTGCATATTAGAAACATATACATTAAATGAATCTAGTCATATTATATCAGGGTTCTCCAAAGTGGTCAATATTGACCTCCAAGGATCTATGGGACTATCCATTATGATATATTACTATTTGTAATACTATTGTTAAAAAGTATTTATTAAATTATTTTTATATGATGAATATTTGAGGGACAATGAACAGTCTGAAACTTCATGAATTAGTCAATGAGCTGAAGAATTTGAGGACCTCTGTACTATAGGAATCCACAAACAGCTCCAGATGCTTCTTTTCTGTTTGAATAACAACTCATCTTAGGGCAGCCCTCATGCTATTTTTGCATGTCCTTTCTTAAAGACAGTCCATGTTCAATTTTACAAAATTGGAACTGGGGTGGGGGATATAACCTTTCTTTTGAAACCAGGAGTCTGAAAAAAGATTAAAAGGACAAAAAAAGGACTCTGATTCACAATTTTTAGATATTGTATGTCAAGGTCCTCTGTTTTGTGGCATGAGAATTTGCCTTGCCTATCAGTTGCAATTTCCTTACAGAAAGCCATACATCACAGATTACAAGTCTTATACTGCTAACAGAGAATTATTCTAATAATCTTCATTCTATGCAATTTACACTAGGTATTTTTCCCAACGTTTTCCCATCCAGTCCAATTTGGGATGATGGATATCTATTTGAAGGTCTAGTTCCAATGTGGCTGTCATCCACATAAAGCAGGGGAGTCAAACTTAAGCCTGCAGGCCAGATCCAATCCACGGGATGCTCACAGGCCTGTCCTGGTAACAGCAAAGAACTGGCCCGTGGTGTCTCTGCCAGCAAAAACAGAGGTCAGAGAGGCTGTGCGCAGCCTCCCTAGCTCCGTTTTCACTGGCAGAGGGCTGCAGGAGACCATTGCAGCCAAAAAAGGAGCCCAGGCGGGCCACACACAGACTCCCCGGCTCTGTTTTCACTGTCCAAAGGCTGCAGGAGGCCATTATGGCCAAAAATGAGGCCTTGATGAGTAATGTTGGGCTGGCCATACCCAACTTGGCCATGCCCCCCGCCCCCCCCAAGGTCAAACACAACCTTGATGTGGCCCTCAATGAAATCGAGTTTGATACCCCTGACGTAAAGTGATTAGCACCAGAATGCTTATCAATATGCTGTTGGGATGAGTTTGTCTTATTGTTTCTTATGCCAAAATCCTGCATTGCGTTGCCTCAGGAGGAAAATTGAACAACAAAGGCAAGCATATATTCTAAGAATGAAATAGATCGGTAGTGCTATTCAGTTGAATAAATAAGGAAGGAAAGAGAGATTTCGTTGTTTGTAGTTCTTCATGCAGCACTTTTTTCATACTGCATGCATAATGAAATATGGTACAAATATTCTTAGTTGAACATGGCTTGCTATGTTTTCAAAAATGCTGAATTTTGGTGCATAAATATATGCATTATATATAGACAAGGGTAGTAACCATCTGAGTCCTCCTAAGTAAACAAGCAACCAATCTCTACATTCATAATGAGATCCTTCCTCGTGGAACCATTTTCCTCCAGCTTGGACTGTGAGCTTAGTAGAAAACTATTCTTCATAATTCCCAGTAGTATCAATGCATCAGTAACAATATGCTGATAGCTAGCATGTTAAGGCAATGGGAAAGGAATGAGAAATTATATGTCTGCATTGCACAATTTCAGATATTGTCCTCCAGTCTTTTCAAGGTGTGGCATACTTACTTTTTTGCCTACGATTGTTCTTACAGCAAACAATAAATATCTAGGACTAGTTTTCAGGAGATTTTGGAAGTAGGGGGTAAAATCCATACTTATAAAGTGAGGTGAATATTCTATGCCATTCTAGGTGGGCTTGGACAAGATATTTTGAGATTAGAGACATCTTGTTCAGGCACCCTCCTATTGCAACACTCTCACTCTTGTATATTAAGAGTAAAAATTGAGCAACCAGATTTTTTTTCATTGAACTGATTCTATTTTTTTTTAATTCATATTTATATCCCGCCCTTCTCCGGAGACTCAGGGCGGCTTACAATTTTTGGGATACAACCCAATGTGCTCAGCAATAGCCTTCCTTCCATTGTATATGCCTGCTTATTATTAAGCGGCATTTTTACAAAGTCAGCTTATTGCCCCCAACAATCTTGGGTCCTCAGTTTACCTACCCTGAGAGGATGGAAGGTTGCGTCAACCTTGAGCCTGGTGGGATTCGAGCCTGCAATAATTACAGGCAGCTGGAACTAAGTGCTAGGCTATTAACAGCCTGCACCACCAAGGCCCTTGATTTCAAGGCCCTTCTCAATGATCCTGGGTAGCTTACCATTAGAAATAAAAAACATATATGAAGAAAAACATTCAGTCAGCTGAAAGAAACACTTTATATCATGCATAAATATGCAAACAAACAACCTAGTCTAGAAGACCAATTATGTTTCTAACAGATTCCAGACACCAAGGCTACCACCAAGGAAGCATGATCGTTGGGTCCCATAAAAAGACACTGTTTGACTGATGGAACCTTAAGTGTCTGCACTATGCCTCACCTCACTGAATGGCGAGAAATATATGAAGACAAGCAGGCTCTATAGATAATAGCCAGCACATCTTGAATTGCATCTGGAAGCCAACTAGTAATTAGCACAACTTGCAAAACAGTGAGGACACATGCCAATCGCATCACTGCCTACATCACTGTGTTCTGAACCGTATGTAGCTTCAAAGGCAGCCCCATGTAGTGTGCAATATAATACGCTCATTTGAGGTGATCAAGGCTCAAATGATTGTCTGAATAGCCTCCTGGTTCAGGAATGGACAAAACTGGTGCATCAGCTGAACATGTAAAAAGGCACACTTGGCCACAACTGTCACTGCTTGTTGACTCCCAGATTACATACCAGTTTCACATGGGGAAGTGTAAACCCTCAAGGCTAAAGCTGGAAGATTCCTAGAACTGGGAGAACCAAACAAAGTCATGTGATCTTCCCAGGATTATTGATCTTGAGTCTGATCCTCTGTATCCAGACCCAAATAGCATCCAGGCACTAGGCTAAGACTTTGACATGGTTATATCAATGGTCAAGGGTATCGCTGACATTTTTACGATACCTGACTTCAAATCAATGGGTGATCCCACCCAGCAGTTTTATGTAGATGTTAAACAAGAGAGGAAAGAGTATAAAGTGCTATATCACCTCACAAGTAAGGGTCCAAACGCACAAATTCTCCCCCAACACCAATTGAAACCATCCACAAAGAAAGGAGGAAATAATCACAAAATGACTCCGAACACACAAAGTTAATTTGAAAGACTATAATGACCAAAGATTGAAAGGCATGGGGGGATCAAGGAGTATGTAGATCCTTCATATTAACTTCAAGCAGGACACTGACAAGTACAACAATTGCTGTTACTGTACTGAACCCTGTTTTGAAACCTGACTGAAATTGGCCTGGATAATCTAATTTCCTTCAGGATTCCCGAGAACTGAAGCTCAAACAGCCTCTTCACCAACTTGCTTAGGAAGGGAAAGTTGAAGACTAGATGGAAACTATACAGGATGATTGACTCAATTGATGGCCTCTTGGTTCCAGCTGCAGCCAGTTGTAGAAATGGTCTCCAGAATGATCAACTGTATCAATCCCCTAGTCTCCCTGTTGGCATCATTCCTGTAGAATATCACACTAATTATGGTGATAAAACATCCTAACAAGCACTTTCATTTGTAAGTCATTTCTATTATATGAAGAATTGTCTTATGCTAAGAATTATATTGAGAAAAGAAATAGCAGCAATATTACAAAACGCTTCATTTTTGCCCACTCACATTGTCAGCCTAAATATATTAACTGTGTTTTAAAACTTCTTCGACCTACACCATTCAACAAAACAGACAGTACCTTTAAAATATTTGAATTATTATAATGTACCAGATGTGTTTATTTTTCACCCTGCCACAATTTCATTTACTTTCATTTATTGCATTCTGCTTTTCCCGAGGAGAATAGCACTCGGCATTAGGCAGGTAACCATTTGCAAAACAAAATGAAAACCCTAATATATTTTTCTTGTTTATTTTGTTCAAAAGTAATAAAGATTAAGTTACATGTGTTATACACCTTTGTTTATGGAGATAGTTTGGCTACTGTTAGCTTCTCTTTCTGAATTTTGTTTGTTGCTCCTTATTACTTATGACCTCCAGCTATCATTGATGCTAAATGCTAGAAATGTTTCTATTTACTGTCAAAATTTAAATGAATTTAGGCTCCCACCCCAGGAAAGCAGCAATAATATTAAACACTTCATTTGGAGGGGGGGCTAATTTATTCTGAGCTTATACTATTAGCTACCTATCCCCCCAATAACATTTTAAAAAAATGTTACAAGCTGAGATAGAGGATAATAGCATGCCTTTCCTAAGGGTTCCCCTCAGTTAAGATTATTACAAGAGGCTGCTACCAATCCAGCTGAACTTGCTAACACCTCTCCCCCTCCCCCCACAAGGCACAGCCAGATGTTAAAGTGCTTTCCTCCATCCTGTGAGCTGGCAGAAAAGTATGCCCGCATAATTATGTTTTATTTATTTTATTTATTTGATTAGTCAATTGCTTACAAGATAATAGGTATAAGTATAAACATAGTTATAAATACATGGATACATATAAGAAAATAAAAGAAACAATAGGACAGGGATGGTAGGCACTTTGGTGCGCTTATGCACGCCCCCTACAGACCTCTTAGGAAAGGGTTGAGGTCAATAGTAGACAGTCTAAGGTTAAAGTTTTGGGGGTTTGGGGAAGAAACCACAGAATCAGGTAGAGTATTCCAGACATTGACCACTCTGTTGCTGAAGTCGTATTTCCTGCAATCAAGTGTTGCTCTCATTTTCATTCCCTGTTTTGCCTCAGTAACAAGGTTGGCAGGTAGCATTGTTCTTCCTGTTTTAATGAGGAACAAGTTTTAAAAGGTGATTGTTAGACTCCTATACCTTTGTTTCCCCTTCCACTAAGAGTCATCTTCTGTCAAGAAAAACAATCTCTCCAGAATGTATGGAGGGGTGAGGAGAGGAAGATGTGGTGGGTACATAGGTATAGGGTCTCCTACTTTGAACAGGAAGTTGGAGTAGAAAACCTCCAAGATCTCTTCCAATGCTGTTATTGTGTATTCTATTCTGACTGAGGTGGAGCCACCTGATGCTGCTCAACTAATAGACTGAAGGCAGGAAGGTGACTTGAGAGCCAATTGCCTATCATCTAGGCCCGGAGGGGGCCAGATCTGGCCTGCAGAATGCTTAGATCTGGCCTGTGGAGCTGCCCTGGAAACAGCAAACAGCCTGTGGTGCCTCTGCCAGAGAAAACAGAGTTCAGAAGGGCCACTCTGTTTTCACTGGCAGAGAGTTGCAGGAGGCCAGTGCAGCTGAAAATGGAGCATGTGAGGGCCATGGGTGGCTTTCCCGATTTCTGTTTTCACTGATAGAGGATTGCAGGAGGCCATCGCAGCCAAAAACAGATCTTGGAAGCCCGTTTTCACTGACAGAGTGCTTGGGCCACCACAGGCATCCAAACTCGAGTGATATCAAGCTGGCCACACCCACCCCAGCCTCCCAACATAAAACACAACCCTGATGCAACCCTCAATAAAATTGAGTTTGACATCCCTGATCCAGGTTGTTTCTGAGTAGAAGCCTACAGTTTTTCCAAAACAACGCTAAACCCATGTCCACTAATGCTAAACCAATGTTCACTGGCTGAGATTATAGGACTTGGTGGAGGGCACAGGGGCTCAAGAGGAACCAGGAGACAACAACTGATAAAAAGATTCTCCTCCTTGACCAATTCTACAAGAGAATGGCAGTGGTGGCAGTGAGAATCCATGCATGAGTAGCTGCTCTTGGAAGCAGCCTACAGAGTAGAAAACATGGTATCTGTACCACACATGCAATTGAAACAACAATGTGAAAAAGTACAGCCATGAAAAATGCTTTGCTGGCAGAAGAAGCCAGATACCTAAAACTGGGGTTTAGAATTTAGAAAATACCATTTTTAGCTATAATACTTACCTTCTGCTGCAGCCCCAGTGATTAAAACAGCTGAGGCGGGGTAAACCGCTCTGCCATGCAGATCAGCTGTGGTCAAAAACAAGGAAATAAAGCACAGGAAAAGGGCAGGGGTGGGTGGGGCCAAATGATCACTGGAACTACTGGTTCTCCCAAACTGGTCCGAACTGGTAGAATCCCATCCCTGGGTGATCCCCTTTAAAACTCCAGATGGCATGGGATCTGGTTATTTAGAATCTGGTTATTTATACAATTCTCCCTAACAATTTTTGGCCATGTCACTAGATTGGATAGGATAGGCATACTTCAGATCCCTTCTCTGAAATGCTGCCTCCAATTGAGATCTTGGAAGTGTGCCTTTTCTATGGCTTCCCTTTCTTATGGTACACCCTCCCGTCAATGATTTGGCAGGACCCTTCCCTTTTGGCCTTTCAGAAGGTCATCAAGATAGGTAATGGGTTGGGTTGGGATGGGTTGGGTTGGGATGGGATGAGACAGAATTAATCTGAGCTTGCTATGGAACATCCTAAGAGAGTGATTCAGGCCCAGAGTTTATGTTTTTGTTTGATTGTTTTAGTGTTCTATTTGTTATGTATGCAGAGTTTAAAATGACTGGTTATTGTTGTAAAGTGTTTGAATTCATTGGTTGTAAAAGTGCGGGAAAACCCTGCACTCTGATTGGCTGGCAGCCACGGCAGCTGGCTATAAATAGCTGCCGTGGCTGAGCCAGTCGGGTCCGTTCTGAGCTGAAGTCACAATAAACGTTGAGTTGAAGCACTCCGCGTCCTGCCTCTCTATGCGAACTTAACACTGGTGACGAGGATGGGATCTCCCTGAAGAGAAGGCAATGCGGAACAGAGAAGAGCAAGATGGCTGCTCTGAACACCCCCCCAGCCCCATTCGACCCGAAGAATAAAGACTGGGAGTCATATGCAGATCGGTTTCAGATGTATTTGGAAGGAAGCGATCTGGCCGCCATTTCTGAGCAGCGGAAGAGGGCGGTTTTTCTCACGTATTGCGGTCTGGCAGTTTTCAAGATGGCGAAGGCATTAGCGGGTGCAGCAGATGTGAAGGTAATGGCATGGCCTGATCTAGAGAGGCTTTTAAGGGCACACTACAAACCCCAAGTATCATGCCTCATTAAGAGACACGAGTTTTATGCCGCGATCAGGGGAAGACGAAAGCATAAATGACTTCATGGCAAGTTTAAGAGACATTGGGGTGCGTGAATTCAGCAGCTTAGAGGAGGCCATGCGATCGTTTTGTTTTGGGCCTTAAAGACAAGGTTTTGCAGAGCAAATTACTGATGAAACCCAAGATCACGCTGAAAGAAGCCATAGAGGAAGCATCTTCAGCAGAAGCCACCAAATCCTCAGCAGCAGCCATGAGAAAGATGAACAAGACTACGGGCCATTCTGATGGGGAAAAGACCACTACAACTCATTTTGATGAACTTGAATCTGAGTCAGAATACAGTGGAGAAGAAGAAGAAATCAACAGACTCAGAATGGAGCGGAAAAGAAATGACCTGAGAAGGAAGAGGCGTGATTTCCACTGCATAGGTTGTGGGGAAACCACCCCACACTGAATGCAAGTTCCTGGACACCATTTGCCTCTGATGTGAAAAAAGAGGGCACATTGCAAGAGTCTGCAAATCATCCAGAACTCCACCAAACAGAAGAAAGTTTGCTACAAACAACAAAGACAGAGAAGTCAAGCCAAACAACACCAGTGAGAAAATGGGGCAACACAGAAGCAAATGGAAGGAATGAAACTCATCAAACAGTAACTATTGGTCATTCATCCTCTTTAAATAACAGGAAAGTGCATGTCAAGGTATTCATTGAAGGAAGGCCTTGCCAAATGGAAGTGGACTCAGGTTCATACTTATCCATGGTGTCATGGGACACTATTCAAAGACTGATACCAGACATTCAGAAGACTCACTTCAAGAAGCAGGCATTAACTCTTAAAGACTACCAAGGGAACAAGATTCCAGTAGTTGGAACAAGAGAATTCAACGTGAAGTTCAAAGGTCACATCAAACGCCTACCCCTGACCATCGTGGATAAAGATCGCCCAAGTTTGCTGGGACTAGAATGGTTCAACCCGCTGGGCATCGAAGTGACTGGCATCAATCACGTGAGCAACACTGAGTGGGAAGAGTCTTTGAAGTCTGAGTTTCCAGAGGTCTTCAGCGACGGATTAGGCAAGTACTTGGGGACCCCTATCACATTTAACCTAGATCCCAAGGTACAACCAATCCGATTAAAACCCAGAAGGGTACCCTTTGCATTGAAGGAAAAAATGATGCACAATTAGATAAACTGATAGCCCAAGGGGTTCTAGAGCCCACAGACCACTCCAGGTGGGAGACACCCATAGTCACGCCAGTCAAGGCTGACGGTTCCGTGAATCTGCGGGATTACAAGGGGACATTGAACCATGCGCTACAACAGAGCGCATATCCAGTTCCAGTGGTTCATCATTTATTACATTCTCTGGGCGGGGCCACAGTCTTCGCCAAATTGGACCTGGCCCAAGCATACCAGCAGTTAACAGTAGATGATCTAACTGCAGAAGCCCAAAC
This sequence comes from Naja naja, assembly GCA_009733165.1. NCBI lineage: Eukaryota > Metazoa > Chordata > Lepidosauria > Squamata > Elapidae > Naja > Naja naja. The sequence continues at coordinate 132,812,664 of CM019148.1, read as the reverse complement.
CATTGTAACCCATCGGGTGCATTCAAATGCAAGAGGTTACAATTGGAGTAAGTGTGGCACCAGGCATCTTTCAAAGCCTCATGGAAAGGATGCTACAAGGGTTGCCTGGGGTGGTGCCTTATTTTGATGACGTTTTAATCTCTGCTGAAAATGACACTCAGTTACACGAGAAACTCAGAGAAGTTCTAACCAGGTTCAAAAAGCAGGGTTAAAAGTCAAAAAGAGAAATGCACACTAAGAACTGACAAAGTAGAATTCTTGGGTTATATGATTGATAAACATGGCATCCACCCCACAGAAGCCAAAGTTCAGGCAATCAAAGAAGCCCCCAGGCCTAGATGCAAAACTGACTTGCAAGCATTCCTGGGACTTATTAATTTCTATCATATGTTTCTACCTCAGAAAGCAACCACTGCAGAACCCTTACACAGATTACTGGATAAAAATCTGCATGGGTCTGGGGCACAAAAGAAGAAGCTGCATTTAACAACATCAAGAGACAAATCACTTCTGATTGTGTCCTGATACAGTTTTCTGAGAATTTACCTGTAGTATTGACTTGTGATGCATCCCCTTTGGAGTGGGGGTGTTGAGCCACATGCTTCCCAGTGGAAGGGAAGCCCCTATTGCATTTTACTCTCGCACTTTGACCAAAGCAGAGAGAAACTACAGTCAACTGGACAAGGAAGCGTTGGCTATCGTGGCAGCAGTCAAGAAGTTCCATGAGTACGTATATGGGAGAAGGTTCACCATTGTTACAGATCACAAACCTCTTTTAGGCATTGTGGCAGGGGACAGACCAACGCCCACCATCCTGTCACCAAGAATGCTGAGATGGACTGAATTTCTTGCTGCTTATTCATATAAACTCATTCACAGACCGAAAAGACATTGGGCACGCTGATGCTTTGAGTCGCTGCCCACTTCCTTTGCACACTGAGGACCCTGCTCCTGAAACTTACACCTTCTTTCTAGAAACTGTTGCCAAACTTCCAGTTCATGCTGCTGAAATTGCTAGAGAAACTGCCAAAGACACTTTATTGGCTCCTATTGTAGGCTGGATTAAAAGGGTTGGCCACTACATGATCTACCTCAAGTTTCCCAACCTTTTAAATCCAGACAAACTGAATTATCTGTCTTGAGGGGATGTATTTTGTGGGGTAACAGGGTGGTTATTCCTGCAAAATTGCAGAAAGAGGTTTTGGAAATGTTACATGAGGGTCATCCGGTATTGTCAGAATGAAGGGATTGGCCAGGAGTTATGTATGGTGGCCTGGTATAGACAAAATGGTTGAAAACTGGGTTGCATCCTGCACAAACTGTCAGCAAGTAAGGCCTGCTCCACCCCTTGCCCCCAAACAAGAATGGGAATGTCCTAGGGGTCCATGGTCCAGGATTCACATTGATTTTGCTGGCCCTACCAGAGGGCACACTTTCCTTATTGTAGTTGATGCATACTCCAGATGGTTAGAGGTTATCCCCATGATTTCCACCACTGCAGACACTGTTATCAAACAACTTAAGAAACTTTTTGTAACTCATGCGTTATTTGATGTGCTTGTTTCTGACAATGGTCCTCAATTTACTGCTAATCTTTTGAATCATATTTAGCAGCAGGGTATCAGACACACCCTTACTGCTCCTGGGCATCCTTCGACTAACAGCTGGGCTGAACGCATGGTACGTTTTACCAAGGAGAAACTCCAGCAATTGGGTCCAGGGACATCACTGAGAAAGTTGAAAAACTACTCAGTATCCAACACATCACTCCTAGTCCATCCACTAACTTAACTCCTGCCAAGCTTTTGATGGGTAGAAAACTCAGGTCTACCCTAGACCGCCTTCACCCCACTTACGCACCCAACGCACCTCTAGATTCCACCAGCAAAACTTGCACATTCACTGTGGGTGATTCTGTTTATGCTAAAAACCTTGTGGGTGAACCATTATGGATTCCTGCTGAGATAACCCAGGTTACAGGCCCCAGGTCTTACAGGGTTCAAACTGAGGATGGTGTCTTGTGGAGTAGGCACATAGACCAGTTACAGTCCAGACTGCCTCTGGAGCATCGCCCTTGCTCCTCTCTGGATCCCATGCCCTCAGCCTCTTCTAGGGGAAGGGGAGATAATGAAGGTAATCAGCAAGTGAGAATCAACCCCATGTGTAACGAGCTAACACGACAGGAACCATCCCAAAACCTGTCAGGGTGCCAACAACCATTTTACAAATAGAAGATTGCACATCACTACCAGATTTAGGGGTGACATTGGGTTGGAGATGGATTGGGAGGAGAGACCAGGTTGTAGTAACCAAGCAGGTTCTACTAATACAAGAAGTCCTAATAAGGGAATGTTGGCAGATACTTCCTTCCTCACAAAGTGAGATTCCCAAAACACCTGAACCACGCAGGTCTCAACGTACCCATAAGAGCCCCACCTATCTACAAGAGTATATTAGATAGATGGGGTTTGAGTATGGACCAAACCTAGTGGGGAGGGGTGTTATGTATGCAGAGTTTAAAATGACTGGTTATTGTTGGAAAGTGTTTGAATTCATTGGTTGTAAAAGTGCGGGAAAACCCTGCACTCTGATTGGCTGGCAGCCGCGGCAGCCGGCTATAAATAGCTGCCGTGGCTGAGCCAGTCGGGTCCGTTCTGAGCTGAAGTCACAATAAACTTTGAGTTGAAGCACTCCGCGTCCTGCCTCTCTATGCGAACTTAACACTATTGTTTTATGGTTCTGTTTTATAGTTACTGGTTTTTATTGCTTTTTTGAACTGCTCAGATCTGTTTTAAGGTGGGTGACCATACAAATCTTTAAATAAATAAATAAATGGCCCACCTTATGTGACAAAACTAAGCAATCTAAACACGCTCTTTAAAAAAAATTTACACAGATCATAAATGTGTCCTCTAAACTTCGCCTTTTTTTTTAATTAAAGAGGAACTGTTACAAAAAGTTCTCAAAAGGAAAAGGTAAGTTTTCCCCCACTTTTTCCCCCTTTCACAATACATTCTAATTATTCAAAGCTTATTTTACAAATAGTGCCTTTCCTCTATTTGATGCTTTCAAATATTTGTTTGATGCTTTCAAATATTGGATGCTTCAGATGCATTTAATTGACTTCTCAGTTTGTTATTCTAAAGTCAGTCATTTTTCTTCATATTCTCCATACTGGATGAATCCTTGGGTTGGCTGGCTGGCTGGCTGAGTTGTTTGCTTCCTTCTGTTGTGTGACTATAATATTGCATTTCAGCTTTCAGAATTTAATTAGTTGGATCTTCATTACACTCTCATTAGTACAGCACACTACACCAGATTTCAGTCTGACATGAATGTGGCCTTGAATTAATGGTTAAGATTTGTACTATCACTGGAATTTTACTGTGTATGACATTCCTGGAGACCTAGTTTTACCATCTTTCGTCATCTATCATGAAAGCCACCTTCCAAATTTCATCCAAAAGAATTCTTCATCTTTCCAGGGTATTCCATGACACCGTAAGAAGAGCTTGTCCTCTTGTAATTTTTACAAGTTGTCACAAACCCTGTCCTGCATATTGCACCCTGTAGCAAAAGAATACCCAGCTATTAAAACTCCTGCTGCAGCCTGTCCCCATGCCAACAAAGCATGATCTCCTAAAATGTTATATGCCAGATTGTGCATTCTTCAACAGTCTTCAATGCAATTATGAATAGTGTCATTACATTTAAATATGAATTTGAAGTGTCATTCAAATAGTAATCTTCCCTGTTTAAAGAAGAAATACACTACCCATCCACCAATTTATAGACCTGAATCCATCTTTCAGAAATATGATGGCTGCGAGTTATAATTTAAATATCAAAAGTTTTAAGGGAAGATTCAGTATTTGACAGAATTTCCTATTCTTATAGGGAAGAGGTGAAGGCTCTGGTGGACTGGTGCAATAAAAGTAACCTGGTTCTAAATGTTGATAAAACAAAGGAGATCATTGTAGATTTTAGAAAGAGCTGGCATGGTCATACTCCACTCGGTATCAAGGATGCAGCTGTAGAAGTATATGGGGGTGCAGATAATCAACAATCTGAACTGGTCTCCCCACACATCATCCTTAGTGAAGCTTACAAACCAGCATCTGCATTTCCTGCATGGAATGAGGAGAGCACATCTTTCTCCTTCTGCCCTAGCCACTTTTTACAGAGGCATGATTGGGAGCATTTTAATGAACTACATTATTGTTTGGTTTGGTGGCTGCAGTGCCTCAAAGAGAAAGTCCATTCAGAGAGTGGCAAGGACAGCCGAGAAGATTATAGGAATCTTGCTTCCCATTATTCAGGATACTGCTTATAAGCACTATGTGCTTAGAGCTCAAAGCATTGTTAAAGACCCCACACACCCACTTTATGATCTGTTTCTGTTACTCCCCTCTGGAAAAAGATTTCAAAGTATTTCTAGCAAGATTACCAGATTCTGTAACAGCTTTGTTTCCTATGCCATCTGTTATGTATGCAGGTTTGAATGTCATTGGTTAAGTTTGAACTGTTCTTGTAAAATGTCAGAAATGATTGGTTTAAAAAGTGCGGGAAAACCCTGCACTCTGATTGGCTGGCAACTGTGGCTGCTGGCTATAAGTAGCAGTGCAGACCAGCCAAATCGGGTCTGTTATGAGCTATAGTCACTAATAAACTCTTCACTGAAGCACTCCACGTCTGACTCTTCATGCAAATCTAACACCATCCATCTGGCAAACTTGCAGGATTCATTCTTCTCACCATGTATATGCATACATCCAAACTAGTCTGTGTTGTTTCTCTTTGTCATATAATATATGTGGGTATATGGATAATATTGTATTGTATTGTGTTTGTTTGTTTATTCTGTTATGGTTATGTAGTGTATATTGGAGATGAGAGCTATATGCAACAAAATTTCATTTTAATGTATGCCAACTAGTGTACATTCAAAGTGACAATAAAGTTATTCTATTCTATTCTATTCTATTCTATTCAGGAACTGTATTCTTTCCCTCTAACATCTGTTCCTAAGGTGAAGAAGTTAATTGTACGGTTGAGCACTTAGAAAAAATTGGTAATTCCTTTGAAAAGGAAAATAGTCCTATGATATATTTTTTTACCCCTGCACTCATAGCTATACTTGCCTGTTGTGCATTCATGCTTAGAGCCTGCAGCTCATTTGCATTTATGGTTGTCATTGGAGCATCAGCAACATGGTGCAGATTATTGCTGCTTTTTATTCAATTTTAAAGCCATGCTCATCTTCCAATCCAACTTCCCCCAATATTTATTCAGGGTAAAGCTTGAATGAATAAGACAATACAGGTAGTCTTTGACTTCCAACCACAACTGAGCCCAAAATTTCTGTTGTTAAATGAGACTTTTTTGCCCCATTTTACAACCTTTCTTGCCTCAGTTGTTAAGTGAATCACTGCAGTTTATTATTTATTTATTTATTTATTTTATTAGACTTGTATGCCGCCCTCTCTCCTTAAGGATTCAGGGTGGCGAACAATAAAAGAAACCCGGTACAAATTACAATAAAACCATTAAACAAATACAAGCCTAATCAGTATTATACAAAATTTAAAATTAATTAAAACAAATACTAAAAAGCAACCCGCACCCTCCGAGGTCAGTCCAGACCAGCCTGTTGGAACAGCCAGGTCTTCAGGTCCTGGTGGAAGGAGCAGAGATCAGGGGCCAAGTGGAGGTCCATGGGGAGTTGGTTCCACAGGGCGGGTGCTCCCACAGAGAAGGCCCTACCCCTGGGCACCGCCAGTCGACAATGCCTAACCAACTGTTGATAAATTAGTAATTAGGTTGTTAAGTGAATCTGGCTTACCCACTGACTTTGCTGATCAGAAGGTCGCAAAAGATGATCTTGGGACACAACAACCGTCATAAATATGAACAAGTTGCCAAGCATCCGAATTTTGATCACATGACTATGGGGATGGTGCAATGGTTATAACTGTGGTCATAAGTCCACAGTCATTTCAGTGGCGTTTGTAATTCTGAATGGTCACTAATCAAATTGTTGTAAGTTGAGGACTACCTGTACATACATCCTGTCTTACTCCTTTACTGACCTGGAGCCAAACTGGCCATGTTTTATCTGGACTATGACTCCCTTCAATACATTTTCTTCAAGGTCTTTTCACTGAAAATGCTATGTACACACAGAATAAGAAGTTAGCAAATGAAAAAAAAACTGCTCAGAAAATTCCTACAATTGAATATTCCAACACTGAGCGATGTATATTCTCTGTAATCTCAATTCTTCAGTACCTCTGTCTTTAAATAAAAGTTCTTCGTTGAGACGAGCTTTATTCCCATTTGTTTTTCCTTAGTACTGGATAGCTCAGAGTTGAACAGAGTTGCTAATTTCAGCTTTTTCCCATATGGATTTTCCATCATGCAGTTATCAGCCTGGGGATGTGATGCTCCTGAAGTCTTCTAAAATAAACCTAATGAGGAAAGTAACATGTAACAAGTTAACTCAGCTCGACTGAAACTTACACTTTAGATACTTGTATATAAAGAAATCATGCAGAGATGAAATGCTAAATTGGAATTTTATATTTGTTTATTTGTTTTGTTGTGATGTGTACATGAATTCTCTGTGGGGCTGTAATGAAATCAAATTAGCTGGAAGCCTGACTTTGAAATGGTGTCCTCGGCTTAAGCCAGTTATGACTGCCTTGAGTATGACCGCTTGAGGGGATTCAAACTGACAGGGTGGGAAATTGAATAGGAAGGCCAATTGATAGCTGACTATCAGCTGAAGAAAGAACAGAGCTCAGAGCTGTGGAATGAGCAAGTTTGGAAATGAAGCCCTTCAGGGGAGAAGGAGTAGCATTGTTCCAATATTTGAAGAACACAAAGAAGAGAAGTGGGAGGGCATCTATCTATTTTCCAAAGCAGCAGAAGGTAGAAAAAAGAAGCAGTGGATGGAAACTTACCAAGGAGAGAAACAACCTAGAACTAAGGAGAAATTTCCTGACAGTGAGAACAATTAATCATTGAAATGGCTTGCGTTCAGAAGTTGTGGGTGCTCCATCCCTGGAGGTTTTTAGGAAGCAATTGGACAATCATTTGTCTAGAATGGGGTTGGATAAGAAGACATCCAAGGTCCCTTTCAATCCTGTTATACTGTTCTAATTCTGTTAAGTCTTGAAGAGCAGAATTATTAGCTGACCAGAACTGACGCTTAAGAAGAACAGAAAGCCATAGGAAACAAAAAGCATTCTACTGAATGCAAATCAGTAGATAAACTCTGAAATATCTGAATCATCCTAGCTGTAAAAATAGGAGAAAGAGTGGGAGAAAGTGCTAGATAAACTGGTATGAAAAGAAAAATAGGTTAGTAAAGGAGGAACATCTTGGATATTAAAAACCACAATCTATGAAGCAATTTCATCTTTACAGTTGAAGAGGAACATTTTATTTTGTTTATTTACATATGTATTCACCTTCTAAACTTGCTTATATTGGAGTTATATTTTATCTTTAGGCTGATAATGAACAGTTTATTTGGATTTTATGGTTGATTGTGTCAGTACACTGTGTGTATGTGTCACTACACTGCATGGACTTCCAAGTTTTTGGCGTCATGGAGCAACAGTACATTGACTTGCAAAATAGTCCCTAGATCAGAAGTTCTGTATCGCATAAAAGAATGTGAATGTGCTTGAGGTAAAAGTGCAGTTTGATTCAGAGGTGGTATTCAGCAAGTTCTGACCAGTTCTGGAGAAACGGTAGTGGAAATCTTGAGTAGTTTGGAGAACCGGCAAATACCATCTCTGACTGACCCTGCCCCCCATCTATTCTCTGTCTCCCAAGTCCCAGCTGATCAGCTGGGTCTTTTTTTGTTGTTGTTACCCTGCACAGGATAATGGAGCTGGAAAGCAGGTTAGTGGGGTGGGGAGGGAATAGGATTTTGCAGTAACCTTCTCCCAGGAGTGGGGAAGGAATGGAGTTTTTTTTTTTAATTACATTTATATGCCGCCCTTCTCTGAAGACTCAGGGCGGCTTACAATTTTTGGAGCACAACCCAATGAGCTCAGCAATAGCCTTCATTCCATTGTATATGCCTGCTTATTACTAAGCGGCATTTTTACAAAGTCAGCTTGGGTCCTCAATTTACCTACCCTGAGAGGATGGAAGGCTGAATCAACCTTGAGCCTGGTGGGATTCGAGCCTGCAGTAATTGTAGGCAGCTGGAACTTAAGTGCTAGGCATTTAACAGCCTGCACCACCAAGGCTCTTTTTACAGTATCCTTGCCCCTGGAATGGAGTGGGAATGGGGATTTTACAGTATCCATCCTCTGCCATGCTCACCAAGCCATGCCCACAAAACCGGTAGTAAAAAAAATTGAATCCCACCACTAGTTTGATTGCACTTGTGATAAACTTTCCAACATATGGTAAATCTGACAAGTACTGTCCTTTGCCATTAATGCTACCTGTGGCACAGGTTCAACAAAAGTAGTCAATCTATAGCTTATTCCTCTTATTGAAAAAGCAATATGTTACAAAGAAAAAGGATGAACCAAAGTTACTATTGGCTGTAGAGATCAATATCTGGGAACCAATACCACAAACACTATGGGTGTGGAAGATTCCAACAGATCAAAAGAGTATATGTTAAAAAGCAGAAATGAAGTAATGAAATGAAATGAAATGAAACAAGAATAGAACAGCACTGTGGATTTAGAATAAGAGAAAGGGGAAAGATGTTGTAAATCTAAGTTAAGATGATTTTCATGGAGCCATTAATGTATGCAAGGAACTAAAGAAGCGATGTCAAAACATTTGAAGTAATGCTATCTAAACTGTAGTTGTATATTAAACAGGAAACCATAGGTTAGAGATAACTGCGAATGATGAATAAAATGGTGATAATAGAACCAACGGAAATGAATTTGGTGATAAATCATACAAAATCAATGTGTCAGCTGATCACCAATAGACACTTTTTAGGATCTAGAGTGGGGGTGTCAAACTCGCGATGACATGTTGTCATCACATGATGTATTGCAACTTTTTCCCCTTTGCTAAAATGGAGGTGGACATGGCTGGCGCATGATACGGCCCGTGGGCTGTGAGTTTGACACCCCTGATCTGCAGACAACAGGCTTAAATCAAAGTGAAAATCAGTGATGGGATTCAGCCAGTTCGCACCACTTTGGGAGAACCAGTTGTTAACTTTCTGAGCAGTTTGGCAAACTGGTTGTTGGAAGCAATCATTAGGGCAGAGAACTGGTTGTTAAATTATTTGAATCCCACCACTGGTGAAAATTCTAAATGGATTTCATTGAACAAATATAAAGAGAGCTGCAGGGCAAGAAGAAAGAAGAAATATACTGTATCAATCCATGTCCCTTCAATTTGCTAGGAACACCAAAGAAATGTCAGTGGTCAGATCTTCTTAAGCTGCCATTTATGCATCAGCTTTCCTTTCCAGGTCTTTAGTCTACCTTGAGCTTCAAAGTACCCTTGATACTTTTTTACTTTTTTTTTAAAGTGGAAGATGGCTCAACAGTATGTCTTATCAGAGACTTAGTCACAACTTCAGACAGTTGAGCCTCTGGCAGAGATATTTTAAATAAAGTGCCATCTCTACACCTAGTCATGATCTCATGACATACCTTGTGAACTCAGATGACCACTGCCCACCCCCTGAAAAAAGCAGATATTAGATTACAGAACTCATGTTGTCCCCTTTAACTAGTACAGGTAACAATATAAATAAAAATCTCAGAGACAAGAGTAATATTAAAATCCACAAAGCTTGCTAATTTACACTAATTGCTAAGTGCATATGCAGAGGCATTTAGAATACAAAGTTTTCTATTTTACACACAATTTGCCACATCTTGTTAGAATGTCTATCTTACATGTGCAGAAGAGAAAAGTAGATCACATTATTAAATTTCTCACCATTGTATTTGGGCCATTTGGAGAACCACCAACAAATGAGGTACTCATATTTGGTGAAAAACTGTTAGATTACTTGTAAAGAGTACGTAAAGATGGTTTGTATAAATGATTAGGACTTACCTGGTAGCTATGAGAGCGGCGAGAAGGTCTTATCTCTCCACCCTCATAGCGTCCGCAGATAACTGCCCAGCCGCCCTGTTTCAGGCTACCCACTCTCTCCTTCGTACAGAGGGGGAGGCGGACCCACTGCGGGGAAGGGCTGAGGAATTTGGTCAATATCTGTCGGATAAGATCGCCCGGATTCGGAGAGGGTTGTCCTCTGATCTGCCGTGGTCTGAAGAACGGGATGCAAGCAGTCTGGCCAGTGTGATCTGGTATGAGTTCGATCCTGTTTCCGAGGATGAAGTGGACAGGACTATGCAGCAGCTGAGCTCCACCACATGTTTGTTGGACCCGTGTCCTTCCTGGTTGGCTTATTCCGCCAGGGAGGCCACCTGCGGTTGGCTCCGGGCAGTTGTCAATGCTTCTTTAAGAGAGGGTGTTTTTCCCTCCACCTTGAAGGAGGCGGTGGTGAGACCCCTCCTGAAGAAGCCTGCCCTGGACCCGACCGTGTTAGACAACTTTCGTCCAGTCTCCAACCTTTGCTTTTTGGTGAAGGTTGTTGAGAGTGTGGTGGCTCGGCAGTTTCCACTCTTCCTGGATGAAGCGGACTACCTGGATCCGTATCAATTGGGCTTCCGACCCGGTTTTAGCACGGAGACGGCATTGGTCGCGCTGATGGATGATCTCTGGAGGGCTCGGGACAGGGGTTTTTCCTCTGTCCTGGTCCTATTAGACCTCTCAGCAGCTTTTGATACCATTGACCATGGTATCCTTTGCCCGGGAGTGGGAGGGGGGCACTGTTCTTCAGTGGTTCACCTCCTACCTCTCGGGGCGGTCGCAATCGGTGTTGGTGGGGGGGCAGAGGTCGACCCCGAGGGTGCTCTCTTGTGGGGTCCCTCAGGGGTCGGTCCTCTCCCCTCTTCTATTTAACATCTACATGAAGCCGCTGGGTGAGATCATCTGTGGTTTCAGGGTGAGATTCCATCAGTACGTGGATGACACCCAGCTGTACATCTCCACTCCGAGCCAGATCAGTGATGCCCTCTCCCTGATGACCCGGTGCTTGGATGCGGTACGGATTTGGATGAGCGGGAACATGCTTCGACTCAACCCGGCCAACACTGAGTGGCTGTGCATACCAGCATCTCGGCCCAGTCAGGAATATCCATCTTTGGCCATAGGGGGAGAGGTGTTGCCCCCTGTGGATAGGGCGTGGAATTTGGGGGTCCTCCTGGATGTACGGCTCTGGTTGGAGGAGCAGGTGGGGGCCATTGCCAGGGGGGCCTTTGCCCAGCTCTGCCTTGTTCGTCAGCTTCACCCATTTCTGGACCGAGATGCCCTGCGCACAGTCACTCATGCCCTTGTTACCTCTACACTCAACTACTGCAATGGTCTCTATCCAGGGCTGCCCTTGCATTCCATCCAGAGATTGCAGCTGGTGCAGAATGCGGCCACGCAGGTGGTGATGGGAGTCTCCAGATTCTCCCATGTTACCCCCCTCCTGTGCTGTCTGCATTGGTTGCCGGTTGCTCTCCGAGTGAGATTCAAGGTTTTAGTTTTAACATACAAAGTCCTTCATGACATGGGTCCTCAATACTTAAGGGAGCGACTCCTGCCGATATCGAGTGCCAAGTGCGAGCACACAGGCAAGGACTGCGAGCACACAGGCAAGGACTCCTCGGGGTCCCGTCGGCAAGCCAATGCCGGCTGGTGGTCCCCCGGTGACGAGCCTATTCTGTCGTGGCCCCTGACCTCTGGAACCAACTTCCCCTGGGGCTCTGCCTGGCCCCTGACCTCCGCACCTTCCGCCATGATCTGAAGACCTGGTTGTTTAACCAATCCGGGCTGTGACCCTTCTGTGGGGGGGGATGGGTTCTTAAATTATTTTAATTTTGTAAATTCTGGTTTTGTATTTTTGGGCTTGTGAATTGGTTTAATCTCTTTTTAATTATTTATTATTGTTGTTTTTAGTTGTGAGCCACCCCGAGTCTTCGGAGATGGGGCGGCATACAAGTCCAAAAAATAAATAAATAAATAAATTATAAAAATTAAAGAACTACAACAAGATGATGAATTGATGTATCTTTGTAAAATAAATATATAGTAATAAAATAAAATTATAAAGTAATATAATATATTGCTAAAGTAAGATATGCATGGAGAGGAATTTTAAAACATACAACTAATGGTAGCAAGGTAGTAAATAATAAGTAAGTAGTTGCCTGTTGAAAAGAGTGACCATTGGGCAAAAGAAATGAAAAATTGCTATGTATAGAATGTGCCCACTTTATTACAGGGAAATGAGAGCTGTGTATTTCAAGACAAACTCTGAATGCAGGAGAAATGGATTATTTAAGAAGTGTGTGATGATTAAACAAGAAGAGATAGGGTCAAGAATAAAGGAGCACAGAATGAATATGGATTAAATGCAAAAGTGAATGACCAGTATAATATAATTGGCTTGGTCATAGAGAATGAATGAAGGTTGAATTGGAGAATAAATATTTGAAGGAACCCTGCATGGGTTGGAAGCAAGGGAAAGACCAAAAGTCAAGGTTGGGTGGAATTTATATGATCCTTTAAAGGAAATTGATGAAATATTTAATTTAAGGAACAAAATACAGTGTTGGAAATGGTGCAGGCACATAGTTGAAACAAGGATGGCTTGCAAAGTTAGAAAAGGTATAAAGAGTATAATAAATTGGTTAATGTAAACTACTTAGCGATGTTTCTTTTTCCCTTTTTATCTCATGTCTTTAATCCCTTTGGCTTACTACTTTTCATGCCCTTTCTATGCTTTCCATAATATTGTTTATCCCCAAAGGAAATGTGTGTGTGTGTGTGTGTATCCAGCATTGCTTGCTTCATAAACCATTTTAACAATAGGTTTTTCTAGTTCAAGCTTTAGCAGTTTAAAACAGACAATATGGATAGAGGGGTTTGTTTTAACTAGTGATAGTTAAAAATTCTTTTCTGTTGCAATGCAAATAATCTTTATTGATGCCACACTGTAAGCAACAATTCAGAAATGCCCCTTTTTTATGACCATGTACTGTATTTTTATATTTGGTTAAGAAGAAGATGATCGAGACAATCTTTTCAATTTTATTCTGAATTATGGGGGATGGAGGGATAGGGCAATTGCAAGAGGGATCCCATTTGTCTTCTCTTTTCTTGAAATAAACTATCTCCTGAAAATATTTTGTTATATATTCATCCCATTTGTGATTTCAAAACAACATACCATCTGTAATATAACAAGGTCCACAATAAAAGCCTTAAAGGATTACAGTTACAAACGTTTTAGTTATTTCCCTAACTTTTCTTCCAGAAATAGAAGACCTTTGCTCCTTCTGAAATTGAAATATTTCTTTGGAATTATGCAGGATAGGTGGAATTGGCTACAAATGGAACAAGATTTGCTAGAAATTGTGTTACTTGTGTTTGTAAAATAGTCTCTTAGGAGCCTAGCAAGTTACGTAGTAATCACACAAGTCATTCCAAAAACAATACTTTGAATAAACTCTCCATTAATGAAGGTGATATACTCAGAAGAAAATCAACAAAGAGCATAATATTAACTAAATCATATTTATTCTTAGTACACCTTTCAGCAGTTCAGAAGCATAATGGAAGCACTGAATTATAAATACAGTCAGAATGAACCATCATTACTTGAAAATAAAAGCATGTTTTATTTGGTATACTTGCATTCATATACAAATATTCATATAGTATTTAACATTATAGAAGAAGTGTGAATGACAATTAACGTATAGAGCTGCTAGGTTTGAGCTTCATAAATTAGGACAACTACTTGATGGCAGCAAAGAGTCTTACAAAACTCGAATGCTTTTTAGGTATCATCCTGATTTTTGAAATTCAGAACTTTTAGCCATATCAATACATAATTTAATTATCTTTTCTTCTGTAGGTTAATCATTTGTGTGGTGTCCATAAAAAAAGAGACACTGGCTCAAATAAAATAAAATTTACTGGATATTGGACAAGTGGAATAATAAGTAATATAAAGATGAGTGACATATGTAAAGAAATAAAGATGGATCTTCAAGTTATGAATGTGATGTGGGACAGAATTTTGGATATATTCACAAAAATGTAGAGGAAAATTCAAAAATAGCGAAGGTAGCAGAAGAAGGAGAAGGAGGAGGAGAAGGAAGAAGAGAAGAAGAAGAAGAAGAAGAAGAAGAAGAAGAAGAAGAAGAAGAAGAAGAAGAAGAAGAAACTGTCAGCTTTGAAATTCAGCTGCCACATATGGAAGGGGGGTGGAGGAGTTGAAAAGTTCAAGGTTATTCTGTATGTTCGTACTAAGAAATTCCAGTTGCAGTTAATTGGTTCTCATGATTTATGAAGTGTAGAAGTGGGAGGAGAAAAGGTGGATTCTGTGTAACATGCGAAAATACTTTCACTTTGGGAAATTGCCTTAGATATACCAGATCTGTTCCTGAATAAATCAACTGGAAAGAATATGTCTCGGAGTGATTGATATTATGGATACTTTCTGGATGCCTTACATTTATTTCCCAAAGTCTACTTTTATTTTTTGAAGGGACTTGGCTGATACCCCGGAGGTCTTTTCCCAGAGATGGATCAGCCTAAGTTGGAGAGGTCAGAGCATTAACTGGATCTGCCAGCCCTTGTTTGGAGGAGATGATGGATGCTTTCAGAATGGCAGTGGAGAGATTTGGGAGCTGAAGGAGGGAGCAGCTGTCTGAAGAGAAATCTTTTCTAGCCCCAGGCATATTGCTATTCTGTCAGATTGGAGAGACAATTGGGGTCAGAATTCTCTCAAGAAGACAAACCCAAGATTTATCCTGGGAGTCCATCGGAGGCAGATTTACATCAACAGTTCCAGAATTTAAAGGTGACAGGCTTGGTCTCACAGTCTGTTTGGATGGGTGGAAGCTTGAGACCACACATGTTCACTTACCCAAGTATCATGAGGGATGAGGAGACTATACAGATGCCAGTTGGAGAAGCCCAGCAAGAAGCATCAACTGACAGAGGTATGTTGCAGCCTCCAAGGCAATCCCCTCATTTTCCAGAAGGAATTTTGCCCCCTGCAGAGAGTATCCCTCCAGGGTGGGGATTTTATCCAGGCCAGGGGTGGATTCAGAGCCAATGGCAGCCAGAACCAACACAGCCCTGGTCTGAAGGGGGGTTGCCCAGACAATAGTGACCAGGACACACCCATCTTCCTCCTGGCAACCACAAATGCAACCCCAACCTGCAGCAAGGCCACAAGGACCCCTATTCCAGAGAGGCACCACCCAGCCAGGCTTCAGGGGGCCTACTCAGCCTACGTATGCCACCCAGCCGGTTCCTTCCATTCCAGTTCAACCTGCAGGGGCCTGGCATGTGCCACCTCCCCAACCATGACCCAGGCTACACCAAATACCCTTTAAGGCCGTATTCGATGACCACCATGAACATTTCCATTACTTCCTCACTTGAATCCAATCCCATATAGAACAATTTGGAGATCAATACGCCACACAGCGCGATTTAGTTGCAGCCATAACAGATGGGATGAATGAAGGGGATGCTTCAGACTGGGTGGCCCAACTACACAATGAATAAGCCCCCGAATTACACAATGTAAATGGATTTATTCAATTATTAAGACTCAGATTTGAAAATCCAGGGTAGCAGAGAATGAAGAGAAGTTAATAGAAATGAGGCAAGGCAAGAGACCCTTGTCAGAATTTATTTGGGACTTTAGAAGGGTCCCAAGCCACCTCATGGATTGGCCTGAAAGAATGACTTTACACTACTTTAAAAATGCCATTGATCCAGAAGTAAAGAAGGCCTGTGAAATTAGGGGAATCCCAGAGACCTTACAATCATGGTATGCCACCTCCCTCAGCTTAGATCGCAGCATCAACCCACACAGGAAACCCCTTCCGGCAGCCCTGCCTAAGAGAATTGTGGCTAGGAGACCACCAACTGGACCAGCTGAAACTGCTCATACCTGACCCACCAGGGGGCTGAAATGTTACCGCTGTGGCCAAACCGGCCATAGAGCAGCAGACTGTCTGGCCTCTGCTCCTGTACCACAAGCACAGCAGTCGAAGTCTAATCCAGCTGTTAGAGGTCAGAAGAATCAAGGAAAACCTCCGGGCATTGGCGGGTTTGCCAAACACAGCTGGGAAAGCCCCCTCTGCGCAGATGGGAGCAACAGACCACCAGACTGGCACCACGTCCCCAAGAACCCGACTTGCGAAGATGATCCAATGGTGAGTGATCCCATCATACCTTTTACAGTCAAGGTCAAGTTAGTGGTATCAAACACTGGGGAGGCCGGGGAGTTAGAAGCTGTCATTGATACTGGGTGTTCTAGATGTCTTATCAGACTCCCTATCATTGAACAATTGGGCATAAAGACTAACCCGCTAAAATGCCCAATCAGATTTGAGCAAGTGGATGGAACCTTAATTGGGGGGACCCCAGCCACTCAAATGAAAGAATTGATCAAGATGGAATTAGGGCCCCATCGCAAACTCATACGCTTCATAGTGGCCCCCAAGATGTCAGAATCAATCATACTGGGACTTCAATCATACTGGGGCTTGGCTAGACAAATGGGTCCCAATGATCAAATGGGAGGATGGATTCAGAAAAATCCTCATTGGACCAGGCCCATTGCCCCCTCTTCTGCCCACTACAAAACCACCAGTCAGCTTGAACCCAGAGCCTGAGCCAGCATCCATAGCATCCCACCTTCTCCCAGACAACCCCCAGATACCCGACCAATACAAAGACTTGGCTGAAGCATTCAGTGAAGAAGAGTGTAATGTTTACCTCCCCATCAAGCCACTGATTGCGCCATAGAATTAGAGCCTGGGGCCAAATTACCAAAGCCAAAGATCTTTCCATGATGCCTGCTGAAATGACTGAATTAAGGAAATACATTGACAGCAATTTGGAACGAGGATTTATTGAGCCTACCAAATCAAGATTAGCTGCCCCCATTCAAGGAGAAGAAAGATGGCGGATTGAGATTGTGTGTTGACTTTAGAGGCGTGAACACCGTATGCATCAAAAACATGTATCCTCTGCCCCTTATGTAGGACTTATTGAACCACCTGTCGAAGGGCAAGGTATTCACCAAGCTAGATCTCAGGGAAGCTTACTACCGGGTCCACAACAAAGAGGGAGATGAGTGGAAAACAGCTTTTAACTGCCCTCTGGGTAGCTTCCAATTCAAAGTCATGCCTTTCAGACTTCAGGGGGCTCCTGCAGTGTTTATACAGCTCATCAATGAGGTGCTACACCCGCACCTTTACCAGGGGGTCCTCATATACCTGGGTGACATCCTTATCTTCAGCAAAACCATGGAAGAACATATTCAATTGGTCCAACAAGTCCTAGAAAAACTTCTAGCTGCCAAATAATATGTGAAACTCTCAAAATGCAAATTCCATAAAGGGTCGCTGGACTATTTAGGCTACTGAATATCCAACCTGGGGATTAAAATGGACCCCGGAAAGGTGAAAGCAGTGCTGGACTGGCAACCCCCCAGAACCCGAAAGCAACTTCAAAGTTTCTTGGGGTTTGCCAACTTCTATAGACAATTCATTTCGTCCTTTGCTGAAGTTGCCCTCCCATTAATGGAACTATTAAAAACGGGCCCGTCACCCACCAAACCGAAGCCAAGTCAACCCCTGGCTTGGACTATGGACTGTCAGAAAACTTTTGAGACCTAAAAATGCCTCTTCGCAGCTGAGCCCATCCTCCAACACCCAGACGTGACCAAGCCTTTTATTGTTCAAACAGATGCAAGTGATGTAGCAGTGGCAGCCATTTTGCTGCAAAAAGACTCTCAAGGCCAACTGATGCCTTGTGCTTATGTGTCCAAAAAGCTGACAGACACAGAGTGAAGGTGGGCAGTCTGGGAGAAAGAAGCATTCGCCGTACTATGGGCTTTATTGATTTGGAGACATTTTCTAGAAGGAGCGCCAGAGCCTTTGAGGTATGGACTGATCATAAGAACCTTGAGGCTCTAAAGACCCCTAGGAGATTATCACCCAAACAAGTCCACTGGGCCCAATATTTCAAGCAATTCAACTTCAACATTAAGTATGTCCCCAGAGGGAAAAATGTACTGGCGGACGCTGTGTCCAGAAAACCTCAGTTTGACAGCCACCAAGAGAAAATAGTACAAGCTTTAATTTCAGAAGCTCAATTGGCAGGCCAAGTGACCACTCGAGCCCAAGCCAACTGCAACCCCAAATACCTGGAAGATAAGCTGACCGCAGAATTGAAAACAGCCCTATTGACTGATCAAACAGAGTTGACAATGAATGATGGACTAGCTTGGAAAGGGACTAAGCTTTATGTACCCACAACCCTAAGACTACTGGTACTAAAGCGTAGCCATGACTCATGGCTGGGAGGCCACTTTGGATTCCTAAAAACCCTACATTTACTGAGAAGACAGTTCTGGTGGCTAAAAATGAAAGCGGATGTCGAGGACTATGTAAAAAGTTGCTCAATTTGTGCCACAATGAAACACAGAACTGGAAAAAAACCTGGCCTCCTGCAACAAGTTGCTGAACCAACCCAACCTTGGGAAGAGATTGCAATGGACTTTATTGTTGAATTACCTAAGAGAGATGGCGTCATGGAAATTACCTAAGGGAATACGATCATTTGGACTATAATTGACTTATTCTCTAAACAGGCCCATTTTATAGCCTGCAAAGGACTTCCATCTATGAAAAAACTTGCAAAGCTGTTCGTGAAATGTATCTATAGACTACATGGAGTACCTCGTAGAATAATATCAGACAGAGGGGTATAATTTACCGCAAAATTTTGGAGGGAATTTATTAAATCCATTGGTTCCTCTCAAGGATTATCCTCAGCTTTCCATCCTGCTTGTAATGGAGCAGTGGAGAGGATTAATGCCATGATTGAACAATACAGTATGTAAATTATCAACAAGAAAATTGGGCTGAGTTATTACCTTTTGCAGAGATTGCTTACAATAATGCAGTACATAGCAGCACGGGATTGACTCCATTCCAAATCAACACTGGAATGGATTTTGTCCTGATGCCAGAGTTACGTAGACAACCTCCCACATCCATGTCCCTAATAGAATGGATGAACTCATTAAAGAAAGGGTGGGAAGATACAAAAAAAGCTTTGACCGAAGCTGCAAAAAATTATAAAAAACAGGTAGATAAACATAGATCGCTTCAACCACTTTTTAAAGTAGGATACAAAGTATATTTGTCAACCAAGTATCTTATGTTGAAACTGCCCAGTAAAAAGCTGGATCCAAAATTCTTGGGTCCATTCCCAATTTCTTTTTCTTTTTTTAAAATAAATTTTATTAAGTTTTGAACTTTTAAAAACATAAAATAAAAAACTTTATACTTTATAATCAACATCAAGACATCTTTTATATCTCTTTGCATTCTTCAGTATATATATTTACTTATTCCTTTACCATTGCATCTTACTCTTGCTATAAATCAATATCTTTTATTATTACACATCAATCTTCTCTATAATATATTTACATATTCCCTCTTTCTTTTCCTAATTGCCATTTTATTTTATTTTTATTTCTAAACCACTCATACCAGGCATCCCAAGCCCTGTAATAAATTGAATCTTCTCTCTCTTTTATTTTCATTGTTAGCCTGTCCATCTCTATACAATCTATTTTTTTTATAACCATGCCTTCTGTTGGAACCCTTTTTTCCTTCCAGAGTTGTGTGTATGAGATCCTTGCAGCTGTTAATATATATAACATGACATATCTATCTGTTTTATTGCATGTTTGTGTTATTATGCCTAATAAAACATTTCCAGATTAAGTTCCATTTTCTGATTCGTAATTTCTTCTAGCCATTGTCTAATTAAATTCCAATATTTTTTCACCTCTTGACATATCCACCAGGTATGGAAATGGGTGCCTTTTCCTTTTCCACACTTCCAACATTTTGGGTCTGAGTTAAACATTTTTGCCAGTCTAGCAGGGGGAAGGTGCCATCTGTAAAACATTTTATATTAATTTTTCCTGTATGCTGTAGATGTAATTAATTTGTAATTTGATCCCCACATTCTCTCCCAGTTTTCCAGATCTATATTATGGCCAACGTTTTTCGCCCATACCACCATTCTCTCTTTGACCACCTCCTCTTCCATTTTAAAAACCGGTAGATAATTGTATATTCTTGAAATCATTTTCTTTTCCATTTCTTGTAGAATTTTATCTAATTGATGTTTTTCCATGGAGAAACCAAATTGTTCTTTGTCCTTTTTGTATCTCTCCTGAATTTGCATGTGTAGCCACCAGTCTATATTTTGCTGCTGTAGTTCTTGTCTTGTTTTTAATCTTTCTTGTGTGTCTAATAATTCTTTATAAGTCCTCTTTTTTCCAAGGTCCATTACAGTTGGGTAGATTTGTGCTTCCATAGTTGACAACCAATTCGGTATTTTGGTGTAATGATTTTTTAAAATCTTATTTCATGTCCGAAATAATGAATCTCTAATCATATGGTTCTGAAAATATGCATGCTGTTTACATTTCCCATCCCATAGAAAACTATGCCACCCTCTCTGCAAGCCGTGGCCCTCTATTAACAATACTCCTCTATTTTCCAGATATTTAATCCACACCATGGCCACAGCTTGATAATACATTTCCCAATCAGGGAGTCCAAAGCCACTCCTTTCTCTTTTGTCCTGTAATAGTTTCATTTTTATCCTGGCTTTTTTCCCATCCCAAACAAATGTACTTATTATTCGATCTAATTCTTTAAACAAGATTTTATCCAATCTTATTGGTACAGTTTGAAATAGATATAGTATTTTAGATAAAGTAGACATTTTAATTGCCGCGATTTCCCCAGTAGTGATAGTTGTAATTTCTCCCATGTTTCCAGTTCTTTTTTAATTTGTATTATTAATTTGTCATAATTATCTTTTTTGATTGAAGAGCATCTTGCTGTTAACTAGATGCTTAAATGTTTTACCTTTTTCACATTTTGCATTCCCAATTTTGTTTCTAATTCCTTTTTCTGCTTTTCTTCTAAATTTTTAGTCAATAATTTTGTTTTAGTTTTATTTATCTTAAGGCCTGCGACCTTGCTGAATTCCTCTATCTCCTTTATTAATTTTACTCCCGTATCCTCTGGATCTTCCAGAAAAAATACTATATCATCGGCAAATGCCTGTACCTTATAATGTTCCCTTTTAATTGAAGTCCCTTTGATTTTTCCTAACATTTCCCAATAAATTTTCTAAGGTAAGGATGAAGAGAAGGGGTGACATTGGACATCCCTGCCTTACTCCCTTGTTAATCGTAAATGTTTCGGTTCTATCACCGTTCATTATTATGTTGTCTGTCTGTGTTGTATAGATTGTCAAAATTAAATTTATAAATTTGCTGCCAAATTGCATACTTTTTAATTGTTGTATTATGAACTGCCAATTAACGTTGTCAAATGCTTTTTGCGCATCAAGGAAGACCATTGCCAATTGTTTCCCTGGGTTTGCTTCATAGTATTCTAATATATTCAATACCATTCTAGTATTATTTTTAATTTGCCTATTGGGTAAAAATCCATTTTGGTCACTATGTATGATCTGGTTAAGAATTTTTTTCAATCTTTCCACCATTATAGACATAAATATTTTATAGTCGACATTTAAAAGGGATATAGGTCTAAAATTTTGGATTGATTGATGGTCTGAATCTTCTTTGGGGATCAAAATTAAATATGTCTCCCTCCATGTCTTAGGTAATTTCGCTGTCATCAGTACCACATTACAGAGTTCTAATAATTGCATTTCTAACTTTTCTCGAAGCATTTTGTACAGCTCCCCTGGACACCATCCGGTCCCGGTGTCTTATTGTTTTTCTGTTTCAGGATTGCTTCTTGCAGTTCTTTTAATGTTATTTCCCTGTTTATCTCTTCTCTATCTTCTTCCAGGATCGCAGGTAGCCCTTTCCCTTCTAAATAATGTTGAATACTTCCCTCTGGTACATCTTCCCTACTATATAAGTTCTCAAAAAAGGTTTTAACGATGTACTTTTTCTTTTCAGATTGATATTGTAGCATACCTTCAGCATCTTTCAATTGCTGGATTGCTCTTTTTTCTTTTTCTTTCTTAAGCCTATATGCTAGCCACCTTCCCGGCTTGTTCGCATGTTCAAAATAGTTCTGTTTTATCTTTTTCATATCCTGTAGCCAATCATCTTGTTCTAACATATTCAATTTATGTCTAATCATTATCCTCTCTGTATTTGCTTTTTTATTGTGTGGTGTTTTTTCCAGGATTTTTTTCTAATTCCTTAAGAGTATCTAGTAATTTAAATTGTTCTCCTTTTTTTTCCCTTGTATTTACGTGTATTATATGAGATTGCTAGGCCCCTAATATATGCTTTAGTCATATCCCATAAGTTTGGAATTGATGTTTGTTGTTTTCTATTTTCTTTCAGGAAAAGGTCCAATTCTTTTTCCATCATCTTGACACATTCTTTTTCTTTTAGGATCTCCTTATTCAACATCCATCTTCTGTTCTTTTTCACTCCTTTCCAAATTATTTTAATGGGATTGTGGTCCGCCCATGTGTTAATTTCAATTTCTATTTCTTTTATGTTACGTTCGATCTCCACATTTGTCCATAACATATCCAGTCTTGACCATGATATGTGTGGTGCTGAATAATAGGTGTATTGTTTTTTGTCTGGGTTTCTTTCTCTCCATATATCTTTTAATCCTAATTCTTCTGCCATTTGATAAAATACTTTTGGTAATGTTTTCCTTTTCCTTTTCTCCCTTGGGTTTCCATTATTATAATCCTTTCCTAAATTTGTTATTGCATTGAAGTCACCTACCAGGCATATATTCTCACATTGCTGTTCTACTAATTTTCTGTATAATTTAGAATAGAATTTTTCTTGTTTTTCATTCGGTGCGTATATCACTGTCAATAGCATTTTCTTGTAGTTTACATAAACTTCTAACATCAAAATCTTACCGTCCTCATTTGCATATACCTGTTTTGCTTGTAAATGTTTCCTAATATATATTGCTATCCCCCTCTTTTTGGTTGGGCTAGAGAAACATATAGATCTCCTAACTTTGGAGCTTCTAACAGTTTGCTTTGATGTTTTTGGATATGTATTTCTTGAAGACATGATATCTGTTAAGTTTGCATGAAGAGACAGACACGGAGTGCTTCAAGGTCTTAGTTTATTAGTGACTACAGCTCAGAACGGACCCAATTTGGCTGGGCTGTGGCTGCTACTTATAGCCAGCAGCCACAGTTGCCAGCCAATCAGAGTGCAGGGTTTTCCCGCACTTTTTAAACCAATCATTTTCAACATTTTACAAGAACAGTTCAAACTAAACCAATGACTTCAAACCTACATACATAACACCCTTCCCCACTAGGTTCCCATACTCAAAACCCAACCTATCTAATGTATTCTTTTAAATAGGTGGGGCTCTTCGGTATGTTGAGACCTACGTGGTTCAGATATTTAAGGTTCTCACCTTGTGAGAGAGGAAATGTGTCTGCTGACATTTTCTTACTTGTACTTTCTTTTAATAGGTGGGGCTCTTACGTGGTATGTTGAGACCTACGTGGTTCAGATGTTTAAGGTTCTCACCTTGTGAGAGAGAGAAATGTGTCTGCTGACATTTTCTTACTTGTACTTGTAGTAATGGTAGAACCTGTTTGGTTACTTACACCTGGTCTCTCCTCCCAATCCATCTCCAACCCAATGTCAGCACCTAAATCAGATAGTGATGTGCAATCTTCCATTTGTGAAAATGGTTGTTGGTGTTGTGACAGGTTTTGGGATGGTTCCTGTCAAATGTTAGCTCATTACACATGGGGTTGACTCTTACTTGCTGATTACTCTCATAATCCTCCCTTCCCCCTAAAAGAGAGGCAGTAGGTATGGGAACCAGAGAGGAGCAAAAGTGATGCTCCTGAGGCAATCTGGATCTTAACTGTTCAATGTGCCTGCTCCAGAGGACACCATCCTCCGTTTGTACCCTGTAAGACCTGGGGCTGTGATTTGGGTTATCTCAGAAGGAATCCATAATGGTTCACCCATGAGGTTCTTAGCATAAACAGAATCACCCACAGTGAAAGTGCGAATTTTACTAGTGGAATCTAGTGGTGTGTTGGGTGCGTAAGTGGGATGGAGGTGGTCAAGGGGAGACCTGAGTTTCCTACTCATCAACAATTCAGCTGGGGTTAAATTAGTTGAGGGGTTGGGAGTGATATGCTGAACACTGAGAAGTTTTTCAACTCTCTCAGTGATATCCCCTGGACCCAATTGCTGAAGTTTTTCCTTGGTAAATCGTACCATACGTTCAGCCCGGCCGTTAGCTGAAGGATGCCCAGGAGCTGTCAGGGCATGTCTGATACCCTGTTGTGCTAGATATGATTCAAAAAGGTTGGATGTAAATTGAGGGCCATTGTCAGAAACAAGCACATCCGGTAACCCGTGAGTTACAAAAAGCTTTTTAAGCTGTTTGATGGCAGCTTCAGTTGTGGTGGATGCCATAGGGATAACCTCCAGCCATTTGGAATATGCATTAACTATAATAAGGAAAGTGTGCCCTCTGGTAGGGCCAACAAAATCAATGTGAATCCTGGACCATGGGCCCCTAGGACATTCCCATTCCTGTGTGGGGGCGAGAGGTGGGGCAGGCCTGACTACCTGACAGTTGGGACAAGATGCAACCCAGTTTTCAACCATTTTGTCAATATCTGGCCACCATACATAACTCCTGGCCAATCCCTTCATTCTGACAATTCCCGGATGACCCTCATGTAACATTTCCAAAACCTCTTTTTGTAGTTTTGCAGGAATAACCACCCTGTACCCCACGAAATACATCCTCTTAATACAGATAATTCAGTTTGCCTGGATTTAAAAGGTTGGGTGAGTTGAAGTAGATCTTGAAGTGGCCAACCTTTCTTAATCCAGCCTATGACAGGAGCCAATAAAGTGTCTTTGGCAGTCTCTCTGGCAATTTGAGCAGCATGTACTGGAAGTTTGGCAATAGTTTCTAGAAAAAAGGTGTGAGTCTCAGGAACGGGGTCCTCAATGTGTGAAGGAAGTGGGCAGCAACTCAAAGCATCTGCATGCCCAATGTCTTTACCAGGTCTGTGGATCAGTTTGTATGAATAAGCAGCAAGAAATTCAGTCCATCTCAGCATTCTTGGTGACAGGATCGGTCGTTGGTTTGTCCCCTGCCACAATGCCTAAAAGAGGATTGTGATCTGTGACAACAGTAAATGTTCTCCCATATAAATACTCATGGAATTTTTTGACAGCTGCTCGCCAAGGCTTTCTTGTCCAGTTGGCTGTAGTAACTCTCTGCTTTAGTCAAGGTGCGAGAGTAAAATGCAATAGAGCTCAAACCACCCACCACACACACTGCATCACTCAGAACAACAGGAAAGTTCTCAGAGAACTGGCATCAGGCGTGATTAGTCTCTTGATATTGTTAAATGCAGCTTGTTCCTTCCTCCCCAGACCCAAGCAGATTTTTGTCCAGCAACCTATGTAGGGGTTCTGCAATGGTTGCCTTCTGAGGTAGAAACATATGATAGAAGTTAATGCGTCCCAAGAATGCTTGCAAATCTGTTTTGCATTTTGGCCTGGGGGCTTCTTTGATTGCCTGAACCTTTGCCTCTGTAAGTGTGCATTTTCCTTTGACTTTTAATGCTTTTAATCTAGTTAAGACTTCCCTCTCGTGTAATTGAGTGTCATTTTCAGCAGAAATTAAAACATCATCAAAATAGGGCACCACCCCTGGCAACCCTTTTAACATTCTTTCCATAAGGCTTTGGAAGATGCCTGGTGCCACGCTTACTCCAAATTGCAATCTTTTGCATTTGAAGGCACCTCTATGGGTCACAATGGTTTGGGCTTCAGCAGTGGCATCATCAGCTGTTAGTTGTTGATATGCCTGGGCCAGATCCAATTTGGCAAAGACTGTGTCCCTGCCAAGAGAATGTAATAAATGATGCACTACTGGAACTGGATATGCGCTCTGTTGTAGCACATGGTTCAATGTCCCCTTGTAGTCTCCGCAGATTCTCACAGACCCATCAGCCTTGACTGGTGTGACTATGGATGTCTCCCACCTGGAGTGATCAGTGGGCTCTAAAACCCCTTGGGCTATTAGTTTATCTAATTGTGCATCAATTTTTTCCTTTAAGGCAAATGGGACCCTTCTGGGCTTTAAATGAATTGGGGGCACCTTTGGATCTAGGTTGAAAGTGATAGGGGTCCCCATATACTTGCCCAATCCTTCGCTGAAGACTTCTGGAAACTCAGACTTCAAGGCCTCTTCCCACTCAGTGTTGCTCACGTGATTGATGGCAGTCACCTCGATGCCCAACGGGTTGAACCACTCAAGGCCCAGCAGACTTGGGCAGTCCTTGTCCACGATGGTCAGTGGTAGGCGTTTGGTGTGGCCCTTGAATTTCACGTTGAATTCTCTTGTTCCAACTACTGGAATCTTGTTCCCTTGGTAGTCTTTAAGAGTCAATGCTTGCTTCTTGAAGTGCTTCTTCTGGATGTTGGGAAGAAGTCTGTGAATAGTGTCCCATGACACCATAGATAGGTATGAGCCTGAGTCCACTTCTATTTGGCAAGGCCTTCCTTCAATAAGTACCTTGACATGCACTTTTCTGCTTCTTAAAGGTGATGAATGAACAATAGTTATTGTTTGATGAGTTTCATTCTTCCCATTTGCTTCTGTGCTGTGCCCCATTTTCTCACTGAGATTGTTGAGCCTGAATTCTTTGTCTTTGCTTGTAGCAAACTTTCTTCTGTTGGGTGGAGTTCTGGATGATTTGCAGATTCTTGCTAGGTGTCCTCTTTTATCACAACGGAGGCAAATGGTGTCTAAAAACTTGCATTCAGTGCGGGGTGGCTTCCCCACAACCTCTGCAGTAGAAATCTTGCCTCTTTCTTCCCAGGTCTTTCTTTTTCTGCTCCATTCTGAGTCTGTAAATTCCTTCCTCCATCTCGCTACAGTCTGACTCAGAATCTATTTGCTCACAATGAGTTGTTGTGGACTTTTCCCCATCAGGATGGCTTGTGGCCTTGTTGATTTTCTTCATGGCTGCTGCTGAGGACTTGGTAGCTTCTGCTGAAGAGGCCTCTTCTATTGCTTCCTTCAGCGTGATCTTAGGTTTCAATAATAACTTGCTCTTTAAGGCCCAGAACAAATCGATCGTGCATGGCCTCTTCTAAATTGTTAAATTCGCATGCACCCCCAATGTCTCTTAAACTTGCCACGAAGTCGTTTACGTTTTCACTTTCCCCTTGATCACGACAGTAAAACTCATGTCTCTTAATGAGGCACGATACTTGTGGCGCGTAATGGGCTCTTAACAGTTTTTCTAAGTCAGGCCAGTCCATTACCTTCACGTCTGCAGCTCCAGCCAATGCCTTCGCCATCTTGAAAACTGCCGGACCGCAGTGCGTGAGAAAGACCGCCCTCTTCTGCTTCTCGGAAATGTCGGCAAGATCGTTTCCCTCCAGATACATTTGGAAACAATCTGCATACGACTCCCAGTCTTCTGCCATCGGATCGAACGGGGCTGGGGGGTGTTCAGTGCAGCCATCTTGCTCTCCTTCTGTTCCGCGTTGCCGTCTTCTTCAGGGGAATCCCACCTTCGCCACCAGTGTTACGTTTGCATGAAGAGACAGACGTGGAGTGCTTCATGCTCTTAGTTTATTAGTGACTACAGCTCAGAACGGACCCAATTTGGCTGGGCTGCGGCTGCTACTTATAGCCAGTAGCCGCAGTTGCCAGCCAATCAGAATGCAGGGTTTTCCCGCACTTTTTAAACCAATCATTTCCAACATTTTACAAGAACAGTTCAAACTAAACCAATGACTTCAAACCTACATACATAACAATATCTAAATTCATTTTTTGTAATTTAGTTATCATTTTTCTCCTCTTAATTTGTGAATTTAAACCATTGATGTTTATGGAAATCAATTTAACTTCTTCCACCATCTTACTCTAAAATTGTTTCTTGTTGAAGCTTTTTGACTCTTATTTGGTGTCTTGTTCTTACACCTTTCCTTTCTACTCCTTCCTGTTCTCTTTCCTCCTGTTCTGTTTCTCTTTCCTCCACCTGATCTTCTTCTTGGCTCCTACATTCCACTTCCTCTTTGCTGTTCTGATCTTCTTCTGATACCACATATAAGTCAAAAAATTCTCTCGCTTTTTCTATATTCTCTATTTTAAATTTTTTATCCTGCCATGATATTAACATTCACTATGGGATGAACCATTTGGAAAGGATGTTATTTTTATTCAGTTGGGTGGTCAGGAATCTGTATTTCTTTCTATGTTCCCTTATTCTTCTTGGACTTTGTTTCAGCGTCACAACTTCCGTTTCCTTAAATATCAACAGTTCGTCTCTCGTTGCTTTATATATTTCATCTCTCAGTTGTTTCTTTGAGAATCGTATTAGGACCTCTCTTGGAAGTTTAAAATGTCTTGTGAAATTGGTATAGATTCTGTATACCTTGTCCATTTCCTTTCGAACCTCTTGACCCTCCTTTCATAACGCTTCTGCTGTAAGGTCTGCCATTAATTTGGGCAAGTTCTCCCCCCTTTCTTCTGGTACATTCTGGAATCTAAGGAAGAAATCAGCTTTTTCCATCTCCAAATATGCAATTGCCTCTTCTAACTTCCTATTCTCTCCCATTAGTTTCTGTTCTATTGATTCTACTTTCTTATCTGTTTGTTCGACCTTTGCCTCCACTGCTTTCATCTTAAATTCCGTTTTTGTTACTGTTTGTTGAATTGTACTTATCTTCTCATCTAGTTTCCATATTTTACTTTTCATTTTGCCCATTTCAGTTTTAAAGTCTGCATGATTTTTCACCATCATTTCTTGTATTGTTAATGCCATTTGAATTGTTTGCATATTTGATGCCTGATTTGTCTTCTCAGGGTTCAGCATGCCCTCTATTGAATGTTGTCCCACTGGTGATGCTATCGTTGATGTCAGGTTGGATGTTGTTTTCTTCCCAATCTTAGCACTAGTTGTCATGGTGGATATCTTAGGCTTCCCAAAACTACCTATTTTCTTAAGAAAGTTTTTCAATATTATCATCCGCTGTATCATCTCCCTTCTGCGTTTTCTGTATTTGTCTCTTGCCTTTTATATTATTCTATTCCTTTCAATTTATGACTACAAAAGCTAGTATACTTAATAATGTCTTTCCTTATTTTTATGTACACCTTATATATATATATATGTATATTTGTTTACGTAGATTTTCACGGGTAAAGGTATGTAGGTCTTGGTGTATTCGGGTCTTGTCCCCGTGTAAGATTGAGAATACCTTGGCAACGTTTCGACGAAATCTCATCCGTCATCTTCAGGCTGGTGTCTTCAGCTTCGTTCTCCTGGGAGAAGTGTGTGACAGGAGAACGAAGCTGAAGACACCAGCCTGAAGATGACGGATGAGATTTCGTCGAAACGTTGCCAAGGTATTCTCAATCTTACACGGGACAAGACCCGAATACACCAAGACCTACATATATGTATATATTTATACAACAATGTAATGCTAAATGTCGTTATTATTTATACTCTATAATAATCTATAACCCTCTTAATTTTCTAATCTTATTTAATCCTTTTAATATATTAAATATAATCCTAAATATAATATGCTAGCTTATATAATAAACATATATAGTTCAATAGATATAAGTATGTATATTTTTCCCCTTATATACTATATTTTATAACTTTCGTGTAACTCGTTTAAGTCTATGAATCAAAACATAGCCATTAATTAGTTATACATCAATTAATTAGTCAATTGTTATCCAAAGCATCAAGTTGTAGACAAATATAAAGAATCTATGGAATATAGCAATATAAATAATGCAACAATCTATAAAGTAAAGTACATAAGTTAATTCTTCTTGCAAACAGTCAGCTATATATATCTAGGGTTAGGGTTATATATATTGTTATTAGTTTTTTTTTGTTTGTTTGGTTTGGTTTTTTTTTACAGTATACAAATTTTAAATTTAATACTTAGTACTTAGAGACTATTCAGCTTTCTTCTTCTTTCTTCCTTCTTCTTTTCCCTTTCTTCTGCCCACTGTCATATTACTTTCCTCATTTCCTGTTTCCTTCGTTGTTTTTAACTACTTAGTCACTTTCACTCTCAAATTGCACAGTCACAGCTTTCCATCAAGATGATTCCACTCTTAGTTCAACTATAGTTCACCATTAAAGTTCCAGTTATTTCTCTAATGTCTCTTTTCTGCTCTGCTAATACTCAAACCAAGTCATAAAAAATTTTAAGTTTTAATTCACAGAGTCTTTTCTTCTGTGGCATTCTCTCTCAGCTGTCAAACTGTTCTGTTTTCTCCTCTCCCTTTCACTCCATTATCTCCCACCACTTAGCCACTGTATTCTCTCTGGAGACTCTCTCTGTAATAAATCTTTCACAGGACTCTCTTTTCTCACCTCTCAAAAACTGTCCCAGTCTGCCATTCTTCTTCCAATGTCTTGCCTTGATCCACTCTCCTGCTTCCTGATTGCAGCTGGCTGTCACAGCTTTGGACTCACCGTAGATGCCGGGTTTCTTCCACACCAGATTCAAAGGGCTTCCCCTCATCACAGCAGGAGGTTGCTTTCCCCCACTCTGCTCCTTGGTTTCCCCTTCTGATTCGTGTGTCTCTCCAAGCTTCACGATGCCTCCGAGAGCTTCCAAGCATGAAAATTCGGATACAGGGTTGCAGAGATCATTCTTCCTGCTCTGCTCCACTGTGACCTCACCACCAGAAGTCCGGGTCTGTTCCCAAATTCAAAGATAATCAATCAGGTCACTGTCCAATTAAGTCTTCCTTGACTATTGGGGAAATTCATCCAGTGTTCCATTGTAGTTTACTAAAACCAGCTACTACATCAATGATAAGACCACTGCCAATTACTCCCCCTAAACCGTTAACAGTACAGGGGGAAACACATTATGAAATTCAAAACATTCTTGATTCTAGATTACACCATGGCCGATTGCAATATTTGGTCTTATGGAAAGGATACCCCCTCTCAGATGCTAGTTGGATAAAGAGTTGGGATGTTTATGCTGATCAATTGGTTAACCAATTCCATGAGGATTTTCCCCACAAACCGAAGGGTCCTCATGGAGGGGGAGAGGGGGTTAAGGACAATGTATTAAACTCTGTATCTGTTTTGTTTTTGTTTTTTCTTTTAGGAGGAGGAGTTTTCAAGGGGGGATGCCTGTCAGCTTTGAAATTCAGCTGCCACATATGGAAGGGGGGGTGAAGGAGTTGAAAAGTTCAAGGTTATTCTGTATGTTGTACTAAGAAATTCCAGTTGCAGTTAATTTGTTCTCGTGATTTATGAAGAGGAAAAGTGGGAGGAGAAAAGGTGGATTCTGTGTAACATGTGAAAATACTTTCACTTCCTGAATAAATCAATTGGAGAGAATATGTCTCGAAGTGGTTGATATCATGGATACTTTCTGGATGCCTTACAGAAACAACAAAGAAGGGGGGAGCTTGAAGACAGAGAAGACAGTGAAATGGAACAAAAGGAACAGCAAATAACACAAAAGAAGCAAAAAAAGAAGAAACTGAACTTGAGATATTAATGATAGATGTAATAAATAAGGGGGGAAATTGAGATTGGAATGCTGATAAATGAAATGGTTAGGAAAGGAGATCAGAAAAGGGTGGGGACAAACTTTGAGAAATGGGAGAAAAAGTATCAGAAAATGAAGACGAATGGAGGAAGGATTAAGGGAAAAAACCAAAAGATGATAGAAAATGGTAAGCAAGCAAAGAAACTATGAATTAATATTAAAAAGAGATTTAGAGACGATGGTTAGAAATGGAAAAGAAGGGGACTCCACATGAAGAGGTATCTTAGTAATATAAATATATACAATAGATTTTGAAAGTGGTCCCTATTTTTCTACTTGCATTTTTACATGCTTTTGAACTGCTAGGTTGGCAGAAGCTGGGACAAGTAATGGGAGCTCACTCCGTTACATGGCACTAGGGGTTCAAACCACTGAACTGCCAACCTTTCTGATTAACAAGCTCAGCATTTTAGCCACTGAGCCATCACGTCCCCTTAAGATCATAAAAAGGTCATAAAAAGGGAGTTAATATGGTCCAATCTGTCAGGCTCCCTGGCTTACTTTACCTTAATATTATCTATTTTTTATTTCAAAAATTTAAGCTAGAAACTGGTATTGTGCAAAGTGGAATGACTGCCTCATCTTTATTGATAAGTCTGTCTCTGCATCCTTCTAAAAATGTAGCTAGAAGGAGAGAGAAAAACTGTAGAATAGCAGGACACATCCTAGGAAGGAGATATTTCTGGTTTTTTTTATTATTTCAAAGATGCATAATTCACATAAACAGGACCAGCAGGAAGAGAATTCTTTACAACACATTACCCTGCTATAATCTGGGCAGTTATACAATAAATAATTGCCATTCTTGGAATATTTCAACCTACATGAAATTTTGCCCAATCATTTAATTTGCTATGGAAGTTCACTTTAGAATATCCCTAATGCAGATAACATTGTTTGAAGTGTGAGTCCTCAAATGTGATCTGACACATCACAGCACTTTTTCTTTTTTGTTAATTTTAGGAAATGTTAATGATTAGCTCTAGGGTTTAATTGAAAGTGATTCAAATCCATGATTTAAGTTTGTACTCAATTGAGCCATTAGAGTTAGA
The DNA here is from genome assembly GCA_009733165.1 of Naja naja. Lineage (NCBI taxonomy): Eukaryota > Metazoa > Chordata > Lepidosauria > Squamata > Elapidae > Naja > Naja naja. The sequence goes on along the minus strand of CM019148.1, from coordinate 132,779,829 downwards.
ACATTGCCACGGTTTGCTTAATAGCTAACAATAGCTGAATATATATTATCGGCACTAAACAGAAAGCCGAATCTTAATATATTGACCCCTAAAAATATCTAATTAGCTTTCCTTTTCTCATTTGCTGACTTGTAAAATGATGAAGTATAAAGCCTACTGGAAACTTGAACCTGGGAATTAAAATGAACTGAAAAATCAGCATTAGTGGATTATTTTATTAGGAGGAAACCCTAATTTTATTGAAAGTTTGCTGAGATTCAGTCAACCTAGTGTTTATATTTAGTTGCTCATCAGTTATTACAGAGAAGTCTAGAAAGGTTGCAAACATCCCTGTGGCATTTGGGTAGGTGAGGAACACTTTTCATAAAAGCTTGCAAGCAAAATCAGGATGTTTTCAGTGCTGTGAATCACCATCCAAGCCTCACCTCTGCTCCAGAAGACAGTCCCAAAGCATAGAAGAATGCATTTTTATTTCTTCTGAGTTCTGGGGAAAAAATGACAATGAAAAGCTGATTCTTTGAACGTTGTTTCCCATGAAGAAAGGCCCTACAGCAGGTTAAAGAAATCTTGTGAGGCAAGAGGCACATTTTGAATTTGAAGAGCATTTTGTGAGCATATTTACAAACTGGAGTAGTTTGAGAGAAATGCCAGTTTTACAAAATGGCTGCCATAGTGGGGCAGAGCCCACAGGATTGTGACTACAGACAGCAACTACAATTCCTGAAGGCAAATTAGTCAATAGGGTGCTCTCTCTACTATCCCAGCAGCACCTTCTTTGGGCCCGAAGACATTATAATATAGTAAATGAGGAATAATCATTTCTTTTCTTTTGCCTGTTGCACCTTCTTGCTCTTGCTACTCTTAATTGGAGAAGAAGTGGGGAGATAATATGTTCAGCTGCAAGAGTAGTAGGGATGGCTTTGAGATTATTAGCAGCACTGGGGTAGAGATGGATGATGTTCTATTTGACTTGGAAACATTTTTGGGGTTTGCCCAGTTTGTCCAAACTCAGTTAACACAAACATTTTAAGAAGTCACATGCCATTGTAAATATCTCTGGGGCAGAGTAAATTTGCCTTATTATTTTAAACCTGCTAACTGAATTATGGAATAGACACCACCCTGAGTCATACCACATGGAGGGACATTCAGGTTAAATGAATTTCTCCCCTTCTACTACCTTTCTTGTGCAGTTGTTAAGTGAAGCACTGCAGTGATTAAATTAACATGGTTGTAAAATGAATCTGGCTTCCCCATTGACTTTTCCTGACAGAAGCTCACACAAGGTGATCACATGCCCTCAGGACGCTGCACCCATCATAAATACACAGTTGCCAAGCATCCAAATTTTGATCACATGATCACGGGGATGCTGCAAATGGTTCCAAGTGTGAAAAATGGTAATAAGTCACCTTTTTTCAGTGCCGTTGTATCTTCATACAATCCCTAAATAAATGGTTGCAAGTCAAGGACTACCTGTATTAGTACTAGAATTAATTTGTAAATAAATGCTGGAGTACAATATCCAACATCATTTAGCATTGGCCACACTGGTTTGAACTGTAGAGTTGTAGTTCATAAACAGGAGGAGAACTGGAGATTCCCTGGCTCCCATCTAGAAATCAATTCCATTAATAGCCACACAATGTGTTAAAATTTCAACATATCTGTACTGTGGTTTTCTTATTGACATTCAATTTGTCATATGCCGTACTCAGTTCTGATTTTCCTATCTTTGATTTGATTTACAGGTTTTAATAAAATACTCTGAACATTTAGCAGACGCATATAAAACCAGACCTTGAACAATACAATTTTGCCATTCTATTTATGCATGGAAATCGGATGAGATGGAATCCTTCTTCAGTCTGCCACTTTTGCTTGTAATAAACTGACTGGTTTATGGGAAATAAGGCCATGTTCTTGGTACTTGACCTAGATTTATGATAGAACTTGTATTTGGTTTCAATAAATCTGATGAATTAAACACCATTCTTGTTAACATTTTGATAGACATCCTCTTTTGTAGGCATATAATTGCCAAAGGAGCAGTGCAAATATGGCTGTTAAAATTAAAATTCAGACATGAAATAGTGCTATCTGTATCTAGCAATATCTATATCAACTTTTGTATGGTGATCAGGGAAAAAAAACACAACACCTTTTTAAAAAACAAAAAACAAGGTGGCTTAATCAAGAACTGAAGTTTTTTTTTAAAAAGATGAAAAAAAGTCTACTCTGCTCATCCAAAGCAAAGAAACTTACCTTCCGTGGTATTTAGTTGCTGAGTACTCTACTGTCTGCCTCATAAGAGGATTATAAAGTGCAAGCTTCAGGATAAAAGGAAATATTAAAAAGAGTTATTAAAACTGACAATTTAATGCAAGCAATATGGCATTAAACAATTCTTTTCTTCAGTGGCTGATATTGTAAATATAATTTTATTTCACTTGAATGTTGACTGGTCATTCTAAGTGAGTATTTGTTGTAGAAACTTTAGGCTGTCGAAAGTCATAACCCATAATCAGGTTTGATCACTTAATTCAGCTTTTGAAGGCTGGCATGAAAGACAAAGGTATCTATTTTGTTAGGAATGGCTCTTATTCAGCAACAAAATCCAGTAGGAATGTACAGTTCTCAGAACCCCATATTATAAGCAGGTACTACTTAAGTGTGACTTAAAGTTTTTAAATATACAGTATCTCTACTCATTGAAAATTGAAAAGCAAGGATAGGCAACTTCCAGGTGTTGCTGAATTAGAGTTCCCAGCAGCCAGCATGGTCAACCAAGAAGGCAATATTGGTGGTCCACAGATTCACTATGATTGCTGTCAGATCATGGAAGTCCATCAAGAATGCTTGTGCATTCCAACACTGACACTGTACAAAAGTGAAAGTTAGACTTTGAAAAAGCAGTATTGACACTTTTGAGCTTTGAAGTTGGAGAAGATTTCTGAGAATACCAAGAAAACTAACTGAAGGACCATAGAACAATGCTACCCAGAGTTCTCACATGAGGCACAAATGACCAAGCTCAAAATATTTTGAACATATTGGTGTGAATAGTCAACTGTCTTGAGAAGTATACAGATGGAACAGAAGGGAGGTAGGGAAAGATGACAACCAACAGCAAGGTAGATGGACTCAAGACAATGAGAGTTGGAAGACCTAAAGACCAAGCCAATATAAGATTGTCCTGGGGTAGATCTATCTATGTGGTTATTAAGAGTCAATGCTGACTTGATGGCACATAATCAAATCAAATCAAATCAATTAATCCAAGTTAATGTGTGGTCTTGAGCGAATACTCAGCTACAAACCTGGTGAACCTTATAATAATGACTTACATTTCTGAACTCTCCAACCAGCCAGAAATCCTCATTGGAAATGTTGGATTATAATCCCTGGAATACTGGAAATTCTCATTGAAAGCATCTGGGAAAAAAATCAGGTGAGGAAGAGGGGTATATTCTTTTCTTAAGTGCAAACGGATTCTAGAGGCAAAAGGAAATTTGGTTCCTGATGAATTAGAAGAAGAAAAATTCTCAGCCTTTTTAATATGTATCTGTCTCATCAGTGCAGAGTCATTGCAGCAGTTGGCATAATTTCTGCATATACTCTCAGAGACTGCAGTATGGCTCTTAGCCCTTCCCTTCCTGGTTTCTGTTGAAACTATACAAAGAATCGCTTTTATGAGCTATTTTGTTGTCTAATATTCCAAAAGTATATTTGTGAAAACAAGACAAGACATGTGAAGTTCTTCATAATACATTAAACTGAAGCAGAAGGGTCTTTTTTTCCCAACAAGGCATAAAAGAGTAATGATTTTTTAAAACTCACTAGCACTATAATATTATTGCTACAAGCTGGTTGCCTGGTGTTCTCTCCATCCATAAACCTGAGAAAGGGAAGGCAATCTAAGGAGTCAAGCAACAACTGTAGTTTAAAATCCATCTAGAAACTGTCTAAACTTTCATTTCTGCATTTCTGATCTTCACTGATATTTTCATTTTTGTGGTAGATGGAGGAAATTCTATCTTATTGATTAAATAGGTCAATGTTCTATGTTATTTTTTATGATGATTGGATTATTGTGGAATTTTCTTGGTCTTTGCAATGCTAATCCGAAGAAAATTAAGGCCATATTGTCAGCGTGGTTCTGATCACTGAAACTCTTATGAAGGATTTTCCCCCCTCCCATTTATGGTATATGTGGATAGTAAATCACTGGGGTAAGTTTAATGATGTCCCAATTCTACTGTGTAGATTAGTTCTTTGGTTTCTAGAGATATATCAAGTGGAAACATTGGGGTGTAGAAGATAAAAATTACTTATTTATTAAATCCATCCAATCCACATGCAACTCTGGGCAGCTTACATAAATAAAAGCAACAAATAAAAGTGTATCAAATTTTACTTGAGTGAAGGCTTTGAGGGACTCCAAAGGCAATTCAGCTACGCTTCACAATACTTTATCCTTCTCTTTTCACACACTGTCTCTGTTCTACCAGTAGCATGACTTGTACTACTGAGTTACATCCAGGGGTGGGATTCTACCAGTTCGCACCTATTCACTAGAACTGATTGTTAACATTCTATGCAGTTCGGAGAACCGGTTGTTAGAAGAAATTACTGGCCTAATCCTGTAAGGAAGGCAGGAAGGAAACATTCTGGTGTTGCTTACAGAAACTGCCTCTCCGTTAACTCTTATTACATTCTTGGCAGGACTAGACTTCCTGTCTCAGGGACTTCTCTGGAGTTTTTTCCCCTCCTTTGCTGGTACTTTGCTTGTGTGAAGTGACCATTCAAAGTTACAATGGCACTGAAAAAAATGACTTATGACCATTTTTCACCCTTACGACTGTTGCAACATCTCCACAATCATGAGAGGCCAGGTGAGGAGATGCATGCCTCGATGTGAGTGATATTGAGTTGACTAAGCCCAGCCAATAACATGACCACCAAGCCACATCCACCCGGTCACATGACCACCAAGCCACGCCCACCAACTAAGCCACACCCACAGAACCAGTTGTTAAAAAAACTGAATCCCACCCCTGGTTACATCTACTCAGTAATAGCTTCTTGATTGGAGGGCTCTCACAAAGGCTGCTATACAGTTTAGATCTAGTTTAGAATAATTACTTAAAAATGCAAAGCCATAAGCAGACTGGCTTCAGTACACAATGTATTTTGGAGAGCAGCAAAAATGCTTCCATTCTTCAGTGCCTAAATTTTCCATCAATAATAAAATTTTGGAGGCCTGGCCTTGGGGAGAGGTGTGTGGTTTATAGTATACTTTCTGGTGAGCAGGGCTACCATTGTATGTTTGCCTTGACTCTGATCTCTCCTCATTTATCTAAACTTATCTAATATCCCAGTGACTCTGTGTCAGGCCAAAATGATACAGCTCTGCGGTCTTGGTTTCGTATTTAGGTCTGATTCTCAGTCTACGCCCTTCCATTTTTATTAGGTTCTTTTAATTCTCTTTTTATTCATAATTATCAGATCCTTGGCTTTTTGCCTTTTGCTTCCCTCAAACAGTGTGGACTTCCATTCTTTCACATATATCCACTGATTCTTTTTCTTTTTGGATGTTTTGGTTTAGATTTAGGAACCTGTAAAAGTTTGATTTGCTGTGCCCTTGTGGATGGTAGCTTACAGTAGAAGCCTGAGGCAGTTAAGATACACAGGCTTTTGTGATCAGTGCCGACATGTATCTGTGGCAAAGACTGTTCACATAACCTGATTGTGTTTGGATGCCAACATTGCCCCTTCATTTTTTCTACTGTCATTTCAACCCCTGTTTATCCTTTAGATTGTGTTTTAGTTCTTTATAACTGTTTACCAAAATATGCAAGCTATCTGCAATTCTCTCAAGTAGGATTCTTTTATTGTATTCACCATCATTCTCATTCTCTATTAATATTTTCAATTAACTTGTAATTTCAGAATAACCCCTGATTAGCTGAGCTTTTAGAAATCCCCATAAAATCAGAATACAACACAACATTGTCTTATAGCCAGATTTTTTCTATTCTCAAATGGAAACCCAGGTGGCATCATTCATAAGCTAACAAAAAATCTCATTTATGCTAAATGGCCAAGGAGGAGTTACCTTGGGCTTTTGTTCTTAGACTCTACCTAGAAAAGGAACAGTTGACTTGAGTCCACTTCCAGATTTCAGAAAGAAAATTCAATGTACCAAGGTTTCTAGATGTAGTAAGCAACTGGATATAGTGCATTAGCTTATTTTCTTTATTTTATTTTAAATGTGCTCAAAGGCTTTTTCCCATTCCTTACAAAGCTGTTTTCCTTGTGGCTCAATTTCCATTTTTGAAGGACCAACTCACTTTTATTTTACATTTGTTCATTGAATCCTAATCCTTTTTTCTCAAAGTCTAACATGCATCTGTGCTTCCTTTATTGCTTTGTGTTTCTAACAAAAAAGTAAATACAACTTAAAACAAATATTTTGATGCTAAGAGCTCTGCAGATTGACTATCTGCCCTTGTGTTTTTCAATTAAAAGAAAGAGGGAGGCAGTTTCCTTCTGTTGTCCTTGCTGCTAAATCACTGGCTGAGGGGAGGAAAAGAGAAGGCACAGATCCATGCAGACTGAAATAACTTGCACATCAATCCAGGCTGTTCTGGTTGGATGATGGGGTAAGCACATTGCCAGCTAAGATCCCTAACATGGGGGCAGCAAGGTGGAATCTTCCAATGTCAGAAACGACACATTTATATATTTTTTTCTTTTTGCTTTTTGATCTTCAAAAAAAAAGGAAACAAGGGCAATTAGGCTATTGTTTATTATCTTAATTCTGATTATTAGCTCTCAGGAATGATAGTTTAGTCAGGGAAGAACTTCATACAGGTAATCCTCAACTTACAACCACAATTGAGCTCAACATTTCTGTTGCTAAGTGAGAAATTTGTCAAGTGAGTTTTGCCCCATTTGATGACTTCTTCTTGCCACATTTATTGAATGAATCATTGCAGATTTTAAATTAGTAACACGGCTGTTAAGTGAATCTGGTTTCCCATTGACTTTGCTTGTCAGAAGATTGCAAAAGGGGATCACATGTAGTCCCGGGACACTGCAACCGTCGTAAATGTGAGTCAGTTGTCAAGCATCTGAACATAAATCATGTGACCATAGGGATGCCACAATGGTCATAAGTCTGAAAAATGGTGCTAAGGCACTTTTTTCAGTGCCATTATGACTTTGAATAGTCACTAAGTGAACTGTTCTAGGTCGAGGACCACTGCTCTTGAGAGAAGAAAAATGACTTAGAGCACCAAAGTTGTAGAGCAGAGGTGTCAAACTCAATTTCATTGAGGGCCACATCAGGGTTGTGTTTCACCTCAGGGACTGGGGTGGGTGTGGCCAACTTGACATCACCCATTTTGGGGGCGCCTGTGGTGGCCAGAATGCTCTGTTAGCAAAAATGGGCTCACAAGCTCTGTTTTTGGCCAGGATGTCTTCCTGCAACTCTCTGCCAGAGAAAATGGTGGGCCCTCACAAGCTCCATTTTTGCTGGAAGAGGCACTGTGAATCGGTCCTTCACTGTTTCTAGGTCAGCCCCATGGGGCAAATCTAAGCATCCCATGGGCCAGATCTAAGCAACGCATGAGCCAGATCTGGCCTGTGGGCCTTGAGTCTGACACCTCTGCTGTAGAGGATGATTGAGAGATTAAATGGGAATGGGAGAAAGAGAACAGATAGAATCAGCCAGTCAGGATGCCAGTCAGTAACTGGATGGAGACACAGAGCCAGTTCTCCATGATAAAGAACATTTGGAGCTCCAAACTGAATTAAGTACTTTGGAATCGAAGAGGGAAACGTTCCAAGCAGGGCAAGAACAAGAAAATCTGATGGAACAAAAAGATAGAATGATGAGAATGAGAAACCAGATGGAATGAGAGATTGAGAGTCCATAGCTGGAGAAGAGAATAGAGTTTGTCCACAAGCTGAGATGGTCAAGATACAAACATAAAATTTGAGACAACCGTCCACCCCAACATCTTCCATAGAAACACACAAGTTTGCCAATTACAAGGATGGAGAAGATGCTGATTTCTTCTTGACCAATTTGGAGAGTGTGCTTCAATATCGGCAGATATGAAATTCAAACTAGGGCATAATATTAAGAATTTCTGAAAAAAGGCTCAGACACTTGCAGAAAAGTCTTTAAGATAAGAGATGTTTAAACTGTGTCTGAGAGAGATGTGGAGGGAGCTGAAAGAAGAAGCCTCACATTATCAAATCGGGCAGAGCAATGCTTACAATCGTTGTCAGAAATGAAATGTGAACTTGTTTGCAGCCAGACTCTTTTGCTATTGATAAATCAGTATAGTTTGATCAATATTTTTATTTGTGTTTGCATATCTTGGTGAGAAAACCTGAACAATCAGCCTAGAAACTGGACAAAATCTATCCATGCAGTCACTAAGCGTCAACACTGACCTGATGGTACATTGTCTGTCTGTCTGTCTATCTATCATCTTTGTATATATCAATATTCAGAAATCATCAACCATTTTTTTAGGCTGGAGATTCTGACCAAGCTCATACCTGACAGATAGCTAGTAGGATAAAGTACTCAAGTTAATTATTATTATTTTTAAAAAAAATTGCATTGCTTCTTTGTTTTGTGTTGCCATTTTTGTGCCTAGCTTTTGAAAGAACTTTATTTTATTTTTTTATTCATATTTATATCCCACCCTTCTCCGGAGACTCAGGGCAGCTTACAGTTTTTGGGATACAACCCAATGCGCTCAGCAATAGCCTTCATTCCATTGTATATGCCTGCTTATTCCTAAGCAGCATTTTTACAAAGTCAGCTTATTGCCCCCAACAATCTTGGGTCCTCAGTTTACCTACCCTGAGAGGATGGAAGGCTGAATCAACCTTGAGCCTGGTGGGATTCCAGCCTGCAATAATTACAGGCAGCTGGAGCTAAGTGCTAGGCTATTAATAGCCTGCACCACCAAGGCCCTTTATCCTTAGTAAGAGGTTCAACGAAGTCTAATGAGATTTCACACTAAATCAATGAAATCTTGCATGAGTTGACAATTTATTTTTTTATATAACAAATTTAGAAACTGCCCATCTCTCTCAGGGAGAGACTTTGGGTGCTGTACAAGTAAAGTATCTCTCGGGATTTTCTTTGGTCCCGGTTTGTAATTTGTTTATCTTCCACTTTCTATGGCGTCCAACTCAAAAGATTGGGAGAGAGTGATGCAAGAAGCTAAAATTATTAATGCAACAATAAAATAAATCAACATTATAAAAAATAACTGCAATAAATCAAGAGTAAATCAATAAATCAATTGTCCACCAAGATAGACTCCAGCCAACTATGGTTGAAAGCCTGAAGTAATAAAAAAGATCTTTGAATCGGTACACAAAAAAAGATTACTAGCAAGAGATGGGTTGATCAAAGGGTGGAGCTAGATGTAATTATCATGCTTGATGAGATAACTCCCCACGAAGCCTAGATAACAGTCAGATGGCTAGTCATAGAAGTGGAGCATAGACCAAGGGATACTAGGAAGAATTCATCATGGAAATAACACAACTAATATCCTTGTATCACACATTGCTGCTGCCAATTGCAGCAACTGACCAAATATAAGTATTTGCACATTAGATTTAGTAATAGTGCTTTGCTACTGCATAACCTGCTTTCACTTCTCACAAATGGAAGTTTTTAGACACATTTTGTAAGGAGGTGTGATAGCATCACAGAAGAATATCTCTAGATACATTTTTGTTCTTTTGTTATTTTTTGTTCCAAATTAAAAAACAAATACTAAAATCATGTAGGTTGTTGAAAATAGTCATCCTATTTTTAGAAGACTTTAGACTGCTGTCTAGTGCTTTTATCAAGACGTTTCTTTTTAAGCAGTCCTATTTAATCTGCATAAAGTTTTTTTTAAAAAAACTCTCTATGCTTGAAATGAATTTCAATTCTGTTTAAATATGTCACTTCTGATTGCTATTTAGTGATAGATTCCCTAATGTTCACTGAGCATTCATGCATCTTACAGCTTGTTGCTTTATGCATCTTGAAATGTTCACAACTCCCCTTAGTTGGTCATTTTCATTTTTGCTGCGGATTTTGCAGAATTGTTGCAGGAGGCAGAAATTGCAAAATGAATCATAATGGGTGAGATTGGATGTGCAGTCATCGACTTCTATGAGATTACATATATGTACAGTAATATTTCAGAAAGCTCTGGGTAGCTTGTCTGGGATCATTAGTATTTGTTGAGTTAAAAGCAGAATCCACTGCAATATGCCATCATGCCTGTGTTTGGAAAATATGGAGAAAGAGTCACAAGGAAATTTCAGGTGGATCACATTTGCTCTGCCTGGAGAAGACTGGCTATCAGCTTGTATGGGGAGAGTAGGAGAACACTCTGGCAGCAATTCATCTGTGTGTTTACAAACCAGGTTTGTGAGCCCAAAAGCTGAATCCCTCTCAGAACTCATTTTTTCAAGATTTGCTATGCGCAAGTCTGGAGACTTCTATTTGAGGCTTGCCAGCCAACCACATGTGGCAGCACTCCTATATCACTTAATCTGGCCTCTCCTAGCTTGCCTGACATTTACTGGCAGTAGGCTCCCGGGTGTCTTATATTAGACCACCCTACCTAAAAAAAGGGAACCACAGGATAATTCAGGGCCTTCTAAATCTCTGTGGGCTGAGTGCAAGATAATGGTCACTTTAGTACAGAGGCAGAGGGAAGCAATAATTGGGGCATTTCTCAGCAAAAATAGGTGTTCTCCAGAAAGTGCACCTTCCAGGACACTTCCTCATCCATTGTCCAGAATCTGCCACTGGGTGGAGAGCCTAGCATAGCAGTGACTTCTCCTTTCCTGTTGTTAAATTACATACAGAGAGACACATGACATGACACCCCAAAGGAAATTATCCCAATTTACTTCTTAGGCTACAGTAGATGTTTTCATGTGGTGGAATCTCCAGCAAGAGTGGAAGGACCTGTGAAGAGGGGGCCAAGCTTAGGAACCTTGCACAACAGAAAGTGGTGCAAACCTTACCTGCCTTGGAATCCCTGAAGCCCTATCTGACTGTTCCTAAGAGAATATATTCCTAAAAGAAAGCAGCCAGCCTGGCAAGATTCTCGCAAATAGGTGTGCAACAATGAACTGGTAACTTTGATTATGTCAGGGTCTGCTTCTGGTTCCTTGCATCTGACACATCCCTTACCTTGACCAGGACTTCTAGTGAAACCTGTTATGTATGCAGAGTTTAAAATGACTGGTTATTGTTGTAAAGTGTTTGAATTCATTGGTTGTAAAAGTGCGGGAAAAACCTGCGCTCTGATTGGCTGGCAGCCACGGCAGCCGGCTATAAATAGCTGCTGCGGCTGAGCCAGTCGGGTCCGTTCTGAGCTGAAGTCACAATAAACTTTGAGTTGAAGCACTCCGCGTCCTGCCTCTCTATGCGAACTTAACAAAACCTATGACAACATTGGACTTTGATGCTTGGGATGGTTGAGGGTGTCAACTAATACTTTTAACATCAGCCACCATCACCAGCATCTCCTTCTGCCAAGGTCAAGAGATGAGGCTGCCTGGGCAGAATTGGGGCTCCACATTGTCTCAGCAGGGCCACTTATGAACTTATGCAAGGATCACTAGGCTACACATGGAAGGTCAGGTTCTGAAAGCTAAACCTGCTTTTAGATTGCCTGGTGGACACACCTACCAGGGAACTAATTGCAATCCCATAGGAGAAACTTGTCCAGCTGGTCTAGAATGCCTAAAGGGATTACTAGGCATAGAAAGGAATTAAAAAGCCTCCCCTGGAAGGAGATAAAGAAGGAGATATGCTTTCATTTCTACGCACCCAGTAATAAATGAATGAGCTCATTACATGAGCTCTCCAGAAAAAAGACTGTCCCATTGTGCTCTGCCAGGGTTTATGTGACCCAGCTGTGGCTTCTGCTGTAGAATGGGAAACCTATGTGATGATGGAAACCCTATCCGAAGATAGTAACATAGTTTTTTTCACAGGAGATCAAAGTCATTCGTTTTAGGGGTTTAGAGCATTTGAGGGTTTTGAGAACATTTGAAATGAAGTATAAAGAAGGCTAGTATTCAAAGAATAGAAATAGAAAACAGTTTACAAGAGATTAAACATTTCTATGGTTATGCTATTAGATAGATGCCCATAATTATATTTGGACACTATAGTAAAACATTGTTTTAAAAAAATTGAAGCTGACTTGGGTTCTTTATCTCAAAATTCAACTTTATCATTCTGATTCTAACAAATGTTCTTAACATTAAGTCAAAAACAGACTATGACTATGGACAAACCATAGCATACATAAGAAATGGTGAAATAAACTCTTCTGTTTTGTTAACCATTGTTGCTGGCAAAAGGAGTTAAGCAAGAGTGATCCTACGTGTTCATAGGTAAAATAAGTATAATACTTTACAATATTCACTTCCTCTGACTTCCAAATGCTCCATTCGATTCACTGACTATAAACACAGCCAGTATAGTATGAATATGTGTGAATACATTTTAGAAAATGCAAAGCAATTGACACTGTAGGTGCCTTACTTCCAATAGATGGAAACCCTTCAATTTGCTGCAGCTATTAAGTTCTCTTGTCCGGTTAATCTACCATGTATCTTTAAAAAGCATCCAAAAGTAATCCTGTTTTGCATTAAAGGCAGAATCCATGCTTACTGAAATTCACATTATACAATCTGTACTACTGACATTCAAATTATATTTAATGATTTGGTGTGAAACAAAGACATAACAATAGTTTTCTCCTGTTACATTCAACAAGTGGACAGTCTAAGAAAAATGGATGACCTGAATTCTAGAAGAAACCTTGCAAAAAATTAGAATCTTTTAGTAATATTCCCATCAGGAAAGAGATTTGTCTTGACAGAAGTCTGTATGCATAAAGGCAGGGGCGTCAAACTCGCAGCCCACACCCGGTTTACCAAAGGGGGAAAGTCACAATACGTCATGTAACAACAATGTAACGACACAAGTTTGACACCCCTGCATAAAGGGGATATTTTTCAATGGTTAGTTTAAAAAATATTTTCATAAACTATTCCAATATATTTGAATGACCCACTGTATATTTAATAAATATCTGTTCATAACAATCTTTCCCAAGGATAGCAGCAATAGAGTATTGAGAGATGGTCCCAAATTCATAAAGTAATGCGAGAAACACACAAGTCACTTTCCCAAATCATCATTCATATCTGTGCAACTCTAACTAAAAACTGCAACTTTAACTAATCACTGATCAGAATGACCAGATTATTTAATACAATAAGTTTGATACTTCAGTTGAAATAGGTTTATTTCCATTTTGTATCTAGAACTCCTTCCAGCCCAATCAGTTTGTGCCAGACAGTAGCTGATAGATGTCATTTGCAAAAATATGATGTAATGGCTCCATTACATTTCTCAATTACTTCTGTCACTTTGAAAGACAAACAGCAACTCAATAATAATGCAAAAAGGATCCAGAATGCGGTGAAACAGGAATAGAGATTTAATACAGAAGAGATTTCACATAATTGCTTTTTCTTTATTTGTTCATCTGTTTTCTGCAGCGCTCAGTCATTCAGTAGTGACTGACAACATCCCTAGAATGGAAATTTCACTTTAATCAGGAATTTACTTTTAACACTAAAAAGTTCTTTTCATATCCAATTTTCAAAACACAATTGACTTGCTATATTGGCCCTTTTCTTCTAACAAGCGAATCCAAACACGTCAGCATATAACTTTTTACTGACATAACTAATATTTTCACACTTCAGTTCCTCATGATTGGTATTTGCCAAATAGTGTGCATCTTGGTAATAGCCTCCTTTGTTTTCTTTGCACCTTGAAGCAAGTCAAGACATCCCTTGGTGTGTCTGGGGAAAAGGTATTTCCCTGCCTGTGATCATAGTTTGAGGCAGATATTGCTTTATTTTTGGAAAAGCCCAGGGATGCAATCCTATTTACTTCCATTTAAGTGAATAAAAATGCCCCAGCATGAAGGATTCTCATGTGCAGGGATGAGGAAATCACAGCTAAAAATTTTTCAACAACGCCAACAAGCATGGTCAATGGTAATAGATACTGGAAATTTATAATTAAGCAGCATCTAGAGATACACAGTTTCTCTTCCTTGGTCTGGAAAATGGAGTGCAAGTATTGTGACATCTATGTCATGTTGTATTTTAATGCTCCCTGGTCTGTAATATTTTTTTACTCAAATGTCATTTCCCCAAGTGTGTACTCAGTGCTGTGGCATATTCAGAAGGAATTATGGATCCTTTTCAGTGCCTCAAGTTATAGTTGCACTAGGCGATATAGTGCTTATTTGTCACTTTAAAGAAAAAGAAAAAGTGTCTATTTTTAAAATAATATTTAACAGAACAAAAATGTGCATTTAATTTGGAACACAGTGGATAGCATTAATGTCAAGCTGATATTTCTGTTTACTGTTGTTATACTTCCTAAGCAAAATATTTAAACCCAGGAGCCAAAGACAGAAGTAAAACTGGGGGATTAAATTCCTCTATCACAGGGGTGTCAAACCTGTGGCATCACATTGTCATCACATGGCATATCGTGACTTTTTTCACCTGTGCTAAAACGGGGGTGGCCCTGGCCAGCCCGTGAACCGCGAGTTTGACACTGCTGCTCTATCACAACTCACAACCACACAGCCCAGTATTAAAAACCAGTTGATAATATTACCTATTCCAGTGTGACCTTGCCTATAGCAAAGAAAAGACATTTTCCATATTTCCATTATTTTCCCCATGTAGGCAGGAATGGACTCCTTGAATTGTTCAGAGGACAATCAGTACGGGTTTCTTGTGTTTCATATGGCTGATTTAACTTGTCTATTCTTCTGCCAGACTTTTTTTTTTTTCACAAAGATCTCCATTTTTTGAAAACTATCTGCTTCATCGCTGGGACAGGGCCCAAGCCTTTATTTGCATCTCTGTATGAAGCTTAGCATAGCATACTTGTTTGTGGATGCAGCTGATCAGAGTTCACTGGAGCATTTCATTTTATCTCGATGATAAACTTTGATCTCAGTGAATTTAGAGCTTTCACTTCTATTCCTTCTTGTCAGCATTTATAAACGTTGCACTTAATCTATGAATAGTATTAAAGGCGGCCAGTACTGTGTACATATATTTGCTTGTTCTTCCCACGCTTCCTTCCTTTCTGTATTTTATGGCTGAAGAGAACCGATTTCACTTGTTCAGGGGCAAGAGTGAAAAGTGGGGGTGCGAATGGGCTTGCTTAAAGTTTTGCACACTTCACAAGGTTCTTATCTCAGCAGGATGCTAATTAAAGAAGCAAGTGAGGAAGGTTTGTTTCTTGCTTGAGCCAAACCGACATCGTTTGCATCTCCTGATTCAAAGTTCAAGAAGCCACAGACGCAAAAATGGTCATAGAGGGCAGTGGTATGCTGAGATACCCCTTTTATGGACAAAATTGTTCCATTGGTGATAGCTTGTGAAATTATACACTTTTAATATCTAGAACGTACAGACATATCTGTGGGGAGGGGAGGAGGAAGGTGTTGGAAAAACAAGGGAAAAATGAGTCAATAATGCAAGGCTGGTAATGAAGATCTATTTAAAGAGCATTTGGTTTCCTAGTAACTGCTGTACGAAGGACAAGTATTAAACTTTGTTTTTCCTACTACCACATCCTCTCTCTCTCTCTCTCTCTCTCTCTCTCTCTCTCTCTCTCTCTCTCTCTCTCTCTCTCTCTCTGAATGTGTGTGTAAAAGCAGAAAGAGAGAGAGAGAAAAAAGACCATACTACAGCCCATTATATCAACACGCTTTCTGAAAAGGATTTCAACAGTCAGGAGATGTGACTGTGTTTAAGATTTCTATTTCCAGTCACTAGTTCATTGTCAGCAGCAGTTAGAGAGCAAGCAGCTTTATAAGCATTCAGACGCAGCCAGGAAATTAGTCCTGCATGGCTGAGTCTGAGAGAGCACAGAGTACAACTATCATCACCCATTTCCTTAAACAATTGTTTATTTTGTAGGGTGATAACAGCAACACGTATTACAATCATAGGCCTGGGTGATTTTCTTCCACAGGTTTGAAAAGAGAAAACAAGCCAACAATGAGTCCTTTCTCATTTATTGATGCTAGTTCACGGATTCCTACTTTTCTATTTTAAGATAAAGCATGCAATAATCTAAGAACATATTTGATGGCTTCTGGTCTGTCTGTCTGTCTGCTTCTCTGTCTCTGTCTGTGTGTGTGTGTGTTGTACGTGTTTGTGCATTGCAGAATTCTCTTTTGATTGCATGATTCTTAATTCACCCTAAGTTGTGAATGCACTATGTTTTTAATGCTCAGTAAAACTGCCAATTTAAAAAAAACTATTAAGAATGTTTCAATTGACCAAAACCATATCCTTACTAACTGTTCAAATTTATTCTGCTTTCCATCCATTTTTTCTGCTTTTCATTGTTGGAAGCATTATCCTTCTGGGTTCAGTTCCAAGTAGGGAAAAAACACTGTAAACATGGAGGCTGTTTGGAAAGATAGTTTAATGGTGCATAGGACCACATGGATTGGAGCTCCAAAGTTAAAAAGATGATCACATGCTTCAAGATGTTGGGTGAAGGAAAAGAAGGGAGGGCTGGGATGCTGAGAGTCCCTTATATATCCTCTGTTGGGCCCCCACCTTAGTGTTTCCTGTTCCTGTGTAAGAAATGACCCCCATTGGCTGTCAGACTCCCAGGGGGCGGGGGTCTTAGCTAACTTTGTATGCTTTGTCTGGACCACATGGCTTCACCTGAATGCTGGCTATTGCAATCTTCCCAGGCCAAGTGGTGAGATGGGCAAAGGCCTTTATTATGTAGAATACTCTGGCCTAGGCCTTAATGGCCCACCCATTAACAAAGGTGGGGGTGAGCTTCTGCTTCTGAGATGAGTTTCTGCTTCTGAGTTTCTACTTCTCTTATTAGGGGAAATATTCTGCCTTTTTAGTATATCCCAAAATGTTTCATTTTCCTAGGAAAGGGGTGGGTTTTAACTTCCAACATCATATGATCCTGTCCACCATTAAACCATCTTTTCAAACAGCCTCCGTGTTTCCAGTGTCTTTTTCCCCAATTGGAACTGAATCCAGAAGGATAATTCTTCCAACAATTTCAACTAGGAGGAAGGAACAGCCCTGAATTGAAAGGATTGAAAAGCAATGCTAAGACCTGTACATGATCATCACCATTTTATTCATTGCAGCTGAAGAATCTCTTGATAGAAAATAGTGTGTCCCAACTGCAAGCAAAGCCTTGCACTCTTCCTTGAAGAGCCAAGTTAGTGCATTTGCAACTTAAGGTGA
This sequence comes from Naja naja, assembly GCA_009733165.1. Taxonomy (NCBI): domain Eukaryota; kingdom Metazoa; phylum Chordata; class Lepidosauria; order Squamata; family Elapidae; genus Naja; species Naja naja. Next base: position 132,762,429 of record CM019148.1, on the reverse strand, counting down.
ATTAGGGGTCAGGCAATCAAAAGAATGTGTACAAGCAAGATCCAAAAGATGTTAACCTTTTCTACACTTCAAATAGTGACTAGCTCTACTTTCATAATTGTGTATGATATGAAAAGTCTTCCAGGAATTTTTCCTGGGACAAGGCTAGTATTGGTTTTCGGTTACAGACCAAGGGCCCTGCAAATCCTGGTAACACTCATCTGCTGCCTACCCTTCCTATCTATGCAGAGATAAAACTATATTAGGTGGTGTTGGAAGAGTTATCCTTCTGGGTTCAGTTCCAAGTGGGGAAAAAAGACACTGGAAACATGGTGACTGCTTGGAAAGATGGTTTAATGGTGGACAGGACCACATGGCTTGGAGCTCCAAAGTGAAAAGGATGATCACATGCTTCAAGATGTTGGATGAAGGAAAAGAAGAAAGGGCAAGATGCTGAGAGACCCTTGGTTTTATCCCGTCTGTTGGGATTTGAATTGGAGCTTGTATTCTGATTGGTTGTCAGACTCCCATGGGGCCATGCAGAGGCAACTCTGTAGGCTATCCTGAGTCCCAGGCTTGGTTGAATCTTGCTGGATGATGATACAAGAAAAGAGCTTTGGGCAATTCCTATTGTGGTTTTACCTGGAGTAGATCTTTGTTATGTAAAATAGACTGGCACAGGCCAGAGTAATGGACCATTAGCAAAGGTGGGGGGCTGAGTTTCTGCTCTCTGAGTTTCTACTTTTCCTTTTAGGGGAAATATTCTGCCTTTTTAGTATTTCCTAAAATATTTCATTTTCCTAGGAGAAGAGTAGGTTTTAACTTCCAACAGTGGTTCCACCACTGAATCACTCCTGCCTTTTCCTGTTGAGAATTTTCCCCTTCTTACTAACTGTTAAGTTTGCATGAAGAGTCAGACATGAAGAGCTTCAGTGAAGAGTTTATTAAGTGACTACAGCTCGAATGGATCCCACTTGGCTGGGCTACGGCTGCTTCTTATAGCCAGCAGCCGTAGTTGCCAGCCAATCAGAGTGCAGGGTTTTCCCGCACTTTTAAACCAATCCTATTTGACATTTTACAAGAACAATTCAAACTAAACCAATGACATTCAAACCTACATACATAACACTAACCACATGATTTTATTCTCCTTTCCTTTCCTTTCCTTTCCTTTCCTTTCCTTTCCTTTCCTTTCCTTTCCTTTCCTTTCCTTTCCTTTCCTTTCCTTTCCTTTCCTTTCCTTTCCTTTCCTTTCCTTTCCTCTCCTCTCCTCTCCTCTCCTCTCCTCTCCTCTCCTGTCCTTTCCCTTCCCTTCCAGTGATGGGATTCAATTTTTTTTTACTGGTGGCATGGCTTGGTGGGTGCGCTTTGCATGCGTGCACACACTTTGCATGTGCGTGCACACCAAATGCGCACTTTGCACAGGCACAGAAGCATTTGTGCAGGCACAGAGGCGTTTGCACAGGTGCAGAGGCGTTCAAACTCACCTCCTGCAAGCCTGCACTCTCCTGGTCACTTCAGCAGCTGCCGCGCAGCACTCTGCTGTGCCATGCAGAGCAGCTGCACTTCAAATTCAGAGGATAAAGGTGAGTATGGGAGCCCAGGCAGGTGGGTGGGCCCAACAGCAGAGCAGTGGAGAGAACCGGTTCGGTCTCTGCTGCTCATCATCGCTACCGGCTCGGCCAAATAAGGCCGAACTGGTAGAATATCACCACTGGTCCCTTTCCTTTACCTTCTCTTCCCTTCCTTTTCCTTCCCTTCTCTTCCCTTCTTTCCCTTCCCTTCTCTTTCCTTTCCTTTCTCCTTTTCTTTCCTTTCTCCTTCTTTCCCAGGTGTTTGCATGCATCAGTGCATTCACACCCCCTTTCCCACATTATCCCCTTTGAAACTAATATAGTCAGTTCAGCTTTTTTTCTCTTCATATGGCACCATCCTTTCTCTAATACTATCAGCATTATTCAATCCTGCAGCAAACAAAGCAACAGAGTACAGGTTGTTATTTCACTCGTACAATCTTCTGTAGGTCCAGGGGAATTTGACAGTTCAGCTTCGTAGTAACAAAGCAGCAGTATGCCAACATGCAACTTAAAGATTTACAAAAAGAAAAGGAAGGGGAAGGAAATTTTGAACATGGTTGACTAGGAAAACAAGGAGAACATGCCTTCCACACACTTGACAAACCCCAAAAGTGTGTCCACTGGAAAATGGAAGCATTGGATGGAGCATGAATTTTAAGGGATGAGGATATGCAATGGCTTAGTAACCATTGTTAGATCAGTCTCAAGTTTATTTATTTATTTATTTTTAAAAAGCAAATGCTAAATAGTAAAGAACATAGCAATCCAGAGAAAACAGCTGTCCAGAGCAGCAAGCAGCTGCTGGAAGGGATGGTTGTGGTAGACACTAATCAGAGCTGGAATGCTACTAGGAATGGAATGAAGCTGTAGAATGTTAGCACCCACTCGTCTCTTAGAAGAATGAAATATTTTAGGAAATATTAAAAAGGCAGAACATTATATTTCCCTAAAGGGAGAAATATGTTCTTGGAGACAGAAAGCAGCCCCCACCTTTCTTAATAGCCCTCAGCAAATGTCAGTACTTAAGAGATAAATAGCTCTATTCATAAGCAAATACCCCTCACCCAAGATCCAACAAAGGTAGAATTAGCCCCCAGCTACAATAAGAATTGCCTGACGCCCCTTCATTGCATCACCCTCAGTAACTTCAACCAAACCTGGGAGCTCAGACAACCTACAGCGCCACCTATGGGCCCATGGGAGTCTGACAACAGCCAATAAAATACATGTTCTTGCACAGGAACAGCAAGTTCAAGTGCAAAGCTCAAGAGAAGGTATAAAAGCCACCTCCTCTCAACTCCCTGTGATCAGCTGCACCAGAACCATGTGCTTGGTGGCTCTACTTCATCATTAAACCATCTTTCCAATCAGCCTCCAGTCTTCATTTTGTCTCCAGTGTGGAACTGAACCAGATGGATATTTCTTCCCACAAAGCATTGGAGTGGGGGGGGTCTGTTTTGAAGACTTGAGAAGACTCAGGTTGGAAAATCAGAATTTTTCAACTACATGCTGGAAAACATGGGTGTGGAGTAGTGGCTGGGAGTGGGAGATGGACAATGTCACCTCTTTTTTGCACTTTGGAAGTGGCAAATGGCCTTATAGTAATGGACTAAGAAACAATAGATCTGTCAGAGTCTTTTTGATTGCAGCAGTTTAAAAATATTGTAAAATAAATATACATAAATAAATTTCTTTACTTCTACATCTTCCTTCCTTAAATGGCACATTTCTTAAGGGGAGGGCTTTGTACAATCGAGTCACTCTCTCAGTCCATTTCATTGTAAAAGAAAACACAGGAGGATAAATAATAATTATAGTTTGTTGCATCCATGTAAAATAATGTAGGAAGTTAGCACCCACCCCTCTCCTAGAAAATTGAAATAGCCTAGGAAATATTTAAAAGGCAGAATATTTCCTCTAAAAAGAGTGGAAACTCAGAAGCAGAAACTCACCCCAGAAGCAGAATCTCACTCCCACCTTTGTTAATGGGTGGGCCATTAAGGCCTGGGCCAGAATACTTTTATTTATTTATTTATTTATTTATTTATTTATTTATTTATTTATTTATTTATTTATTGGACTTGTATGCCGCCCCATCTCCGAAGACTCAGGCTCACAACTAAAAACAGCAACAACAATAAATAGTTAAGAAAAAATTAAACTAAACAAGCCCCAAGAGAATACAAATACAAAATAAAAGAATAAAAGAATAAAACCACCCCACCCAAGAGGTTCGCAACCCGGATTGGTCAAACAACCAGGTCTTCAAATCATGACGGAAGGTGTGGAGGTCAGGGGCCAGGCGGAGCTCCAAGGGAAGTTGGTTCCAGAGGTCAGGGGCCGCGATAGTATAGGCTCGTCGTCAGGGGACCGCCGGCCGGCATTGGCCGGCTGACGGGACCCCAAGGAGTCCTTGCCTATGTGCTCGCACAGGGCAGTTAGTATTCGATGTGGGCAGGAGTCGCTCCCTTAAATATTGAGGACCCATGTCATGTAGCACTTTGTATGTTAAAACTAAAACCTTTTCATAAGAAAGATCTCCAGGTAAAGCTATAGCAATTGCCAAAAGCCCTTTTAAGGACATAAATCATCCAGCAAGGCTCAACCAAGCCTGGAACTCAGGACAGCCTACAGAGTTGCCCCTCATGGGAGTCTGACAACCAATTAGAATACAAGCTCCAATTCAAATCCCAACAGAGGGTATAAAACCCAGGCACTCTCAGCACCTCCGTCCCTTTTTCTTGATCTCTTCTCACCTTGAAGCATGCGATCATCCTTCTCTGGAGCTCCAGGCCATGTGGTCCTGATATTAAGCCTTCCAAACAGCCTCCATGTTTCCAGGGTCTTTTTCCCCACTTGGAACTGAACCCAGAAGGATATTTTTTCCAACAATAAAATGTTCTCTTTTGTTATTTGCTTAATTGATTTATTTGCTTATTTATATATCCGGTTCATTGACTAGGCCTGTTTTGAGGCAATGATTCATATTTTATCAGTGCAGGGTGACAATAGTCACAATTTGCAAATGTTCTCACACTGTTGTTTCCTTTGCTGCAAGATAAGAAATGTGTTTTCATTAATTCTTCATGTCTGCACAAAGCATTGGTCTTCTGTTAATACAACACAACTTGTACAAGTCAAAAATGGTCTGCGTTCCATAATGTTTTTCTCTGCATTTAAGAATGTCCCCTAAGAACATTTTTAATTTATAAAATACAGATTAGTAAAAAAAAACTCTGAAAAATATCATAGTTTATTAAATATGCACAAAAACTGAATGATTTGGCTTGTTTTCTCAGCACTGTGGGCTTGAAAAAGCAACCAAGTTACTTAGGCTTTCACTCTTAAATGGGTCAATGGAAACCAATGAGCAGTGGAGAAAAGTGATATGTCTTTGCTGCAGAAGATATTGTAGTGCAAGGAAAACATATTAAGTGGCAGGGTAAAGCTAATTACTTGGATATATTCTGTACTTACTTGATTCCTACCTTCAGCTTGTTATAATTTTCCACATGGACAAGGGATGGGAACCCTCTTAGAGAGAATTTACCTGAGAAAATGAGAGTATTCAGCAGAATATTTAAAAGAAATCTTGAAGCAGTATTGAATGCTACTCATAAGAAATCTTCTTCAGGCTTATATAACCTTACATGTAGAGACAGAGTAAGATGCTGGTTCCTGTACAACCTGGTCATATTTTTCCCCTCTTGTCTACAAGAGGGCCAGGCCAACAATTCTTCTTGCTTCTTTTACTGCTATTCTAACAGGGACGTTAATGCAGGTTAACACAGACAGTCAAGGGATGTTTACACAAGGATAAGAGAACTAGATGTAACCCTGGCTGAAGACAGGAGTAACCCCTCTTTCAGGTAGCAGCTAATGGAACACACTGAAAGTCACCATTGTTGCTTCAGTAGTAACAGATACAAATGATGCCACACTGAAGAAAGGGTATTATCTGAAGAAACTAATGAAAGTCCTCCTGGGCATCCAAACCGCTCCTTTTTTCTCCCTTGTATTAATACATAACTTGCAGTTCTTAGATGTCATGTATGAGGGCATTGATTATTAATATATGATTAAAAGTATAATTAAGTATGCTCACATTAGAGTCTCGGAAGTATGCGTTTAATTCAAAAGAAGAGGAAGTAGGAAAAAATATTATAATAAATTTACTATTTTAAATAACGCTAATAACTTCACAAGGAAGAGGGAAAAGGATTCATTGATTGCCAGTAATTAACAGCAGGTGGCAAAATTCACTTTACAGAAAATCCTACCTTTTATCTTATTTTTATACACTTGAAAACAACAGCGAAGAGGGTAGTTAAGTCAGGCATTTAAGTAGAATCATAAAATGAGGAACAAGGCAAAGAGTAGTCTAGGCCTTTTGAGCCTCTACACCTAGAGTTGGTAATATTGTGCCCCTACCAAAATAAAAAACCCCTCCCAGTTCTTCAATGAAAATTAAGTCACACAGAAGAATCAATAGAGGAATGATGATAAATGAGAATTTTTATCTCATGAACACACAATATATTTGTCACCCAATAGAAACAGTTGCTGATTGATGTGGTAGGTGATGATACCACTCCTCGTGATGCATGAAAAAAGAGGAGCATTTTTGCCTTAGGTCTTTAATTCAGTTACACTGAAAGCACTTCCACGGGGGCTTTAGCACCACAGCTAAATCGGTGAGCAGCCAATACTTCAATATGATTAGCTGCCTTGGGCAGTTGTCAGACCCACAAGGTAGACCAGACCTAGAAACAGGTGTCAGCTGTGCCCCCAAACTACATTCATTCATTCATTCATTCATTCATTCATTCATTCAGTTAGTTAGTTAGTTAGTTTGTCAAGCATGTATGAGAAAACAGGTATAAGTATGAACATAACATATAAACATATAAATTGGTATAAGTATATACATAATAAATGAGTATGAATAAATGGGAACAGTCAGACAGGGATGGTAAGCATGCTGGTGCGCTTATGCATGCCCCCTTACAGACCTCTTAGGAATGGGATGAGGTCCACGGTAGACAGTTTAAGATTAAAGTTTGGGGGTTTGAGGATGTAACAACAGAGTCAGGTAGTGAGTTCCAGGCATTGACCACTCTGACTGGAACTCACTACCTGACTGTTGTTACATCCTATATTAGTTAATCAATGTATAGTACACCTTTTTCTCACATTGAAACCTTTTCCAAACACTTGCTGGACAGCAACATTGTACTAGCATTGTTCACTGCATGCCTCAAATTTCGCTCTTGCCAGATTTCCCAGACAGACTGAAAAAACAAAATGTGGTTGTTGTTTTTCATTTATTCTTGCTACTATTCCCTTTGTATAGAGGAGGGGGGATCTAATAATCACATGCTTCCAATTGGGCTCTTCACATATAAACCAAACAAGTTGTGCAGCCACTCCTTAAACAAATGACTTTTATATTTTAAATATAAAATGATTTTTATATTTTAGATTTCTCCTCTTAGTTTATTATGTCTGCAAATGTAACATTCTACTATTCTATATTTGATTCTATGCTTTCTAGGGAAAACAGAATTAACAAATGAAGATTTCAGCAATTAACATTCAAGTGGATATTTGTTAAAGATGGAAAACAGACCGAAAAATGTTAAAATGTGAGTGTTTATTTCCTATTCCCATTTATTTTTTTAATGGATACTAATATTTAAAACATTTATTTTGATTCCATTCTTTAACATGGAATAATCCTTTCATTAGCTCCCATTTCAGTTTCACCCTAATTATTTGATCATTTTTATTCTCAAATTCAATGCTGGGGGCTTCTCTCACTATTTCCAAAGTAATTTTATATGTTCATCAGAATCAACCTGCATTTTTCCTGCCTCTATCAATCCTAACCATTATTTGCTTTTTTTTACTATATTCTTTGAGGCTATAGAATATTTTTTTCATCTCTTTTTTTTTGCAGCAATCATTCTCTTATATAGATTTTCCCTCATCCCAGCTGCTCCATTATTCTATCAAACAGCCTTTTTCATATTTCTCATTAGTGTTAACTTCATACAATTCTGTGACACCATGTAACATTTTTTTCACACAGTTCCAAGTAGCTTCCATATCTTATTTCCTTAGGTCCATTTTCCACTCATTCTATTGGGAGATTAAGTTTCTTACACTGTACTTTTTTTCATTCAGAACTTATACTTTCTCTTCCTGCAGTCATTCTAACATATGAATGACCCCACAAAAACAGTGCCAGGCTGTGAACTACCATGCCAGAACTACCATGCTAGCATCTGCCAGAACTCTCAGTATAAATGGAGTATAGTATCCTCCCTTCAGTGTGACTGTGGAGTTCCATGTCAAACTGTAGATCACATTGTGACCAGCTGTAAGCTGGTCCAGAATCTGATTTTTTTAAATATAAACAATGCTGAGTTTCAATAGTTAGATGGCCAAGATATTGGTATTTGAATATAGATCTTTTTGACATTCATATTTTATTGGGTTCTACTAATCTAGTTGAAATGTTAATGTATATTGCTATGCCATACAATAAATAAATTTCTTCCAAAGATCCACTTCTGACACTACCAAAAATGGCTCATCTCACCAACAGAGTCCCTCATCTCCTATGCTTCATTAATTCTCACAATCTTTTATAATACACAATCCTGCACTTAGGTTTATCTTCATTCTTATGCGTTTAAAAAAGTAGCTCTTTTGGAAAATATGTACTCATGAAATGGTCATCATTCTTGTTCATTCTTGAGTCCTGCAAGCACCTCTTTTACTTTGTTCCAATCCACCCTGCTATCACCTAATTGATTTCCATATCTACTCCAAAGGACATTCATATAGAATGTTGCCTAATTTCCCCCCTCAATTAATTTTTGGTTCTTCTATTATTAGCGTGGAATAGAGTGTTATACAGCTATGATCAGTCTAAGGATTTTTACATTTATACGTATCCACAACAAGATGGTACCATATTTTCTGAAATATACTTTACCTCTTCATTATTAAACATATACCTTCACTTCTCTGTGTGTATTCTCTAATTCTGAATTTTATTATCATCTTCATTCATATTTATTACAGTCTTTCCCTTTCTGTTACAGAGCGTATCTATTTTTCTTTCATTAATTTCATTTATTAATCCATACTTTTTGCCACCTATTATATTACAGGTCACAATTTTCCTCCTGTCATAGCCATCACTTGATATTCACAAATATTGACTTCCACTGCCCATCATAGCTTTAATTAATCAAAACTTTTTTTTACTGAGATTCAGAAAATGCAGACTAAGTAACTATCCTTGGTCATCCTTGTACCACATACAATATTCTGTTTAACAGCAAAGCCACTGTTGGTCAGTTATGACATGTTTCATCCAATATGTCACAATCAAAATTATCTCAACACAGCATCAGACTTCAGAATAATTTTAAATTATTCAGTCTTTATTTTCCACTCAGATACAAATAAAGCTCTATAGTTATTATTTAGCTGGGCTCTAACTCTGCAAGGTTTCAGTTGCCCATTAGGTGTTCATTCCTTTACTATGGTAGCCTCTAGCTCTCTTATCCATTTTCCGTTTCTCATATAAAATACAGGGATACCTCGATACTGGTTGTTAATTGGCTCTGGGAGGTATGATGGATACTAAAAGGGATGAGTCCCAAACAAACCATGGGATGTACTATGTAACCAGAGTTGATATTCAGCGCATTCGGACTGGTTCTGGTGTACCGGTAGTGGAAACTTCGACCAGTTCGGAAAACCAGCAAATATCACATCTGATTGGCCCCTTCCCCGCCATTACTTCTCCTATATTCCCTTGCTTTTTAGCTCAGCTGATTGCTGCACCTCAACTCAGCTAAAAAACAGTTCAATCAGCTTTCCAGCATTGACAAAGGTTTGTATTTGAGCACTGTGTGTGCTCACAAAGTGTGCATTAGGTGTGCGTGCAAAGTGCGCATATAGAACTAGTAGGAAAAAATTTGGAAACCCACCACTGTATGTAACTCTTTGTTTTGGCTGGGAGGAACTTTCTGTCTGTCCCTTTTCCTATGTCAGCAACCTTCACAGCATGGCTGACTTTCTGTCTGCCCTTTGTGGACATGCCCCTCTTTTTGTAGCAACATTCCCAGCATGGCTGACTTCCTATCCATTTCCCACAGCCATCCCCCTCTTCCTATAGCAGTATGAGTACTGGAACATTTTCATGTCAAAATGTGCCAAGTATCAAATTCATCATGTTTTGAAATGGTCAAGTATCAAGGTACCACTGTAATAAGAATCAGTTGAATTATCTAGCCTATCCAGTAGGAGATTTTTTAGTTCTACCTAGGATTTCTTTTAACTTATGACTAGGAAAACAAGAAAAAAGAATGTGCTGGATCTGCCTACTCAAAAACCAGAAATACAAAACTTGACAAAGCTTATGCCTGTCCTAAAACATAAGCAGTCATTACATAACACAGAAAAGGCTTTAATGAGAAAATGTATTTTGAAGCCAAATCTACTGATATAAACAGGTGGTGATTGGGGGAATGGGAGAAAAATAAGGAATATACAACAATGAGATTGTCTGGCAACAGTCAGATTGAGATAATTCCAGATTAAAGCAATATGGTCAGCCTAGTTAAACTAATTACTTATTGGATTCAGGATAGTTTCCTTGACTACATTTTGGGGTTTCAGCACATATTGAGTAGGAAGATGGTTAGAAAGAGTGTTTTGGGGTTTATGTTTCTAGTTTTCCATTCTTGTCTTATTCTTCTTTTCTTTTTCTTTTCTTCTTTTCTTTTCATTGCCTTCTTCTGAATACCTTGGTGGTGCAGGCTGTTAAATGCCTAACACTTAATTCCAGCTGCCTGCAATTACTGCAGGCTCAAATTCCACCAGGCTCAAGGTTGACTCAGCCTTCCATCCTCTCGGGGTAGGTAAATTGAGGACCCAAGATTGTTGGGGGCAATAAGCTGACTTTGTAAAAATGCTGCTTAGTAATAAGGAGGGATATACAATGGAATGAAGGCTATTGCTGAGCGCATTGGGTTGTATCCCAAAAATTGTAAGCCGCCCTGAGTCTTCAGAGAAGGGCAGCATATAAATGTAATTAAAAAAAAATACTTACTCTCAGTGTTATGATCAGTAGAAAGTAAAACCCAATTTCTTTGAGGAGGTTGATTGTTGCTTTGTTCAATAAAGAAAATTATTATAATTATTATTATTGGTCACACAGTCAGCCAGATGTTAATTTGACATTTTTATCCATTTATCATGTCCTTCCCAAAGACCTGTGATAGGCAATTGTATCTACATTTTGATGTTATTACTATTATTTACCACCTTATTTTACATCTACTCAAGGCAACAAACACACTTAATACTCCTACCACCTATTTTTCCCTGCAATCACAACCCAGTGAGGTCGATTGGGCTGAGATAGAGAAGGGTTGGCCGAAAGTCTTCAAGATGGATTTCTGGGGTTTGGGCCCCAACATTGATGTCTGGATCAGAAAAATACTTATGGACTGAATAAGCCTTCCCAAGGAACCCTGATGGAACAATACATTCAGCGTTTCTCCCTTTGTATCAACAGGATCATGAGAAGGGTTCATCTATAGAACAAGAGGAATTCCATCTAATCAAGTCTCTCAACACTGATTAATTTATCAGCTATACTAGGAGGTGTTCTTCTGACATCTCAAAATGAAGCCACTGGTCTTCTTTAGCTTAATCTCAGCTTTGAATCCTCACCATCAGTCAGAGGTAGCAGAGCACCACAAATGCATCTCCCTTTCATAGCTAATAGGGGCTTGATTCCTATGCCCCTGACATACCTGATTCTTCCTCATGTTCCTCTTCTGAGGAAAATTAAGTGTCTAACTAGGCAGGAACATCACTGTTCCTATTACTATTGTCAGAATTACTTCCTGCATTTGTATTGTTTCCTTTCAGGAATGTGGAAATTGGGAACAGTGGACATCAAAATATGAGCTATTGCCATTTACCATTACTACCATTGTTGTTGTTAAATAATGTTTCTGGCGTCAGTGGAGCTTAAAAATATTGAAAATAAAGATGGTGCTGAAGAAGCATTTTGTCTTTCAACATGACATGTTCAAGACCAAAATCAATAAAAATTTTAATGGGCTTTTTTTTACTCATTTACCCTCTGGAAATTTGTATAAAGTTATCTATTATAGGCATGATCTAACTCTTCAATTTGTCTTTGGCAAGTAGTCTAATGGCCATGTCGTAGGCTTATAACTCTTGAAGGTAATGGTGTAAAACTTTTCTAAATCTTGCTTGAAAGATAGATATGGTATTTTAGTCCTGGATCCGTGGGTACCTTCAACTTCATAAGCACACTCTGTCATAGATAAGAAAGATATAGTAAATCTATAACTATCATCCCAAGAAAAAAATGGACTATCTTAGTTTTTGCAATTGGATAAACACCTTAATTTTAAAACTGATTAATGCAAGTTGGTTACATATTTCTCCACTATATATGTTTGTTTTCCTCTTTAACTTTTAAAAGACCCCACATTTAAAAAGCATGGATAATTATGAACAAAAAATTAAGCAGCAGTGGGCTGAAAGTTTTGCTTTGTTGTAAATAATGTGTCTAAATATTTGATACATGAGACATTTTCCAAATAAAAACTGTCACTTTCTGCATATTTATTTTTAAACAGTTATTTTCCAAAGGAATAGGGGTTTGTCACTAAAATTGCATTTCCTGGAGATACTGAAATATTATACACTGCAATAAAAACCAAGGCCTGACTATTATCTCTGTTCAGGCTAGATTGCTGAAGCAGAGACAATGTCATTACCTTTTAGGACCGAACTGAGCAAATATTTCAGCCCTCAACAGATGTGTGTCAATATGCATTTGGACACATACACCTGAGCACATTCACAGGTACCTGGCAGCCCTTCATACCCCTTAAGTTTGTGACACCGAGATTCTTCATTAGGCAAAAGTCAAAATAACTGATGCCCATTTTAATGTTGGCATTTGACAGGCAATCAGATAAAATGGGTGGGTTAAGATTATAAGCTTATCCACATAGATGCTTTATTATGCTTTCCTCTTGTCTCAGAGCTCAAAGGAGATAATGGCAGCATAAATTTTGCTCTCCTCACAGTGTGTACTTAAAACACATCTGGAATGAGGTGTTGTTGTGGTGCTCTCTGTACAGCTACTCCTCATAACAATGTTATAGCAGTGGCTGGAGAATTTTCCCTGGCCATAAACCATTAATTGTGGGGAAAGTACCCTAATCATGTAGAATGTAAGCCAGGGTGAGGCTTCTAAGATTGGGAAATGTATACATTTCCTCTCAGAACAGATGTGTTGATTTACTTACCTAACTATCACATGACAGGTGCTTGTTTCTCTGATCTGCAGTCACTGTGAAATTGTTTGGTAAAGATGCAAAAAGAGCATGCATGTTCTTAGAGCCAGAATACAAGAAAGGGGGATTTCTTGTTATGAGCTGGAGTCATCTATGGAACCTTGAGTAACACATAATTTTCACCCAATGCTTCCTGACCTGCTGGTTGCCAAATAGAAATGTTGCATATTTGTGAGACGAAATTGCAATTGCTGGACATGTGTTGCTGAAGCTTGGAGCTTGAGAAATCACTGGGGGCTGCCATCAAATCTCAACATTCATTCAACTCTGATAGTTCGAAGAGGTAGGAGAGCCTGCCTCAGTGGTTGTATGTACTATCTACATCCATACCAGACTGCATTCTACCATGGAATGGACACGTAAGTGAGGTACTAGGTCTTCTACAAGAGCAGTTGCTTTTGGAAGGGAATTCTGCTGTCACATAGTTTATCAGAGCACGAGGCTATAATCCTTTCAAACCCACTTTCAATTGCTTGTGTTAAACAAGGGTTGACTAGTTAATTTCTAGGCTTTACCCTAGTTAACCAATTGAACAACCCATTTTGAAGGATTCTAGGTCCTTCATAGCTAAAACAGCATTGCAGAATAGGAGTTAAGTCCAAGAACTGAACAGAAGGACCAGGATTAAAAGTGCTGGCCTAGAAAACCAGGAGACTGTGAGTTCTAGTTCTAGGCCTGCCTTAGGCATGAAAGCTGTCTGAGTGCCTTTGGGCCACTCACTCTCTCTCAGTGCAACCCAACTTTCAGGGATGTTGAAGTGAGGAAAGTAGGAGGGTGGGATAGTAGGTAAGTTTGCTGACTTGGGTTATATATATAAAAAGACAGAATAAAAATGTTACAGTTGGTCACACAGTTAGCTGGTTGTTAAGACTGTATTTAGCACATTTATACACCTATTGAGTCCTTCCCAAGGATCTGGGATAGGCAGATGTTGTTATTTCATGGTATTAAAGGTATTGTGGCAGGTTGTAAGCAGTTCTGAGTAAAGCTGTCTTTTGCAATTATTGATGGTGATTTTGTGAATGTTGATGGTATTCAACTAGTGCTGCAGATGTTTTGAAACTGCCCCTAAGGCATCTATTATTATTGGTATTATCTTTGCTTCCTTTTGCCACAGTCATTCTACTTCTATTTGCAGGTTTTTTTTTTTAATATTTCATGATTTTCCTCCCCCCGCCCCCAGTTCTTTCTCTTCTCTTCTGCCCTGTCCAGGTACTGCAAGATTTACTAATGGTTATAATTTAGAAATGTGCGTTCCTTCCCAATGATATCATTATGTAATTGTGATTATGTAACCATTATGACTGTGTCATCATATCATTATAGTCCACCCGCTGTCACACATAAATATCAGAAAAAAATGATTGAAGTGAGACATCTGGCTAAAAAAGGCTGCCAAATTTCATTGCAATGTATACCTAGATTCTTTCTTACATACGCACCATCGGAGCCAATCTTTCCCTCAGAGATTTTAGTTGCATCAAGATAACTGTGGAGGGAAAATTGAAGCATTCTTCCTAACAAAGCAATCTTGATGTAGCTAAGATTGTTGGGAAGTTATTGGTTCCATGTCCTAAGCTGCCTGCTTTTTTAGTGTCTATTCCTGGGGGGATAAAAAGAAAGTATCTTTTAAGTAAGTCTCAACTCCTGGTAGCTTTATGGACATTGCCATATTATTCTATTGGCAAAAACTCAGAAATGATTTGCCATTCCTTTTGGGGGATTATTATTTTGCTTTTTCATGCTTCTAAACCAGAAAGACTACTCCAGTTAAAACGAAATGCAAACACAATTAAAATATCAGAAAATCAAAGTCCATCAATACAGAAAGAATAATTCTTTAGGGTGCTTTTTTGAAGCAGTGTATAGACTGAAAACTCTACTAAGTAGTGTGATCTTAATTACTTTCCTGGAGGTCAGCAGGAAAGATACTATGAAGCTCCAGGGAAGGCTGTTTCACAGGAATGGAGATAAAACCAACCAATGCACACCCCTCTTGCCCCAAAACACCTGTGTAGAACTCTCCTTGTTTTTTTTTTGTCAGTGTGCAGATTGGGTGAACAGTCCTACTTGACATTTTAGCTGCAACTTTCCCTAGTGATCTCCTATGCAAATGTGAACCAGCCTGCCTTCTGACTAGTAAGAGATGTAGTACATATAGTTTATAATCACAAAGGGTAATGTAGAGTACTGTACCATGTACTACAACTAGCAAATTTACAACTAGCCAGAACAACTAGAATCGATGACACTTATCAAAGAAGATAGTGAGAGTTCAGGAGAGTACCCCCAAAATCACTAAATTATGGGATTTGAGCAGCAATTCTGTTCAGAGCAAGTAGAAAATGTTTGCTGTGTAGCCAAGAAATCTATGACTTCTCCTTGGGTAAGATAGTGTCATTTGTTTGTTTGTTTGTTTGTTTGTTTGTGTGTTTGTTTTGTCCATCTCCCCTATAAAGTGACTCTTTTAACAGAAAAGAAAAGCCTGAATGATACAATTTCATTTTAACAGAATAGTTCTGTATACGTGTACTTCTCCACAGAATGCATATTTTGATTGTTCACACTGGAAAGCGCCCCTTAAATTATGGATTTGTACTAGAAAATGAGAAGATTTTTCAGTGCATTGTTCCAGATTCTGTTTTTCCCATCATGTTGTCAGATGCAGTGATTGCTTCCAGAGCAATCTGTGTAAATTGAGCAAGCAATAAAAGCAGAACAAACAAAAGTGAAGAATAAAATATGTATCAATTTAAACAACAATAATAAATACTCTTTCCCCCATGGTTTTGTATACATCTTACAATTATGGTTATTTTTAATATAGATTTCAAAGGTTTATTTCTTGTGTGAGCTGATTTTCAAGATTGTGCACTTTTACAGTTACAGACCAAATTTACAATTATAATTAAACATATTAATGGTAAAACAGAGCAACACATATAAAATAGGTCATACGTGTTGCAGCTCAAGGATACCTAGGTTCATGTAAATTGTCTCTAAACATGTCCAAATACTTGAAAATAAATGCTTAAAAGCTTAATTATTTTTAAACCCTGGAAAATATATACTTTGGAAATCTGAATGGTTCTGCACTATAGTGAGCAGCATGGTAACCCAGTGGTGAAGACACTCACCTCTCACTTGGAAGGTTGAGAGTTCTAGATAGTGGCAGATGTTTATCTCATAGGACACAAATAAAAAAATATTTACTGTGAATTCTGTGTGACGTCAGGAAGGGTATCCAGCTAGTAAATGCTCAGCTCCATCCAGTCACCCTGACTGTACCCCAAATTAAGGGATGGCAGAGTTGTAAAAAGGGAGATTAAATGGTTTTCCGTTATACTTATTTTTTCTGGTCAAAAAAGGAGAAAGAAGCGGGGAGAGAAAGAGAAGCCTTCAGTACGATGATCACATTTTACAAATGTTTACTATATGTGTAACCATACAGTTTTATATTGTATTTCCCAGAGTCATGTTTGTGAGATGGGTGGCTATATAAATATCATCAATCAATCAATCAATCATGAAATTGGAGGGCACTTGAGCACAAAGATCCATTTGCCCTCCAATTGTACAAGTGGAGCTTTGTGCGTATGCATGCACTTGCCTACCACTCACGCAAGTGGAGCTTCATGTGCACACGCATGCCCATTTTTCCCACAGCCATTTTAAACAGACCCAGTAGTGGGCTGCCTCTCCAGGGATTGGGGACCCCTGGCGTAAAGCAACTAATAATGAAGTAATAGATAATCTTCATTTGTGAAGGAAAAATCTATTTTAAAAAGTGTAATTTGTCCAAAAGTGAATGCATTCAACTGAAAGTTTTGTTTCTTTTTTTTTTTTAATGATTTGGAACAAGCAAATGTGGAACCAATTCATTGAGTGTAAATTACTGCCAACTTTAGCTGAAATAACATTGTGCTTCTGAGATTCTCAGATGTCTAGCCACAGGGAGCTACACGGGGAATATTTTTAACACTTCTACAAAATTTAAAATATATCACTAAGGGACTTTAGATGGATTTGACACCGTGCCTGAAGGAATTTATAATCATAAACTAGTGAATGAATTTCATTGAACCATGTATATAATATGTTTGTCTATGAAAGGTACACATTTACTATCCTTTGCACTGTATCATATTTAATTAATGCATTACTGAGATTCTATTAGATGTTTGAATTACTGTTTTTCATACTTGTGTGTGTGAACATGATAACATGCTGGAGTTACAGGCCCTCCAGACTGTCCCCGTGTCTTTGGAGTGGCCCTCTGGGATACTGAGAGCGTATCTTAATGACAGATCCTGGGATCCCGAAAGGTGGCATAGCGCAACCAAGGGTTTAAATTTTAAATCTGGCACTAAGGGGAAACTTTTAAATTTCTTAATTCATTGTCTTAATGGGTTAGGGAGGAGGGAGGGTAATTATGGTTCGGGTCAACATTGTCCTTCCAGGCCGGCAATCGGACCCGGTATGCGGGGGCTGGGGGGGGCTCAGGGTCCGTGGGGCCTGGGGTGGGGTTGGCAATTCCGAGGACGATCGGCTATGGCGGGGGGGATGAGACCAGGGGCCAAATTTTGTTATGGGAGCGCGCCCCCGCTGTTTACGAGTGGTGGTGCGCTCTGACCCCCAGGTCTCCGCCCGCTCCCGTGGGATCTCGGGAGGTGTGGTCCCTGGGCTTAGGCTGATCTACGTGAATGCCAGGTCCGTAGCTAACAAGTCATCCCTCCTCCGTGAGCTTATTGAGGAGGAGGCTGCGGACCTGGTGTGCATTACGGAAACCTGGTTGGGGCTGGAGGGGGGTGTCCCTCTGTGTGATCTATACCCCACTGGTTTCCATGTGCTGTATCAGTCTCGAGCCCAGGGAAGGGGCAGAGGGGTAGCCATAATTTTTAGAGAGACCCTGTTTCCAAGGGAGGCCAATGTTCCTGAGATAGGCGGGTGCGAGACTGTCCTTGTGAGGTTGGGCCCAGGAGGTTGGTTGGGTCTGTTGCTGATGTACCTGTCCCCCAGCTGCATGGCGACGGCCCTTCCTGGGCTGCTTGACGTCGTCTCAGGGGTGGCGGTGGAGCTCCCCAGGCTTATAGTCCTGGGGGACTTTAATCTGCCTTCTCTTGGGGGGCCGATGGGTTTGGCTCAGGAGTTCATGGCATCCATGGCAGCCATGGACCTGACTCAGGTGATTCAAGGACCCACTCACGAGGGGGTGAACATGCTCGACCTTGTTTTTATCTCGGGACACTGGTGTAGTGATCTAGGGTGGATTCTTCATCTACCCTACCCTTGTCATGGACGGATCACTATCTCCTGTGGTTAGTCTTTCAGGGGGCTATCCCTCGCTGCTGGGATGAGGAAGAATTCGGTGGTTCCGCCCCAGACGCCTGATAGACCCTGAAAGGTTTCAGATGGCTCTGGGGTCCTTGCCCACCTCCCTTGACCACAACCCAGCTGAGGTGCTGGCGACCGCCTGGCAACAGGTGGCCTCGAGGGCACTCGACCAGGTTGTCCCCTTGCGGCCTCTTCCCCGCCGCAGACCCCGGTCAGCTCCCTGGTTTTCAGAGGAGCTCTGGGGGATGAAATGGCAGAGAAGATCCCTCTCCCTGATGACCCAGTGTTTGGATGCGGTACAGATTTGGATGAGCGGGAACATGCTTCGATTCAACCCGGCCAAGACTGAGTGGCTGTGCATACCAGCATCTCGGCCCAGTCAGGAATATCCATCTTTGGCCATAGGGGGAGCGGTGTTGCCCCCTGTGGATAGGGTGCAGAATCTGGGGGTCCTCCTGGATGTACGGCTCTGGTTGGAGGAGCAGGTGGGGGCCGTTGTCAGGGGGGCCGTCACCCAGCTCCGCCTTGTTCATCAACTACACCCATTTCTGGACTGAGATGCCCTGCGCACAGTCACTCACACCCTTGTTACCTCTAGACTCGACTACTGCAACTCTCTCTACTTAGGACTACCCTTGCATACCATCCGGAGATTGCAGCTGGTGCAGAATGTGGCCGCGCGGCTGGTGATGGGAGTCTCCCGATTCTCCCATGTTACCCCCCTCCTGCGCTGCCTGCATTGGCTGATGGTTGCACTCTGGGTGAGATTCAAGGTTTTAGTTTTAACATACAAAGTCCTTCATGACATGGGTCCTCAATACTTAAGGGAGCGACTCCTGCCGATATCGAGTGCCAACCACCCTGTGAGAGCACACAGGCAAGGACTCCTCGGGGTCCCATCGGCAAGCCAATGCCTGCTGGTGGTCCCCCGGCGATGAGCCTATTCTGTCGCGGCCCCTGACCTCTGGAACCAACTCCCCCTGGGGCTCCGTCTGGCCCCTGACCTCCGCACCGTCCGCCATGATTTGAAGACTTGGTTGTTTGACCAACCCAGGCTGTGACCTTTCTTGGGGGGGGGTTATATTTTTAAGTATTGTAAATTCGTCTTTTGGGCTTGTGAATTTGGTTTAATCTTTTCTTAATTATTTATTGTTGTTGTTTTTTAGCTCTGAGGCGTCCTGAGTCTTCGGAGACGGGGCGGCATACAAGTCCAATAAATAAATAAATAAATAAATAAATAAATAAAATGCCTAGAGAGCAGGTGGAGGACGAGCCGTTCTGAATTCGATCGTGGCCAGTTAAGAGCCTACATTAGGACCTACCCGGAAGCGATCAGGGTGACGAGGCATGTTTACTTCTCTGCCCTGATTGTGTCTGCTGATGATCGCCCTGCGGCCCTGTTCAGGGTTACCCATTCCCTCCTCCAATTGAGGGAGGGGGCGGACCCTTTGCAGGGCAGAGCAGAGGAATTTAGTTTACATTTGGCGGATAAGGTCGCTCGGATTTGGGCTGGCTTGGACTCGGACTGGCAGTGGTCTGATGATGAGGTGACGGCAGATCTGGTTGATTCCATCTGGGTTGAGTTTGACCCGGTCTCCCTTGATGAAGTGGACAGGATCATGCGGAGGTTGTCCTCCACCACGTGTTTACTGGACCCGTGTCCCTCCTTGTTGGTGTGTGCCTCCAGTGAGGTGACACGCGGCTGGCTCCAGGCAGTTGTCAACGCTTCTTTGAGTGAGGGAGTCTTCCCTGCCACCTTGAAGGAAGCAGTGGTGAGACCCCTCCTCAAGAAGCCTGCCCTGGACCCAGCCGTTTTGGATAACTATTGTCCAGTCTCCAACCTTCGCTTTTTAGCGAAGGTTGTTGAGAACGTGGTGGTGCAGCAACTTCCCTTGTTCCTGGAGGAAACTGATTATCTAGACCCATATCAATCGGGCTTCAGGTCTGGACACAGCACGGAGACAGCATTGGTCGTGCTGATGGATGATCTCTGGAGGGCTCGGGACAGGGGCTTTTCCTCTGTTCTAGTCCTATTAGACCACTCAGTGGCTTTTGATACCATCAACCATGGTATCCTTCTGCAGCGGCTCCGGGGGTTGTGGGTGGGGGGCACCGTGCTGCGGTGGTTCTCCTCCTACCTCTCGGACCGCTCGCAGTCAGTGTTGGCAGGAGAGCAGAGATCGGCTCCAAGGCCTTTCACTTGTGGGGTGCCACAGGGGTCGGTCCTCTCGCCTCTCCTGTTTAATATCTACATGAAACCGCTGGGTGAGATCATCCGAGGTTTTGGGGTGAGGTATCATCAATATGCAGATGATACCCAGCTTTATATCTCCACCCCAGGCCAGATCAGTGATGCTCTCTCTGTGATGTCCTGGTGCCTGGAGGCGGTATGGGTCTGGATGGGGAGAAATAGGCTCCAACTCAACCCGACCAAGACGGAGTGGCTGTTCTTACTGGCATCTCAGTTTTTTGGTGATGTTCCATCTTTGGCCATGGGGGGAGAGGTGTTGCCCCCTGTGGATAGGGTGAGGAATCTGGGTGTCCTCCTGGACCTACAGCTCAGTTTGGAGGAGCAGGTGGGGGCTGTGGCCAGGGTGGCTTTCGCCCAGGTTCGGCTGGTTCACCAGCTCCGCCCTTACCTGAGCGAGATGCCCTTCGAACGGTCACTCATGCGCTTGTCACTTCCAGAATCGACTACTGTAATGCTCTCTACATGGGGCTGCCCTTGTGAACTACCCGGAGGTTACAACTGGTGCAGAATGCGGCCGCGTGGGCTGTGATGGGAGTATCCCGATACTCCCATGTTACACCCCTCCTGCGTGACCTGCATTGGTTGCCAGTTGCCTCCCAGGTTAGTTTCAAGGTGCTAGTAACAACTTATAAAGCCCTAAATGGCTTGGGTCCAGGGTACTTGCAGGAACGCCTCCTGCCAGCATCACATTCTGATCGTCCTGTTCGCTCCCACAGGAGGGGCCTCCTTGGGATACTGTCGGTTAGGCATTGTTGGCTGGCAGTTCCCAGGGCTAGGGCCTTCTCCATGGGAGTGCCCACCCTTTGGAACCAGCTCCCCGTGGATCTCCGTTTGGCCCCTGATCTCCGCTCCTTCCGCCAGGACCTGAAGACCTGGTTGTTTCAACAGGCTGGCCTGGAATGACCTGGGTGGGGGGTTTTAATTGTTTTAATTTTTAAGGTTTTAATGTTTTATTGCTTATCTCGACTTGTTTAGGTTTAATTTGTTTTTAGGTAAACTATATGTAAATATGTGTTGTTTTATTGTTAGCCACCCTTAGTCCTTAGGGAGAAGGGCGGCATACAAGTCGAATAAATTATTATTATTATTATAATGATGAGCATATCAGGATGAAAAAAAGTCATTCTTGGATAATATCTCAGCAGAAAATATTCCATAAAATGATATTCCAAAAAGATGTGATTGTATCTGAAAACACAAAAGCAAAAGCAAACTTTATGCATGGTAGCATCTGGCACCTGAATTGGAGGCCACTATAACAACCCTCTCAAAGATGTGTTTGTGTGTGTGGCATGTGTCTGTGTTCAAATGAGCTGGCACAAATGTGTGTTCAGAAATACCAGCCCCTATACTGGTTAAGATGCTGGCTATTTAGATATAAAGATCCTTCTTTTTCAGATCTATCCCATGTATTGCATTACTTGTTTATTAAAAGTGTACTGATTTCATTATCAGTATTCAGCGAGACTGAGTCTGACATCCGATCTCCCCACCGTGAGACAGACTGAACCATAGAAATCATTCCTGGAGCAAAACTACCAAAACGCAAAATATACGCCATGACGCCATGAAATACAAGAAATGAGCAAATATATAGACAAAAACTTAGCAAGAGGGTTCATCGAGCCAGCCCCAGTCCTGTTCAAAAAAAAAGATGGAACTATGAGATTATGCATGGATTTTAGAGTGATCAATGCACTGTGCGTACACAATCTATACCCCCTCCCGCTCATGAAGGACATGCTATCCCACCTGGCCAAAGGGAAGATCTTTACCAAATTACATCTCAGAGAAGCATACTATCGAATCCTCATCAAGGAGGGAGATGAATGGAAAACAGCGTTCATCTGCCCCCTAGGGAGCTCCCAATTCAAAGTCATACCTTTTGAACTACAGGGGCCCCCAGCAGTGTTCATGCAGTTAATAAATGAGGTGCTACATGAACATCTTTATAAGGGGGTTCTTGTCTACTTGGATGACATTCTCATCTACACTGTGACAATGGACAACCACATACTCCTAGTCCGCCAGGTACTGGAAAAACCTCTAGCAGCAAACCTATATGTCAAGCTGTTGAAATGCACAGTTGGACTACCTGGGTTACCGAGTCTCCAATGAGGGCGTAGAGATGGACCCAGCCAAAGTACAAGCCGTTCTGGGCTGTCAGCCCCCTCGTATGCGCAGACAGCTACAAAGCTTCTTGGGGTTTGCAAACTTCTACTGACAATTCATCCCCTCCTTCACAGGGATTGCCAAATCCATGATGGACCTCTTAAAGACAGGGAGTCCAGGAACAAAACCCTGCCCAGGACAACCCCTACAGTGGGACCTAACCTGCCAAAAAGCATTTGAAACACTCAAAGAACTGTTTGCAAAAGAACCAATACTGAAGCATCCTGACCCCGAACAACCCTTCATCATTCAAGCAGATGTCAGTGACGTGGCAGTGAGAGTAGTGTTACTCCAAAGAAACAACCAAAGAAGGCTACACCTCCCGCAAGCTCACGGAGACAGAGACGATGGGCTGCATGGGAAAAAGAGACTTTCGCAGTGAGATGGGCAAACCAATATGTCCCATGACACTGCTGTGATGTCGTGAGTTTGACACCCCTGCTCTAATTTGTGAAATCCATAAGATACTCTCAGCACCAAGAAACAGGGATAAAATGTTTCACTTCTTCTTGTTGACCCAATTTTTGATAGTTTTAGACTATTGTGGAGTTGTTCAGATGTGCTGGGTAATCTATGCATCTAGAATTCTGCCTTGTATTTTTATTAGTTCTACACAGATATGAAAAAAATCATTTTTTTCTGTAAAAAGCAATAGATCAAGATGCATGGGAGATTGCTGAAAATAAGAATAATGTTTCTGCCTCTAAGAGACTGGAAATAGATAAATCCTAATTATTAGTTATCTGTTTCTATCATGCATAAAGGTGATAGGACATTTTGGAGAAACTGTTCATTTTAAACTGGATCTCAGCATTGCTGTAATTGTTAAATTATTTAATTTAGATTGCACTGTTTCATTTTTAGTTAAACCTAAGATTCTCAGTGAAATACTAATGCAAAGAGGGATCACATGCTGGGAGATTTCTTCAAATGCTTTCAGTAAGTGAGTCCTTTATAATTAAAATGTTTTGCATAACCATCATTGTCCTGCCAATAAAGATCGGGTGCTGCTGTTGTGCTAGAGAGCGTACATTCACTTGAACCAAACCATAGCAGGCCATCTGTTTTTAAAATTTAGCAGGAAAATAATTGGGTAGGGTTTCCTTTGATCCACAGAATTTCCAGCTGAATTTCTAATATTTGGGGGAAGAGGGGGGAGGATCCTGCCTTAAAAAAATAAGAACTTCTCACAAAATAGATTTCATTTTGTAATTATCAGAGAGGGCTTGAAACCAACAAGTACCATGGCCTTAATATGCTGCTTTAATATATGAAAATGAAAGATGAAAATGCTTTTTCATATGTTATTGTGGTGAAGCTAATTAAACCTCTCCTACTAAGAATGCACAAAATAGAAGAAACAGATGGGACTACAGAGAACATATATATATTAAGAGCATATATATTAAGGCTTTAGTTTATCTATAGGTTCTGTGTCTGCAGCTAATTATACCTGAAGTAGTTAATTTAAATACAATGCTTCAGTGAGATCACAGATTGTATCCTGCCAAGTTGAAGCTATTTAGAAACCTGTTTGAATGTTTTATTAAATTTGAGAACAAAAATAATGATATCTGCTGACATCACTAAATAAAATTTTGACAAATAGGACTAGCATGTTGAAGAATGCAATATGGGTTGGTTACTGGGACCAGAAGTTAGTCATTTGAGCTTTTGGACTTGTGCTAGAGTCCATCTTCAGGGAACTTCTCTCTAGCAGAGTGTGTGACAGAGAAGTTCTCTGAGGATGGGCTTCAGCTCAGGTTTGAACGCTCAGATGACTAAACCTGTCATGCCCCGGTCAAGATGAACATCTGACAGGGAGCAGGAGAGAGGCTCCGTTGGCTGTGGAGGAAACTGGGGAAGGGCAAAGTCAGGCTGGGGAGAGCAGGAACGACTTAGAACAAGGGAGAAGAGGTTCAGAGGAAGACCAAGGCTCACTTCATCCTAGGGCACGCAGGAAAGAACGGAGAATAGAGCAGCATGGGTTGAGTGGCTTACTAGGGAGGAAAGGTCTCTGATTCCCTTCACAAGGCATACTTGGGGAGGGAGTTTAAAGGAGAGGCAGTTTGGGAGGGGCATTTGTCAGAAACAAATGTTGAGTTTATCTCATGTTGGCTGCTATTATGTGAATTCCTGGCATCCTCCCAACTGGTTTGATTTACTGCCATGTTACTTCACTTCTGGAACTCCTTATCTTGCCCTGCCAGATTTATTACCTTATCTTGTCTTGATGAATTCATAGTTTAAAGTTTTCTGTTTATAATGTTTTAGACTGGAATATCTGTAGTCAAAGGCTGTGGTCAAAGGCTTACGATTTATATTGACTGTTTCCTAGTGTGATTTGATTGCTTATTGTACCCTATGACTATCATTAAGTGTTGTACCTTATAATTCTTGACTCTTGGTGAATGAATCTTTTCTTTTATGTGAACTGAGAGTATTTACACCAAGACAAATTCCTTTTGTGTCCAATCACACTTGGCCAATAAAGTATTCTATTCTACTCTATTCTACTCTATTCTACTCTATTCTACTCTATTCAACTCTTCTCTTCTCTACTCTACTCTACCCTACTCTACCCTACCCTACCCTACTCTATTTTATTCTATTCTATTCTATTCTATTCTATTCTATTCTATTCTATTCTATTCTATTCTATTCTGTTGCAGGTTCCTGGGAGAGTTTTTCTCCAGACTGGAAGTTAACCTAGACATTGGGGGTAAAGTTGGAGCTAATAAAGAGACCCCTACTTATTATTCTGGCTGTGTTGCCTTTGTGCCATGCCCTGGGTCATCACTACAATGTGTTCATATATTTTCCTGCAAATCAACTGATCAATAAACTGGAGTTTAATGGATCCTCTGGAATTATGAATATCATTGTTGAAAGAAATATCCTTCTGGGTTCAGTTCCAAGTGGGGAAAAAGACACTGGAAACATGGAGGCTGCTTGGAAAAGTTTAATGGTGAACAGGACCACATGGTCTGGAGCTCCAGAGAAAGATGATCACATGCTTCAAGGAGAAGATCAAGGAAAAAAGGGCTGAGGTGCTGAGAGTGCCTGGATTTTATGACCTCTGCTGGGATTTGAATTGGGGCTTGTATTCTAATTGGTTGTCAGACTCCCATGAGGGGCAATTCTGTAGGCTGTCCTGAGTTCCAAGCTTGGTTGACCCTTGCTGGATGATTTATGCCCTTAAAAGGGCTTTTGGCAATTGCTATAGCTTTTACCTGGAGATCTTTCTTATGTAAAGTATTCTGGCCCAGGCCTTAATGGCCCACCCATTAACAAAGGTGGGGGTGAGATTCTGCTTCTGGGTTTCTACTCTTTTTAAAGGAAATATTCTGCCCCTTCAAATATCTACCAAAATACTTCACTCCTCTAGGAGGGTTGGGTGCCAACTTCCTACATCAAAAAAGTGGAAGCTTTATTAAAATATACTGGTAAATAAAGCAGTGATGCCATTTTTAAAAATACTTTTTAAACTATGTATTGAACAAAACAATGATATAACTTTACATTTTTTATGATTTTGTAGGAAGTTAGCACCCACCCCTCTCCTAGAAAAATGAAATATTTTAGGAAATATTAAAAAGGCAGAATATTTCCCCTAAAAGAGAAGTAGAAACTCAAAAAGGCAGAAACTCAGCCGTCCCACTTTTGTTAATGGGCCATTAAGGCCTGGGCCAGTCTATTATACTTAACAAAGACCTACCTCCTTCAGGCAGAGCCATTTAATTGCCCTTCATTACATCACCCAGCAAGTTTCAACCAAACTTAGCAGACAGACAAACTACAAAGCTGGCTATGACCTCTGACAGCAACCAATCAGGATACTGTTCCTGTGCCCCAGGAAGTTCAAAGCCTAGAGAGGACATAAAACCCAGGCGCTCTCAGCATCTCTTCCCTTTTCTTCACCGAAGAGCTCCAAGTTATGTGATCCTGTTTATCAATAAACCTTCTTTCCAAGCAACTTCTGTTATGTATGCAGAGTTTGAATTGATTGGTTGTTCTTGTAAAGTGTTTTAATTCATTGGTTTAAAAGTGTGGGAAAACCCTGCACTCTGATTGGCTGTCAGCCGAGGCAGCCGGCTATGTATAGCTGCCTCGGCTAAGCCAAAATCGGGTCCGTTCTGAGCTGAAGTCACAATAAAACTTAAGAGCTGAAGCACTCCGTGTCTACCTCTCTATGCAAGCTTTACACTGGCGATGAAGGTGGGATTCCCCTGAAGAGAAGGCAACACGGAACAGAAGAAGAGCGAGATGGCTGCGCTGAACACCCCCTCCCAGCCCCATTCGATCCGACGGCAGAAGACTGGGAGTTGTATGCAGATCGTTTCCAAATGTATCTGGAAGGAAACGATCTGGCCACCATTTCCAAGCAGCGGAAGAGGGCGGTCTTTCTTACGTACTGCGGTCCGGCGGTTTTCAAGATGGTGAAGGCACTCGCGGGAGCAGCAGACATGAAGGTAATGGCTTGGCCTGATCTGGAAAGGTTGTTAAGAGCCCATTACGCGCCACAAGTATCGTGCCTCATTAAGAGACACGAGTTTTATCGTCGTGATCAAGGGGAAAGCAAAAGCATAAACAACTTCGTAGCAAGTTTAAGAGACATTGGGGGTGCATGCGAATTCAACAGTTTAGAGGAGGCCATGCGTGACCATTTTGTGTTGGGCCTTAAAGACAAGGTATTACAGAGCAAGTTATTAATGAAACCTAAGATCACGCTGAAAGAAGCCATAGAAGAAGCATCTTCAGCAGAAGCCACCAAATCCTCAGCAGCAGCCATGAGGAAAATGAACAGGGCCACAAACCATTCTGATGGGGAAAAGACCACCACAAATCATTGTGATGAATTAGATTCTGGGTCAGATTGCAGTGAGGTGGAGGAAGCAATTTACAGACTCAGAATGGAGCGGAAAAGAAAAGACCTGGGAAGAAAGAGGCAAGATTTATACTGCAGAGGTTGTGGGGGAAGTCACCCCCGCACTGAATGCAAGTTTTTAGACACCATTTGCCTCCGTTGTGAAAAAAGAGGGCACCTAGCAAGAGTCTGCAAATCATCCAGAACTCCACCAAACAGAAGGAAGTTTGCTGCAAACAAAGACAAAGAACAACCTCAGTGAGAAAATGGGGTGCAGCACAGAAGCAAATGGGAAGAATGAAACTCATCAGACAGTAACTATTGGTCATTCATCTTCTTTAAATAACTGAAAAGTGCATGTCAAGGTACTTATTGAAAGAAGACCTTGCCAAATGGAAGTGGACTCAGGCTCATACCTATCTATGGTGTCATGGGACACTAATCAAAGACTGTTACCAGATATTCAGAAGACTCACTTCAAGAAGCAGGCATTGACTCTTAAAGACTACCAAGGGAACAAGATTCCAGTAGTTGGAACAAGAGAATTCAACGTGAAGTTCAAAGGCCACACCAAATGCCTACTCCCGACCATCGTGGACAAGGATCGCCCAAGTTTGCTGGGACTTGAGTGGTTCAACCCGCTGGGCATCGAGGTGACTGGCATCAATCACGTGAGCAACACTGAGTGGGAAGAGGCCTTGAAGTCTGAGTTTCCAGAGGTCTTCAGCGACAGATTAGGCAAGTACTTGGGGACCCCTATCACTTTCAATATAGATCACAAGGTACAACCAATCCATTTAAAACCCAGAAGGGCAAGTACTTGGGGTTAGATGCAGAAGGGTTCTTAAAGGAAAAAATTGATGCACAATTAGATAAACTAATAGCTCAAGGGGTTTTAGAGCCCACTGACCACTCCAGGTGGGAGACACCCATAGTCACACTAGTCAAGGCTGATGGGTCTGTAAGAATCTGTGGAGATTACAAGGGGACATTGAACCATGCACTACAACAGAGCACATATCCAGTTCCAGTAGTGCATCATTTATTACATTCTCTTGGCGGGGGCTCAGTCTTCACCACATTGGACCTGGCCCAGGCATATCAACAGTTAACAGTTGATGATGCAACTGCAGAAGCCCAAACCATTGTAACCCATAGAGGTGCTTTCAAATGCAAAAGGTTGCAATTTGGAGTAAGTGTGGCACCAGGCATCTTCCAAAGCCTTATGGAAAGGATGTTACAAGGATTGCCAGGGGTGGTGCCTTATTTTGATGACTTTTTAATCTCTGCTGAAAATGACACTCAGTTACACGAGAAACTCAGAGAAGTCTTAACCAAATTCAAAAAAGTGGGGTTAAAAGTCAAAGAAGTGAAATGCACACTCAGAACTGACAAAGTAGAATTCTTGGGTTACATGATTGATAAACATGGCATCCACCCCACAGAAGCCAAAGTTCAGGCAATCAAAGAAGCCCCCAGGCCAAAATGTAAAACAGACTTGCAAGCATTCTTGGGACTCATTAACTTCTATCATATGTTTCTACCTCAGAAAGCAACCACTGCAGAACCTCTACATAGATTACTGGACAAAAAATCTGCATGGGTCTGGGGCAGAAAAGAACAAACTGCATTTAACAACATTAAGAGACAAATCACTTCTGATTGTGTATTGATACAGTTCTCTGAGAATTTGCCTGTTGTACTGACTTGTGATGCATCCTCTTTTGGAGTGGGGGGGGGGGTTGAGCCACATGCTTCCCAGTGGAAGGGAAGCCCCTATTGCATTTTACTCTTGCACTTTGACTAAAGCAGGGAGAAACTACAGCCAACTGGACAAGGAAGCCTTGGCAATTGTAGCAGCTGTCAAGAAATTCCATGAGTATCTATATGGGAGAACATTTACTGTTGTCACAGATCATAAACCTCTTTTAGGCATTATGGCAGGGGACAAACCAACACCCACGATCCTGTCAGCAAGAATGCTGAGATGGACTGAATTTCTTGCTGCTTATTCATACAAACTCATCCACAGACCTGGAAAAGACATTGGGAACGCAGATGCTTTGAGTCACTGCCCACTTCCTTCACACATTGAGGACCCTGCTCCTGAGACTTACACCTTTTTTCTAGAAACTGTTGCCAAACTTCCAGTCCATGCTGCTGAAATTGCCAGGGAGACTGCCAAAGACACTTTATTAGCCTCTATTATAGGCTGGATTAAGAAAGGTTGGCCTATTCATGATCTACCTCAAGGTTCCCAACCTTTTAAGTCCAGACAAACTGAGTTATCTGTATTAAGAGGATGTATTTTGTGGGGTAACAGGGTGGTTATTCCTGCAAAACTACAGAAAGAGGTTTTGGAAATGTTACATGAGGGTCATCCAGGTATTGTCAGAATGAAGGGATTGGCCAGGAGTTATGTATGGTGGCCAGGTATTGACAAAATGGTTGAAAACTGGGTTGCATCCTGTCCCAACTGTCAGGAAGTCAGGCCTGCTCCACCTCTCGCCCCCAAACAGGAATGGGAATGTCCCAGGGGCCAATGGTCTAGGATTCACATTGATTTTGCTGGCCCTACCAGAGGGCACACCTTCCTTATTGTTCTTGATGCCTATTCCAGATGGTTAGAGGTTATCCCCATGGCATCTACCACAGCATATGCTGTTGTCAAACAGCTTAAGAAACTTTTTGTAACTCATGGGTTACCTAATGTACTTGTTTCTGACAATGGTCCTCAATTTACTTCCAACCTTTTTGAATCATATTTGGCACAGCAGGGTATCAGACACGCCCTTACAGCCCCTAGGCATCCTTCAGCTAATGGCCGGGCTGAACGCATGGTACGATTTACCAAGGAGAAACTCCAGCAATTGGGTCCAGGGGACATCACTGAGAAAGTTGAAAAACTACTCAGTGTCCAGCATATCACTCCCAACCCATCAACTAACTTAACCCCAGCTGAGTTGTTGATGGGTAGAAAACTCAGATCTCCCCTTGATCGCCTTCATCCCACTTATGCACCCAACGCACCATTAGATTCCACTAGCAAAACTCGCACGTTCACTGTGGGTGATCCTGTCTATACAAAAAGCCTTGTGGGTGAACCTTTATGGATTCCTGCAGAGATAACCCAAATTACAGGCCCCAGGTCTTACAGGGTTCAAACTGAGGGTGGTGTCCTCTGGAGCAGGCACATTGATCAGTTAAGATCCAGACTACCTCAGGAGCATCGCCCTGGCTCCTTCCTGGTTCCCACACCTGTTGCCCCTCCTAGGGAGGAAGGGGAGGATTATGAAGGTAATCAGCAAGCAAGAATCAACCCCATGTGTAATGAGCTAATATGATAGGAACCTTCCCAAAACCTGTCACAGTGCCAACAACAATTTTCACAAGTGGAAGATTGGGTTGGAGATGGATTGGGAGGAGAGACCAGGTTGTAGTAACCAAAGTGGTTATAGCAACACTAGAAGTCCAAGTGAGGAGATGTTAACAAACACATTTCCTCCATCACAATGTGAGAACCCTAAAACACCTGAACCACGTAGATCTCAACGTACATGAAAGAGCCCCACTTATTTGCAAGAGTATATTAGATAGATGGGGTTTGAGTATGGACCAGACCTAGTGGGGAGGGGTGTTATGTATGCAGAGTTTGAATTGATTGGTTGTTCTTGTAAAGTGTTTGAATTCATTGGTTTAAAAGTGCGGGAAAACCCTGCACTCTGATTGGCTGTCAGCCAAGGCAGCCGGCTATATATAACTGCCTCGGCTAAGCCAAATTGGGTCCGTTCTGAGCTGAAGCAGTCATGCAAATAAAACAGCAAGGCACTCAGTCACAAAAACACTTGTCAAATCAAAGATATACATTGAATTGGATTAGAAAACCTCCAAGATCCCACTCCATGATTCTATATTATGTTATACTTTCTTGATTTATGATTGTTTTTATTTGCACTGCTAGCAAATTAATAGTTTTTCACTTTGTCCTTACAATGTAATAAAAATGTTTCCATTTTGTAAGACTAAAATTTATTTTATATGGTTAAAATTACTGAAATTCTATATATATTCTCTAAAGAATCTGAGTATACTGCTGCACTTTATGAAAATTAAAGCAAACTAACATTTTGCTTTCTTGGAAAGGTTGGAAGTCAAACCTTTTGTTCTTTTTCCCCCCATTTCCCCAAAATCTTGCACGCAAAGCTAAACCAAACTATCTATGGTCATATGTCAGGGTCACAGATATGTGATAATAGTTTTTCATATCATTTGTTACTGTCTGCAGAAATTAGAGTTTTTCCACTCAGATGTGTTAAAAAAACCTCACATTCATGAAATACATTATTCTTTAGTCAAAGCAAATTATAAAATCTTATTGATGTTTTTGACACAATAACAAGTTTCAAGAAATAAGAATAGGCATCCTGTAAAATAGAGTATAAAAAGACTCATTTCAAAGACTGACTACCATGTCTGAGGCAGTTTAAAAAACGGTTTAAAAAAACATTTTATTACAATGTATTATAGCATAAAACATAATGAAAGTAAAAATTTTAAAAAAAAAGGGAGTGCAAGATTTTGGAAGAAGGTGGGAAAAAAGAACAAAAAGTTTGACTTCCAACCTTTCCAACACAGTAAAATATTAATATGGTAATAACCTCAAATTTTTACATGACCTATAATTAATTACAAGCCACTGTTATAACTGACACAATTATTAAGTCTTCAAATTATAATTCTTCTTTCATTTTTTTCTGTGTCATAAACATCAGAAACCCGTAAAACAGAGTATAAAAGGGTTCTTTTCAAAATAATATTTTGCAACAAAATTATTTAATTACTACAATTTTTTAAAATGGTCCATAGCACTCTTATTTGTCAGCTAAGGAAACGAAGCTGGTAAAAACTGATCTGTAAGCTCAGTGCAAACTTGGCTAACATGTTTGAGGCAATGTTTTTAAGAAAAAAATGACTTTCCTTCTAAGCTGCTTGGGACCTTGAAGAATCCAAGCCTACCATCTGGCACCCCCTTATCAAATTAAAAAAACCGAATAAAAGACAAAGTAAATCCATCATACTTTAAATTTGCCAATCCCTACTATAACAATTTATTAGGTGATTATTGGGTTCTGATATTGGCCTAGGTATATGAGAAGAGACCGGAGGTTGTGGGAGAATTATTCCTCCCATGTTGAGCTTGGAAACCATGAAATGCCAGGTGAAAAAAGAAATAATTTTATTCCTCCATGATTTTAATGACTTTTATGGCTTGGTTACTTTTCTTTTAATACCTATGACATGATATATGCATTTCTAAGTTCCTTATAAATTCATTTTATATTAAAAGTGGAAAAGTACTTTAAGTAAAAGACAAATTCATTATTACATTAAATAAAACATTAAAAGCTTTTATTGATTCATACTGTCACATTGCTAACACAGTTTAAAACAAAATGCAATAGAATATAAATTGGTAAAAACACATTACTATTAACAATAGAATAAAATCCATGTTACTGAACAATTAAAAGCCTGTCAAAATAGATGTGGATAAGATATGATCTAGGAGAAGTCTATTCCCATAAGGCATCTTGAAGAAAGACCTCAACTGAAGGTTCACAAGAGAAAGAAGAGAGTAGGTAGGTAGTCAAGTAGGAACTATAGGTAGGTAGGCAGGCAGGTACTTATGGTTTGCTTGGTGTAATTTCCACATCAACATCTCTAGTTTGGTGACATGGAGAAGAAGGACCCCCCCTTCTATCTACTGTAATTACAAGTAAATATGAAAACATATAGTTCCATTACCTACCTACCTACCTACCTTCCTACCTACCTACCTCTCTCTCTCTCTTTCTCTCTCTCTCTCTCTCTCTCTCTCTCACACACACACACACATGCACACACACACAGAGGGAACACTGAAAGAAGAGTATATAATTTAATCCACCAAATCACATTATTTATTTAATTTCCTACTCTACAATAGAAAAGGTGAGGGTGGGGAATCAGCTATAGAGGATCCTACTAAAGGAAGCAAATTAACAGGATCCTGTTCAATCAAGCTTCAGGTCCATAGGATGAAAATGGCATTGTTGCTAGTATATGAACTCTGTTGGGACTTTGATGGAGACAGTGTGTCCCATCTGGTAATACCTGACCTCTTGGCAACATTGGATATAATCAGTATTTGAAAAAATGTGGTCTTTTTCAGGATTGCTTCCAAGAATTTATTTATTTATTTATTTATTTATTTATAATCGGACTTGTATGCCGCCCCCTCTCCGAAAGGACTCGGGGCGGCTCACAATTAAAATACAACAATAAATATTTAAAAAAGAATTAAACTTAAACAAGCCCAATAACTAAAATTAATTTAAAACTAATTTAATCCCCGCCCCCAAGAGGTCAGTCCAGCACAGCCTGTTCAAATAGCCAGGTTTTCAAATCACAGCAGAAAAAGTGGAGATCAGGAGCCAAATGGAGCTCCAGAGGTAATTTGTTCCACAGAGTAAGCCCTTCCCCGAGGCACCACCAGCCGACACTGTCTCGCGGACAGCACCCTGAGGAGTCCCCGTCTGTGCACACGCACAGGGTGATTGGTATTCAATATTGGCAGGAGACGCTCCTGCAAATTCCCCAGACCCAAGCCATGAAGGACTTTGAATATTAATGCCAACACCTTGAATCTCACCCGGAGGGCAACCGGCAACCAATGCAGCTTGCGCAGGAGGGGTGTAACATGGGAGTACCGGGAAACTCCCATCACAACCTGCGCAGCCGCATTCTGCACCAGCTGAAACCTCCGGATGGTATGCAAGGGCAGTCCTAAGTAGAGAGCATTGCAGTAGTCGTGACATGACAAGTGCATGAGTGATCGTGCGAAGGGCATCTCGGTCCAGATATGGGCATAACTGGTGAACCAGTCAGACCTGGGCAAAAGCCCCCCTGGCCACGACCCCCACCTGCTCCTCCAAACTGAGCCATGAGTCCAAGAGGACTCCCAGGTTCCGGGCCCTGTCCACAGGGGGCAACACCTCTCCCGCTATGACCAAAGGTGGAATCTGTTGACTGGTCCGAGATGCCTGTACGCACAACCACTCAGTCTTGGCCGGGTTGAGCTGTAGCCTGTTCCTGCCCATCCAGATCTGTACCGCATCCAGACAATGGGACATCATGGAGAGGGCATCACTGATTTGGCTTGGGGTGGAGATATACAACTGGGTATCCTCAGAATGAGTTGGGAGTACTATGTTGCAGTGGTCCTGTTCCTACCTTAGTGGTGTGGACCAGTTAATAGATATTGGGAGGCAGGGTAGTGTTACTCAAACATGTAACAGGGCTCTGACTCCTCTATGCTTTATTAAGTTATATGAAACTTTGGATATTGTATATCAGAATGGGGATGTATGGTGTCATTTGTATACATCACTTAGGTAATATGGAGATACCATGACAATCCTGGCCAAGGTCTAGATACTGTTGGGGACTAGATGGCATGAAGCAGAGTCAGATTAAATCATGTAAAGGTTTGCTATTTGTCAATAAACACTGGTCAAAATATTGATCCTTTCAATTAATCTGAAAAGGCTTGGATTCACATCTTCTGAAACAGGGATAATTTGCATGCTAGAGACCTTCACCTGTTCCAGTTGTTGCACTAGTTGTAACTTAACTTAAACCAGTATTCCAGGGCTGTAATTCATATCTTCACTTGACTGGACTACTGTAACACATTTTACATGGTTTTACATTTGGAAATAATTCAGAAGCTGCACCTGGTAGCTGAACTGAAAAATAGCAATAGCAATAGAACTTAGGCTGCTTCACAGTGCTTTACATCCCTCTCTAAGTGGTTTACAGAGCCAGCACATTGCCCTCAACAATCTGGATCCTCCTTTTAATGACCTCGGAAGGATGGAAGGCTGAGTCAATCTTGAGCCAGTCAAGATCAAACTGCTAGCAGAATTAGCCTGCAATATTACACTCCAGCCACTCTACCGCCATGGCTCTTATAACCATTTAGTTGCAAGGTAGCAATAATTTATTATCACTTTAGTGGTTGATCATAGACTACCAGACCAATTCTAATTGCTGGTCATTTCCTACAAAGTTCTGTATGGCATGGTACTAGGTCACATAGGAATTACTGTGTCAAAGTCAAATCTGCCCCTCCATTTTAGAGAGGAGCTGCTTGTGGACCTGCACCTTGAAAGGTACAGGTTGGCCTTTCCAGAACCAATTCATACACTTTGGAATATGCTTCCCTTAGTTATGCTAGGCCCCTCTTCCTCCATGTTTTTCATGAGGTCATTAAAACTGTATTATTCTATTATGCTGTTGATCAAAGTTGATTGGCAATAATCATTGTAATTTTCTGTTTAACACAGCTGTTTACTGGTTACATTCCTGCCTTGTTGTTTCCTGTGAAACATCAGTAGATTGAAGCAGCCTAAAAATATTGTTAAACAAACAACAAATAACCTTTGTGTTGGTCCTTTGTCCATAGACAGGAAGCCCCATAATACCTTTTGGTAGAATTGCTCTGTGAAACATTTTAACGTATTTTAGAAGATGCTATTTATTTTGCTCATCTGGTTTTACTTATTTCAATTTTTTTATGATGCCTTCTAAGGAAAACAGAAAAAAGCATTAAAGGAGGAAGTTCAAATGAAAAATACAAAACTATTCTACAGCAAAATTCACTATTGTATTTCCTCAATCAATGGGTCAATAAAAACACGCCACAAATTAAAGAGGTGTAAATAATAGTCGCTGCAGATACTGATAGAAAAAATTGGAAATAGGTATTTTTGAAAACAATAAAACAGTATGCACATTATATGTGTATGTGTGTGTGTGTAATGAAAACATTCTGCAAATTATTCATCAATTACGTTTATATCCACTTTTTTCTAAAAGCTCAAAGCAATATATAACTTCCTCTTCCAACATTTTTCCACAATGACAACCCTGTGCATAAGTTAGGCTAAGAACAAATTATTGGTCCATAGTGGCTACCTTCAGAAGTTGAGGATGGATTACAAT
Organism: Naja naja; assembly: GCA_009733165.1. Classification (NCBI taxonomy): domain Eukaryota; kingdom Metazoa; phylum Chordata; class Lepidosauria; order Squamata; family Elapidae; genus Naja; species Naja naja. The sequence goes on along the minus strand of CM019148.1, from coordinate 132,725,775 downwards.
CAGGAAAACTTTAGGCACTGTACAATATATAGGCCATTTAAGGGACTAAAACTGTCAAGTCTGTATCTGCCCTGCCCACCAGTGTTACCATTTTTATGAGAAAATTAATACGAACTTTAAGGTCAGCATTGCCTCAGTAATTCATATAAAATTAGGTTTATACAGATGCAGGCTGGGTCCCAACCACTCAGTACGTCAAAGCTAATTATGATCATTTTGAACTAGGTCCAGAAATAAATCTAGTCACTTCTTGTGAGATGGACAGCTTTAGAAATCTGATAGTCAGACAGACAGATGGATGAATGGATGGATGGATGGATGGATGGATGGATGGATGGATGGATGATTGAATCAATCAATCAATCAATCAATCAATCAATCTTCAGCCATTGAAGCTGGTCTTGTGGTTATTAGATGATTTGAATATGTGGTCTATTCAGGTTCTTTCTATCTCTTCTCCTATTGCATTCTGTTCACCACTATATGCATGTTAGGAAACAGGATGTCAGGCTACCAACTGTGATTAATCTTTAATGATTCATGTATGTAGATGCTTGGATTTATTCAATCCTACTTAAATATTGCATTTTCTGTACTTTTTAGAAAAGCTGCTTAAGGGATGGCATTCTCTCAAAACTGCATGTTGAAAGCCATCTACATATTATCTTTCTGAACACAGATTTGCTTGCATTATTTTGATTATTTTAAAAATAGTTGCTATATGTTCTACTGTACAGCAATAGCATCATAGCATTATATAATCCAATGGCCTGTTCCAATATGTGATCTGCTACATTAAAAGTGTTCCAGTTGGATTAGCATCCTTTTCTTTTTCTTTTTTTTTCCTTCACTATCTGCAGTTACTGCCTAGCAGACAGAAATCCCACAAATGCGTTTTCTTTCATTATAGGGAGATATTGCTGAAAAAATCTGCAGTTGCTGGTTTGCATGAAATATGCTGTTCCAAAGCACAAAACCTGTTATTTTAAAAAATATATTAACATGTTTACTTGTGTGCAGGAAACATGGAGCATATTCTAATATCAAAGATGGTGTGATATTTTGCTAAGGATCTGAATTATCTTCAGTGATCATATGACTGAAAGAGACAGAAAGTTTTAGTGGGCAACCTGATATCAGAGTAGTGGATAATGGTGTTGTAATCTGTCCCAGAAGACTGGATCATCTGAGTTTTTTATTCTCAATCAGGACAATGTTCTTTCATCGTTTGAAAAAGAAATTACCTTTGACCTTATGTTATTATACTCTATCAGTAGAGGAAATTCTACGGCAATTTCCTTGCAATTTGCAGTAAGACCCATAACCCACAAGATTAGAAGCATGTCATTAATCTATATAACAGTATGTTTCATTATTAATGTGTATGAATTTTGTAATCAGGAGACTTATCAAAGTAATAGTGGTATAGTAGCATATTATACATATGTAATAAATTCGAGATTTCAAATAAAGACAGCATATTTGCTTGATCATATAAAAAGCATACAATTCAGTGTGAATTAGGCTATGAGCAGTGAAATAAAAGCAATGTCACAATCTCACTATTACATTATTATGCTCCAAGAGTGAACATTTGCTGTAGTTTTCTGATTAGAGCTTTCATTTTCATACTGAAACTATTTTAAATTGCACTGCTTGGTTGAAAGATCGGTTGATACGAATGCCTTTTCTTAGGCTTTTAGCTGATTTTTATTTGTTCCCTGTGATGCAGATTAATATTAACAGATGATGATTGAAAGTAAATTACAAAAACAAAACTCTAAAAAAAGGAAAGCAGAGTGTGGGTTTTAACTGAGATGATTATAATCAGGATTGTTGCCAATTTTTCTTGGCATAGCTTCCAGACCTTAAATTTTCTGATAGAGAGGAATTATGGACATGAAACATGAGTTAAAGAAAAGCTTCCCAAATCCACTTTGGGAGAGAACAGGAACTCTGCCATGAAATAAAATGAAAGGTGGGGTTTGGTATGATTTATGAGGCATAGTAGTGACGGTTTTTAACATTAATGGTATTTCAGATATTATGACACCATGACTGGGCAGTAGAAGAATAATTTTATCACCTGTTCAGTTGGTCTGGCCTTGTCTTCCTTGTTGGCTAGAATGTGTCTTGCAGGTACACTACTGTAAGAAAGAGATAAAGGGATATTCAACAATTTTACAGGTGATTTGAGCCCTGGTAGCACGGTGGTTAAAGAGCAGCATTGCAGGCAAACTCTGTCTACAGTCTGGAATTTAATTCTGACTGGCTCAAGTTGACTCAGCTTTCCATGCCTCCAAGGTTGGTAAAATGAGGGCCCAGATTGTTGGGGACAATACAAAAATAATGCTTCTACATTGTAAACTACCCAAAGAATGCTGGAAAGCACTATAGGGCAGCATGTAAGTCTAAATGCTGTTGCTATTTCAATCATAGATAATGCCTCTCTCTTATATTGCAGGATGTTACTTATCACTGGGGAATTTTATTTGACACAGTCCAATGGCCGCTATACTTGGGATTTCACAATTCATACTGAAAAAGTACTTATTCAAACTGATACCTGTTTGCTGTAGTTTGTTATGATTGTAGCCACTACACCTGTCATTTAATGATCACATCAAACTTTTCCTAATGTATACATTGTAATAGAAAGAATTTTTAATGAGTATAGCAATATAGACAACTTAAATAACCTTTTTTTCTGGGTAATAAAAGTGATCTGAAAACACCACTGTACAAAAATGCCTCACTATTGATTCTGCACCACTGCAGAATCTATCCTCACTGCAAATGGCTGCCAACTTACTATTTTCCATTGCTGCATCTTACACACAGCAGGAGGCAAATCAAACAAAATACAAGAGCTTGTTAATTTGCTAGAGTGCCTGGGAATGGCTATTTTACATTTTTGATTGCAGGCATGCTTCCAGACCTCAGTAGGATAGCATGATATCCCAGTTCATTTTGCCTTTGGTAGACACTGCTTTCTTCATCTATTTTGTGTACGATGCTATACTTAGTCTCTTAACTCATATGTTTCTCAGTTCATCATATAGCTGGATATGAAACTGTGCCTATAAAACTAGTGTTGCACATCGAAATCCTGGCCAAAAGCAGAAATTAAGGCTGCACTGATAATATCATTTAGTAATTGGGCTAATATTCATTTAAGAGACAAGATTAGAGCACACATTTATCCTTATAGTTCTGCAATTAGCAGCCAGTACTATTCCAAATAAACAATCACAGCTATATCCCTATCACCAGTCCCTTAGCTAACAAATTTTCCAGAAGTATGATGAGAGCCCAGGTTTCATTGCCCAAGTGCAGCTTGGAACATGGACTAGCATCTGGCCAATTCTACAAATCAAAATCAATATTTTGAATTCTGGAAATCCAACTCAATAGGACAGTTCCAGTTTGGCAAAAATATATATTGTGTAAGAATCATATACATTAGTTCATTTCCCAATATTTTTATATTCCAAAAATGTTAGAAGATTTTCATGTGTGTGTGTGTGTGTATTCACCACATTCTTAAATAACTTCTATAACTTCTGAGTAAAGAAAATACCTTGGGATTAATTTTAAAAATCACTATAAATTATATCCCATTTTATGCAGCATAAATGTCTTTTTTGGCAAACAAAATCTTAAAAACAATATCTTTTCTTTTAGTTTATATATTTGAGTCCTCTGAAGATCAGTTGCCTTCCTGACTGAACACTACAAATTGGCTTCTGCCTATTTGTTTTAAACAGGGAGACTCTAGGTAATGCAAATTTCTGGTTTTTGTCCAGTGAAAAAAAAATAGAACATGCTTCAGATTTTTTTCTAACCTATTGATCCCTTAAGTAATAATTATAAGCAAACAACCAATGCCTATAAATGATAGATGAATATTGCAGCGTGAAAAATGCTTTAGTTGAATATTTTATGAAAATGGCTTTCAACAGGATTGTCCTAGAATGAAAGGGCTTCCTGACTTATGGTAAGACCTTGCTACTTAAAACAAATTCTGAATAATTCTGGAAAAATGGCTTCTTTATTTATTTATTTTCCTCCATGCATAGTTTTATTTATTCCAATATAGCATAATCAATGTGGAAATGGAAAAACTGATTATATATACTGTTAAGTTTGCATGAAGAGTCAGACGCGAAGAGCTTCAGTGAAGAGTTTATTAAGTGACTACAGCTCGAATGGACCCGACTTGGCTGGGCTACGGCTGCTTCTTATAGCCAGCAGCCGTAGTTGCCAGCCAATCGGAGTGCAGGGTTTTTCCCGCACTATTTAAACCAATCCCATTTGACATTTTACAAGAACAATTCAAACTAAACCAATGACATTCAAACCTACATACATAACAGTTAGAATCTGGTCTCTCCTCCCAACCCATCTCCAGCCCAATGCCAGCACCCAAGTCAGGTAGTGATGTGCAATCTTCCACTTCTAAGGATGGATCTTGGCATTGTGACAGGGTTCGGGATGGTTCCTGTTGTAATGGCTCGCTACACACGGGGTTGATTCTTGCTTGCTGATTTTCCTCCTGTTCCTCCCCTTCCCCCTAGAAGTGACATCAGGTGAGGGACCCAGAGAGAGACAGGGGCGATGTTCCTGAGGGAACCTGGATCTAAGTTGGTCAATGTGCCTGCTCCAGAGGAGTCCATCCTCTGTTTGTACCCTGTAAGAACGAGGGCCAGTGATGTGAGTTATTTCAGCAGGAATCCACAGAGGTTCACCTATAAGGTTCTTAGCATATACAGAATCACCCACACTGAAAGTATGAACTTTGGAAGTGGAATCCAGTGGTGCGTTGGGTGCGTAAGTGGGATGAAGGCGGTCAAGGGAAGACCTAAGTTTCCTACCCATCAACAACTCTGCTGGGGATAAGTTATTTGATGGGCTAGGAGTGATGTGCTGAACACTAAGAAGTTTTTCAACTTTCTCAGTGATGTCCCCAGGACCCAGTTGCTGAAGCTTCTCTTTGGTAAAACGTACCATGAGTTCAGCCCGGCCGTTAGCCGAAGGGTGCCCACGGACAATAAGGGCATGTCTGATACCCTGTTGTGCTAGAAAGGATTCAAAAATGTTAGATGTGAATTGAGGGCCATTGTCAGAGACAAGGACATCTGGTAACCCATGGGTTACAAACAGTTTTCTGAGCTGCTTGATGACAGCATCAGTTGTGGTGGATGTCATGGGAATTACCTTGAGCCATTTGGAATATGCATCTACTATAACCAGAAAAGTGTGCCCTTTAGTAGGGCCTGCGAAATCAATGTGGATCCGAGACCACGGGCCCCTAGGACATTCCCATTCCTGTGTGGGGGCGTGAGGTGGAGCAGGCCTGACCACCTGGCAATTGGGACAAGATGCAACCCAGTTTTCAACCATTTTGTCAATACCTGGCCACCATACATAACTCCTGGCCAATCCCTTCATTCTGACAATCCCAGGATGACCCTCATGTAACATTTCCAAAACCTCTCTTTGCAGTTTTGCAGGAATAACCACCCTGTTACCCCACAAAATACATCCTCTTAATACAGATAATTCAGTTTGTCTGGACTTAAAAGGTTGGGCAAGGTGAGGTAGATCTTGAAGAGGCCAACCTTTCTTAATCCAGCCTATAACAGGAGCCAACACAGTGTCTTTGGCAGTCTCTCTGGCAATTTCAGCAGCATGAACTGGAAGCTTGGCAACAGTTTCTAGGAAAAAGGTGTGTGTTTCAGGTTCAAAGTCCTCAATGTGTGAAGGAAGTGGGCAGCGACTCAGTGCATCAGCACGACCAATGTCCTTGCCAGGCTTGTGGATAAGCTTCTATGAATAAGCAGCAAGAAATTCAGTCCACCTCAGCATTCTTGGTGACAGGATAGTAGGTGTAGGCTTGTCTCCTGCCACAATGCCTAACAAAGGTTTGTGATCTATAACAATTGTAAATGTTCTCCCATACAGATATTCATGAAATTTCTTAACAGCTGCAACAATTGCCAATGCCTCCTTGTCCAATTGGCAATTCTCTGCCCTGGTCAAAGTGCGAGAGTAAAATGCAATAGGGGCTTCCCTCCCACTGGGAAGCCTGTGGCTCAACCCCCCCCCACTCCAAAAGGGGATGCAGCACAAGTCAGTACAACAGGCAAATTCTCAGAGAACTGTATGAGTACAGCAAAAGACGTGATTAGTCTCTTAATACTGTTAAATGCTGATTGTTCCTTCCTGCCCCAGACCCAAACAGACTTTTTATCAAGTAATCTGTGCAATGGTTCAGCAATGGTTGCCTTCTGAGGTAGGAACATGTGATAAAAGTTAATGAGTCCAAGGAAAGCTTGCAAATCTGTTTTGCATTTAAGTTTAGGGGCCTCTTTGATTGCTTTAACCTTGGCATCTGTAGGGTGGATGCCATGCTTGTCAATCATGTAGCCCAGGAACTCAACCTTGTCAGTTTTAAGAGTGCATTTTTCTTCCTTGACTCTTAACCCCGCTTTCCTGAATCTGGTAAGGACTTCTCTGAGTCTTTCTTGTAACTGAGTGTCATTTTCAGCAGAGATTAACACATCATCAAAATAAGGTACTACCCCTGGCAGTCCTTGGAGCATTCTTTCCATAAGGCTTTGAAAGATGCCTGGTGCCATGCTTACTCCAAATTGTAACCTTTTACATTTGAAAGCACCTCTGTGAGTGACAATGGTTTGGGCCTCTGCAGTGGCATCATCAACTGTTAGTTGTTGATATGCCTGGGCCAAATCCAATTTGGCAAAGACTGTACCCCTGCCAAGTGAATGTAACAGATGATGCGCAACTGGTACTGGGTATGCGCTCTGCTGCAGCGCATGGTTCAGTGTCCCCTTATAGTCTCCACAGATTCTTACTGACCCATCAGTCTTGATTGGTGTGACTATGGGTGTCTCCCATCTGGAGTGGTCAGTTGCCTCTAAAACCCCTTGAGCTATTAATTTGTCTAATTGTGCATCATTTTTTTCCTTTAAAGCAAATGGAACTCTTCTGGGCTTTAAATGAATTGGGGGCACCTTGGGATCTAGGTTGAAAGTGATAGGGGTCCCCATATACTTGCCCAATCCTTCGCTGAAGACCTCTGGAAACTCAGACTTCAAGGCCTCCTCCCATTCAGAGTTGCTCACGTGATTGATGCCAGTCACCTCGATGCCTAGTGGATTGAACCACTCAAGTCCCAGCAAGCTTGGGCGATCCTTGTCCATGATGGTCAGGGGCAAACGTTTGGTGTGGCCTTTAAACTTCATGTTGAATTCTCTTGTTCCAACTACTGGAATCTTGTTCCCTTGGTAGTCTTTAAGAGTCAGTGCTTGCTTCTGGAAATGTTTCTTCTGAATGTTGGGAAGTAGTGAATAGTGTGAATAGTGTCCCATGACACCATAGATAAATAGGAGCCTGAGTCCACTTCCATTTGGCAAGGCCTTCCTTCAATGAATACCTTCACATGTACTTTTCTGCTTCTGAAGGGTGAAGAATGACCAATGGTGATTGTTTGATGAGTTTCATTCTTCCCATTTGCTTCTGAGTTGCGCCCCATTTTCTCACTGAAATTGTTTGGCTTGAATTCTTTCTCAGGAAATTTCTTCCTACTAGGTGGAGTTCTGGATGATTTGCAGACTCTTGCTAGGTGACCTCTTTTCTCACAACATAGGCAGGTGGTGTCTAAAAACTTGCATTCAGTGCGGGGGTGGCCCCCCCACAGCCTCTGCAATAAAATTCTTGCCTCTTTTTTCCCAGGTCTTTCCTTTTCTTCTCCATTCTGAGTCTATAAATTCCTTCCTCCACCTCACTACAGTCTGAATCAGAGCCTATTTGCTCGCAATGGATTGTTGTGGACTTTTCCACATCAGAATGGCTTGAGGCCTTGTTAATTTTCTTCATGGCTGCTGCTGAGGACTTGGTGGCTTCCGCTGAAACAGCTTCCTCTATGGCCTCCTTAAATGTGACCTTAGGTTTCATTAGTAGTTTGCTTTGTAAGACCTTATCTTTGAGGCCTAGAACAAACCGATCACGCATGGCCTCTTCTAAGTTGGTAAACTCACAAGCACCCCCAATGTCCCTTAAATTTGCCACGAAGTCGTTAACATTCTTGCTATCCCCTTGATCCCGACGGTAAAACTCGTGTCTCTTAATGAGGCACGATACTTGTGGGGCGTAATGGGCTCTTAAAAGCTTTTCTAAATCAGGTCATTCCATTACCTTCAAGACTGCAGCTCCCGCCAATGCCTTCGCCATCTTGAAGACTGCCGGACCACAGTGCGTGAGAAATACCGCCCTCTTCTGCTTCTCGGGGATATCGGCAAGGTCGTTTCCTTCCAAATACATTTGGAAGCGATCTGCATACGATTCCCAGTCTTCTGCCGCCGGATCTAACGGGGCTGGGGGGGTGTTCAGCGCAGCCATCTCGCTCTTCTGCTTGTCTTCTGCGTCGTCTCTTATTCAGGGGAATCTCATCCTCGTCGCCAGTGTTAAGTTTGCATGAAGAGTCAGATGTGAAGAGCTTCAGTGAAGAGTTTATTCAGTGACTACAGCTCGAATGGACCCGAGTTGGCTGGGCTACGGCTGCTTCTTATAGCCAGCAGCCGTAGTTGCCAGCCAATCAGAGTGTAGGGTTTTCCCGCACTATTTAAACCAATACCATTTGACATTTTACAAGAACAATTCAAACTAAACCAATGACATTCAAACCTACATACATAACAGTTAGAATCTGGTCTCTCCTCCCAACCCATCTCCAGCCCAATGCCAGCACCCAAGTCAGGTAGTGATGTACAATCTTCCACTTCTAAGGATGGATTTTGGCATTGTGACAGGTTTTGTAATGGTTCCTATCGTGATGGCTCGTTACACATGGGGTTGATTCTTGCTTGCTGATTTTCCTCCTGTTCCTCCCCTTCCCCCCTAGAATTGACACCAGGTGAGGGAATTAGAGAAGAACAAGTGCGATGTTCCTAAGAGAACCTGGATCTAAGTTGATCGATGTGCCTGCTCCAGAGGAGTCCATCCTCTGTTTGAACCCTGTAAGAACGAGGGCCTCTGATCTGAGTTATCTCAGCAGGAATCCACAAAGGTTCACCTATAAGGTTCTTAGCATAAATAGAATCACCCACACTGAATGTGTGAACTTTGGAAGTGGAATCTAGTGGAGCATTGGGTGCGTAAGTGGGATGAAGACGGTCAAGGGAAGACCTAAGTTTCCTACCCATCAACAACTCTGCTGGGGATAAGTTATTTGATGGGCTAGGAGTGATGTGCTGAACACTAAGAAGTTTTTCAACTTTCTCAGTGATGTCCCCAGGACCCAGTTGCTGAAGCTTCTCTTTGGTAAAACGTACCATGAGTTCAGCCCGGCCGTTAGCCGAAGGGTGCCCACGGACAATAAGGGCATGTCTGATACCCTGTTGTGCTAGAAAGGATTCAAAAATGTTAGATGTGAATTGAGGGCCATTGTCAGAGACAAGGACATCTGGTAACCCATGGGTTACAAACAGTTTTCTGAGCTGCTTGATGACAGCATCAGTTGTGGTGGATGTCATGGGAATTACCTTGAGCCATTTGGAATATGCATCTACTATAACCAGAAAAGTGTGCCCTTTAGTAGGGCCTGCGAAATCAATGTGGATCCGAGACCACGGGCCCCTAGGACATTCCCATTCCTGTGTGGGGGCGTGAGGTGGAGCAGGCCTGACCACCTGGCAATTGGGACAAGATGCAACCCAGTTTTCAACCATTTTGTCAATACCTGGCCACCATACATAACTCCTGGCCAATCCCTTCATTCTGACAATCCCAGGATGACCCTCATGTAACATTTCCAAAACCTCTCTTTGCAGTTTTGCAGGAATAACCACCCTGTTACCCCACAAAATACATCCTCTTAATACAGATAATTCAGTTTGCCTGGACTTAAAAGGTTGGGCAAGGTGAGGTAGATCTTGAAGAGGCCAACCTTTCTTAATCCAGCCTATAACAGGAGCCAACACAGTGTCTTTGGCAGTCTCTCTGGCAATCTCAGCAGCATGGACTGGAAGCTTAGCAACAGTCTCTAGGAAAAAGGTGTGTGTTTCTGGTTCAAAGTCCTCCTTGTGGCAAGGCAGTGGGCAACGACTCAGTGCATCAGCATGTCCAATGTCCTTGCCAGGCCTGTGAATCAGTTTGTATGAATAGGCTGCAAGAAATTCAGTCCACCTCAGCATTCTTGGTGACAGGATAGTAGGCGTAGGTTTGTCTCCTGCCACAATGCCTAATAAAGGTTTGTGATCTGTAACAATGGTAAATGACCTGCCATACAGATATTCATGAAATTTCTTGACAGCTGCAGCAACTGCCAATGCCTCCTTGTCCAGTTGGCTATAATTCCTCTCTGCTTTGGACAAAGTGTGAGAGTAAAATGCAATAGGGGCTTCCCTTCCACTGGGAAGCCTGGGGCTCAAACCCCCCCCCCACTCTAAAAGGGGATGCATCACAAGTCAGTACAACAGGCAAATTCTCAGAGAATTGTATCAATACAGCATCAGATGTGATTAGTCTCTTAATACTGTTAAATGTTGATTGTTCCTTCCTCCCCCAGATCCAAACAGCTTTTTTATCAAGCAGACGATGGTGTCTAAGAACTTGCATTCAGTGCGGGGGTGCCCCCCCCCCACAGCCTCTGCAATAAAATTCTTGCCTCTTTCTCCCAGGGTCTTTTCTTTTCTTCTCCATTCTGAGTCTAAAAATCCCTTCCTCCACCTCACTGCAATCTGAATCAGAGTCTATTTGTTCGCAATGGGCTGTTGTGGATTTTTCCACATCAGAATGGCTTGAGGCCTGGCTTGAGGCCTTGTTAATCTTTCTCATGGCTGCTGCTGAGGACTTGGTGGCTTCCACTGAAACAGCTTCTTCAATGGCCTCTTTAAACGTGATCTTAGGTTTCATTAACAGTTTGCTTTGTAAGACCTTATCTTTGAGGCCTAAAACAAACCGATCCGCATGGCCTCTTCTAAGTTGGTAAAGTCACAAGCACCCCAATGTCCCTTAAACTTGCCACGAAGTCATTAACATTCTCGCTATCCCCTTGATCCCGACGGTAAAATTCGTGTCTCTTAATGAGGCACGATACTTGTGGGGCGTAATGGGCTCTTAAAAGTTTCTCTAAATCAGGCCATTCCATTACCTTCAGTTCTGCAGCTCCCGCCGCCATCTTGAAGACTGCCGGACCGCAGTGCGTGAGAAATACCGCCCTCTTCCGTCTCTCGGGAATGTCGGTGAGGTCGTTTTCTTCCAGGTACATCTGGAAGCGATCCGCATATGATTCCCAGTCTTCCGCTGCCAGATCGAACGGGGCTGGTGGGGGGGTTCAGTGCAGCCATCTCGCTCTTCTGCTTGTCTTTCACGTCTTCTTCTCTTCAGGGAAATCCCATCCTCGTCGCCAGTGTTAAGTTTGCATGAAGAGTCAGACGCGAGGAGTTCCAGCAAAAGACTTTATTAGTGACTACAGCTCGAATGGACCCGACTTGGCTGGGCTATGGCTGCTTCTTATAGCCAGCAGCCGTAGTTGCCAGCCAATCAGAGTGTAGGGTTTTCCCGCACTATTTAAACCAATACCATTTGACATTTTACAAGAACAATTCAAACTAAACCAATGACATTCAAACCTACATACATAACAGTTAGAATCTGGTCTCTCCTCCCAACCCATCTCCAGCCCAATGCCAGCACCCAAGTCAGGTAGTGATGTACAATCTTCCACTTCTAAGGATGGATTTTGGCATTGTGACAGGTTTTGTAATGGTTCCTATCGTGATGGCTCGTTACACATGGGGTTGATTCTTGCTTGCTGATTTTCCTCCTGTTCCTCCCCTTCCCCCCTAGAATTGACACCAGGTGAGGGAATTAGAGAAGAACAAGTGCGATGTTCCTAAGAGAACCTGGATCTAAGTTGATCGATGTGCCTGCTCCAGAGGAGTCCATCCTCTGTTTGAACCCTGTAAGAACGAGGGCCTCTGATCTGAGTTATCTCAGCAGGAATCCACAAAGGTTCACCTATAAGGTTCTTAGCATAAATAGAATCACCCACACTGAATGTGTGAACTTTGGAAGTGGAATCTAGTGGAGCATTGGGTGCGTAAGTGGGATGAAGACGGTCAAGGGAAGACCTAAGTTTCCTACCCATCAACAACTCTGCTGGGGATAAGTTATTAGATGGGTTAGGAGTGATGTGCTGAACACTAAGAAGTTTTTCAAATTTCTCAGTGATGTCCCCAGGACCCAACTGCTGAAGCTTTTCCTTGGTAAAATGTACCATGCGTTCAGCCCAGCCGTTAGCCGAAGGGTGCCCAGGGGCAGTAAGGGCATGTCTGATACCCTGTTGTGCTAAATAGGATTTAAAAAGGTTGGATGTAAATTGAGGGCCATTGTCAGAGACAAGAACATCAGGTAACCCATGGGTTACAAAAAGTTTTTTGAGCTGTTTGATGACAGCATTAGTTGTGGTGGATGCCATGGGGATTACCTCGAGCCATTTGGAATATGCATCTACTATAATAAGGAAGGTGTGCCCTCTGGTAGGGGCAGAAAAATCAATGTGAATCCTGGACCATGGGCCCCTAGGACATTCCCATTCCTGTGTGGGGGCGAGAGGTGGTGCAGGCCTGACTACCTGACAGTTGGGACAAGATGCAACCGAGTTTTCAACCATTTTGTCAATACCTGGCCACCATACATAACTCCTGGCCAATCCCTTCATTCTGACAATCCCAGGATGACCCTCATGTAACATTTCCAAAACCTCTCTTTGCAGTTTTGCAGGAATAACCACCCTGTTACCCCACAAAATACATCCTCTTAATACAGATAATTCAGTTTGTCTGGACTTAAAAGGTTGGGCAAGGTGAGGTAGATCTTGAAGAGGCCAACCTTTCTTAATCCAGCCTATAACAGGAGCCAACACAGTGTCTTTGGCAGTCTCTCTGGCAATTTCAGCAGCATGAACTGGAAGCTTGGCAACAGTTTCTAGGAAAAAGGTGTGTGTTTCAGGTTCAAAGTCCTCAATGTGTGAAGGAAGTGGGCAGCGACTCAGTGCATCAGCACGACCAATGTCCTTGCCAGGCTTGTGGATAAGCTTCTATGAATAAGCAGCAAGAAATTCAGTCCACCTCAGCATTCTTGGTGACAGGATAGTAGGTGTAGGCTTGTCTCCTGCCACAATGCCTAACAAAGGTTTGTGATCTATAACAATTGTAAATGTTCTCCCATACAGATATTCATGAAATTTCTTAACAGCTGCAACAATTGCCAATGCCTCCTTGTCCAATTGGCAATTCTCTGCCCTGGTCAAAGTGCGAGAGTAAAATGCAATAGGGGCTTCCCTCCCACTGGGAAGCCTGTGGCTCAACCCCCCCCCACTCCAAAAGGGGATGCAGCACAAGTCAGTACAACAGGCAAATTCTCAGAGAACTGTATGAGTACAGCAAAAGACGTGATTAGTCTCTTAATACTGTTAAATGCTGATTGTTCCTTCCTGCCCCAGACCCAAACAGACTTTTTATCAAGTAATCTGTGCAATGGTTCAGCAATGGTTGCCTTCTGAGGTAGGAACATGTGATAAAAGTTAATGAGTCCAAGGAAAGCTTGCAAATCTGTTTTGCATTTAAGTTTAGGGGCCTCTTTGATTGCTTTAACCTTGGCATCTGTAGGGTGGATGCCATGCTTGTCAATCATGTAGCCCAGGAACTCAACCTTGTCAGTTTTAAGAGTGCATTTTTCTTCCTTGACTCTTAACCCCGCTTTCCTGAATCTGGTAAGGACTTCTCTGAGTCTTTCTTGTAACTGAGTGTCATTTTCAGCAGAGATTAACACATCATCAAAATAAGGTACTACCCCTGGCAGTCCTTGGAGCATTCTTTCCATAAGGCTTTGAAAGATGCCTGGTGCCATGCTTACTCCAAATTGTAACCTTTTACATTTGAAAGCACCTCTGTGAGTGACAATGGTTTGGGCCTCTGCAGTGGCATCATCAACTGTTAGTTGTTGATATGCCTGGGCCAAATCCAATTTGGCAAAGACTGTACCCCTGCCAAGTGAATGTAACAGATGATGCGCAACTGGTACTGGGTATGCGCTCTGCTGCAGCGCATGGTTCAGTGTCCCCTTATAGTCTCCACAGATTCTTACTGACCCATCAGTCTTGATTGGTGTGACTATGGGTGTCTCCCATCTGGAGTGGTCAGTTGCCTCTAAAACCCCTTGAGCTATTAATTTGTCTAATTGTGCATCATTTTTTTCCTTTAAAGCAAATGGAACTCTTCTGGGCTTTAAATGAATTGGGGGCACCTTGGGATCTAGGTTGAAAGTGATAGGGGTCCCCATATACTTGCCCAATCCTTCGCTGAAGACCTCTGGAAACTCAGACTTCAAGGCCTCCTCCCATTCAGAGTTGCTCACGTGATTGATGCCAGTCACCTCGATGCCTAGTGGATTGAACCACTCAAGTCCCAGCAAGCTTGGGCGATCCTTGTCCATGATGGTCAGGGGCAAACGTTTGGTGTGGCCTTTAAACTTCATGTTGAATTCTCTTGTTCCAACTACTGGAATCTTGTTCCCTTGGTAGTCTTTAAGAGTCAGTGCTTGCTTCTGGAAATGTTTCTTCTGAATGTTGGGAAGTAGTGAATAGTGTGAATAGTGTCCCATGACACCATAGATAAATAGGAGCCTGAGTCCACTTCCATTTGGCAAGGCCTTCCTTCAATGAATACCTTCACATGTACTTTTCTGCTTCTGAAGGGTGAAGAATGACCAATGGTGATTGTTTGATGAGTTTCATTCTTCCCATTTGCTTCTGAGTTGCGCCCCATTTTCTCACTGAAATTGTTTGGCTTGAATTCTTTCTCAGGAAATTTCTTCCTACTAGGTGGAGTTCTGGATGATTTGCAGACTCTTGCTAGGTGACCTCTTTTCTCACAACATAGGCAGGTGGTGTCTAAAAACTTGCATTCAGTGCGGGGGTGGCCCCCCCACAGCCTCTGCAATAAAATTCTTGCCTCTTTTTTCCCAGGTCTTTCCTTTTCTTCTCCATTCTGAGTCTATAAATTCCTTCCTCCACCTCACTACAGTCTGAATCAGAGCCTATTTGCTCGCAATGGATTGTTGTGGACTTTTCCACATCAGAATGGCTTGAGGCCTTGTTAATTTTCTTCATGGCTGCTGCTGAGGACTTGGTGGCTTCCGCTGAAACAGCTTCCTCTATGGCCTCCTTAAATGTGACCTTAGGTTTCATTAGTAGTTTGCTTTGTAAGACCTTATCTTTGAGGCCTAGAACAAACCGATCACGCATGGCCTCTTCTAAGTTGGTAAACTCACAAGCACCCCCAATGTCCCTTAAATTTGCCACGAAGTCGTTAACATTCTTGCTATCCCCTTGATCCCGACGGTAAAACTCGTGTCTCTTAATGAGGCACGATACTTGTGGGGCGTAATGGGCTCTTAAAAGCTTTTCTAAATCAGGTCATTCCATTACCTTCAAGACTGCAGCTCCCGCCAATGCCTTCGCCATCTTGAAGACTGCCGGACCACAGTGCGTGAGAAATACCGCCCTCTTCTGCTTCTCGGGGATATCGGCAAGGTCGTTTCCTTCCAAATACATTTGGAAGCGATCTGCATACGATTCCCAGTCTTCTGCCGCCGGATCTAACGGGGCTGGGGGGGGGTGTTCAGCGCAGCCATCTCGCTCTTCTGCTTGTCTTCTGCGTCGTCTCTTATTCAGGGGAATCTCATCCTCGTCGCCAGTGTTAAGTTTGCATGAAGAGTCAGATGTGAAGAGCTTCAGTGAAGAGTTTATTCAGTGACTACAGCTCGAATGGACCCGAGTTGGCTGGGCTACGGCTGCTTCTTATAGCCAGCAGCCGTAGTTGCCAGCCAATCAGAGTGCAGGGTTTTCCCGCACTATTTAAAACAATCCTATTTGACATTTTACAAGAACAATTCAAACTAAACCAATGACATTCAAACCTACATACATAACATATACATTCATAGCAGAAGTCTAATCAGATTCAAGCAGGAATGAACTTTCAAAAGATTTTGCATCTCTTACACCCTTTTCAAAAGATTTTGCATCTCTTACATCCTTTTCAGCGAGAAATATTAAGAAATAACCTCAGTGAAATTATGCAGTGAAACTAACACTTTAATTATATATAGATGCATTAATTTAATTTAGAGATTTAATATTTTCAGATATTTATATCCTACTTCTATCATATGGAAGTTTACTTCCCAAGAAATTGGACCTACATACAATGAAAAGACTTACTGTTTGGCATCGGAAACAAAAACATAACGCTACCATTACTCAGTGTTTTGCTGAATTGATTAATATAGTTCAAGTTTATTGTAATTAATCAAGGCTTCAATTTATTGAACCATGCCTGTAAATATACATCTTGTAGGATCTTGTTCCTTTTTCAGCTTCCCCCCCTTTTTTTCTATATAATTTTGTGGATCTTTGTTTATGTGTTTAATAAAAAACAAAAAAGTTAAAATCATAATATAAACTGAGTGTAAAAAACAAATAGAAAGCAGAGTAAGATTTAAGTTTATGAGTCACATGATTCTGAGACCATCTACCTCTAAGCAACTTATTAACAGCATTCTGCTCCTCTTAAAGTTTCTGTAGAACATCACACCAGACGAATGTGATGTAACAATATTATTATTTATTAGACTTGTATGCCACCCTCTCCCTAAGGACTCAGGGTGCCTAACAATAAAACCCAATACAAAATTTACAATAAAAAACAATTAAACAGATTGAACAATTAAAAAACAATTAAAAGAGCCTTGGTGGTGCAGGCTGTTAAATGCCTAGCACTTAAGTTCCAGCTGCCTGTAATTATTGCAGGCTTGAATCCCACCAGGCTCAAGGTTGACTCAGCCTTCCATCCTCTCGGGGTAGGTAAATTGAGAACCCAACATAGTTGGGGGCAATAAGCTGACTTTGTAAAATTGCCGCTTAGTAATAAGCAGGCATATAGAATGGAATGAAGGCTATTGCTGAGTGCATTGGGTTGTATCCCAAAAATTGTAAGCCGTCCTGAGTCTTCGGAGAAGGGCAGCATATAAATGTAATTTAAAACAAACAGTTACAAGCCTAATGAGAATAAAATAATAAATTAAAATTAATTAAAATACCTCTAAAACAAGCCCCCCCCCCCACGTTCAGTCCAGACCAACCTGTTGAAAGAGCCAGATCTTCAGGTCATGGTGGAAGGAGCGGAGATCAGGGGCCAAACGAAGGCCCAAGGGGAGTTGGTTCCACAGGGTAGGTGCTCCCACAGAGAAGGCCCTACCCCTGGGCGCCGCCAATTGACAATGTCTAACCGATGGTACCCCAAGGAGACCCTGCCTGTGGGAGTGTACCAGGCGATCGGAGCGTGATGCCGGCAGGAGACGCTCCTGCAAGTACCCCGGACCCAAGCCATGTAGGACTTTGTATATGATAGTTATTTGTTGCCAGCTAACTGTAACTGTGCAAAGCACTCTGAATTAACAAAAGTCATGGATATCATACATCTTTCAGGATTGTACAAATACCAGTCCTCCATTCAAACTTTGTACTGGTCAAGAATGTCTTCATTGTGCCTATAATTTCTCACAGCTCCATCATCAATATCAAATGGAAGTATCAGATGACAAAAATAAAAATAGCAATAGCACTTAGACTTATATATCACTTCACAGTGCTTTACAGCCTTCTCTAAGTGGTTTACAGAGTCAGCTTATTTCCCCCAACAATTTGGCTCTTCATTTTACCCACCTCAGAAGGATGGAAGGCTGTGTCAACCTTGAGTCGGTGAAAATCAAAGTGCCAAACTGTTGGCAGCTGGCAATCAGCAGAAGTAGCCTGCAGTACTGCATTCTAACCACTGTGCCACCATGGCTCTTCAATAATAATAAATAATAACAACAATAATAAAATTCTGTCAGATAAAGTACACTTTATCCCCAATCTCAAGATTTTATTTATTTATTTATTTATTTATTTATTGGACTTGTATGCCGCCCCCATCTCCGAAGACTCGGGGCGGCTCACAACTAAAAACAATGACAATGAATAATTAAAAAGAGATTAAACCAATTCACAAGCCCAAAAAGTTACAAAACTAAAATTTACAAAATTAAAATAATTTAAGAACCCATCCCCCCCCCCCCCCCCCCCCCAGGGCAGGGTCACAGCCCGGATTGGTCGAACAACCAGGTCTTCAGATCATGGCGGAAGGTGCGGAGGTCAGGGGCCAGGTGGAGCCCCAGGGGGAGTTGGTTCCAGAGGTCAGGGGCCGCGACAGAATAGGCTCGTCGCCAGGGGACTGCCAGCCGGCATTGGCCTGCCGACGGGACCCCAAGGAGTCCTTGCCTATGTGCTCTCACAGGGTGGTTGGCACTCGATATCGGCAGGAGTCGCTCCCTTAAATATTGACGACCCATGTCGTGAAGGACTTTGTATGTTAAAACTAAAACCTTGAATCTCACCCGGAGTGCAACCGGCAACCAATGCAGGCTGCGCAGGAGGGGGGTAATATGGGAGAATCGGAAGACTCCCATCACCACCCGTGCCACCGCATTTTGCACCAGCTGCAGTCTCCGGATGGTATGCAAGGGCAGCCCTAAATAGAGAGCGTTGCAATAGCGTTGATCTCTCACTGCAGTTTAAAGTTGCTTCTAGCAACATAGGTGAAACATAGGTGTTTCTAGCAACATAGGTGTGTGTGGGGGGGATGTATAATATAGATGTAGATTGTACTGTCAACAGAATAACATACGTGGTTGGAAAAAATGACACAACAACATATAGACTTGAAACCTGAGATATTTTTATTGGGAATTTTACCAGAGACGTTCAGCAAAGAATTGAAATATTTGATTGTTAATGTATTGACAGCTGCTAGAATTGTATTTGCTAAAAATTGGAGAAATGATAAGATACCTGCGCAGGAGGAAGTGATTAAGAAAATTTTGGACTGTGCCGAAATGAGCAGATTGACATTTAAAATCAGAGATCAAGAAGAAAAACAGTTTTATAAGATATGAAATATGTTCTATCAATGGTTGGACAAAAAAGCTTGGTAATATATGGAGATAATGGAGATAAATAGAATCGTTGAATGAAAATATAATATAGAGATTATAATATTATAGAGAGTTAACAATAATGATACTGATTAATAGAGGAGACAAGTTAGGTAATGCATGAATTAAAATGTTTTTGTAGAAAACAAGTTTTTGCATTGTATAGTTTTCTCCAAATACTTGAAATTGTTACTGGTTTATGTTTTTATGTTTGTTTGTTTTGTTTGTTTCTGTATAACAGAACAATAGAGTTGGAAGGAACCTTGGAGGTCGTCTAGTCCAACCCCTTGCTCAGGCAGGAAACCTTATACCGTTTCAGATAAATAGTTGTCCAATCTCTTCTTAAAAACCTCCAGTGTTGGAGAATTCACAACTTCTGGAGGCAAGTTGTTCCACTGATTAATCGTTCTAACTATCAGGAAATTTCTTCTTAGTTCTAGGCTGCTTCTCTCCTTGATTAGTTTCCACCCTTGACTGCCTCTTCTTTGTGGCAGCCCCTGAGAGATTGGAACACTGCTATTATTCCAGTCCTAGTTCTTATTTTCATTAAACTAAATATACCCAATTCCAGCAACCATTCTTTATATATTTTAGCCTCCAGTCCCATAAGGAAGTGTCTAAGGACTGTCAAAAGACAGTCCTGTCAGAATCACCCCCTGAAGCAAGCAGATATTACAGTGCATTATTCCCAGAGTTAATCCTGTCTGGTATTTGATAGCATATCATGACCAATAGTTTTAAAAGCTACTACAACAGAATGGCAACCTGAAACTACATGATAGATGCGTTCTAAATTATTTTTTAAAAGAAGGGGGGAAAGTTCCAATCATTATATTTTTGGAATATACATGGCACAATTTTGAAGACGAAATAGTTTTAATACTGGAAGCCATAACACAGCTTTAAAGTTACATATTTAACATAATTCTAGCAAATTCAGAAGAGCAAACCCGGAAGGTTTGCAATATTTTTTTAAAATTTATCTCCAAAGTAAAAATACAGAATAAAGGGAGGAAAGTATGAATCCTTAATTAAAATGTTGCACGTGATCCCTAACACTGAAACTTCAATTCCCTGAAGTAGAAATTACATTATCTACTGAAACACTGCCTTAAAATTTAGTTGTGAATGAATGAATGAATTCTTTATTGGCCAAGTGTGATTGATGCATATGCTCTTAGTGTACATAAAAAGAACAGATACATTCATCAAGAATCATAAGGTACAACACTGTTGCTCACAATGATCATGTGGGACATGCTGAAGATTGGTTGTTTTGGCACACTCCTGAGAAGAGAGGGGTCCTATGCACTAATGTTGTTCTAACCAAGGCTTCCTGAGACGGTAACAACCACAGGCTTAGTCCCCAAAACCCTCTTTTTATTTAAATGACTGTGAATTATATTCATTCACAGCCCATAATGAGTCCCAAACAGTTTGTAATAGTCTTTTTGGGATAAGGCTGATAAGCACCCACTTTTATCTCCCTTGAAATGCTGCCAACGACTAAATGTTCCCAATTAGCTGTACAAAGCCAAACGGAGCACAAAGTCAACACGGAGCTTCAGAGTTTAAACCGATCAGAACAAACAAAGTTGCTTCCTGCAAAGGCTCATGTCCCTTTGCTCCTCCTTTATGTCTTATGGGAGGGGCCAATCATCTCCAAGCCTTACTCCCAAGTTGCTCCTTTTGTCTTAACTGTTCTTGCCTTCTGGTAGCTGTGCGCAAATGCGCACTGGGAACAGGCTCTCCCTGTTCCTCTGCCTTGCTGATGTCAGATTCTGGAGACTCTGGAGTCAACACATAGCTATCAGATGGCCCTGGCCCCATCTCTGTCAGTCAGAGATCCCTCATCCAAGTCTTCCCCAGATTCCAGGACTGGCCCATATTCCTCCCCACTGTCTGACTCGGCTGCCAGTTCCACAGGCCGTCAGTAGACCACAACAAATGTTAGACTGTGGGTATCCCCACGTGTTGTTTTGTGATAAGAACACAAACCAAAGGAAGAGCATGGCTGGTAAGCATGCTTGTGAATGAAATATAGGAGAAATGAAAACCTCCTGAGTGAGGTTGCTCATGGGGTCCTGCCAGATAATAAGCAGTGACTTGAATATGTGAGGGATATGCTCTGCAACAGTTATAGGATTTTGTCTGATAGGCATCATTGCATTAGTTTTACTCGTGTACTTTTGCATTCTTTTTGGGGTAACGAGAGGACTACTATCTAAAATCCAAAGTTAATCTAATTTGGCATTCAGTTTCCAACAATAGTCAATCAAATCCATATGGAAAATGTACAAGTACAGCATTCTTATTTATCATGATAGCTCTACAATCTTTGGTCCTTGTCTCTCTAATCATTCTTATATTTATATTATATAAATAATATTTTGGCAGTGTTGGTTGTAGTTACAAGGGGGGGGGGAAACCTGACACTCATTAAACTGATATGATGATGAAGGTGAATGTTTATGCTCTTTCCAAATGCTAAGAGAAATCATCAAGAACAAAATGTCCACAGCAGTCCATTTTGTGGCTTAAAATGAAAAGTCAACATAGCTGACAAAAAAGGGTCTGTAAGGGCTCAGTTTGAAAAAGTCATGTAGTCAAAGTATAAAAGCAAATTTAAGAAGGTAGAAGTTCCAGGTGGAGAGGTTAAAAATTAAGGAAGCAAAAAGCAGCGTGGGTGAAGAATTGAAAGGACTGAACCTGGATTGATTGGGGACGCGGGGGGCGGAAAGCAGATGAAGAAAAAAGGCAAAAAGTGCAAAAGTTTGGAAGAGAAGAAATTTGGACCATGGAACAGCTCTGGTGTACAGAACTAATAGCCATCATCCCCATTCTAAGATCTAATGTTTCCGTAATGTTAGTGCAGTTGTCCCTTTCTATGTTCCTGATATTCTGGATTTCTGTTCCCAGAATTCCTAGCACCATATTTGGTCTAACTTCTGGGAACTCTAAAACAGTGGTCACCAACCGGTGGGCTGTGGCCCACTGGTGGTCAGAGAGAAACTTTTGGTGGTCCGCAGAGAAATGTCACCCCCCCTAAAGCAATTAATCCAGGCTGCATGGGAACACAAGGCTGCAGCTGCCCACATGGCCCCCGGGAACCCTCCCTGCCCACTCACTCCCTACCTGGCAAACTTGCCTGCTAAGTTGCTATTTTTCCTTTTCTTTTCCTGATCATCAGCTGTTCTGCTGTGCTGGGAGATTTAGATTAGCTAGGAAGCAGGAAATCATTGGATTTCTTGCTTTCAAGCTAATCTTTAGATCTTCCTTAGGACTGAAGCTTCCATTATTCCGTGCAGGTAGCCGAGGGCAGAAAGATAGATCTCTGAATGAATCGGTGATTCTGTGAGCAACTCAATCTGCCTGCCTGCTTTGCCTGATTTTGGGTAAAAGTTGCTCTTTTTTAATAAAAAATTCAATATTTCCATACACAGTGTGTTGTGAGTTAATTTTGTGAGTTTGCTTGTTAGCAAATTGTATGAGTTTGCTTGCAAGCAAAGTTTATGTGACAGACTCAGGCAGCCAATTGAAAAATCGTAGATCTCTAAATGAATCTGTGATTCTGTGAGCAACTCAATCTGCCTGCCTGCTTTGCCTGATTTTGGGTAAAAGTTGCTCTTGTTTTAATAAAAAATTCAATATTTACATATATGGTGTGTTGTGAGTTAATTTTGGGAGTTTGCTTGCTAGCAAATTTTATGTGACAGACTCTGCAAAATCATATTATTTTGCCAATTGCAAAATCATAGATCTCTAAACTAATCTCTAAATTAGTTTAGATCTCTAAACTAATTCTGTGACTCAATCTGCCTGCCTGCTTTGCCTGATTTTGGGTAAAAGTTGCTCTTTTTTATTAAAAAATTCAATATTTACATAAATATTTATAATATTTACATACAAGCCATGCCCTGCCAGTCACATGACCACCAAGCCACACCCACAAATTAGGTGACACCCAAGAACTTGTTAAGGAATTTGAATCCCACCCCTGCCTCTGTGTGTTTGTGTTTGTGTGTGTGTCTGTGTGTGTGTGAGAGAGAGAGAGGGAGGGAGGGAGAGAGAGAGAGAGAGCGGTTAGATCAGATCTCTTACCTGGGTTCTGCAATCTTTCTGAAATTTTGCTGAGCACACTGGGTTGTATCCCAAAAATTGTAAGCCGCCCTGAGTCTCCAGAGAAGGGCGGCATATAAATGTAATTAAAAAAAAAAGTTTTTAAATGCAACAGCAAATTGTAAAGGTACATACTGAAAGACAAAAGTGGGAAGAACAGAAAGTGCATCATTATGGTGATCCCATTTAAAATTCAGTGTGATTTCATTTGCATGAGAACTCAAACAAGTGTTGCCAACTTTTAAAGAATCAGTCTGTTTCAACAGCTTTGACACGAGTAATGCTAAAATAATTGCTTCTGGGGAGAGATAAATTTCCAGAGAAATACATACAGGCACATATGACACTATTATCCACCCAAAATAATATTTATCATTTTATGAAAGATGGATATTCTCGTAAAATGGAAAGTGAAAACAATAATCAGGGACAGGAGAGAATGAAGCACTTGCTATTTTCTCTGGTGCCTGATAGCCAATATATTAGAATTTCTGTTCTTTATGCATTAGTAGATTGCAGGAAAAGCTTGAGATGAATTACACAGGTGACCTGGCACATGAAGACTATGTTACAAATTTGATCTCATGTCAATTTTCCAATTTTTCAATGTACTTAGGAGTACATTGCTGCAAAGCATGATTGATCTATAAGCCAACATATTGTCCTAATCAACATTTGATACAATGCTAATTCATAGCACTGCATTAGAATATTAATATGGAACAACCCTGTTGTCTCTTATTTTTCCTTTCATAAGCAGTCTAACCCTAGCTACCTTAAACCTGATTAGTAACATGACAATAAAACACCATTTTTCCCC
Source organism: Naja naja (assembly GCA_009733165.1). Lineage (NCBI taxonomy): Eukaryota > Metazoa > Chordata > Lepidosauria > Squamata > Elapidae > Naja > Naja naja. The sequence continues at coordinate 132,701,711 of CM019148.1, read as the reverse complement.
ATTTTGGATGTAATGGCAATGTTGCTTGAGATCATCAGGATGGTGTCAGAACCAGGGTTTTATTGTAAAGGTAGACAGAAGAGGAAAAGTAGTAGTATGCAATTCAAGAGCAATGAAAGAAACAGGTAGTCCTTGCTTGTTCAACAGTCATGTGCAGTTATGATGGGGATGAAAAAGTAACTACAATGAATTGTTGCATTTCCGACCTTCACAGGTCTTGTAAAGCAAAAGACAGCAGGAGTAAGATCATAAGCACAGGAGCAGTGTCACCTAGCTACTGCTTCATTTAATGAGTGAATTGCCAGTCCCAATTGTGGTCGCTAAATGAAGACTACTTCTATTCAGTCCTTGGGTAGCTGCCAGTCTATGAAACTTTGTGCCAATGAAAGTTGTTCATTGCTGTCTTCAGGCAGTGCGCATTAACTCTCATATCCACATTACGTAATGTGAATCTTAAAATCAGGTGGTTTTAATTATAGAAAAAGTTTTTTTTCCTCTTTTTCTTTTCTTTTCCATCTCTTCTAGTACATTTATGTCCTGGGATTACAAAAATTCTATCCGTAGACTAACATCACTTGCTGAACAAACTTGTACAGTTCATGAAGAACGAAATTAAAAGGATTCAGTATTTTTCTCAGGTTTTGTAGAAGTGAGCCAAACTCACAGAGGAGAGTTTTAGGGGGAGATTTTATTCATTATACTTTAGGTTGATTAATGACCAGTCAACATTTTGCAGAATATGAATAATATCAGAGAAAAAAGGTTGTTGTTTTTAAAAAATAAATAAATATTAATATAAAGATGATTTGGGTGCATTTAGAAAATGAACAGGAAACAGTGCCTTCCATTTTATGTTATTCTTCTCTATAGAACTGTTTTTTAGTCAATAAAGGACAGATTTAAGGCCATCTACCGAGTGTAAACTATTTATTTCCAGGTTCTGATAGCAGCTGAACTCAGAGAAGGAGATTGAGTTTTCTATATAATGTATTGTATTGAATGGGTTGAGAATTTATTTTCTGGCATCTTAATACAATACGTCAGGAAGGAAGGAAGGAAGGAAGGGAGGGAGGGAGGGAGGGAGGGAGGGAGGGAGGGAGGGAAGGAGGAAGGGAAGGAGGGAGGAAGGAAGGTAGGTTAAGGAGTTATTCCGAAAATGCACCCCGAGTGCTAGAAATGATTGATTGTGGAATAGGTAATATAACTGCATTTCATTCATTGATTAGTTGATGTTACTGAACAACCTCCAAACAAAACATGTTCAACAGTATAACCCCAGTGTCCAAAGAAAGCAAAAGTCACTTGAAAGAAGAAAACAAAGAAGCAATTGTTCTGTATTTCCTTTAAACATCCTAATCTATTTCAACACTGAATTCTGAAAGTTATTTAAAGAGTATTATTCTCTCATCTAGAAAAAAGTCAAAATATAGTAATATTAGAAAGTATTTCAACTAGTGTTTTGTGTACCACATAGTGCTATTGCAAGTAGTATTGTAGTATTGTATAGTGCCGTTTCTATGTATTCATTTTCATTACTCAATCTTAATTTTGTTTAATGAAGATCATAATAAAATTAAAAAAAATATGAAATACCGAAAAAGGTGTTAACATAAAGCTACACGTGGAAGTAATTCTTGCAAGTCCTTAGCCATGTTTATATATAAATTCCTAATTGTTTTATTTATTGCATGATTTTTTCCTTCTTTCCACCAAGACATCACAGTGGGTCTTAACAACAAATACAGACAAAGCCACAAAAATGCAATTGAAACATCAAATAAAATTATATCAGTCCCACATTGAAATCTGCTTCAGCAACGATTACAGTAGTTTAAATGACAAAATCCATGGCAAAAAATTCCAGTCTAGAAATTTTGAAATGATCATCAATAAAGACTGTTTCTCAATGGCCAGCTAAGAAATTTAAATCTCAACAAGCTCACATAAAAAAGTGATGGTGAAATAGACTATTCTCAATCTTTTTTTTAAAATTACATTTATATGCCGCCCTTCTCCGAAGACTCAGGGCGGCTTACAATTTTTGGGATACAACCCAGTGTGCTCAGCAATAGCCTTCATTCCATTGTATATGTCTGCTTATCACTAAGCAGCATTTTTACAATGTCAGCTTATTGCCCCCAACAGTCTTGGGTCCTCAGTTTACCTACCCCGAGAGGATGGAAGGCTGAGTCAACCTTGAGCCTGGTGGGATTCGAGCCTGCACTAATTGCAGGCAGCTGAAGCTAAGTGCTAGACGTTTAACAGCCTGCACCCCCAAGGCTCTTTGAAGATGTTTTACTTCTCATCCAAGAAGTGAAATGTTTTATAAAAAAAAACCCAGAAAGTCCAGTTCCCTCTTGAAAAAAAGCATCTTGGGGACAACCATGACCTGGATGACTGAGAATATTCATGGACAGCCTATTCTCAAGTTAAGCAGGGTTTTATAAGTCATTTTAGTTTTATTGTGATATGTACCTAATACATTGAATGCAACATCATATTAAATTTTATAGCGTTTCAAAATCCCATTTTAGTGAGGAAGACAAATGACAGATTCCATTTTTTTCCTTTGGGCCTTTTTCCCATTGTCAGACATTTATATATCTGGCCATTGGTTGCACATTCAACTTAGAAATGTATGCTGCTGGAGCAGGAGACTAAGTAAGACATAGCTGAAAAATTTTCAAGGATGAAGCATGTTATAAAAAAGAAGCAATCTCATTAGAATTAAGTTATTAATTCTCATACAATTTATAGATTCAATAATTGCAACATTTATAGTAAAATAAATGTGAAAATGTTGTGCTTGAGTTTTAGAAGGGAGGAAGTGGGGGAGGAGGAGGAAGGCGCATAAATCAGATTTTTGAAGCATGAAAATGGGTGCAACATGAAACTTTTCCAGGCCTAAAAGCTAAGGAAGTTTTTAATGATTTAATCTCCTGGTTCGCTAGTACTCATTACTGCAGTAAAATCAACAAGGATTATTTTTCTTAAAAATGAGGGAGAAAATATTTAACAGCAAGAACATTTTAAAAAATATTTTAAAGTATTTCAGTATTTTCTATCACTTTCAATATGAAAGAAAAATATGTTTAGTTTTCTTTCATTGAAAACATTTTAAAACTAAGCATTCTTCTTGAAGTATACAATGGAATGAAGGCTATTGCTGAGCACACTGGGTTGTATCCCAAAAATTGTAAGCCGCCCTGAGTCTCCGGAGAAGGGCGGCATATAAATGTAATTTTTTTAAAAAAGTATTATTTTGTATCGATTTCAATCCTTTTTCCTGTTGTTGACAACCCAGATAAATCAAGCTTGTAATGTGAAATTATGTCATTTGCCCTTCAGTGAATTTCTCCAAGAAACATCACACCAAAAGAATGTGCAGTAGAGAGTGCTCATAATGTCTCAGAACATAAATACTATGTTGGGCACAATAAACAAATACTATGCAGCAAGAAGCGATGTTGCCAGCTCATTCTGATCACTCCAAAAAACAAATGGCTACTTTCAGTGTGTATATTGCAAGATCTGGTCCAAGAAATTTTTCTACCTGAAGCAAAGCAGCAGGTGAGAAACCTCCCTCAAGTCAAGGAGCTTGAACCATAGGTCAGCCAAGTTATTTTGTTACCTGATAAGAAAATCTTAAAATACCTGACCTCTGGTTATTAAAAATATAAGTACATTCACTTTTATTTTTAAATGATGCCTTTTTATAATCTCACAAGAGCTGCTTGAGGCTCTTGTCCCATTCTGCCCAAATGAGAACTAAATATTTAGCATTTACTAAATATTTAGCATTCAATTGTGTTTTTACATTGAACTAGAAAAATATTTTTTTTTCCTCTGTTCCGTTATGTTCAAATCTTAGAGACTGCCTGGACAAGTCCTTGCAGTTTTCTTAGCAAGGTTTTTCAGAAGTGGTTTGCCATTACCTCCTTCATAAGGCTGAGAGAAAATGACTGGCCCAAGGTCACCAAACTAGCTTTATACCTAAGGTGGGATAAGAACTCAAGGGTTTCCTGGGTCCTGCCATAATCACTACACCAAACCAGCTCTGTGCCAGAAATGCTTACTTAGTTCCTATTCTCCTCTCTTTCCTATTCCATTAAAAAAAATCTTTATTTTGAAGAGGATGGCAACAGGCTCACTATCAGTTCTTACCCAGGATTTGGAGACTTGTCTTGAATTACCCTTTTGAATGCATGCTTTTTCTTTGCAGGGAAGAAAGATCTACCATAAATTATGGCATCACTGTATTCACACATTCTTTCTGCGAACTGTGATGTTGCTTCCAAGATGAACAGTTAAAAGCTCCTTTATCCTGAGTAGTACAATTAAGTCATTAGTCCTGTATGCTCGTTTGCAGGGATTGGGTTCCAGAATATAGCAGAAAGAAAATATATGCCTTAAAGCTCAGATTTTTATTTGCATTTTATTTGTTTGTATCCTACTTTTCTTCCTAAAAGGGCAGGACAGGGTTCATGATTATTCAGTATAATTCTTGTAACAGCCTTGGAAATAACATAGGGTGAAAGATAATCGAGTGAGCCTGATGACTGACTGAAGACATGTCCATATCTTCCCTCCTGATTTTAATTCCAAAAGCTACTCCCTCCACCAGAGGTATGAGCTTTTAATAAATTGCTGAATTATAACTCCCAGCATTCCTCATCATTGTCTATGGTAGCAGGGGCTGCTAAAAGTTGTAATTCAGCAGAACCTGAAGAGCTCCAGTTCTCTTCTGCAATACAGCATATTGGATAAATCCGATCCTATGCAACTCATAATTAAGGCCCTCTAAATCATTCAGATTTACTTGAACTGTTTTAAGTCTCAACTCAATGTGTGTGTCTCTGTGTGTGTATGTATGCAGGATGATATATGTGTATGGAGGATAGGAAGGAGGGAGAGGGAGAGAGGGACTTCAAGTTAATATTGACTTCTGGTGACTCTATGGAAAAGTCCCTGAAGTTTTCTTGACAAGAGTTTTGGAAATGTTTTGTCCCTGCCCGCTTTTTAGGGTTGAGAGTGATTGACTGGCTTTCGCATTAAAGGCAGCAAGAGAACTCTCAGTCTGTTGATTTTTAGCCTGGTGCTTTAACCGCTATTCCTACCTGATTTCTATTGATTGTACTGTTCTAGATAAGCACATGTCAAGTTGCTCATCACATACCAAGTTGCTCCATCACTGGAAGCTTTTAAGAAGACACTGAACAACCACTTGTCTGGAATGGTATAAAGTGTGTTGCTTGAGTAGGTGATTGAACTAGAAGACCTCCAAAGTCCCTTCTGTTATTCTTTTCTGCTCTGTTATCTGAAATCTAGGATTGATTCCAGCTACCAACTAAAAGATATTTGTTAGACATCCAAGTACAGAACTGTAATGACCAGCTTTCTCCCCACAAGGCTGATTAAATTCTTTGTAATAGATGTAGATAGTGCACATGGCTGCAGTGAGCAGAATTATCCCTCCCTATTTCACTTACCCTTCAATGAAAGAGTGAAAGAATACTACTTGACTCTCCCCAGGGAGATTTGAGGAACATGCCAACCCAAAGTTCCTTCTAATAGATGGGTGCTCATTTGTGTTTAAAATCGTGTAACTTTAAGTAGATTATGTTATGTATGTAGGTTTGAATGTCATTGGTTTAGTTTGAATTGTTCTTGTAAAATGTCAAATATGATTGGTTTGAAAAGTGCGGGAAAACCCTGCACTCTGATTGGCTGGCAACTGCGGCTGCTGGCTATAAGTAGCAGCCGTAGCCCAGCCAAGACGGGTCCATTCGAGCTGTAGTCACTAATAAACTCTTCACTGAAGCTCTTCGCGTCTGACTCTTCATGCAAACTTAACAGATTATGTGCATTGCTTTTGTGCTGATGTTATATCAAAGCCTAGGGGTAACAAGATTTTTCTTAGTTCTCTATTTAGCATCTTCTTAGATATCTATTTAGCAGTGTCTTACATTCACACTTTTCTGGAAGTGAAAACCTAAATACTATAACAGCAGAGCAATGTGTGGTTGCTTAATGAAATGGCACTGTTTCTGTAGAAAAGTAAAGTTGCCAAGGCAAAAAGCGTCACAAGTATGTAAAACATCCAGAAAAGCTTAGTACGGAGCACTTTCCTTACCTGGGAAAGAAAACAGAACAAACAGGCAAAAATAACTTTAAATGCAACCCTGCAAATCTTGCAAAGAAATGGCTACTTTAATGATTGAAAAATAGTTTACTTTATTTTCACTCTTGGATGTTATGCTTTTTTGAATACTTTGTGCAGCCCTAGAAAGTATCCTAATCATTTATTTTTCAAATTTATATATCATATGTCTCAAAACGGGGTTTTCCAGAACCCATTTTTGGCAGTTGTATGAAAATCACCCATTTCATTTCATGTGGAAATAATAAATACCCAATTTCAAACATTGGTAGCATATAAATGATGCAGGGATGGATCCAGAAATTTAGTGTTGCAAGACAATTCAGCAAAAATCTATTTTAATGTGCAATCATTTCAAAGCAAGAATGTCATGGGACTCAGGGATACTGCTGTATTGCCCTTTTTTATTCCTCAGTCTCTTGAAGCAGTTTTTAAAAGATCCATGCTCATATTTTGCTCTGTCAGTCTAAGTTGCAACAAACAAAAACAAGAATTGCTGTGTCCTGAGCTTCCATAGGATTTGGCGAAACAAAAATTCTCTCCAATTTAATGCAAAATAATATATATACACACACATGTGTGTGTGTGTTTGTGTGTGTGTGTGTGTGTAGTATACATTTCCCATATTATATTTTTCATTTTGTGGGCATTAGTTTGGATTTATTCCAAACCAAATATTAAAATCTTAACAGATCCTTTGGGGAGGAGGGTGGAACTGCAAAGCTGTCAAGCCCCCTTTCCTATTGAAATATTTAAATCTGCTGAAATCCAGAAAGCAGGATTGAAATAAATATTTCTACAAATGGGAACACAGAATACTTATAAACTTGAGGGAGTTCCATTGCTTTAAAGAAAATGATAGTTTTTAGGCTTTTAAATATTCTGTGGCTGAGTCATATATATTACTTGCCTTATAACATTGTTGGACACAGACATTCAGAGATGGATTTGAACTGCTATAAAATCCCTGTGTGGAAGGGCTTGTCAGATAAGAACTCCCATGTATTTTTTTTAAAAGTAGATACTTACTGTCTATAACAGCAAACTCACTTTAGAGAGCCTTCTAGATTCATCCAACTATTGTGCTGCAGTAGTGGTCATGAGAGCCAACTTCATATTTCTATAGGGATGGCCAAATTGTGCCAGAAGATATAATAAATTGCTTATGAGGAAATGGCCTCTAGTGGAGAGGCTTACAGGACTGAGGCTAAAATTGAGGCAATAAAAATAAATACAGAACAAACCTATGTCTATGTCAGGAAAATCGGAGCTTAACACAGCTTTAAATAAAAAAGCATCTATGGATGATCCTTTCCCACTTCTCAAAAGAACAGTTCGGAACTAAACAGCCAGGATGCTATATTAACACATTAAGAGTTGGAATGGACCTCGGAGATCTTTTAGTCAAACTCCCTGCTCAAGCAGGAGATTCTGTACTGTTCTGGACAAATGGCTAACCAATCTCTTCTTAAAAACCTCCTGTGATGGAGCACCCACACCTTCTGAAAGCAAGTTGTTCCACTGATTGATTGTTGTCACTTTCAGGAAATTTCTCCTTAGTTCTAGGTTGCTTCTTTCCTTGATTAGTTTTCATCCATTGTCCTGCCTTCAAGTGCTTTGGAGAATAAGTTGACCCCCTCTTCTTTGTGACAGCTTAGATATTGGAAGACTGCTATCGTATCACCTGTTTATTAGACAGTAAAGTTGGGCGTAAGTCACTTAACAATTGCTTTGCTTAGCAATGGAAATCCTGGTTCTAATTGGGGGTCATAATTTGAGGACTACCAATACAAGCTCTTTTTTGAAAAGCAATAGAATTGATTTTTCCCATAGTAAGATTATCTGCACCAGTTTCCCTGAATGAAGGCATAAAATGCAACTTTCAAGAGGGAAATCAGGAATGTGGCTAACAAGGGTTTGCCTTCCGCCCCAGCCTTTTCTCTTTCTGCCCCTTGCTCTCAGCCTCCACTTCTGCTTCCAGGGCAACATATCAGCCTTGTGAGGTAGCCATCCAGACAGGAAGCACACCCCAATGAACTAATTTTACTTTATTATAAAGTTACATTAATAGAATCTTACACGTCTGAAAATACATTTCTCCCCCTTCACCTTTGCAGTACAGGAAAATAGGGAGGGTCCCTCCTGAGATGTTTCTTATGCCCTCATCCCTGCTGCAGGCTAAAAGCCTCTTATCTGACTATTCCCCTGGCTGTAGCTCTTTCTCCAATCTGCCAAGGTCGTTCCACATAACCATCACGAAATGTCAGTGGGAGAAGAAAACCGAAAATTCATTGGCAAGAGAGAAAATGCCCTGCTTGATCTCCTTATAGCTCATAATATGCTAGAGATGTTATGACATTTTGTTGCAAACTCCCATCATCATCATCATTATCATCATCATCAGGCTCTGCCATTTAATCATTAATTATTAATTGATTTCTGCTGAAGAGCCCCTTGGAAATGCAGAGAAGCTTTCAAAGCCAACCTCTTAATGAAAGTTACAAGGTTGTAATATAGTTTTTATATATTGCCAGGAGCTGCAATAGTGAAGGACGGCTCTAGGTTGTTACTGGTTTTGTAGGCTGAATTAAATAGGTCATTTCAGATAAAACTTATCATATTTCACTGATACAAAATTTACCTAGAGTGAAAAAAAAAGACCTCGTAATTAATTTAAAATTGTGGCAAATTAACCTGTCACAAACTGGTAGCAGATTATTAAGAAACGTTGTAGTTGATTCAAACTATGTATAGGGCTACTTATATTCAAAAAAGGTGGAAGAAGCTAATGTGAAGCATCTACATTTTTTAACATAATAGCCTTTAAAGAGTTACTAAAACGAAGCATATATAAAATGTTTGGATGTTTTCATTTTTCAGTTTACTATTAAGGTTTCTATTTCTACATATTCTTTGGAACATCTATCATCTAAAGTATTTATCCCAAGACTATTATTTCTTGCTAGGCATTCAAAGAGCCATTCATCTGTGTGTTACTTTATCTAAGATTTCACAATATATACAGTGCATTTAGTTTTCCAGCAGTTCTTAAAAAGTTGCAGTGAAAGGATAGGTGGAGAAGTTGTCCATCCATGTAAAATAAAAGCAGTGCCGTAAGTACCCCTAATCACAGCAGGGTGTCTGATGGGATGTTTTAAAACACATTAAAAACTAATGTGATATTATCAACTGTACCATGGTGTTGCAATAAGTTATGATGGTTGAGGAAGACATTATTAATTGCTTTGTTGATACATCAATATTCATGCGTTCAATGATATCCTGACTTTTTTTACCAGGATGTCAAAGTGCCGTACATAATGTCCCATCCTCCTATTTTTCTCCTTATCTCTGTAAGTTGGGCTGAAAGAAAGAGTGATTGATCAAAAATTCCTCAATGAGTTTCCATGGTTAAGGTAAACTTTACACTCCTAGTTTTATAATGTCATCATTGCACCCATATAGGTTACTCATGTAATCTAATAACAGCTTTGATGGTGCACTCCCATCCCAGTTTTAGTCCACTTCCATTATGGAGATAAAATATTATTTGGAAATAGTGATTACTTCTGAGGCCAACCTCTATTGTGAAGATCAAATGAGAAACCCCAATACCCTTTATCTTCAGTTTTGGTGGAAAAGTGCAATACAAAAGTGATGATGATAGCAAATTAAGAAATGTATCCTATAGTTATTCTACTGCCATGCAATCAGGCAATGCAAATCTCAAGTATTTGCATCGGACAACCTAAATATTGCCAATAATGGTGTATTGTTTTAATAATTTTGGGGGAAACAAAATAATTCTAAAGACAAAGAATTTTGTGGCGGCTGATCAGAGATATAGTGAATGTGACTCTGCCAAATGTCCATACAATAAATTATATGTTACACATAAGTAATACTTTGTATGGAATCTGTTCATCAATGAAATTCCTAGTGAGAAAATCTTATTGTTCACTTATTATCAGCAGATGCAGTCTACAACTTTTACATCTTCAAAATTATAACTACTGAGGAACAGTGAAAATATTATCCTCTTTGGTACCCTATGTGAAAAGTAATTACTCAGTGTGTTTAACTGCAACAATATCTTTAAAAATATATAATAGATAATATATAATAGAATCCCATGGTTTCTAAAATAATTGGCTTGTACATTCTGCAGTATATTAACGTAACTTTTCCTGATATTTTCTCTCCCCCTCACCAAATAAAGTACATCCTGTAGCTAGCCAATTAAATTTAAAGTGGTGACACTCCTAGATTTAGCAAAGCCCCCTTTAAATATTAGGTTATGTGAATAAAATTTAGCAAAATGAACAAGTAACAAGCAACAAAACCTGCACCACCAAGAAAGAGCCTTGGTGGTGCAGGCTGTTAAATGCCTAGCACTTAGTTCCAGATGCCTACAATTATTGTAGGCTCGAATCCCACCAGGCTCAAGGTTGACTCAGCCTTCCATCCTCTCGGGGTAGGTAAATTGAGGACCCAAGATTGTTGGGGGCAATAAGCTGACTTTGTAAAAATGCCGCTTAGTAATAAGCAGGCATATACAATAGAATGAAGGCTATTGTTGAGTGCATTGGGTTGTATCCCAAAAATTGTAAGCCGCCCTGAGTCTTCGGAGAAGGGCAGCATATAAATGTACTTAAAAAAACCAAAACAACTCTTATTCTAAATGACTTTTTAATTTCTCCAAAAAAAGAAGTTACTGATGAACATTTCAACTCATGGCAGCTGATGGAGAAATAACAAGAAAGAAGAAAAAAGTGAAACTATGGGACATATTAGAAATCTAGTATGTTCATGCTCACAGTCATTACTTTCCTTCCTTCACTCCTGCCTACATTGTTTTCTTCCATTGCTTAACTTCAGCCAATCTGAACTAAACAGGAAGGCTGTAAAAAGGGAGATTCGGAACAAATTATAGATGGCCAAATGCCCACTTATAGTAATTGATACATCTGCATAATCATTGAAAACAAGAACAGAAAAGAAGCATGAGTGGCTGTTAAATGCATGAATTAAATACATTTAAAACAGAGTTCCCCAACCTTTCCGGCTTTGCGAACTGGTGTGGGGGGGGGGTAGGGGATGGTTCCGCATGAGTGGCAGGCATGTACAGGCAAATGGTGCATGTGTTTACACGCTCGCCCACTGCTCATGCACTCACCTGCCACTTTGGGTGGGCCCTGGGGTTGGGGATTTAAAAGAACCCAATGGTCCTATCCTAGTGGTCTATTCAAATGGGAAAGCTGATAGAAAAATGCTCTGAAAGGTAGAAAGTCAAACATGGAAAACAATGGAATGATGCAGACACTTGATTCACAATTAAGACTAAGTTTTGACTCATTCAATTAAATTCTGGATTGGCATTATGTATCAATTTGCACAAAATAGCATGAAATTATGTTTTCTTAAAAAAATAGTCTGTATGAAGAATACTGAAATGTTGGCTCCCAAAGAAAAAATGCCTTATGTAAAAAATAATGGAAGAATAAAAGAAAAACAATCAGGGGTTTATGACATCCTCTTTATTTCTTTATAAAGTGCATTTGTTTACACAGCAACAACAGATTCCTGAAGAAAATGATACAAATTTAGACTGAAGCACATGAACCAATCACTATCTCTTGGCCAACATATCTCACTGAACATGATGACAACATGTTAAGGAGAATATTATGATATGTCCTGAAATTCTGAAGGAAGACAAAGATATTCATTAAAATTAATAAATTCTAGTACTTTAATAAATAATTTATGCTTTTGCAAATCAGATATTTGTTTTCTATTTTCATGTTCTTCTATATTCTCTAGATGATGTTATGTTTAGAAGTTTTGTTAGTATAACATATTTTTTTGTCAGATGAACAGGAGCAAATATTGCACCATTTATGCAAGATAGTGCTAATGCTGACTTGTGCATTAATTTTTGTTCACCAATCTGTGGTTAGTGTGTTCAGATTGCATTTCTTTTATATGACTTTCCAATGTACCTCCCATCAGAGATGTTGAAACAATTTTAATTGGAACACATGAAGGAAATTCTTAGAATTGTCCTAATGTATCTGAGAAGTACCAAGGGAGGAAGAACATGTCTTTTATCTTTCATGAAATCTACATTGATTATAAGGAAATCAGTGATAATCATAATGGCTTATTTATTTATGCCTTTTGAAGCTCCAGATGACATATACAATTTCCTTGTACATTTCTTTTTACAAAAATCCATCAATTCTACCTTCTCTCGGACACATATCTCTCTCACACATATATGCACTTTCCATGAGTTTAATTTTGTTTCTTCCACTGAGATCTATCTTTTCTGTCAAATGTTATCTTCTCATCAGTCTACCAATTTATGTCCAAGGTATTTTTATTACTTTGTCATGTCTTTATAAACCCATTGAATAATTCTATCAATTCCTTATAGTTCATTTTTTCATTCTACCATGTCCTTGACATCAATGCTTTCTAAAAGACTTACATTTCCCATTAGTCATTAAAATGATGATTAGGTTTTTTTTAGCACCCCATAGTATTTCATTCATTCCCAGTAACATTTATTTAGAAGAAAACCCCTTTAACTCCATGATGCATTTATAAGATTGTCCCATTAATTTGTTCCTCAGGCATTTTAATCAACCCCTCCAATTCCTAAATTTCTTTCTCAAAGTCCTGGGGCCAACCTAAGTGACATATGTTCAGTGATCTCCATCCTACCAAGCATCCCAATTCTTACTTCCAATTGCTATTATTTTCTTAATATCAACCCACCTCTTCCCAGCTTTTGATTCCAAGGCATTCCTTGACATTCAGTGCATTCTCTCCCTTTTGTCATTTGATGCTGTCAGTAACCTCCACTTTCTCTTTCAACTCTCCTTAGTCTACTGCTTGGAGTCATTCACTCTTTTCCTAGAGCTGCCTCTGAGTAATTGTGTTAATTCCATACCTGCCATTTATAATTAAGCCTTATTCTTCCACCATTTTGCTCAGCAATCATAACACTGTACTCTGCTCTAGGCCCAGAACTCATTAAACCTCCATGGTGACTGTCATCCCATTATCAATGTTCTGTCATTCCCAGGTGTCTCATGGCCACAAACTATGCCTATTGTCACCTCCCATTTGGAATATCCATTTTGTTGTGTCACATTGGGAAATAATGCCTATCTAAATCTAAATACTATTATATCACTGTCTAATTACTGCCCATTTTTTCCTAGTAGCTTGTTACTTTGTCATCACATTGACACTCCATTCTGGACAAGATCCCTTCTTACTATCAAGTGTTTTCATCATTCATTTGCCTTTCCTCTCAAACTTAGTCATTGACTGCCTATTTTACCTTTCAAGGGGCTCCATTTCAGATAATAGAATTTTGATATGGACACTAACACTACATTCTTGATATCCCCATCACATTCTTCCGACTACATCATACCCAGCCTTAGTGCAGTCCTTGGTATTTATTCTTTGAAGTTTTCCATTTTTCTGGTTATGCATGTAGAGAGGACAGGGAGAGGGAGAGAGAGATACTCTATTTGGCACTCGTCTGGGTTCTTTGAATTCAATCAACAAATCTCAAGGTTCAATAACACGGCTGACCTGCCTTCCCTTTCTTCTGCAGTGCAGTTCTGGTTTTTTTTTTTAAAGAAAGTCCGTTTGTGCCTATTGTCATTCAGCTGCGTCCCTCTTGCTTTCAAGAATTATTCTGGACATGCTAATCTTAATTTCAAATGGCCATTCAGTTTTCTGTCACTGGTGTTAAAATATCCCAGTGGGGCGGGGGGGGGGAGAAGAACAGTAGATGTTAAAAAAAAAGCAGCCAGACAAATCGAACATCTGGCTACATCTTTTACGCCATCAGGCATTCCCCCATCGCGACAAAGAGACGAAAGCAGGCGAGCTCCTATCGCCGCGAACAAACCGATAAAAACAGCGCGACAAATAAAGAAATAAAATACCCGGTCCCTTCCCGTCCCTCTCTGCCTTCCCACAGACGTTAAATGTAAGGGAAAGAGAAAGAGAGGCTAAAAAGAGGAGAGGAAGCCGGAATCGCTGGAGTCCAGAAGCGTTTGCTTGTTGCAAGCTGATCGCATCTCTCTCTTCGGCCGTGAGAAGGGAAAAACCCCGATTCTAAGCCCTAGAATTGGGGCAAAGAACAAAATGTTTAATTTACAGCCCAGGCGGAGAAAATGGCCATTGTTCCCGTTTGTGGAAAGGCGGCACTTTGAAAGCGGAGACCTTTTGATGGTTTTTTTGTTTTGTTTTCTCCACGGAGCATCAGATCACTGAAACCTGCTTCGCGGTGGCGAACCGATCACTCTCGGGGCTGCGACAGATGACTGTACTCAAAACAGCCAAGACCAAAGGCGGGAGGATTTGTTTTTCGCCGCTCTATTTTTTTTTGGCGGGGAGGTGGTTTGAGGGAGAAGGGAAGGTGGGGGAGAGAAAGAGATCGATGCCAGCGATGCCTCACTCCTCGCCTCGTCTCCCACCCCCCCATCCCACCCCACCATCATTCAGCCCTCGCGCGCGCGCTCTCCCCTTCTCTTGCCCAGCCTTTGAGGTTCGCTCGCACCCGGCCACACAGCGGTGTGGGAACTAACTCTGGAAAAACCTCCCAGACGCAGAACCGGGGAAAAAGAGAGAGAGAGAAAGAGCGGCTTACTGTGGGGAGGGAGGGAAGGAAAACGTGCTTAGGGTTGAGTAGCTGTGACGTGTAAAATCGCACCGCGGCGGGCTCCGCTTGCCGGAGCCTGAGAGGGAGAAGCTTTACCTCACGCGCTCGCAGGAGGCGCGCGCGAAAGCAGACCCCCCCACACACACGCACACACTTTTTTCCTGCGCGCGCGCGCCTGGCCGAAAGGCGCGGGGGAGAAGCCCCCGAAGAGAGCGCGCGGGAGCGGGGAGGCGGAGGGCGGTTGTTGCGCTTAAAGCCCAGCGTTGGCTGCTGTAACGGGGAGAGGCGGGAGGTTTGGCAGAGATTCCTGGGGAGCGCGCAAAGGCGCGCCAGCGTTCCGGAGAGCGCGGGGTTCACTCACCCCATTGGGAAGAGAGCGAGAAAGGAGCGCGCGCATACACCCACCAACACACACACACACCACACACACAGACAGATCCAGACACGGACACACGCGCGCGCACACACACACACACGCACATCCACGAAGAGCCACTGGAGAGGAAGCCGAGCGCCCGGGCGCACGCTAAAGCGCACTCACACATTCCCAGCAGTTCTATTTTCTCTCAGGCACGCGAGCGCACACACACACACACACACACACACCCGCACGCACTCACCTACAAAGTCGGGCACGCATGCACTCACCCGCACGCATAGAGATACAGTAACTCTCTCTCTCTCTCTCTCTTCCCGCGCTTCATCCAGACCTTCGTCACTCTCTTCTTTTCTTTCGACGGAGTCCTGCTTCTTCCCTTGGAAACAGCTATTCGCCATCCTTGGCCAAGGAGAAAGAAAGAAAGAAAGAGCGGGCGAGAGATTCATTTCCCCCCATTCCTCAGTCGCGGCTCTTCGCTCAGGTATTTGAGAGCCGGAGGAGGAGGAAGAAAAAGAAGAGGAGGAGAGAAGGGAGGCGAAGAGAGGAAAGGGAGTAAGCGGTTTTACCACAGCCAAGAGCCAAAGCCCGCCAACAAATCTGCAGTGGGGCAAGTGGATCTCTTTTGAGTTTGCCTTCTGGTTCGCCCCTTTCGCCTGGTTTCTCCGCTGTAGGGCTTAGACTGTTTTCAAGTAAAACAAAACAAGTGAGCTGCTGTTTTAAAAAACAACAACAACCAAGTCCGTTTTATCCCTCTCCTCCCCCCCCCTCTGCAGTGTCCGTCCCCCATCTTAATCCGGTTTGGGATTCCCCCCCCACTTTATCTTTGATTCGATTTTATAGATCTGGAAGAAACGCTTTGGCCGGAACCGAGTGCCTGTAAAACCCCCCTCCCCCCCTCCCCCCAAAAACACAACCCAGGATTTTAATTTTTATCCCGCCCCCACCTCTCTCTTCTGCTTTTGATTTTGAATGCCAGCTGAGGAAAATGGGCAACGATGCTTCCGCCAGAAGGGGAATGTCTCCGTGCCTCTTTTTGGGACATGTGGTGCTAGGATCTTCTTAGAGACATAGCCGCCTGCTTTCGGAGTGGAAGGTAAGGGTCGTGCGGGAAAATGGGAAGGTGGTAGGGACAGTTAGGCTAAGGTGGTGGGGTGAGAAGCTTAGCCTGCCTTTTTGCTTGGGAAGCAAGGCGAGGTGAGGTAATGGGACTTGACACGCAAACCTTAACCTGCAAAAACCTCTTCATCCCGGCTATCAAAAGTTAGAAAACTCTGCTTGGCAAGTGGACAAGTAATCGGGATTGATAGCCCAGCTGCGAGAGGAATCTTGCCTCCGTGGAAAGGTCTGTAAACGGACATGGTGATTTCACCAAGAAAGAAGAGGAAGGAGACTGCTTAGGTTAATGGGAAGTTTCAGGGAGGTCTGTGGCTCTTCCTTGGTGGAGCCAATCTGTGGAGTGATGGCGCCGTCTAGGTTTGATTAAACTAGTATCACCTGGGGTGGGGGCAAGAGAGAGAGAGAGAAGCAGATTGTCTTTCAGTGGAAGAAACCGAGTTCCCATGGATCTTAGGTCCTCCAGAATCAGACGTTTTTAAACATCTTTCTCTTTCCCCATTTCATGGTCTGAATCATATGAAACTCTTGCTTCTGAAATGACTGGCATTTGCTGCATCATTTCACCAAATATTATGTTCTGCTGTATTTGGTGTATTTAAAAGATTGTCCCTGTGTAAGTGATGGAGAATTATCTTTTTCCTGATCAAACAGGAAAGCCAAAATGATATCCATTGGATTTAACAGAACACAAACCAGCCAGTGAAAGCTCTGGCCGTTTTTAAGAAATCATTTTCCTGAGGTCTCTTCGTGCAGTTCCTCAGATTTTTATCAGATGTCCAAATAAGGCCAACACACTTACTACACATTCTGAAATAGATGTGCTTTACTAATGGAATTCCCAAAGTTATGCTTTTAATCCCACATTGTCTTTCAGTGCCGAAACCTTTGCAAAAAATAACAGGGCTGCATTGCTCACAAAGTGCTCCAGCAACATTTGCAGAGTAGAGGTATCATATCCAGGGTTTGCTCATAAGCAAGTTCCTTCTCATCCTTTCAGCCTCATTTTGCAAAGAAGCCATTTGTTGCTTATAATGCTCAGCAAAGAGGAAAGGGTTTGTCATTTCTTGGGGAAGCTTATTTTTCCACAATGCACACTGCTGCCTACCCTATTATTTTTCTTCAGTAACTTACAGATTTAAAGACAATTAAGCCATTTGCTTTCCTCCTGTTCATGTTAGAGCTTGTGGTTTATAATCTGGGAAGCTCAAAATCTCTTGATTTGTTCAGCATTACGCAATTGGGGGAGGGAGATGCCTGCCTGGTCATTCAGAGTGGAGATAAAAAAGCTGGAAAGAATAAGAGGAATTAATATAAAACATTCATTAACTGTTGTCTCTACATAAATAATAGAAAAAGTGTTAACTAATTCATTTAAAAATATTAGCCTGACCTCACAGAAAATTGGTCACCATTAACTAAAGAAATAAGCAACTTCACAAATATGACTGCTGGAAATATCTTCTGTCACACACAGTTTCTATTAAATGTTCTGTAAGTAAATATATTTGCAATTCACTTCCTTTAAAAAGAGATACATAGAAATTACAGCTACCGTGAGAATTAAAATACATGTACTATTTCCAGGACAGAATTGATAGGAGTAGAGATGGCACTATTACCCAACACACATTTGAAAAAAGCATCGAAGTGGGTCTATTTAAGTGGGAAGTTGTATCTCAAGAAAGCAAGTAGCCCCTTTAATTTCTATTGGAAATTCACTCCTTTGAAATTCACACCACATGGAGTGAATTTCAGAGACATTTCAGTATTTAAAATACTGTAACTTGCTCCTACTGATAGATGGAAGAAAGTTTTCCCCAGAATTAAATGATTTATTCATATTTTTTAAAAATAGTAATATACTTAATCTACTATTCCAGTGACAACCATATAGAAGATAATGCCCAAGTATAGGAAAAATTGTGCATTTTTAAAATTATGACAGTGATTCATAATTGTTCAAAGTGACAATAACAGTAGAAAAGATGCTGAATAACAATAGTTGGTCCCAATTTTTCTCCTTACTCCATGAAAATATTGTATAGAAGAGCTATATAAAAATAATTTCTATTGTAATCTGTCTGATAAAATTTGTCATAAAAATAATCAGAACCTGCCAACCTGAACATGTGCAAACCAAAAAGACACATTTGCGATAATAGTATAACAAACGTTACTTTTAAAAATCTGGAAAAGCAAATTAGTCAGCCAAATTGCCCACATGGTGGCACTATTCACACAGCATCCAACAATTTCTTGAATTAAAATAACATATTTAAAACTATTTTTAAGGGGGAAATTACATATATATTCTAAATGGAATCCTGAAAATAGCTGGCTGCAATTTTAGAAGACATTTGAGTTTCATGAAGCATTTGACCTGCATTCTTGATTTCCTTTCCTCTTCTGCAGGCCAAATGACATAGGATGAAGGCTGTTCGTAATTTGCTGATTTATATATTTTCCACCTATCTCCTGGTTATGTTTGGATTTAATGCTGCCCAAGACTTCTGGTGTTCAACGCTGGTGAAGGGGGTCATTTATGGATCGTATTCTCTAAGTGAAATGTTTCCTAAAAACTTTACCAACTGCACATGGACGCTGGAAAACCCAGATCCAACCAAATATAGTATTTACCTGAAATTTTCCAAAAAGGACTTTACTTGCTCTAATTTTTCCTTGCTGGCTTATCAATTTGATCATTTTTCTCATGAAAAAATTAAGGATCTCTTAAAGAATAATCATTCTATAATGCCGCTGTGTGATTCCAAGAATGCTTTTGTATTTCTGCAATATGATAAGAATTTCATTCAGATACGTCGGGTCTACCCTTTTGATTTCATAGGATTATACAAAAAGGAAGATGATAAAAAGTCTTTCTTTGAATTTTTGGTTTTGAACAAGGTGAGCCCAAGCCAGTTTGGTTGCCATGTATTATGCACTTGGCTGGAGAGCTGCTTGAAATCTGAGAATGGGAGAACCGAGTCCTGTGGGATCATGTATACAAAATGCACCTGCCCTCAGCATTTAGGAGAAGAAGGGGGAAATGACCATTCCATGGTGTTGCTCAATAATGTTGTATTGCCGCTGAATGAGCAGACAGAAGGCTGTCTCACCCAGGAACTGCAGACCACCCAGGTCTGCAATCTCACACGAGAAGCCAAGCGGCCACCAAAGGAAGGTAGGTACTCTTCAAAAGGGCTCCATTGTCCCACTGCCCCTTCGTGAAATAAATTTAAATGATTTATAAGTCAAACTGAGTTGCACTCCACACCAGTTGCTGCATAAAAGGATTTCTGAAGGTCTGCAGTTGGTCATTCTCTGGATTCCTTCCAAGAGGGTGGATCTAATTTTGTTCATTTAATGTAATATGTAAATATTCTTAAAAAAAAACAATCTAGCTAAGGCGTTTCCTTCTTATTCCTTAAATTAGGACTTATAATTTTATTCTCCAGTAAACATAGAACTATGCTGCTGACAGGTTGGTTATCAAGTTACTTTTCTCTCATTCTTAGAGTCTTTCTGCACATGGTTATTCACCTGCGACTTTTGCTGTGGCTTTGCAGTGAAGGTATTTTGAAACGCATGTGGCCAATCTGAATAATAAATACTATTGAAAGTTTTAAAAAATCCAAATAGATTAGAATCTCAGAGGGAATTCTTAAGGGAATGGGTAACCGTGATTCCCAATTTGTTAGCCATCATTGACCTAAGATGAATATTACTGTGCAAAATGTGTTAAAAGAGGATAACTTCTGAAACCTCCCTTGTACACTGACATTAGGGAGTATCTATTAAAGGCCTTTAATGGTACTGTATAAATGCCAGGTAATCCTAGGTTATCTTGGCTAGCGACTACATTGAAACATATTTAACATCTCTAGTGTGTAAAACTGGAAGCTCGTTTGCTCCTAGCCCAGACAGGAAAAGTTCCAGAAGAAACATTATGTTCTCAATATGGCAAAGTATATGGCAAAATGGAGACTGTCTTCTATAACTTAGATTATAGCTTACTTGTTTAATAAAGTGGTTGGTGAAAGCTTTGGGGATGATGATGATGATGATGATGATGATGATGATAATAATAATAATAATAAAGCAGCTTTCTAGATGCTGTCCATATAAAAATTCATTTGATCACCTTTCTCCTTTAACATGCCCTCCTGGCTAGTCATGAACAGGTACAAAGAAGATCTGGGCAATTTCTCAGAAAAATGAAAGAGTGAAATGTTAGGGATGTCTAGTGGAAGCACTTAAATGTAGAAATAAGTGCAGAGATAAGTGATTTCAATAACGTTACCATTCTAAATGACTGAGTACATGGGTTTATTAATATAGATTTATTGAATAAATGAGAAAATTATTTTTTGGAGGGTAAAAGAATACATGGGTGCCTGGAACCAAGGAAAGAGAAGAAAAATAAAAATAATTCCTTATCCAGCTCCCTGTGCTAAAGAAGGTTGCATTTTCATGCAGAAAATGTTTTCCTTTCCCCTGGTTTCTACATGGTCACAAAGCTCTCTGTCTGTGGGGAAGCAGAGCCAAGCTACTGGTCTCTGTAATAGAAGTTGCCTTTGTAAAGGAATGCAAAATTGACACGTTGTTCTGTGAGGATTTTCTTTAAGGGCAGCCAAGGCTGAGTGGTGTGGGAGGAAAAAAAGTGAAGCTGCTCAAACTGCAGAGGTGCCAAAGATACTTTTCGGGTTGGGCACAGGGGGAGAGTAACTTGGTTATAGTCAAGCTAAAGGACAATGCAGGTTGATGGCTTCAAGTAATGGGTGGAGCTGAACAAAATGGGTTCACAGAGTCAATTTATCAATGAGAAAAAGATCAATATTTTATATAGTCAAGGGGGGGAGACTAGAATGTGATTTTAAATTATTCATTTATTTATTTTTCTTTAAACACCCCTTGGTAAGGTACTTAATATCATTCAACATTAATCTCCCTTACAACAGGAAAAAATATGTCCCATATTGTGAAGCTTGAAGATAACTTTTAAGACAATTAAACCACAGAAACTGAGATGTGAGAATTGGCATCTGAAGGCTTTAATTGTTTTGGGGAACAGTTGTGGGATTTAACCCATTCCTGATGGCAACAGGAAAAGCAGTCTTCTTTTTACCTGCCTCACTCCCCTCCCCTCCCCTTTTTTTTAATAGAATAGCAGCAGCTGGCAGGCCATTTACCTATTTACCACAACTGGAGATAGGTGGGTGGATGGATGGATGGATGGATTAATAGTTTTCTGATCATGCTTGTGATAGATAAGTTAGCTGGAGATTGTGACTAATATGCTGCTTTGATTGGTTTTAGCTCATAATTGGTCTTATTTGGAAATAGCTGCAATTGAAGCTTTAAGAATTTATTTTATTTATTTTATTTATTTGATTTGTCAGTCGCTTACAAGATAATAGGTATAAGTATAAACATGAGTAAGAATACTGAAAATAGGTACAAATAAATGGGGACAAAAGGACAGGGATGGTAGGCACGATTGTGCACTTATGCATGCCTCTTACAGACCTCTTAGGAATGGGGTGAAGTCAATAGTGGATAGTTTGAGGTTAAAGGAGTGGGGGTTAGAGGATGTAACAACAGAGTCAGGTAGTGCATTCCAGGCATTGACCATTCTGTTGCTGAAGTCGTACTTTCTGCAATCAAGTTTGGAGCAGTTTACATTGAGTTTGTATCTGTTGTGTGCTCTTGTATTGTTGCAGTTGAAGCTGAAGTAGTCATTGACTGGTAGGACATTGTAGCAGATAATTTTGTGTACTATGCTTAAGTCCAACTGTAGGCGGCATAGTTCAAGGTTGTCCAAGCCCAAAATCTCAAGCCTAGTGATATAGGGTATTCTGTTGGGAGCAGAGGAGTGTAGTACTCTTCTCGTGAAATACTTCTGGACTCGCTCAATTGTATTAATGTCAGATATGCAGTGCGGATTCCAGACTGATAAGCTGTATTTGAGTATTGGTCTAGCAAAAGTTTTGAATGCTCTAGTTAGTAATTCAATAACTCTGGAGGAGAAGCTTCGTAAGATTAGATTTACAACTCTTTATGCCTTTTTGGCAATGCTGTTACAGTGAGCTCTGGCACTTAGGTCATTTGATATGAGTACACCAAGGTCCTCGACAAGAGTAAGGATCATCAACAAGGTTATATCCATCTATTATTAGGTGGACCACTTATTTGGTGTACTGATTTTTTTTACCAGTGTGTAGTGCAGAGCATTTGTTAGTCGAGATTTGGAGTTGCCAATTGTTTGACCATTCAGACACATAATCAAGGTCTCTTTGAAGGACACTAGCATTGTCGGTGGTGTTGAATAGTTTTATGTCATTTGCAAAGAGGACGCAGTTGCTTATAAGGTGATCGCAAAGGTCATTTATATAGAGTATAAAGAGTGGGTCCTAGAACCCTGCCTTGGGGGACACCGTTGTTAACTGGAGCAAGGTTTGATGTAGCGCTCCCTATATTTACTATTCGTTGCCTGTTTGACAGGAACACAATAATCCACTTATGAAGGGATCCGGAAATGCTGTAAGAGTTTAGTTTTAATAGTAGTTTGTCATGTACCACTGAATCAAAGGCTTTGCAGAAGTCTATGTAAATTGTGTCTATAGCTTTACCCTGGTCAAGTAGAGTAGTCCATATGTTTTTGCAGTGTAGGAGTTGAAGATTGCAGGAGAATTTTTTCCTGAAACCAAATTGTTTTTTGGAGAGTAGGTTATTTGACTCTAAGTGGAGGGTGGTGAATTGGTTAATGATTGATGCCGTGACTTTGCACGTGACACAACATAGTGAGATTGGTCTGTAGTTTTCAGCCAGGCTGGGGTCATCTTTTTTGAAGATAGCGATGACCCTAGCTAAGGACCATAGGTTCGGTAAGCAGCTGGTTCTGAATGATTATCCAGATTGTAAAAAACACCCAAATACTGAAAAAAGGGTGTACTGGAACCTGGAATCTCACCCAGTAGAGGCAGACCTAAAGGACTGCACCTTCCATGTTGTGGTTTCAAGTATTCTAAAATCACATCAACAATCTGATATCTGTTTTGCATATTGTGAAATATCCATGGTAAATAATTGAGCTTTTATGTTTGAGAATAAGGCAGTAGGGTTTCCTTCAAAGAAAAATAGGTTTTAAAATAATGTGTGTTGCAATCTAAGTATTTGTACACAGAAGATGGTTGACTTGGTGTTTCCATAGAAAGTGTTTTAGATTAGACTTATCACTATCACACTCGGCAAATTGCATTTGATTTCTCCCAGAGAGCTTTACTGTATGTAGAGGAATCATTCCTTAACCGTGAAGGCCACGCACAAGATTATGTATGTGCCTTTTTGACTGTTCAGTTTGAGGAAGAATTACATTTTAATTGAGAAGAATCCTCCCTTTTGAATATACTTCTCTCAGCATATTAAGTAACAATACTTAGGAAATGAAGAAGTATATGTAATTTTGCCAAATATATGTTTCTATTATTTTTTTCTCTATCCCAGCAAAGGTTAGGTGTCATTTTAAATAGTACAAGTGAAATAAGCAGATTTTCATAATTCTGTGCTTCCTATGCTCGAATAGTTTATCAATATCATTGCAATACATGTAAATTAAATATTTTAAGTAATAAAAAATTTTAATGCCATAAACATTCATTATATACCATTTATTGCATAAAGTTTTTACTGGAATAAGAGAACTATAAAATGATACTTTTGCTTAGAAATAATAATACTGACGTATGATTAGATTTGTGAAAGAATATATATAGGTAACCTTTACTGTGGAAATGAAACATTCCCCTTTGCAATCATGCTGTGTATTTTGAAAACTGTGCCAGAAGATCCCACAAAGCTCCAGATTTTGGAGGTTTGCAGGGGTGATCAGATTGTTCATTCTTCATTTTTCTGATCAGATATTCTATTTATGAAAAGATTTAAATGGATACTACTACTGTTTATTTATTCACTAATACAATGCTCAAAACATGATGAAACTTTCTTGTAAGAGCTGGTAATTGTATTTCTCAGTGATCCTAGATATCTTATAAGAAAACGTCTGCATTTTAAAAGGATGCAAAATAAGAAAGACTAAGTTATGAAGCTCTGAAAGGTAACTCCCATGATAACTAAGGGGATTGTAGCTCAGCAAAAAAATGCAAAATCAAATGAATAACTGGTGTATGTAACTAGGGACAATGAAGAGAATTGAGCAGAATTTTTGTTTCTTCTCCTGAAGTGATGGAACAGATGAAAATATAGTGATTCAGTATTCTGTGCTTCATGTGCTTGAATAGTTATAATAACTGATTCAGTATATAGCTAAACTATGACTTGATTTTCAAAACATGTGGACACAATGGGCACCAACCTGAATCATTTAAAAAAGAGATTAGTATCTTGATGGAGATGAAGGATGACTGTGATTGTTATACTCTCAAGGCCAAGGTTACTACTGAGTAGTAGTAACTAGGGTTACTGTTGCACATGTCCTGCTCACTGACACCTCATCAGCATCTGGTCTCAATGGAGATAATGTTGACTAGATATAATTTTGATTCTTATCTGTTAAGGTGACATATTCACTGCACTAACTGTGTAGTGTGTATTGCCTGAAAAGTTGTCTGGAATGCAGTTCATGAATGTTTTGATCATTCATTTTTATCAGTGAGTTGGGTTTTTAAAATTAAACCATGTACTAAGGAGCTAACTTTATAAGAACTCTGGCATGTAGGCTTTGGGTGACAAAATTTAGGAATTGATTGTTCTTTTCAAGTTCGATAACATGTTCTTCAGTG
Source organism: Naja naja (assembly GCA_009733165.1). Classification (NCBI taxonomy): domain Eukaryota; kingdom Metazoa; phylum Chordata; class Lepidosauria; order Squamata; family Elapidae; genus Naja; species Naja naja. The sequence goes on along the minus strand of CM019148.1, from coordinate 132,676,566 downwards.
CCTGTGTTTGTTTATTTAAGAGTATCTTTAAGAGGAAATGTGCAAGTTGCTTATCAATTCATAAAAAAAATCACAGCTGTTTTGAGTTCACATGAATAGAAAAGAGGTATAAATCAAATAAATAACAGATAAATAATAGACCATTAATACCCAATAAACAACTTAATAACTAATAAAATTCTGAACAGTAGGATTGTAACCAACTAAATACAATTAAATCAATCATGCATTTAATCAGTCCATCAAGAAACCCTATAGGTTTCTTGGGGCTCAGAAGCATTAGCCTTATGTGTCTCAGGTGGTTAATAAGTTCCATAATGCTGATACCATCATTGAAATATTCATATACTTTATAGTCTTTTCATATGAGCTTTGTTGAAGACTTCAGTAACTATTCAGTTTTTGCTTCTGCTGTTCTTACATTTTGTCTATACTAAAAAAAAAACAGCCCAGGATAAATGCTTTCTTTGGCTGACTAGAGGTATTAACTGTAGAGTAATTTAGGACATATTATTTTACATGGTAATCAAATCCAAAGTTACTTCCTTGAGAGAATGCAAAAATGTTGCAAAAACTAAACAAGAAAATAGTGGCTTTATTCAGTTCCCAGTTTTATAATATACACAAAAACTGGCATTGAATTCCTAAGGCAATTGCACATATTAAATGACATTACAGTAATCTTTTTTTAAAAAATATATTGAATTTTTGAATTACTTCTATATTCTCCTGTGTTACTTTTAATATTATCAGCTGAAAATATCAGCATTGCAGTGCTCGGTTTTCAGTATTAATTTGTACCAGAATGATCTGTTTAACATTTCAATATAGAGAAAGTAATTTATTCAGGGAAGAGTTCTTTCTTCCAAGGGAATTAATTTTTATTAATATTATTCAGTCATATTCCATGTACTCAATCAAAGTACCCAAATTCTAAGTTGTTGTGGCTCTTTAAATCTCAAGTTGAAGTTTAACTGTTCCTCTATAAGTCTATATTAATTGCAAAAAAATAAAGGTCATAATATTCTACTGGGCATTATTTATATTTACTTAATTTAAAATTTAAAACAAGATGTAGAGAGTGGAATGTACAATAGGGATACTGCAAATTTACAAAACATGCATCACTGCATATATATTGCAGTATACTGCAATTCATTAGTAATGTACATCACTGATATTTATTAGAAATATATTTACAATTAATTTTTAATTTGTAGGTATGTATTTAATCACATTTATGTGATTCCCATCTCACCTAGCAACTCAGTGGCATCATCATAATAAAAAATATTAAAAACAAAACAATTTAAAATCAAAACAGGGTAAAAATGGCAAGAAAACATTACAATACAGATAGTGTATTCTATCACTTTTTGTTTCTAATTTTTACTTTTTATGATAAATACAATATGTGTAACATTCAAAAATAATTTATGATATGTTTTATTATTTATAGTTTTTTGTTCAGTGTATCGTAGAAAATTTTTAAGGGACAATATAGGATAAATATAAATGGCTCTATCACATGTCAATGTGATTCTTTTAATTTAATTTTAATTGTACTTCAGTATGATAGAGTTGGAGCTTTTATCACAAGATGATCACTTTTCATCTACAACCTTCTCATGGAACAAGAGGAAAAATATTTGCAGCTATTTATTAAATATTTTATTAATTCATAAGATTTATCTACAGTCTTAATCTGCATGGACTCTGGGCTGTGTACAAATGTAAACCATTGCATAGACAACCAGTTCAGAGGTGGTATTCAGCAGGTTCTGACCAGTTCTGGAAAACCGGTAGTGGAAATTTTGAGTAGTTCAGAGAACCGGCAAATATCACCTCTGACTGGAGTTTTACAGTATCCTTCCCATGCCACACCCACCAAGCCATGCCCACAGAAGCAGTAATAAAAATTTTTGAATCCCACCACTGAACCAGTTGATTTACAACAATGCTTAAAGAATGAAGAATCTTGTATCCCCAAATAAATGATTGTGCATATGCATTCATGGCCCAGAACACTCTGTATTTTAATGTGATATCTTTTATATTTTAGTGGCTGTTGGAAATAAATGGTAAAGAGCTTGTCTTTGTTTCATTCATGGTAACTTGGAGGAGAGATTCATCATCTTTGAAGTTATGTGACATTCAGGCTTGTCCTTGGTGATCCCATAAGTGTGCCCAGGTTGTTTTCTTTAAAATATAGTTAGTCCTTGACTTACAACAGCTCGTTTAATGACCATTCAAAGTTATAACGGCATTAAAATGTGATTTATCACCTTTTTTATAGTTATGACCTTTGCAGCATCCTCATGGTCATGTGAACAGAACTCAGTCGCTTGGCAACTGGTTCATATTTATGTCTTTTGCTATGTCCAAAGCTCACACAAACCCCTTTTGTGACTTTCTGACAAACAAAGTCAATGGGGCAGCCAGATTCACTTAACAATTGGGTTACTAACTTACCAGCTGCAGTGATTCACTTAACAACTGTGGCAACAAAGGTCATAAAATGGGGCAAAACTCACTTAAGAAATGTCTCAGTTAAATTTTGGGTTTAATTGTGATCCAGGATTACCTGTAATGCCTTCTTCCAAGACCCTTTTTTCTTCCTAGCCCAGGGATTTTGTAGTGCTTCTCCATTCTGATGCTGAGAAGACCTAAGCTTGCTTATATTCTCAAGATGTCTAGGTGCTGCTACTGGATATGTTTGGCATGGTTATGGTTGCATTCAAAAAAAGGATGTGAGACAGAGAGAAAATGTAATGGCTGAGAGGAGCAATGCAGGATCCAATCTGGGTCATTCACCGGGACCAGAGGTTTATTATGTTACACCCCTCCTGCGCGACCTGCATTGGTTACCGGTTACCCTCCGGGTGAGATTCAAGGTTTTGGTGTTAACATTCAAAGTCCTACAAGGCATGGGTCTGGAATATTTATGGGAGCGTCTCCTGCCGGCATCGAATGCCAACCGCCCTGAACGAGCGCACAGGCAGGGGCTCCTCGGGGTGCTGTCTGCGACCCAGTGTCATTTGGCGGTGCCCCGGGGGAGGGCCTACTCTGTGGCGGTTCCCGCCTTATGGAATCAATTACCCCTGGGGCTCCGTCTGGCCCCTGACCTTCGCACCTCCGCCACGATTTGAAAACCTGGCTATTTGAACAGGCTGGGCTGTGCTGACCTCTTGGGAGGGTGGTTTTAAATTTTATAAGGGTTTTAGATTAATTGGCTTGTATTATTTAATAGTGTTTTAGATAACTAATTTATTGTCTGTTTTTAGTTGTGAGCCACCCTGAGTCCCTTCGGAGAGGGGGTGGCATACAAGTCAAATAAATAAATAAATTAATAATAATAATAATAATAATAATAATAATAATAATATTTTTTGAGCTTTCGGACTCATGCTGGAGCCCACCCTCAGGGAACTTCTCTCCCTTGTGAGAGAAATAATCTTTGGGATCAAAGAGATAAAAAACAAAACTGGGGTTTGTGTGCACTTAAATATTTAATAAACTAAGCAGGAAATATTTTATCTGCTGCCAGATGCCTACAAAATGTCAGGGTCATATGAAGGCTAAGCAGACAGATGACACAATTTGTGCTTTTTCACCACAATCCACTATTCTTAAATGTTACATTTGAAAAAAAAACCCAGAACCAAGCATGTGGCAGAAGAAGCTAGCAAAAGAAGCAGTGAATTAAGAAAGTGAAAAACACTTGGAGCTCTGAGGGGAGGGGAAAGGATCCTGAAAAATGCCCTCAGGGCTTCACAATTGGATGAAACAGTGGCTCAGAATATCAGCAGATCCTCCCTTCTAATAGCCCTGCCTTCCCCCCTTCTGGTCATGTGACTCAAAGCAGCCTATCCAAATGCACCCCAATCTACAGAAACATGTCTTATGGCCAACGCTGGTAAAGGCTTTGGAAAGAATTCCAGAAGCCATGCTTTGTATCTTGTTAATTCTATTCATGATAAAGATAACATGTTGATAATTATTGGTGCAGATATAGAGATATATGCATAGTTGGATGCAAGGTTCTTTTTACAGGGAACATCCAAACATTGATTGGAACCTATAAATACAATTACATACTGAATTCTTCCTCATTTCCTTGCTTAAGCAAGTACAAGAGTTAATGAAAGTGAGAGATGCAAGTAGCAATTCGAAGTGTAATGCAATAAATATTCATTTTTAGAAAGCAGATGGTGCATTGGGGTGCAGGTAAAATAATGGGTGATTGCTCTTCAGAATTTTTTCTTGATCCTACAGCATCATCCAGAGAAGAGCAATAGGAGAATAGCTAAAATAAAGAAAAAAACTTTGAACTGATCAAATTTCTTTCTGAACGAAAAGTGAATCAAGGAAAGATTGCTGAAAGAAATCGTTATTGCTTTCCTTGACTTTTTTATTGTTCAAACTCTACTGTTCAATCATTGAGAGGAATCATTTTTTTCCCGAATTTGACTGCTTTTGGTGAAGGAGTTATTTGAAACTGCAGTTCTTAGAATTTCTCAGAATATGCAGGCATTAGGTAAATAAGGTGCTGCTATATGGTGTGTGGTCTATATGGGTTTGGGACAATAAAATATCAGGATTATTTTTAATTTTCTACTCTTACAATTTGCCAATAAAAATCTATTAATAGTAATAGATTACAAAACAACAATAAAATGAAAAATCATCCAAGAAAACTGCTTCATTAAATAATATTAAATTGCTGGATGTCTAGATCCAATCAATTATCATTTGAGATTATCCAATAATCTGTAGCTGTTCAAAAATTTCCAGATATATATGGAATATAAATGCAACAAAAATCCCATATATATTTATAAAAATAGAGTTCCTTCCATTCTGAAAAGTGCTATGCCCTAATCAGTTATAAGGCAAGAGCAAGATTGCTGGCACTTATCTCTGATCAAATAATAAGAGGCAAACATCAAGAAAAGTCCATTCCTGTTTCATTCCCTAGCCACTCCCCTGAGTTCCTAAGGCAAGGAGACAAGCTGCATATTTAAAGGGTTCATTGATATAAATGGGTCCAAACTTACTTCTACAAAGTGAGGCACCTAAGCAAGTGTGATAGTAAGGGTTGGAAGAAGGGAAAGGAAGATATAATATACTTTAGAATGGGAATGGTTTTTAGACAAAAAATTCTGTCTTCTATAATGGTTTCAATTTGAACTTCTTTAGTTTATTATTAGAAGTCATAAACATATAGAGGTATACCCTACACATGGATTTTGAATATGTTACACTCATTGTACAGGGTGGAGGCTATTTGTAGAACCAATTCCTATTTCCGTATTAGTGTACCCAGGTAATGACATTGGCTTTGATTCCATTCAGAAGGAGGCACGCTAGAATCCATTGATTTTCTAAGTTTGCTTTGGACCAGGTCCACTTTGCTGACAGAGGAATCATTGCACGTTATTTCAAATCTTGTTTTCTTGAACAGCCAGTCATGACATTGGGCTATTAGGTTGTCATCAGTCAAAAACTGTGTGGCCCTCACTAGGAAAAAAATTGCCAGAGGTTTTAAGGCAATGTAATGATGTGCTTATGTACCCTAAATAAAACAAACATTTCTTAGAAATGCAATTGTCTTCAGGATAGGAATGAACAGTTCTTGATGTTTTATTATTCCAAATTACTTCTTTTTTGCCCTTGTTGCTTCAACAAATGTTAAGTGTATTAAACAAACATCATTATAGATGGCTTTGTTATTTCTGTGAGGGCCAAATGTACATGCCAGAAAGCAAAGTTTGGCTCAGAGTTACAATTGCAGATCATGCATTTAGAGTTGTTCCTTTTAATGTATAGTATAGTACTATACACCTTCTCCCAATTGACACACACACACACACACACACACACACACAAAGAATGGGTAAGGGTACAAAACAGAACAATGATAATCTTTGTAAACTATAAAGTACTCTGAATAAAAATTCATGGCATGAGATCTTTGGTGCAATTTAATTTTCTCTGAGGACATGTGACTCAACAGTAAAGTAACAAATTCAATAAATGTTGCACAAAAAGTCTTTTCAGGAGATAAAAGGATTATATAAGATTCAAGTGAAAATAATAGAGGACTATCATGTATAAATTTCAGCCATTACAATAATTTGCTTACATCCAGATTGCAAAAAAAAAAAAAACACCTAATGCATAACATTGATTTCTTTGCCTTCTATTTATAATTTTGTTACAGAGATGGTAATCCTGTATCTGTCCATATTATGTCAGATTATAGGTACCAAATCCTCTATAGAAATGGCGGGGAGGGGGCGGGGGAAGGGAGAGAGAGTACGTTGTATTTGTAACCAGAGAGATGCTACTACCCTTCCTTCTGCTGCATTTGAATACAGCAGAAGGAAAAGTAGGAATTAATTTTATTGTGTACCTATTTATTTTGCTTCCAGGGCTGCCCCTGAAATGAATAATCTGGATTCAATTTTGCTGTAGAAAACACAATATTAAAAACCAAATTCTGTCAGAACCCTTCATTGCTGGATGTCTGCAGAGATGATTTCCCCATTTTTTTGGTATTTTATCATATGAAATTCTGCCATGTCATATTAAGTGTTTTGTCACCAAAAACATTTATACTTAAAAAAATACTTAATTTTCCAGGGAAATGATTTGGATGATAAATACCACATTTGTCTGAACTAATTAACATTGCCATTATAGAATTTTAATGCTGTGATTTCATTGTGCTATGTATTAAATATAAAAAATGTTACTTTTCTCTATATGCATAAACTTCTTACACATTTTTGCTGTATTGCCAATCATATTTTTAAAAGCATGCTTGCAAAGAGAAAAGATAAAAATTAAAACATGTATTTTGAAAGAATAATGTAACTAAAAGACATTTTTTTACAGTAACAGCTTTCTAGTAAACTCAGATTTAAACTTAAATCTTGCCTTTGCCAAACACCTTAATTAACTATAACTGTAGTTTTTTTTATGGGTGGGGGGCAGGAAACTTGATCCCCAACCATTATTCAATTAAATGCAAATACATGGCACTTAACAAAAATCACAAATAAACATGCTGGAAGCCAATTAAATTTTGGAAAAAATAAAACAAAATAAGGAAAACATCAAAGCAACCTGCAAACTTAGACCCAGGGATGGGATGCCACCAATGTCAACCAGTTTGGTTGGCATTCACGCCAAACGTGTGCTCTGCGTGCATGCTCTGCATATTTACCTTCAACTGCAGCCTCTGTGAAGAAAACAGCTGAGGCACAGCAAACCTCTCTACCATGTGAATCAGCTGTGCTCTAAACAAAGGCATAAAACACAGGAAAGAGCAGGAGCGGGTGGGCCCACTTCCTTGTTGCAGTGAACCAGTTCAGAGTGAGCTGAACATGGGAACAAGGGGTTTGCCCAATCAAGTCCGAACCGGTAGAATCCCACCCCGCCTAGATCCTTCCCCAAATGTTGTAATGGGAACTAGGGAGTGTGCCTCTTCTGTGGCAAACTCTGCCCTATGTATCATTCTGTCCCCTGAACTCCAGCAGACCTCAACCACCCTTAATCATCTGAAAAGCTTTGAAGATGTGGGTTTTCCCCAAAGCACTGGAGGAAGATTGGATAACTGCACATTTGATTTGGCAATTAGTTTTTGTTGTCTTTAATGTGTTTAATTTTATATGTTGATTTAACTTTTGATTGGGAGCTGCCCAGAGTTGGTTAGAAGATGGGCACTTTATATAAATGTTTTAAACAAATACAGATAGTCCTTGACTTACAACAATTCATTGAGTGACCTTTTCAAAGTTACAAAAAGTGAAAAAAGTGACTTATGATCAATTTTCCCTTATGACCGTACTAGCTTCTCCATGGTCACATGATCAAAATTCAGATGCTTGGCAATTGACTCAAATTTATGATGGTTGTAGAGTCCTGGGGTCAGCTGATTCCTTTTGCGACCTTCTGACAAGCAAAGTCAATGGGGAAGCCAGATTCACTTAACAACTGGGTTACTAACTTTTCAACTGCAGTGATTCACTTAACAACTGTGGCAAGGAAGATCGTAAAATGATGCAAAACTCATTTAACTGAGCAACAAAATGTTTGAGCTCAATTGTAGTTGTAAGTTGAGGACTACCTGTATTGGGAACCATCTACCATACCAAACAAATGCCAAATGGTATATTTCAAAGTTCCCTGAAGTTTTCCTGAAATTTGTTCTGTTTCACTTTTAACAGTCTTGAGTTCTTTCAGTGCCAAGGTGTACTGATCATTTTTTTTGCTACTTGACTATTAGCTTCTTTGTAGCATCCCACCTCCCACTTTGCTGCCTGCGCTTACTGATCTGAAAAACCTTGTTCAAGAAGTTCCTTGCTGAGTCTTTCCTTGAGATTAAATTGAGGCCTGGGAAATTGGGATGCAGATTGCTAGAGAGATGACTGATGATAGGATAGCAATAGCACTTAGACTTATATACTGCTTTACAGTGCTTTTACAGCCCTCTCCAGGGGTGGGATGCTACCAGTTGTGCCCGGCTCTATAAACCGGTAGCTCTGAAGAGCAGCAGGCACTGAATTGGTTCTGTGTTTGCTGCTGTTTGGCCCACCCATCTGTCCAGGCTCTTACCTGTCCTTTATTTCCTGCTTTTTCAATCTCAGCTCCTTTGCGTGGCACAGGTGAGGTTGAAAAAGCAGGAAAAAAAGTGGCTTTTCAAATGCTGCGCACCCACGCGCAGTGCTTTTCAGCTGTACGGGCGGCACAATTTAAGGGTTTTTACACGCACGCATAACACATGTCAGGCATGTGTGCACGTGAAGCGCATATGTGCGTGTAAAATGTAGTCACTGAACCGGTAGCATCCCACCCCTGGAGGTTGAATCCCACCCTTGGTCCTCTCTAAGTGGTCTAGAGAGTCAGTATACTGTGGCCCCCAACAATCTGGCTCCTCATTTTACCCACCTTGGAAGGATGGAAGGTTGAATCAACTTGAGCCTGGTAAGATTCGAACTGCCAAATTGCAGGATGCTTTCATTCACCAAAGTAAATGCAAAAAACCCTGCATTCCATCCATAAAATTGTCCCAAAATTTGTTGTTTTCTTTAAATAATGAAAACATTTTTGTTCCTATCAGAAGAAGAGTAAGGTTGGAAAAAATGCAGATTAAACTGTAAAGCATCTTCCAAAGCTTTTGTCTCTGGTTGAAAGGAACATTGCTGTTTTCTTTCTCTCTGTGATATCTGTGCTCTTTTATTTAAGGCAGACTAAATGGGAAGGTAGATCCATTGGTGACAAATAAAACAGCTTTCTCTTCCTGTTATCTTTATCTTGCTGACATCAGAAAACTCTTAAGACTTCTTTCCAGGTGAATTTTTAGAGCTTTAGATGATTGTTCTCTTGTTCCTCCCTTTTAGATAATCAGCATTGCTAAGCTATAATCTTAATTGAGATGCTCTATTTAATTGGGAACACCCTTTATCTTGTTAATAGGAATTGTAGATTAATGAAAGATAATGTTATTGTGAGTAACATGTAAAGAATGGTAGTTTATTAATACTTCTTGATTTGGGAGAAGTCACCACAATCTTAGGGCTGCTTGCTTCAAAAAATTATAATATATGATAATAAACATAGTCTTCACAGCATTGAAGTGCCCCATCTATTTAAAAAAATAAATCCAGGTTTGGATTTGGGTTTGTTTGCTTTTAGGGACATAAGTAAACTGAACTTCAAACATGTGTCATGGAATAAAAGTATTTGGTTTTTAGAAGAATGATTTCCAAGAGTGTAATAATTAAACATCACAGGTTTTTCATCTATTACCTCATTTATTTTACTGTATTTTTCTCATTGCTTGTACCCATTACATTTGGAAGTTATTTATTTAAAAGTAAACTAATTTTTAAAACCTCACTTTAAGTTTACTTTAAATTAATTGTTCTACCTGAAATATAATACAAGCTACAACTTAAATTGTTAAAAAATTGTTTGTCATCCTGTTTTAAAATTCTCTAAATCAGACTTTTGAAATTGTTTACTCATTATATAATTTATTTGCCATCATTAAATTATTTGTAATTAATCTGTAATTACAAACATTGTTGGTCTAATTTCTTTCTGTTTTTTTAGACTGTTTAGTTTTTTTTAATCATCCCAGTTAAATAAATTTTAATAAGTTTTTCTGTTGTAAAAGAGAAATAGAAATGAAGACAATAATTATTAATGCATCCATACTTATGAAGAAATCTAAGGTATTGTGGTGCTTAAGTGTTGGATTGAGAATTAGAGCGAAGCCCAGCATCAGCAATGGAGCTCCTAAGTGAATATGAACATATACTCACCCTTATTTATCCTATACATGTACTATTTTATGCTCTGGAAGAAAGGAAGGATTAATTCTAACAAAAACTAAACTAAACAACTAATATCAACAAAATGCATCTACTGAGAATTTCAAGGAAATAAAACTTATTACAGTTAGTCCTTGATTTCTGACCATAATGGAGGCTTCTCTTTATGTCATAAGTTCTGACAGTCATAAAACGGATTACGTATGTGACTGACTTGATTTTGCTACCTTTTTTTGCAGTGGTTTAATGTGGGTGCCACAGTCATAAAGCAGCCACCATTGTCATTAACAACACCATGGCCATTAAGTGAACCAGTGGTTCACTATGGGCTCAGTTTAGCCCAAACTTGAAAGTAATCGCCAGTTTTCTACAAAATCACTGTAAATTGCAACCACATGTTTGTGAAACACTGCAAATAGCTGTAAATGTAGCCTGGTTGTTCAATACCTGAAATTTGGTCAATTAACCATGGGAGAGTGACCACTGGAACTTTGAATCCAGGTTATAAATAGCAGCAGACTAGATCCACTGTAAATCCAAATGGGCACTAAGCAAGTAGTCATAAATTGAAGACTATCTGTATATTATCTTACATTTAAAAACACATGGAAAATTTTAACACTGATGTCTCTCTGGAAGTTAGTTAATGAAACTGCTTCAAATATAAAAAAATTACGTAACAGTGAAAAGATTTACAGTTATGAATTTAGCCCAAATATCTGGTGAAAAAGGGGTCAGGGAGAGGGAGAGAGAGAAACATACTTGTATACATACCCATACATCTTTCTCTCACACAAACAATCTGGGATCAAACAAGAAATGGTCTAACATATAGGTTATTTCCCATTATTTCTATAATTATTAATCAAAGGTGATGAACTGGAAAGCTATGGAAAACGACGTCCTGGAAGAAGATAATGACAAACCATTTCTATACTCTTGCCTGACAAACTCCATGGACATCTCCATGAACTTACCATGAGTCAAGTTTGAATCAAAAGAGACTTTTTTTTAGCGTGTGATACATGTTAGCTAGAGATCACTGAGGCAGCTGGCTGCCTTTGTGAAAGAAATTTTTTCAGGCACTGTTGTTTACCTGCAGGACGCCTGAATGCTGGTAGGCAATCAGGGGAGGCTCCTTTCTTGTCCCAACGTGGTTTATTCGCTCACAGAAATTGAGCTGCCGACCTCAGCGGTGTGCAGGCACAATGTTTTACCACATGAGCCACCACGGCTCCCCAAAAGAGACATATTTTGTTTCTATAGGTGCAGCACCTGGATGACTTTGTGCCAGATCATGCCTGGTTAGAATTTTGATGGAAGATCTACTAGTACGGTAAACTAACCTGTAAAGTGGTAACTTTCTGAAAAAGGCTAAGGCAGAATCCTCAGGAGGTCACCAGATACCAAAGATAATTTACCGGACAGTAGCTGTCTCATGTCTGCCTAAGTAACTATTATCTCCTGTAATCACAAATGACTCCATTTAATTTCAGATTAAAGTTCCTCTAGTATTGCTGTTTAAAATCCATTAATGGGAATTGCCAAGAATTCAATAAATTACCTAGTGCATTCAAAGCCTATGCTTTTCTCTATTATTTAGGAAAGTCCACTAAATTTTGTAATCACAGATTTATTTTTTGGTTTTACTGAGCTCATAAAGACCTAATCTTTATGTACTGTTTTGTCTTTGATTTGACAGTTAAGTTGCCTTTTGTTTTATCATCTGTAAACAAGCAAAGCTGGCTTTGGTCCATAAATGAAATTTAAGCTGGAATTAATATTTTAAAATGAATTGGTTCTGAGTTCAGCAAAGCTATTTGCGGAAGACAAAAGGGCTGGCTTGCTTCCATCTTAAAATAAGCTCTTGGTGATTGAATGCAGAGGCCTCATAAGGCATGTAATAAAATAGCTTAGTAAAACTGTGTTTTTACTACAACATTTTGCCATTTATCTATTGCTTTTTCAAGTCACTGAATGAGCTGTATATCAATGGGCATGATATTAGAAAATCTGGTTTTGTCTACGAAGGATTTAAATGCCTTCATTATCATTGTAGGCTAAATTACAATGTTGTTACACAATCAAGCAGTTTTACTTTCTTTCAAGTTCATATAGAATGGTGATACAGTAAAAAAAATATCAATAATAAAACATTGTCAAATTTAAAACATACTTCAAACCAGAAAGCTTTTAAAAAGACCAATCTGCAAAATTCCAGTTGAAAGAACTAAATACTAATTTTTATTAGCTAGTAATATATATATATATGGATGGACAGACCCCCATCATGATTAGTTGCCAGAAAAACTACAGAAACTTCATATCTTTCATTAAAAAGAAGATTCATCCACCATAAAAGACAAGAGGTGAAACAATGCCTCATCCAGTGAGCTAAAATTATGACTGAGAAAGATCTCAACTTGAAGCACCAGTGCTAAATCCAGAGTAAGGTAAATGAGTATTTCTCCATCTTAAAAAGTATCTGGTTTACTTATTGTTAAAAATGTAACAATTAATCTCCTTCCACTCATTTATTTAGGGAACCTTGCTGTGTTACAAATCTTAAATCCCATTACTGGGACCAGTAATCACATATCTGACATTAAATAGGTGTTGCCATCTGTCACATACAGTATGTTCCAAAAAGATTCGGTGGCTGATAGTATCGCATGCCAATGAGAATTCTAGATGAAAAAAAATACACAACTTTGGAGTATATTTGTTCAACTTTAGCATTATATTGTGCAACCAAGTCTCTAAATCCTGTACTGTTCAGAATGGGTTCCGAAAATGTTTTCTCCAGGACCACATAGTGCTGTTGGATTACCTTGTTCACAAAATGGCAGTTTTTAAAAACAGCCAAGCAGTTATTTCCTTCTGCCTGTTTCAAGATGATTTGTTTCCCAGAAGGAATAAATTACCTAGGTTGCTTTAAACTGCCAAAAATCATACCTTTCTCCAACATACTCTGTCCTCTTTTCTTTCTCTTCTAAACCAAACAAACATTACAGCAGATTGCAGAAGCCGTGGAAGGCAATCAAGGAAAGTGGCGGTAGGCCTCAATGCACTGATTTCTTCCTACTATGAACTGAGCTTATGAAATGGGTTCATCAAAAATGGGGAAAAACTGCTTGGTTGTAAACAATTTTATCTTCAAAATATTTAGAAAGTATTTAGAAAACTGGTTATAATACAGGTAGTTCTCAGCTTACAAAAGTCCATTTAGTAGCCATTCAAAGTTACAATGGCACTGAAAAAAATGACTTATGACCATTGCATCATCGCCAAGGTCATATGATTAAAATTCAGATGCTTGTCAACTGATTCATATTTATGGTGGTTGCAGTGGTACCCAGGGTCATTGATCTCCTTTTGTGACCTTTTGATAAGCAAAATCAAAATGTGTCAGCATTGTACATTGTACAAATTTCAGTCATGGGTGTTTTTATTATTAGAAATGAACGGATTTTGACTCAAAAGCTTAGTGCTAGCCCCCCCCCCCCAATTCTTCAACCTGTTCAAAACAGACAAAAAAATAAACAACATCTCAAGCACTACCCTCCCAGGAACATCATTTTCAGCCTTCTAGCTAGTTGGGGGAACAAGTTGCCCTGGGGAATAATTGGCAGTTTGGTGTCCTGTAGACACTTTGTATTTCTATTCTTATGTGTCTGAATTGCCTCCGGCAAATGATCTGCATATGATAGTGGCATCATATCGTTCCTAAAGAGTTGTATATCCTGGCTGAAAAGAAGATCAGATCAAGTAGCTCTCCGTGTGGTATTTTGTGCAGCTCATGATAAGGGGATTCTAAAGATCCCACAATAGTATTGCATTGGCTTAGTTAAGGTTGCTATTTTGAACTATTTTTGAAAACTGTGGGTGCTTTTTATTAGAATCAACTGCCTTGCATCTTGACATTAAGATTGCTTCTTAATTATCCATAAGTACTGGAGCTCAAGTTGTGAAGTTGCACTAACAATAATCATTTTGCCATTTGAGCTAAAGGAGATTAACTGAGGCATGTTTTGAAGCAAATTAAGTCATACCAGGTAGGTGCTTCTCCAGTGGAAATTTCACAACACTTGCTATTGCAGATGGCGTAAATCAAATATGCACAGCACAGATTAAATACAAGTTAAAAGTTTATGACATAGTCAAGGATGTAGAAGTCTAATTCATATTACAGATGTGATAATTCTGTGCACATCATAAACATGTTTGTTATGCTGTGCAGCAATAAAATATCATTGATTAAATTTGGTTTTAATGGTAATTGAGAAATTTTATATTGTACCCAAATATCTTTGGTCATTGTCACAGAATTTCTGCAGCTGATTTAATGTCCCACCATAGAGACACAATTCACAGCTCAGGGAAAGCATTCATCAGATAATATGTACATATTTTCCTTTCAGTCCCAAGGACTTTTGACTTCTGTCCTTTGGACAAAGTATGGGAGCACAGGCCTCTACGGGGCAATGTTTCAATGTTCCCCTGTGTACTTACAAAAGAGGCACTATAACACTCATGCTTCAACCCCATTAGTAAAGGGACCGCAGGGTCACATGCTGATATAATGATGTCAGTCATTAGAGAATAACATCCTTTAAAATATGAACAGAAACCGCTATTGTATATCTCAGAGAGAAATAAGTTGTGTAAGATGTAAGAAAAGGCTTAACATTTTGCAAAATTAGAAGAAAACACTTCTAGTAAGCTTATGAGCCTTTCACAGTCTTATATAGAAAAGTATCTCCTCCAGTCTGTTAACACAGATCAGGCCAAACAGCTGTCTTTCAGCATCCACAGTCACAAAATATCAAAAATGTGGACTCATCCAAAATGTGTCATAAAATATATTCATTATTGTACTTGTTTTATTTATTTGTTATTGGTTTGTTTAGATATATAGCTGGTTGCTTTAATTATATTTTATATTCTGTCTTCTTTTAATTAATACTTTTATTAGTATATTTCAAGCTATGACCATTATTTAACAGTGGAAACTCATATCTATATACATAATCTGCAGTATTCTATACAAGCCCCTTTCTTCCTCTCTCCCTCTTCTGTATTACTACAGTCATGTTGGGAGTGCCGTAGCTCTTCCAGGTTGAAAGGATTAGCTGGTGACATCACCAGCTGGGGACGCCCATTTGGAGGCTCCTTTCATGTCCCCATTAAGCTGCCTACCAAAGTTGTACCCATCTATCTACTCACTGTTGTCCACTTTCAAACAGTGGGGTCAGCAGGAATTGGACTGAGTTATGGGAACTCACCTCATCTCATGGCAGCAACTGGGGTCTCAAACATGAGCCTGTTGATCGTCAGACTAGCATCTTAACCACGTGAGCCACCATGCTCCACCCTCTTCTATATTTTCCAGTAATTTATGTAGCTTTGGCAGTTTGTTTTCTGCTGCAGATTTCTTTCTGTTTTCTCTTGAAGAAATCAAGAGTAAAACAAGAAGCATCTATCCTGTTACTCTGATATGGGTTTCTGATGGCACTATTAGATGGGTGAAGGATGCAAGCAATATGTGAGCAACTTTTGTGTTGCATCCTCCCAATATCTGAAACAATTTCTAAGTTGTGTCATATAAGTCAGATAATGAAGTTGAGTGAAGTATTTTGTATCTGTATTTTCAATAAACAGGAAACATAGTCTGTCACAAAGGGGAAAAACAGAGGCCAGAAAACAATTCTGTAATGGTTAGCAATTTAAAAGTTGTCAGTAAGCAGGTAATTGACCTGTAGTGGTCTGGTGCTGCCCCTTTTCTTGGATCTTTCAGTATCAAGTACATTTTATCTGAAGTTAACTAATCTTCAATTTCACATCCTTGCAATATGTTATTAAAATCCTTGCAATGAGTGGGTATAGACCAATCAGGTGTTTCAGTAAAAACCCACGCGATTCATCTCTTTCCAATTCTTGATCTCTTTTTCTCTAAATTTTTGTTTCTATTACAAGTTCCATTATTTCAGGTTCTTCCCCCCGTCCCACTTCTCTACCTCCTTTATCCAAGCTGAAATCTTTTTGTATTTCTCTGAATTGTCTCACCCAGAAGTGTACTGTTTCTTCTTTGTCAAGTGTTACAATTTTTCTGTTGATGGATTGATAGAAACATCTCTGATTCGACTGAAATGGGAGATTCTGTCTGTAGTATGTAATTCCAGTTTAGTATCTGTTGATCGTCTTGTTTATGGCTGTTGTCTACTGCTTTTTAAAAATTTCCATTGCTTCCTTGATCTTTCTTGTCTCTAGGTGTTATTTCTTGATCAGATATTCTTTTGTCTTCTTGTACTTCAGGTCTTTTTTTCTTTCATCTGTTCTAGCTTGCTTGCCTCTGATCTTAACATATGCTGATCTTATTTTCCAAGATGATCTTCCATTTTGGAGATGGTATTTTATCCCACCTTTTTATATATAACTCAAGGCAGTGAACATATCTGATACCCTTACCTCCTATTTTCCGCCAAAATACCAATCTTGTGAGATGAATTATCTGAGGGTGACTGGCTGAAAGTTACCCAGCCAGCTTTCATATCTAAGGGATATGATCTATGACAGGAGTTGCCAACCTTTTGGACTTCAGGGACCACCAAACTCATAATTTTAAATCCCAGGGACCACTAATATGAATTTTGACTGACGGTGGCTTGCTGGCATTGGTGGGAGAGAGAGAGATTTGATCTAACCTCTCTCTCTCCCTCCGTCCCTCCCTCCCTCCCCCTCTCTCTCACACACACACAGACACAGACACAAACACAAACACACAGAGGCAGGGTGGGATTCAAATTTCTTAACAACTGGTTCTTGGGCATCGCCTAATTTGTGGGTGTGGCTTGGTGGTCATGTGACTGGCAGGGCATGGCTTGTATGTAAATACTATAAATATTTATGTAAATATTTAATTTGTTATAAAAAAGAGCAACTTTTACCCAAAATCAGGCAAAGCAGGCAGGCAGATTGAGTTGCTCACAGAATCACAGATTAATTTAGAAATCTATGATTCTGCAATTGGCTAGCAGAGTCTGTCACATAAAATTTGCTTGCAAGCAAACTCACAAAATTAACTCTCAACTCATGTATGTAAATTTTGAATTTTTTATTTAAAAAAAAGATCAACTTTTACCCAAAACCAGGCAAAGCAGGCAGGCAGATTGAGTTGCTCACAGAATCACCGATTCATTCAGAGATCTATCTTTCTGCCCTCAGCTACCTGCACTGAATAATAGAAGCTTCAGTCCTAAGGAAGATCTAAAGATTAGCTAGAAAGCAAGAAATCCAATTTCCTGCTTTTTAGCTAATCTAAATCTCCCAGCACAGCAGAACAGCTGATGATCGGGAGGGGGGAAGGAAAAATAGCAACTTAGCAGGCAAGTTTGCCAGGTAAGGAGTGAGTGGGCGGGGAGGGTTCTCGGGGCCATGTGGGCAGCCGCAGCCTTGTGTTCCCGTGCAGCCTGGATTAATTGCTTTGGGGGGGGGGGTGACATTTCTTTGTGGACCACCAAAATTTTCTCTCTGACCACCAGTGGGCCGTGGCCCACCGTTTGGCAATCACTGATCTATGATATATATGATATCCTATATGATGTCATATGTGTGATTTCATAGATATATCTACAGTATGATACTTATTCATACTGAGGGTGTGGGAGGGGAGTTTTAAACAATGTTTTTACTGTTTTTAGCTTTTAATTGGGTTTCTCATTTAATTGTCTTTTAATTGTGTATTCTGTATTATTTTTATGACTGTACGCCGCCCTGAGTCCTTCGGGAGATGGGGCGGGTTAGAAATCCAATTAATAAAATAAATAAATAAATAAATATGATATATGATCAACTTAGATCTAGGAAGAGTTTTATGGCAAGAACAAATATTTTTGAAGGTACGCAGGAGCAAAACTGAATTGGAAGAGAGAATTTATGGATGAAGAAATAATCCTAGAAGTGAATAGGGCTGAGGGATCTGATCTCCCTATGTTACTTGGGGGACATTGAATGGGTTGAGAGTGGGAGTGCCTAAGTGTAAGACCAATATGCATAAATTGGAATTGTCGGTGGATAACAACATGCACTGTGAATGTGGGAAGACACAGAGCCTGGCCCATTTGTTGTTCCGTTGATTACTACCAGTAGAATATACTGAAAGTGATTTGTTTCTGGCCAAGGTGGCCTCATTTTGGTAGCTTAAGGTTTGATCTGGACACAAAATAAATAAATAAAAATAAAATATCTAAGGGAAGCCCAGAACTCACAGTCTCTTGCTACTTAGGGCAGAATTTTAATTACTGCACAATTACCAGATTGGAAGCAGGCAATCTGCAGTGTTCTTAAATTTATTCTCAAGAGTTTGAGGATATGGATCTACAATGTAGGAGGAAAAAATTCATTCATATATGTCTGCTAATATACTTGTAGTATTCAACTCTAAAATGTTTCCTATACGAATGAACTGTATTTTTTTTTGTGACTTCCGTTACTCAATAATAGGAAAATATACCTAGAGTCAGTTTTCAAACTGCATTAGATATACCATACTTTTAAAATAATGAACCATTTATTGGTTCTTCATAATTCTTTTTTTTTCATTAAATTTTATTTAGTTTTCAAAATTTAAAAAACATAAAATAAAACTTTATACATCATTATATCAACATCAAGACATCTTTTACATTTCCTTATCATCTTTCTATATACACATTTCTTTCATTATATAATTTTAACTTAATATATAAATAAATATAGATAGATATGAATATAGATATAAGTATTTGTGTAGTTTCTTATTCTTTACCTCATTGTAATCCTACTTTATTTGTCATTTGATAGAATATTTTTGTTAATGTTTTCCTTTTTAAAAAAAATCCATTCTCTTATAGTCTTTTTCTTGATTCACTATCATAATTCTTAATTAGTTAACTTTGAGAAAATATTGTCTTATCATGCTTTGAAATGATCCAGAACTCTTTTAATTTTTTTAAATTATTTTTCAGAGCAGTAATATCTATGAGTATATAAAACAGAAATTATAATCACTCATATTTTCTTAAGATTGGGAAAAAATACAATGCAAAAATAAAAAATGAAAAAATAGTCATTTTTGTCTCTGAAGTAATTGCTGCAGTGGTTGTGATTTGCCCAGAAATTTGAAGGATTTCTTAAGATTTTTACTGTTTTATTGCTTATATTTCTTAATAAAATAAAATTTAAGAAATGATATGGATTCTGAAATAAGAAAATGACTGTCTGTAATACTCCATTCTGTACTTTATGCAGCTTTGAGAGGGTGGTAGAAAATATGAACAGAGACTTTAATTAAATATACATATATTAGACATGCTAATCTAGACTGAGTCAAAGACTGAAGAAATATCTCTGACAGCAGAGCTGGAAGGGTAAACAATTTGAGGATTAATTTGGGATTAATTCAGAAACATGTAATGCCTATGTGACATTAGGCTGTTGAGAACTGAAGCAAATAAGACCTAATCTATGGGTCAAACTGAGAAAAATAATAGTTCTAAGTGAAAAAGGCTATTGACCTGCCTCAAGTGCTTTGGGATATAGATACGAACTGTACAAAAAGGGGGAAGAAAATTTGTGGGAAAAGTAAGATGTTCCGAAAAAAAATAAGACAAAGTAAATCAGAAATGCTACTTTACAGGTAGTCCTCAATTTACAACAGTCGCTTAGTGATTGTTCAAAGTTACAACGGCACTGAAAAAAAGTGACTTATGACCATTTTTCACACTTACGACTGTTGCAGCATCCTCATGGTCTTGTGATTTACATTCAGATGCTTGACAACTGACTCACATTTATGACGGTTGCAGTGTCCCAGAATCATGTGATCCCCTTTCTGACAGGAACGTCATCAGAAACGGGAAACCAGATTCACTTAACAACCATGTTACTAATTTAACAACTGCAGTGATTCACTTAACAAATGTGGCAAGAATAGTTGTAAAATGGGGCAAAACTCACTTAACAAATTTCTCACTTAGCAACATAAATTTTGGGCTCAATTGTGGTTGTAAGTTGAAGACTACCTTTATTTTAATGAGTGGAGAAGGAATAGAAACCAGTTTGGTTTAGAGATTAAGGCACCAGGTTAGATATTGGGAGACAGTGGATTCTAGTCCTGCCTTAGGTGTGAAACTAGCTTGGCCCGCTCATTCTGCCTCAGCTTCATTTACCTTATAGGGTTGTTGTGGGGAAAATAGGAGAAGAAAAGTGTATTAGGTATGTTTTCCACCTAGAGCAGGGGTGTCAAACTGGTGGCTCGCGGTCTGGAATGTGTCACGCCCAGGCCACGCACACCCAGCTTTGCAAATGAGAAAAACGTTACGAAACAAAATGTGACAGCAACGTGATGCGGCAAGTTTGACACCTGTGACCTAGGGTTACTTATAAATATAATAAAAGTGGCATTTAAAAAAATGTATAGGTTTTTGTTGGAGGTGGTAAAAGAAAGGAGGAAAGGTATCTTGTGGCTCTTCCTTGGAGTCATAACTGGTCCAGCTATTGTTTTAGGCCCAGAAGAACTGGGATGCAAAAATACTTATAATCACTATAAGGCAGCAAGAATAGATAGAAAACTTTATGCCATCTGGTGGCTATGCAATATTTTGCAGCTTGAATCTGACAGTATTATTTTTAGCTGAGTCACTGAGCTGTTTAAAGATATACCTGGAACACATTATTCAGTGTCTATAGATTTTTGTCCTAGGAATTTGTGTATTTTCATTTATGTTCCACCATAATCTCAAGTTACTCGGTGGTTTTTCAGTGACTGTCAACTGATTAATAAAGATTAATTCAAACTGAGAATGTCTAATATACTATTAGATATATTTAGCCTTGTGTGTAACAGAAAAAGTCTCCCATTCTGATGTTTTACTTTGCTAATATTTGTAATTACATATGAACATATACATGCACACATTCTATACATGTATATGTTGTTGTAAATGTTTATCTTACTTTTCTTTCTGCAAGCTTCACAGTTTCCATATGCTTTCTATTCTATTCTCACAGCAACAGAGCCACACAAAGAGCTTCATGGTTGAGTAGGTATTTGAATCTGGGCCACCAAACCTAATCTGATATTTATGGCCTACCAGATCTAGCCTGAGAAAAATAAAGATGCTCTCTAGACCAGGGGTCACCAACCTTTCGGACCTGAGGAACCACTAACTTCATAATTTTAAATTCCGTGGACCACTAATATGATCCGCCTAATGACCAGCTGGGTGGGCATGGCTAGGTGGTCATGTGACTGGGGTGTGTGCCCAACTCGATGTCACTCACATCTAGGGGCGCCTCGCTGACCTCTACTCATTCCTCCTGTTAGATTTGCATGAAGAGTCATATGCAGAGTGCTTCAGTGAAGAGTTTATTAGTGACTACAGCTCATAACAGACCCGATTTGGCTGGTCTGCGGCTGCTACTTATAGCCAGCAGCCGCAGTTGCCAGCCAATCAGAGTGCAGGGTTTTCTCGCACTTTTTAAACCAATCATTTCTGACATTTTACATGAACAGTTCAAACTTAACCAATGACATTCGAACCTGCATACATAACACCCCTCCCTACTAGGTTCAGTCCATACTCAAACCCCAACCTATCTAATGTATTCTTTTAAATAGCTGGGGCTCTTACGTGTAGGTTGAGGCATTTGTGGTTCAGAAGTTTTAACGTTCTCACCCAGTGAGAGGGGAAATGTGTCTGTTGACATTTCCCTAGTTGGACTTCCTGTGAAAGAAGACCCTGTTTGATTGTTAGAATCTGGTCTCTCCTCCCAACCCATCTCCAGCCCAATGTCAGCACCCAAGTCAGGTAGTGATGTACAATCTTCCACTTGTAAGGATGGATTTTGGCATTCTGAAAGGTTTTGGGATGGTTCCTGTCGTAATGGCTCATTACACACGGGGTTGATTCTTGCTTGCTGATTATCCTCATGCTCCTCCCCTTCCCCTAGAAAAGGCATTAGGTATGGGAACTAGAGAGGAACAATTGCAATGTTCCTGAGGTAATCTGGATCTTAACTGATCAATGTGCCTGCTCCAGAGGACACCATCCTCTGTTTGTACCCTGTAAGAACGAGGGCCAGTTATTTGAGTTATTTCAGCAGGAATCCATGAAGGTTCACCCATAAGGTTCTTAGCATAAACAGAATCACCCACACTGAACGTGCAAACTTTGCTAGTGGAATCAAGTGGTGCGTTGGGTGCGTAAGAGGGATGAAGGCGGTCAAGGGGAGACCTAAGTTTCCTACCCATCAACAACTCTGCTGGGGATAAGTTAGTGGATGGGTTAGGAGTGATGTGCTGAAGACTAAGAAGTTTTTCAACTTTCTCAGTGATGTCCCCAGGACCCAATTGCTGAAGCTTTTCCTTGGTAAACGCCATGTGTTCAGCCCGCCCGTTAGCCGAAGGGTGTCCAGGGGCAGTCAGGGCATGTCTGATACCCAGTTGTGCTAGATAGGATTCAAAAGGGTTGGATGTAAATTGAGGGCCATTGTCAGAGACAAGAACATCAGGTAACCCGTGGGTTACAAAAAGCTTTTTAAGCTGCTTGATGACAGCTTCAGTTGTGGTGGATGCCATAGGGATTACCTCTAGCCATTTGGAATATGCATCTACTATAATAAGGAAGGTGTGCCCTCTGGTAGGGCCAGCGAAATCAATGTGAATCCTAGACCATGGGCCCCTAGGACATTCCCATTCCTGTTTGGGGGCAAGAGGTGGGGCAGGCCTGACTACCTGACAGTTGGGACAAGATGCAACCCAGTTTTCAACCATTTTGTCAATACCTGGCCACCATACATAACTCCTGGCCAATCCCTTCATCCTTACAATACCAGGATGACCCTCATGTAACATTTCCAAAACCTCTCTTTGCAGTTTTGCAGGAATAACCACCCTGTTACCCCACAAAATACATCCTCTTAATACAGATAATTCAGTTTGCCTGGACTTAAAAGGTTGGGCAAGGTGAGGTAGATCTTGAAGAGGCCAACCTTTCTTAATCCAGCCTATAATAGGAGCCAATAAAGTGTCTTTGGCAGTCTCTCTGGCAATTTCAGCAGTGTGTACTGGAAGCTTGGCAACAGTTTCTAGGGAAAAGGTGTGTGCCTCAGGTTCAAAGTCCTCCTTGTGACAAGGAAGTGGGCAATGACTCAAGGCATCAGCATGTCCAATGTCCTTGCCAGGCTTGTGGATAAGTTTGTATGAATAAGCAGCAAGAAATTCAGTCCACCTCAGCATTCTTGGTGACAGGATAGTGGGTGTAGGTTTGTCTCCTGCCACAATGCCTAACAAAGGTTTGTGATCTGTGACAATGGTAAATGTTCTCCCATATAAATACTCATGAAATTTCTTGATAGCTGCAACAATTGCCAATGCTTCCTTGTCCAATTGGCTGTAATTCCTCTCTGCTTTGGTCAAGGTGCGAGAGTAAAATGCAATAGGGGCTTCACTCCTGCTGGGAAGCCTGTGGCTCAAACCCCCCACTCCAAAGGAGGATGCATCACAAGTCAGTACAACAGGTAAATTCTCAGAGAACTGTATGAATACAGCATCAGACATGATTAGTCTTTTAATACTGTTAAATGCTGATTGTTCCTTCCTGCCCCAGACCCAAACAGACTTTTTGTCAAGTAATCTGTGTAATGGTTCTGCAATGGTTACCTTCTGAGGTAGGAACATGTGATAAAAGTTAATAAGTCCAAGGAAGGCTTGCAAATCTGTTTTGCATTTTGGTCTAGGGGCTTCTTTGATTGCTTGAACCTTGGCATCTGTAGGGTGGATGCCATGCTTGTCAATCATATAGCCCAAGAACTCAACCTTGTCAGTTCTAAGAGTGCATTTTTCTTCCTTGACTTTTAACCCCGCTTTCTTGAATCTGGTAAGGACTTCTCTGAGTATCTCTTGTAATTGAGTGTCATTTTCAGCAGAGATTAACACATCATCAAAGTAAGGCACTACCCCTGGCAGTCCTTGGAGCATCCTTTCCATAAGGCTTTGGAAGATGCCTGGTGCCATGCTTACTCCAAACTGTAACCTTTTACATTTGAAGGCACCTCTATGAGTCACAATGGTTTGGGCCTCTGCAGTGGCATCATCAACTGTTAGTTGTTGATATGCCTGGGCCAGATCCAATTTGGCAAAGACTGTGTCCCTGCCAAGTGAATGTAATAAATGATGCACCACTGGAACTGGATATGCGCTCTGCTGAAGCGCATGGTTCAATGTCCCCTTATAGTCTCCACAGATTCTTACTGACCCATCAGTCTTGACTGGTGTGACTATGGGTGTCTCCCATCTGGAATGGTCAGTGGGTTCTAAAACTCCTTGAGCTATTAGTTTATCTAATTGTGCATCAATTTTTTCCTTTAAGGCAAATGGGACCCTTCTGGGCTTTAAACGAATTGGGGGCACCTTGGGATCTAGGTTGAAAGTGATAGGGGTCCCCAAATACTTACCCAATCCGTCGCTGAAGACCTCTGGAAACTCAGACTTCAAGGCCTCCCCCCATTCAGTGTTGCTCACGTGATTGATGCCAGTCACCTCGATGCCTAGTGGATTGAACCACTCAAGTCCCAGCAAGCTTGGGTGGTCTTTGTCCACGATGGTCAGGGGCAAAAGTTTGGTGTGGCCTTTGAACTTCACGTTGAATTCTCTTGTTCCAACTACTGGAATCTTGTTCCCTTGGTAGTCTTTAAGAGTCAGTGCTTGCTTCTGGAAATGCTTCTTCTGAATGTTGGGAAGTAGCCTGTGAACAGTGTCCCATGACACCATAGATAAATAGGAGCCTGAGTCCACTTCCATTTGGCAAGGCCTTCCTTCAATTAGTACCTTCACATGTACTTTTCTGCTTCTTAAGCATGAAGAATGACCAATAGTGACTGTTTGATGAGTTTCATTCTTCCCATTTGCTTCTGTGTTGCACCCCATTTTCTCACTGAAGTTGTTATGCTTGAATTCTTTGTCAGGAAACTTCTTTCTGCTTGGTGGAGTTCTGGATGATTTGCAGAATCTTGCTAGGTGACCTCTTTTTTCACAACGGAGGCAGATGGTATCAAAAAAATTGCATTCAGTGCGGGGGTGGCCCCCCCCCACAACCTCTGCAATAAAAGTCTTGCCTCTTTCTTCCAAGGTCTTTCCTTTTCTTCTCCATTCTGAGTCTATAAATTCCTTCATCCACCTCACTACAGTCTGACTCAGAATCTATTTGCTCGCAATGGGTTGTTGTGGATTTTTCCACATCAGGGTGGCTTGCGGCCTTGTTAATTTTCTTCATGGCTGCTGCTGAGGACTTGGTAGCTTCCGCTGAAGACGCTTCTTCTATGGCCTCCTTAAGCGTGATCTTAGGTTTCATTAATAATTTGCTCTGCAAAACCTTGTCTTTTAGGCCTAGAACAAATCGATCTCGTATGGCCTCTTCTAAGTTGATAAACTCACATGCACCCCCAATGTCCCTTAAACTTGCCACGAAGTCATTAACGTTTTCGCTTTCCGCTTGATCCCGATGGTAGAATTTGTGTCTCTTAATGAGGCCTGATACTTGTGGCGCGTAATGGGCTCTTAATAACTTTTCTAAGTCGGGCCAGTCCATTACCTTCACATCTGCAGCTCCCGCCAATGCCTTCGCCATCTTGAAAACAGCCAGACCACAGTGGGTGAGAAAGACCGCCCTCTTCCGCTTGTCGGAAATGTCGGCGAGATCATTTCCCCCCAAATACATTTGGAAACGATCTGCATACGAGTCCCAGTCTTCTGCCGTCGGATCGAACGGGGCTGGGGGGGTGTTCAGCGCAGCCATCTCTCTCAGCTTGTTCTCCACATTGTCTTCTCTTCGGGAAGGATCCCATCTTCGTCGCCAGTGTTAGATTTGCATGAAGAGTCAGATGCGGAGTGCTTCAGTGAAGAGTTTATTAGTGACTACAGCTCATAACAGACCCGCTTTGGCTGGGCTGCGGCTGCTACTTATAACCAGCAGCCGCAGTTGCTAGCCAATCAGAGTGCAGGGTTTTCCCGCACTTTTTAAACCAATCATTTCTGACATTTTACAAGAACAGTTCAAACTTAATCAATGACATTCAAACCTGCATACATAACACCTCCCCTCCCAGCCACTCCTCCCCTGCCTGCCCAGAGTTCTTAGGGCCCCAACAGGAAGCACTTGTTGGAGCTAAGCAGCCACCAAAAGACAGAGTTGGCAAAACAGCTGGGTAGTCTGCCTCCCCTATGACATACTTAATTCATCTCAAAATACTTAACCATTGGAGGGCCTTTACTCTGACACAGTGCGCCCTCAATCACCCTTGAAAGCCAATATGAGATTTTTTATTTGGGGAGACAGTATCCCTTTGACTCTGGCCACACAGAAATAACAAAGCATACACTGCTCCAGTGCCTGTGTTGCAGATATTCGCACTACCCTCATCTCACCATTATTGCACAAATAACCAGGGTACAGAGGACAATGCTATGCCTCCCTGCTGCTTTCAGATGCTAACCCTGCTGCGGCATATAATATTGCCAGGTTCTGCACAGCAGCACTTAAAATCTTGTGCCATAAACTAGTTTTAATGAGCATCTAGTTTGTCATTCTACAGTGCTCTATATTGTGATAGATTTAGTCTGCCATATACTAACTTTGATGCTCCCCTATATCCATTTAATGGTTTTAGACTTTTGATGTTATATACAGTACATTTTTGTTTTATAACTTTTAGCTTTTTTAATTATAAGACTTCGAATATTTTCTATGCCTTTTAATTGACTGTGCCCTACCCTCCTCATGCTGGTCTTTGGCTGGAAAAAATTTGATGATATGACAAAGCTAGTATATCTTTAACAATTGCACAGAAAAGCAGATTTTGTCAAATGCCGATTTTCATACCCTGGCAGCATTAAGACATGATAAATTGCATGTACTGCTCTCTCTCTCTCTCTCTCTCTCTCTCTCTCTCCCCTCCCTCTCCCGCTCCCTCTCCCTCTCCCTCTCCCTCCCCCTCCCCCTCTCTTTGATTTGTTTTTTTATTGGTGATAAGTTGTTCTTCTAGTGAGATGCGTTATCTCACTTACAAAATAGCTGTTTCCTTCTGTACCCTCTCCTGCATGTATCAGATAAATGCTTTTGTCTGTCAACCATAAGACTGTCAGCAACTACATAAATGCTTTCCTACCAGAAATTAGGGATTGGAGGGGGGGTAGAAAATAGTGTTTTTTGCTTGCTTACCTTAAAGAATAGCATGGATAACAGGAAATATTCCATTTAAATTATCTTCAGCCCAAACACCACAGATTTAATCAGTGGGCAGTGAACAGAAGCTGTTGTTGTCATCACTTTGCTTCTAGGAGTCTATTAAGATAGGTTTCCTGCTGTGGGTATCTCCTAGGTATGAGAGAAAGGAGGATGCAGGGATGATCAAAAGCCAAGATCAGGAATATTCACTTTAAACCTCTTTTAAAATAAAGTGTATGTTAGAGACATACACTTCTTGTCCAGAATGCAGCGGCGCGGGTTGTGATGGGGGTGTCCCGTTACTCCCATGTTACACCCCTCCTGTGTGAGCTGCACTGGTTACCGGTTGCCCTCCAGGTGAGATTTAAGGTGCTGGTGTTGACCTATAAAGCCCTTCATGGCTTAGGACCGGGATATTTACAGCAACTGTCTCCCATCGTCCTGTGCGCTCTCACAGACTGGGCCTCCTTGGGGTTCTGTCAGCCAGACAATGTCAGCTGGTGACCCCTAGGAGTAGGGCCTTCTCTGTGGGAGCACCCACCCTATGGAACCAAGCCCTGGAGCTTCGGGTGGCCCCTGACCTCCATTCTTTCCTCTGGGGTCTAAAAACCTGGTTGTTCCAACTTGCTGACCTGGGCTGAGGGTGGGGATGGGAGTTTTAAATGATTGTTTTACTGTTTTTAGCTTTTAACTGGGTTTCTTATTTAATCTCTTTTTAATTGTATATTTTGTATTGTTTTTATGACTGTACGCCGCCCTGAGTCCTTCGGGAGATGGGGTGGGTTAGAAATCCAATAAATAAATAAATAATGTCAGGATGTGTAATGCTGATACATGTTCAAATCTAGCTGTTTACTTTTTAGGGAAAGGCACTCTTGGAAAATTATTTGGAAAGAAGTGTTTTACACCTTGTGTGACCACCTCTTTGCTATTTATTAAAGTAGGCTGTTTCAATTTTGTCAGGGTTCCTGGCAAACCTGAAAAAAAATAGGCTACTGTTTTAAAAGTTAACTCTCTTCTTTTTTTTTCAGTCTTGCCCAGAAGCTTGCAAGAAGACAAACTTTTTAATAGATAAGAAAGAAATGTCCTCATGCAAGGTTTGAAACACTTATTCTAAATCACTCCAAGTCATTTTAAAAATATTCACAGCCTTATTCATTTTTGCCTTAACAGGCTGAAAAAGAAAGGCTCAATGCAATCTTTTAAAATGCCAGATATTTTCTTAATGCACCTAAAACTTGCTTGGTGGATGAAACCCTTGACAAGAAAAGTGCATCTACAGAATTCTTAAGTCTTTTAGCTTTAGTCAAATACATTTCTAAAATTGCTCAAAAACATTTCAAATCTGTACTAATATGATCTCCATAAAACTGCCAAGGTCAACATGACCCAGAATGTTATTCAGTGTAAGAATCAACCATGCAAGCTAAAACTGCTTGCAGGCCTGTCATGTTTTATATTATGTGTATCTTTCTTTCTCTTTTTGAATACATTCAAATCCCTACTAAACTCAGTAGAAAAAATATTCATATTATGTTTTAGGAAATGTTCTGTTTCTTCTCGGTGTAGAATAAAGAATAATTTGTATTAAATCTCTTCACATTTGCATACAAGAATTTCATAAGGATTTTGAGATTAATTCTGAACTCTATATAACACAGACTAATGTTCAACTTTAAAGCACAGGATTCAAAGTGTCACTAAAAATACTGATGTGAACTTTGTCTAGTCTATATTAGTATAGTATAAAGCTTGTGCAATCCCATAATTAAGTTCTTTCAGCACATATGCACTGCAGTATTAGTACAAATAACTTTCCAGTCCACTCAATGGTGTCAATTCATTGTTATCTTAGGGCAAATTGAAACCATTTCCTAGCTCACTTGACATGATTTGAGATGCAGGAGAAAAGAGACCATCACATCCTTGGCTGCTGATTTGCTTCTGGGTAGATTTCAAAGCACTGATTGTCACCTTTAAAACCCTTCATGGCTTGGGAGTGGATTATTTGAGGGTCTGTGTCTTGCCGGTTACATCTACCCAATCCTGGGGGGGCAAGGAATGTTGCAGGTCCCATCCCCTAAGGAGGTACAATAAAAGAGAAGTAACAGCACCATCATATGAAATACAAGTTAGTCTGCCCGCCAAGCGAAGAACAGGAGAAGGATGTTGACCTTCTCTTACTTATGTTTTATATATCCAGAAGGCTTTCCTTATCATATTAAACTTCATAAAAGATTATCTGGAAGAATGCAGTCTTTCAAATTTGTTTTTATATTCCTTTGATTATACAATCCCCCAAAATACTGTCAAGGATAATTAATCATCCTAAACTTAAGAACCGGTGGGGTCCTTGATGGTCTCTGAGGTTGGTTGTTTTCTTGCAGATGTTTCATTACCCAACTAGGTAACATCATCAGTGCTAAAAGGGAGTGGGGTTTGCTCCCATTTTGTATCCTAGTAGCTTGCTTTGTCAATACTGGTGTGAGTGTTCTTGGTTCTTGATTAGGCTGTTGTTTACTGTTAGTTTGTTTGTCTGAGTTCCTTGATTGGTGTATTGTTTACTACTTGAATACCTGCAAATTCAGAAAATTCAATATCAGAAAAAAAATCATAGACTAATTTAGCAGTGAAATTGATTTTTTTCTTTTTAATTAGTAAAAGCAAAAAATTAAACAATAAAAAATGTTGCTCAGAAGACCTATAATAGAGATGTAATATGGTGTAGAACTTAATGACAAAAGACTATTCTTGCTTTTATTGATTTTCTTTAAGTGGTTTTTACATTCATTGGCAAAAGAAAAGGCTGAGTTTTGCAATAGTTCCAACAACTGGAGAGAGATCTTCTTTACCTTATAAGCAAAAACTGTAATTTATAGTTAATCTGTAAACTGCCCAGAGTCACTTTGAGAGCGATCTAAATTTGACAATACATAAATAAAATACATTAATAATAACATCTAATGTGATCACTTTGTTCAGGAAAGCATGGTAATATTTAACAAGAGAAACAGTATTATTCATTACAAGTACTTTTATGTGCAAATTTTATGTGATGAAATCACAGAAGGCATGGCAATGACGCTGTGGTGTCCTGGGAGACTTTTCTAATTTTGGGGAGGATAAGGAAAATTGTACATTAAGTGCTCGGTGTCTAAATACACATATGCATGCATACATAATGATGTATGATAGACAAAAATATACCAAAACTGCTGTTCCTTCCACCCACCATTTAAAATTTACTTTCCTGTGGAGGAAATTGAGGGCTAAAGAAATATACTTGATCAACCCACACTATACGATAACAACTGGGGTCAGATGATGGCCACACATCTTATCAAGAATTGAAGAATTACAGTTTAGTCCTTGTCTGTTTCTAGGCTCAAATTCAGAGTGCATGGGTGTACTTTTCTTTGGAGCCCTACCTCCATAGGCGATAAATTTGTCAGCTATTTGAATAATGTGCAAGACTAACGCAAGTCACTTTGCTGCTTAAGGCAAAATGGCACCCTCTATTTATTCTGGTGACGAGAAAATATTTTGGCAACAAAATATCTTCCACTTCTACCATATTTGAGATAATAGATGAGCAAAACAATAAAGTATATGACCTACCACACAAAGTTTTGCTCTCAAATAACTTACCACCACCTTCTGACCTCTGCTATGTGCTGAATATGGAAAACAACTAGCTCTGCTTATAAATATAACTAGTCATGGTGGTTCCAGGTTAGTCCCATTATTGTTGTTCTATTGGTAGTCCTGTCCCCTCAAATGTATATATATGCTGTTGTTAGTTGCAAAGTCGTGCCTGACTCATTGCAACCGCATGGACAACATTCCTCCAGGCCTTCCTGTCCTCTACCATCCCCCAGAATCCATTTAACCTTACACCGACTGCTTCAGTGACTCCAGCCAGCCATCTCATTCTCTGTTGTCCCATTCTTCTTTTGCCCTGAATCGTACCCAGCATTAGGCTCTTATCCAGTGAGTCCTTCCTTCTCATTAGGCAGCTCCATAAAACTACTGTACTAACTTTATGGAACTAGTTGAAAGTGATCTATGATTATCTACCTGTTTGTCCATTTAAAGGACTGAGAACAAGGAGTTAAGAATGATTCACTGATGATGGTTTTGCATCCATGATCATAAAAACATGTGTTCTGGAGTTTTCCATACCAGCTCCAGTGCTAAAGAGAAGGGTAAAGATGATAACCTTCTTGACTATTCACCCTTGCTTATTTAGTTTGGACTAGCATTTCTCTTTTCAGGTCCTGATATTTAGAGACACAGAGGATGGGTGACACAAGAGTTCTCCCTAATGTCTTACAGGCTATACATAAACCCCATTTTTATAGCAATTTCAGCTACACTGCAATATAAACCAAAAATAAATAGATGGTAATCATTTACATTCATGATTGAGAGCAGAATTTCAGTTGTCAGTCATTGCAGTCATTAAACGAGAAGTGGTGACCAGGAGGAGGCTCTGGGGGCCACACACACAAACTGGATAGGTTGCATTGCAGTGCAAAGTAGTAACCTTCCCAACCTGCAATGCGGCACTCATTGGAAGAAGCCCTGGGCCTAGGTCTGAAGTAGAGACTGGAGCTTCTACAATGTTAGCCAGATGCTACCATCCCGGGCCTTGACTTCAGTCCTGGTGCTACCACTGCAACCAAGGAATGCCACCCAACTCCATGTGTGCCTACTTCTCCCATGATCTAGGCCACTCTGCACAGCGACATTTGGTCACAGTGGAGGACCAGAGCTTTCAGGAATCTCAGCCAACTGCCACTATCCAATTCTTCAACACCAGCCCTAGCACCACAGGTGCCACTCAGAACTGATGCCTTATGCTATTTTTCAATGTATATGGGCTTTGGGGGATGGTGTGACTGTCCCATCAACCAGCACTCCCAATTATCTGTTGCACACTGCTTACTCTCAAGTGTTGCTACTCATGTTGTTGAGTGGCCTACCTGATACAACTTCTGGTCACACCAGCCATCTTTTTCTGAAGCTGTCATGGAACCAGTTCTAGCAGGGTTTCAGAAGCCTCCCAAAACTTTGGATAGGCTGCACTCAACATCAGCAGAAAAATGTCTGCAGACTGGTGGTGTGTTATGGTTCCTCCAGCCCAGCACTCCTCAAGAACTGGCTCTGAGGCAGCTTCAGGGAAAAAGGTCATTCCTGGGAGAATGGAGTAAGTTGGCATTTCTAAGTGACAGCAGTAGTGCTGAGATGACACTGCCAAAGGCCTGGGCCTCTGCTTCAGGCCCAAGCCAGACACTTTGTCTGACTTGGCAGCCTAGGTTCAAAGGGTGATAGGCCAGTATTGGGGAGTTGTAGCACCCCATCGTCATATGGGGGGGGTGTTTCCAACTGCCCAAAATTTTATCATGTGTCCCCAAGGGTGCTGCAATGTTTAGGCATGGGTTGTTCAGCACCATCATAATCATAAACAGTAGCTGAATCAGAGGTGGTATTCAGAAGGTTCTGACCAGTTCTGGAGAACCGGTAGTGGAAATTTTGAGTAGTTCAGAGAACCGGCAAATACCACCTCTGACTGGAGACTTTACAGAATCCTTCCCCTGCCAAGCCCACCAATCCATATCCACAGAACCAGTAGTAAAAAAAATAGAATCCCACCACTGAGCTGAATGGATACCTGGTAGTTGTTAAGCAAGGACGACCTGCAATTTTTTCCAGTGGTGACATTTGGAAGATATGAATGCTGAAGCTGCCTTTGTACTAGTGCAGAATTCTGATAGGTAAATGGCCTTTCTTTGTGAATTGTTGGTGGTACATTTTTAGTTGATTTGCAGTTCCTTTTAATTCTAATTTATATTTTCATTTTCATTTTTATTGTTAACTACTTTTGGCATTTAGTGGAACAGCAGGGGTTAAGATACTAAATCAATCTAATTTATTTATCAAAGTTACATAGCCACGCATCTTACCAAAAGTAATTCTGGACAATGCACAGTAATCAGAATAAAAAGACAACAACAACAAATAAAATCAAAAATATAAAACTCCATGAAAAACCTTTAAAGAATTGCTGGATATTCTTCTTTCTTTTTCTTTTTTTTTAAGATTGGTTAGTGTTAATACTTTTTTATTTCATTCCATTTCATTTCATTTCATTTTTATTTTCTGTACCATTGTTGTTCCTGTCCCTGCTGTTTTCTCAGCTTGACTAGGACTGAGTGAAAGAGACTGAGTGGCCGAGGTTCGCCTAACTGGCTTTGTGCTAGGGTGGGACTAGAACTCACTTTCTCCCAGTTTCTGACCTACTGCCCTAGCTGCTATAATAAACTGGCTCTCCAGTGTCATAATATTTAAATTAAATCTGGATTTAAAGCATATAGGAAGAAACTGTGATTATGAAGACTTTATAACTTTATAAATTGAATTAAAATTAAAGTTATTAGATCTAGATATGAGGAGAGAGGTTCCTAAAAAATAAAATCAAACAGTTAAGATGTACCCATCACCAGACAGAAGATTTCTGGCTAATTATGAAAATTAAAAACAAAAGCAAAGACATGCTGTGAGGGGGAGTCTTGGAACCATCCAGCGCAGCTCAAGCAAATAAATTGCTTCCCACACTCAGTCTGTAGCATTTGATCTTCCTACTCTGGTAGAAAGAAGCAGCCCATGAAAATTAATGAACTGAGAAAAAAAGAGCCATAAGTAGGAAGGAATTTAGTGACAGTCTGTGAATGAGGTCTAACTCATTAAAGAACTGAGTGATGAAGAATGTCTTGAAGCTTGACAATGAAGAATGATGTGGAGCCTTACTTTAAAACAATAAAGAGATTATAAACCAGAAGATCTTTCAACTTATCTATATTTTCTAACAGCTTTTGTACATTTTCACTTTATGTTACTTTTGGTGGACTCTGATTATATTGTGTTTTAATATATTGTGGTGGAAGCAGATTTAATCAGAGTATACTTATTGAAATCAGTGGGATTTATGCATTTGTTATGAGTAGTTTCATCATGATTGGACAGCATCCAATATTAAACAAGAATTATTTAGGCAGCATCTTCTTTTACTCCTCTTGTGGCTGAAAGATTCTCTGCATCTGAAATTGAATCCAGAAATTTCCTGAATTTTCTTAAACAGATTGGGGAGGTAAAGTAACATGCTATTCCAACAGTTATCTTTCTGCTGACAGACACCTATGGCAATCCTAAGTAAAGGTAATTTCTGAGTCTTTTCTGTTTTGGCTCCTGACCTCTGGAACATCTTGCTACAGGAAAATCCTTAAAACCTTAAAACCAGCTGGCATGGGTTCCTGAAGGAAAACCTAGTGGCAGGAGGTGGTTGATACCCTAATAGAGGAGGAACCCCACCTCTTCCCTCTAAGCCCCTATTTTTTAGCTTGTTTTAATCTTTGTAATTTTAACTCACTTTTTCATTTATAATCATTGTTATATGTTGCTATCCTGATGTAAGCCACTTGGAGTTGCTGACCTGCGAGATTGGCGGCAAATCATTTTGATAAATAAATAAACACATGTCTGAGGAACTGAAGCTTGATTTGGCTTAATGTTGTGAATTTCCAGGTCACAAAATCAGATTTCCATTTGGTTTCCCTTGGGCTTGCCCCTATAAACTTAGTGCATTGTGTTCTCTTGGAACAGAGTTCCTCACAAAGAATATGCAGAGGGTGGGAGACAGAGTGAAAGAATGTGAAAAGTAAATAAACAGATAACAAACAATAAAAATCTCAACCGTGGAAGAAGAATAATCATAAGAAAGACTCAAAATAACCTACTTTATTTTTTATGCTATAAGGAGGGGCAGAGAGAAACTCTGAAAGGCTGTCAAGATTCAGTTACTATACTCTATAAACAGGGGTGTCAAACTCAAGGCCTGGGGGCCGGATCTGGCCAACAGGATGCTTAAATCTGGCCCACAGGGCCACCCTGGAAACAGCGAAGGACTGGCCCGCAATGCCTCTGCCAACAAAAATGGAGCTCAGGAGAGCCACAGCTCTGTTTTCTCTGGCAAAGTGCTAGGGCTACCACAGGTGCCCCCAACATAAGTGACACTGGCCATGCCCACCTCAGCTCCCCAAGGTCAAACACAACCCTGAGGTGGCCCACAATGAAATCAAGTTTGACACCCCTACTTTATAACAATAAAATAGAGTTCCAATATCACTGAGGTGTCAGTTTCTTGGCCTACCTTGAAGGGTTACAAAATGAAACTGATACAAGTTGAACAGTATTTGCACATTCAAATTAACCTGCTAATGAAACTACCAATGATTGAAACCACCAACTGTTATATATAAGTTTTCTGTATGTAATTGATAGATGTGTCTATGTGGAATTCTGGTGCTGATGGAAGAACAATAAAATCCAAGTTATTTGAAAGTTTTCACTTCTTTTTGAACTTTTGAACTTCTTGAACTGAGGTTTAAGTAAGCATTAATTCAAAGTGTGTAAGTCATATAAGCATTTAGAAGTCTTAAGAAACTATAATCCATTATAAATGAATATTATATTTAGATTTTCAGCCTCAATTAAGGCCAATTTCTCTAATCCATTATCATAGAATGTTGATATTTCAGCCATGAATTAAATTTAATTATAAGCTTTAAAATCTTGTCCACTTTTAAATAGACTAAAAAATTAAATGTATTCAAATCCATTTTAAATGCCTAATGCCAGATCTATTACTTTGCTGCAGCTTATTTTTACATAAAAGCATATCTGAATAAAAGCATACCTTTATACCTTTACTGAATAAATTCTTTCTGAATAAATATGATTTCAGAATATATGTTTTAAAAATGTGAACTGCAAAGAACAGAATATGTGTTAGTGCAGGGGTGTCAAACTTGATTTCATTGAGAGCTACATCAGGATTGTGTTTGGCCTGGGGGGGGTGGCCAGGGGGCATGGCCAGCTTGATGTCACTCATGGTGGCCTGAGCACTCTACCAGGGAAAACTGGCTCCCAGGCCCCGTTTGCAGCTGGAACAGCATCCTGCAGTCCTCTGCCGGGGAAATCAGAGCTTGTGAGCATCACGTGTCGTTCTTCCTGGCCTCTTTTTTGGCCACAGTAGCCTCCTGCAGCCCTCTGCCAGTGAAAACTTAGCTCATAAGGACTGCATGTGGCCCCCCTGGCCCCGTTTTCAGCCGCAATGGCCTCCTGCACCCCTCTGCCAGTGAAAACGGAGCTTGTGGAGGAGCTCGGGGCAGAGTTCCATTTTCGCTAGCAGAGGGCTGTAGGAGCCATCACGACTGAAAATGGGGCCTGGAGGGGGGCACACATGGCGCTCATGAACTCTGTTTTCGGTGGCTAAGGCACTGTAGGCTGGTCCTTTGCTGTTTCTAAGGCAGCCCCATGAGCCAGATCTAAGAACCCCGTGGGCCAGATCAGCTCATGGGCCTTGAGTTGACACCCCTGTGTTAGTGTTAATACACACATGAACAAATACTTCTATTCCTTTTGTTTAAGTACAGTTACATGCTTACTATGTATTTATAGATAAATGTTATAACATTCCCAGAATTCTGTTCTGTAGCAAATATAAACAATAAGAAAATTTCTAGATGTTGAAATAAATATTTTGTATAATAACATCGTCCCCTCATACAATCCTATGAGCATCGTATCAGGAGTGACTTTGAATCCTTGTGAAATGTGTGGAATGATAGATAAATACATTGGCAAACATCAATTGACTCACCTTTTATATGCAAACATAGCCAATGGCAGACAAATTCCACACACTTCAGTATAAAGACCTAGTGAATCCTTGTTTCCAAGTAACAGTGGCTAATCAAACATTTTTAAACAATCACCTTACTAAGTAATATATCGTAAAATTTATACTAGAAACATTCAAAAGTATTTCATCCTAAACACTGAGATGGCAATATATAAATTTAATAAAAGAAGTATAATTTGAATTTACATTGAGTTAACTTTTTTGAAATGACGCAGTTTGTACTCTGAGATAATACCAGTCTATTCCATTCCGAAATTGTTCATAATAAATAGAAATGGGAAAAACACAGACTTAAAATGGTTGAAATTAAATGTAAAACTACATAAAGATAGCCAGTTTGGTGCAATGGCTAAAGGTGTTGTTCTATAAATGGAAAACCATGAGTTCTAATTTCACATGAGTTAGAAAGTCAGTAGGGTGACTTTGGTTTTGTGGTCTCTCTTAGCCCTAGGAAGAAGGTAATGGCGAACCACTTCTGAAAAATGTTGGCAAAAAAACTGAAAGGATTTGTCCAGCACTCAACAAGAATCAAGATTGATTCAAGGGCACCAAAAGAAACAATAAACTACTAAATAATTAAATAGTCCATTTAAAATTTTTACAGTATTTTTCCATTTGATTATTATATACTGTATAGTATACTTTATTTAGAAAAAAAATTAGTTTAGGATTGGGGTTCTATTTTGGTACCATCGATCCATAGAACATTATTTCAATAGCCTTCCGACTTATGCATGTGGTCTTTCACAAATTGTACATGGACCAAAATGTTCTGTTTCAAAAGTGGCAGCTTTCTCCTTAGCAATCCTACTATGCACACTATTGTTGTTTAGAATTTTCTTCATTATGGTCTCATGAACACTGATATTGGCCAATACAAGAGAGACATTACCCAGGGCTTCTCTCATAATATTACACACCTTGCTCTTGGTGAGATTTTGAATGATCAACAAATCCTGCGGAGGGGAACAATGAAGTTGGATTGATTCCAATTGTATATGATTTTCCTGACAGTTGACTGGTGGATTCCAAACTCTTTGGAAATAGTTTGTAATTTTTTCCAACTTTTTGGAAGTTAATTCCTTGGAGGCCCCCTTTTTCAAGTCATGACACACTTTTACATACCTGTGTTGTGAAGATCAAATCTTGATAGTGAATACCCAAATTTCTGTTCTTTAAATAAGGAAGAACCTGCCACATTCATATTTTATTATCATCCAGTTGAGTGAAACATCTAATTTTCCCTTTAAATTTTGTTCAATAAATCAATGAACAAGTATAACATTTTTGGTTATTTATTTAATTAGGTTCTCTTTATATAGTTTTAGAAGTATAGAACCCAGATCACATTTTAGGTTATATTTAAATATATATTTATGCATAAAGATTGAAAATTCGAGAGGCTTAATGAACTTTTAAGCACCACTGTAAATTAATAGTAGCAAAATTTATGGGGGCTGCAGTGGCTCACATAGTAAGATGCTAGGCCCGTGCACTGCTGAGGTCTGTGGCTCAATTCCTGTGAGCGAATAAACTGTGTAGGGACAAGAAAGGAGCTTCCCCCGATTGCCTACCAACATTCAGGCACCTCATGGGTAAAGATAACACTGCCCACAAAAATTCCTTTTACTGAGGTGGCCAGCCACTGGCTAGCACTTGCCACACACTAAAAAAAAACAACCCAAAAATTTGTGTTTATGATTTTTGAAGAGTTGTGCTTCAAAGTAGTAAGTAAGTATATGTGTTGACATTTCCTAGAAGGATGGACTTTTGCCATTTGAGGGGTTGAGGATGGGAGGCACCGTTCTTTGGTGGTTCTCCTCCTAACTCTCAGGGCGTTCACAATTGGTGTTGACAGGAGGGCAGAGGTTGGCTCCGCAGCCCCTTGCTTGCGGGGTGCCACAGGAGTCGGTCCTCTCTCCCCTCCTGTTCAACATCTATATGAAGCCGCTGGGTGAGATCATCCGCAGTTTTGGGGTGAGGTATCATCAGTATGTTGATGATACCCAGCTTTTCATCTCCACCCCAGACCAACTCAGTGATGCTCTCACCATGATGTTTCATTGCCTGGAAGCAGTACGAATCTGGATGGGGAGGAACAGGCTCCAGCTCAACCCAGCCAAGACCGAGTGGCTGTGCGTACCAGCATCTTGGATGATCCAGGATGTTCCATCTCTAGGCATGGGGGGAGAGGTGTTGCCCCCTGAGGAAAGGGTCCGCAACTTGGGTGTCATCCTGGATACACAGCTCAGTTTGGAGGAGCAGGTGGGAGCTGTGACCAGGGGGGCATTTGCCCAGGTTCGCCTGGTGCACCAGTTGCGCCCCTACCTGGACCGAGATGCATTACGCATGGTCACTCATGCACTCATTACATCCTGGGTCGACTACTGCAATGCTCTCTATATGGGGCTGCCCTTGTGGACCACGTGGAGGCTTCAACAGGTGCAGAATGCAGCCACGTGGGTTGTGATGTGGGTATCCCGATATTCCCATGTTACACCCCTCCTGTGCGAGTTGCATTGGTTGCCAGTTGCCCTCTGCTTGAGATTCAAGGTGCTGGTACTTACCTATAAAGCCCTATATGGCTTAGGGCCGGGGTACTTGCAGGAACGTCTCCTGCCAGCATCAAATTCCCATCGCCTGGTGCGCTTCCACAGACAGGGTCTCCTTGGGGTACCGTCGGCCAAACAACGTTGGCTGGCGGTCCCTAGGGATAGGGCCTTCTCTGTGGGAGCGCCTACTTTATGGAACCAGCTTCTCCTGGAGCTATGATTGGCCCCCGACGTCCACTCCTTCCACCGCAGCCTAAAGACCTGGTTTTTTGAACAAGCCGGCCTGGACTGAAGGGAGGCGGTCTTAGTTATAAATGTCATGTTTTGGGGTTTTAGATAATCTGTTTGGTCGTATTGGGTTTAATAACTTTTTAATTTCTTTTAACTTTTGTACTATATGTTTTTTATGATGTGAGCTGCCCTGAGTCCCCAGGGAGATAAGGCGGCATATAAAACCAAATAATAAATAAATAAATAAATTACTTGTCAGAGTATTCATGTTTATTCCAGACAGAAAACCCTGATTCAAGGTAGCAATATTATATGCTTCCACTTTTACTCATGGTTTAAGAATCTGGCAAATTGTAGTACAGGCAGGAGTGGGATTCGGGTGAACTGGTATCTCTGAGGATCAGCTGTGAGCGAACCAGTTTGCTCTGATGATCAGGTGTTGGGCCCACCTACGCACCCCGGCGCTAGTCTGTGCTTTATATCATGGTTTTCAAGCTCAGCTGATTCGTGTGGCACAGTGGATTGCTGTGCATCAGCTGTTTAACACAGAGATTGCTAGAGAAGGTCAGTAGCAAATGCTCTGTGCAAAGCGTACGCTAATCGAACCAATTGTTACACAGGTTGAATCACACCCTGAGTACAGGATATACATCTCATAAACGGTACCATATAAACTGAAAAAAAATCAAGTTTTGTATGCTAGTCAAGGTTCATGTAAATTCAATTTAAGATTGCAGCGGATATATTCAAGCACCTATCTATCCATATTATAATAAAAATATGTATATTTATTGCTTTGGTTTTGATATCTGAAATAATTGATCATTTAAGCCCAGCAGGTTTTTTTAATTATTATTAACATGTCATAATAAGTACTCTCAGATTGGGGGAAAGTATTTGTGAGGAGTCATGGTCTATTCAGCAACTTTTTTTTCTTACTATACCCTTTGTTCTTCTTCTAGAACAGAGAAGTAAATGGAAAATCTATTTCAGAATACAAGTCAATTTTTGAAAGCCAGTTTTTACCATCATTCTCTCCTGGGACTTTGAATCTGTTCTGCTGATCTGCTCATTGAGGATTGAATAGAAAAATAAGACTTTCTAATGCCAATTTCATAGCTATTAAATGGCATTTGCTGTTATTCCAGAATTGCGTGTATATCTGGTTGCTTTAATTCATATATTCATATTAATGGTAAAATCTCCTTTGAACTGACTTTGATTCCTAGTTAACTTCCATGCAGTTTTCTTTTTCTGAGATTTTTTTTCAATTTTCTCCAGCCTAGAGCACCAGGTTTTCCCTGCATTGTAAGTGATATCCTACTAATTTACTTCATGCTGTGCTCCATTTTCTCAGTAACAACTCTAAAATACAAAAATAATATATATGTGTGTGTATTAATGAGCAGTGATGAATAATAATCCGTGATTGCAGTCCCCAACAACTTCCAATTCAGTTACCTCTGTCTTTTGACCCATTATTTATGGAGTTGTCAGATTATAATATGAATTTGAAAGATGGACAATGGAATAGGTCACATATAAATCTATTTCTAAATTTCTTCCTGGTAACAAATCAAAGAGTCTTTCTTTAGCTACAGGAACATCAGTAAACTGAACATATGAAATGAATTTCTTATAAAAATAAGTCTTCTGTGCTTTTACTTTCAGAAGATGTTCATATAGATATTCTTTGTGCTTTCCTTTATCTTGAATCCCCTGCTTCCCAAACAATGTTTCCTGTATATCAGTAATCACAGAAATATTGAACATGTGGACCAGATGCTAGTTAATGTACAGCCAGAAAAATGAGTTAGAGAGAAGCAGCACACATAAATGGACCTTCTGCAGTAAAAAGGAAATCAAAAGGAAATAACAGGAGAATCTTTGCTGGTAGACCAACTGTGACTTTACATGGAGCATAATGTTCTAAAGGTGGTCATTCATACTCTTTGGTATGGACTACTGTAATACATGTCTATGGAGATTCTCGGTCATCCAAGTCATAGTTGTCCCAAAGGTGCTTTTTCAAGAGGCAAGTGGATTTCCTTGTTTTTCTTTAAAGGCATTTCGCTTCTTATCCAAGAAGCTCCTTCAGCTCTGACTGGATGGTGAGGAATGGAAGGATTTATATTCCTTGCAGACAGCTGGTCATTTGCATTATTTTAGACCAGGGGTGTCAAACTTACGTCATCACACCAGCATCACATGATGTATCGGGACTTTCCCCCCCTTTGTTAAACTGGGTGTGGGTGTGGCCAGTGTGTGACGCATCCGGCCCATGGGCCAGGAGTTTGATAGCCCTGTTTTAGAGAGTTGTTGACGCTACTTAGAGGTTTAGTTGTGTCATAAGAGTCATCTGAGTACTGCAAATGGGCTTGGAGCTTTTTTGGAACTGTCTTCTTGGAACTTTCAACAAATTATTACTACCACTTTACCAGCAGTAATTACTGATTACTGGTTATTCCTATAGAACCCTAAAAGACTCAGGGTCTGCTTATCTAACAGATTACCTTTCATAGATTGGAATTTAGCCATCCAATATGAGCAATGTCATATCAAAGTTTGTAGAATGGAAGGGGATTTGATAATGGGCATTTTATTTTGGAAACTTCCATCTTTTGGAAAAGTTGACCTTCTAAGGTAAAAGGGTCCCCATTGTCATGGACTTCTGGAAGTTTATAAAATCTGATTTTTCCAGAAAGCTGATGGGATATATACTGTATATAGTAGCGCCAATGATGAAAGAAAAATGATGTTGTTTGTTTAATTATTGCTTATTTTTTATTGCATTACTATTTTCATCATAGCATATCCATAACCACTTACAGTATGGTCTGTCTGCAGTAAAGTGATAAGTAAATCTCATAACTAAACAAGGACATGCTTCCTTCTGTTTACATGATCCCTTCTGCATCTTACATAGTGGTGGGATTCAAAAATTTTTACTACTGGTTCTGTGGCTGTGGCTAGGTGGGTGTGGCCATGTTATTGGGAGGTTGTGGCTTTTTTTGCAGCACCACCCCACCCCCACCCCATTTTTTGGGGCCTTCCTGGCCTCAGGGGAGCCTCCAGGGGGGCCGTTTTTGCTCCCAGAAGGCTCCCCTGGGACTCAGGAAGGAAAAAAATGGAGCATAGGAGGGGCATGCAGCACCCCTCCATGCTCGGTTTTGGGGCCTTCCTGGCCTCAGAAGAGCTCTAGGGGTGTTTTTGCTTCCAGGAAGCTTCCCTGGGGCCCAGGAAGGCCTCCTGGGTGAAGCAGTAAGAAGCAAGGGGAATCCTGGCACAGCTGTTGTAGGAACAGCTGATTGTTGGGCGGTTAAAAAAAACATTGAGTGACTGGGCGGGCGAGCATCGGGCGGATGGAGTGAGTGAGCATCGGGTGGGCGGGACAAGCAAGCGAGCGGCGACCGGGTGACTGAGTTGGGGGCATGGCCAGCCAGAAATTACTACCAGTTCAGCGACCCATGCCAAATCTTTGCTACTGGTTCATGTGAACCGGTGCGAACCAGATGAATACCACCACTGATCTTACATATATGATGCAAGCTTATGTGTTCTAACATTTTTGGCTTCCCTGACCTGGACTCAGTGGTAAACCACAGATCTCCTGACATCTTAGTTCAGTTCCTCAGCTGGACTTGGTAGAGATCTAAATTAATGGCTCAGCTAGGTGAGAAACTTTATTGCAGACAAGAATGACCCTATAGAAACAGTTCATTGCAAATTTGATGGTTCAAATAGCTTGTGTGCTTGCAGTGATTTAAATGCCTTGTTTCCTTCTCCAATCTTTACCCCAAAATAATGGTGTGGCGTTTGGTGATGGAAAATCACTAGCTCCAGCTTCAACTCATACAAGCCTTTGTAGGTGTAGTACATTTTGTAATTGTAATGTTTCCATAACTAAAGTGAAATAAGGGCACACATTTATTTATGTATTTGATTTATATCCAGGGGTATGGTAGGCCAGCTCATAGCAGTTTGTGAGAAGCAATTCTGACATTTCCTGGAATTTTGTGAGCTGGTTGATCTAGCACAAGGGTGTCAAACTTGCATGTGATGTATCACAACTTTTCCCCCCTTCGCTAAAATT
Source organism: Naja naja (assembly GCA_009733165.1). Taxonomy (NCBI): domain Eukaryota; kingdom Metazoa; phylum Chordata; class Lepidosauria; order Squamata; family Elapidae; genus Naja; species Naja naja. The sequence continues at coordinate 132,632,320 of CM019148.1, read as the reverse complement.
GGAGTGGGCAGCACATGATGCATCTGGCCCGCAGGTCACGAGTTTGACACCCCAGATCTAGCATGTTGATCACCTATTTGGTAGCAAGTAGTGTTGCATGGTGGTAGCAATGCAGCCAGCAGAGCTACATGTTATATCAGGATACCATTGTCCACTTTTTTCAGGAGTTCAAAGTGATATATATGGTGGTCTTTTCTATATTTTCTCCATAACGGTAACCCATATTTAGTTCTTATGTGGGATGACAAAATTATTTGCATTAAATGGGCTTCAGCATCCTCCATTGCTGCCTCAAGCAATGAAATGTAAGTTTGAGAATTCTCCTTTTATCACACCCAGCAGACTACAATTTTGCCTAGTAAAATCACAAGGAAAATATTACCGGGGTCACTAGAAATAAATGCCGTCTTAAAACACTAGTGGATCATACCATAAATAATGTGTGGAAAATCCTATTTTATTTTTAGATATAATAAAAAGTGTTATGTGCCCTGGCTATTCGAAGAATTGATATTATATATTTCAAAATGATTTTCTGAAATGATTAATTTTAGAATGAAATAGGATTAATCCAATAGTACATGCTCAGTGATGCATTCTAGTCACCATTCATTCTTGCTAGTTTTCAACATGTTACTTTCTTTTTTTAAAGATGGGAGTTAAATATTAAGGTTTCAACTTTATGTAGCTATTCATTTTACAAATCTAAATGTGTACTTTAATTAGAGTATGCATTTAGATTTATGGAAATGAATTGCTACATAAAATCAAAGTTATGTCAGATTTTCAAAAATATGAAGTCACCGTAGATTAGCTGGTGAAAAATATGTGTTGGTAACACACTGTGTTCCAGCATTATTCTTCCACTTGGCAAACTCAACTGTTCTCAGTATTTAAATTTTATTGGCCACTGTTATAGCTACATTAGTGAAATACTTTGGTGCTGAATGGAAGTGGTTTAAAATGACTGCATCATAATATGGTTTTGTAATAATATGAATTTTGCTAATATAGCTGCAACAGTCAGGGGAAAAGTAGTATAGCAAAATGAATGATAAATCATTGTACTTTAATCACTACAGTAAGTTGCAGAGTCTTTTGTGGAAATGGCAATTTCACTGACATTGCAAGCTTAAAAAAATAGGATAGTTAAGATTCTGCAGTAATATCTACTGAGGATTGTGCAAGTATATTAAAATATATATTAAAACTTATATAGAGAGCTGCAAGCTGTGGGTAATAAAAATAATCATGTCGGAAATAATATCAAACAGTAATTCAACATATTTTGCTGCAATAAAAGAGCATCCTGACTGTAGAACTGCTGACTTGTTTCAGATATCACTTAATGGCTGGTATTGCAACTATATACATCTCCTAATGAGTAGTGACATGTGCAGATATCCTCATGGCACTACTAGTTTGAGAAATGCTAGTAGTGGGGAATCTAAGTTGTCCTTCTGGCATCTTAATTGCATTCCTATAGTAATTATACATCTTGTTAAAATACAACTTTATTTTTGCAGCTTCTTTCTGTATTAGAAATTCAGGGCATGGTTTTATTTTTTTTTAATTAAATTATGATAGGGTTATTAACAAAGTTTCCTTCATACTTTCTAATCAGTAGGCTTCTAGAATGAGATTCAATCAACCATCATGTTAAAGTAATATAGGATGTTTAATTTATAAAAAGATACCAGGAGAAGCTAATAAAGGACACTGATGTTAGATAAAGTATTTTTCTGGGGCAGAAGAGATTTTTTTCTTCTCCTCTTTAAAGCTGAAAAGATATTATAGTATATGATTTTCATGTCAGATTGATTCTTCACCCACTCATCAAATTATCTATAATTTTTTCTGCAATTCTGTGAATAAGTGGCAAATGTTTGATTTCTAGCATTCCTATTAAACATCTGAAGATTCTACAATATCAGTCACAAAGAGGCACTTTGTAAAATGACAGTGGCATCTCTTGAAAGCTTGGGCAACTGCTCAGTGACCCATTTTAGTCTTCTGAATATGAGTGTGAATGCAGATAAATCACCATCACTGGGATTGCCACCAACCAAAGCAAATTTTAAAGCTAAAAAAGAATGGCTTTCTTAAATGTACTGGGACAGTACTACTGAAAGGATGTGTTATCACTCATACTGTACCTGTCATGTTTAACAATGTAAACTATCCCTCTTCTAATTTTTTTCTTTATCCATTGCCCAAATTTATTCTCTAGAACAGGGGTGTCAAACTTGATTTCATTGAGGCCCTCATCAGGGTTGTGTTTAATTTCGGGGGGGCTGAGGCTTATGGCTAGGGTGGGTGTGGCCAGCTCCACATCACTCATTTTCAGCTGCAACGGCCTCCTGCAACCCTCTGCCAGTGAAAACAGAACTTGGGAGGGTCATGCACAGCCTTCCCGAGCTCTGTTTTCACTGACAGAGGTTTGCAGGAGGCTGTCGCGGCTAAAAATGGAGCCTGGGCAGACTGTGCATGACCCTCCCAAGTTCTGTTTTTACTGGCAGAGGCACTGTGGGCCGGTCCCTTGCTGTTTCCAGGGTGGGCCCATGGGCCAGATCTAAGCAGCCCGCAGGACAGATCCAGCCCCCAGGCCTTGAGTTTGACTCCCCTGCTCTAGAAGTTTGCTTTAAAGATATTTGAGTAGAAGGAGAAACACATGAATCAGTCCACAGAGTCTGGTCAATATTCCATATGTCCATTCATTTATTATGAGATTTATATACTAAATTTCATCCAGATGTTCACAGTGATCTTTCCTCATTTCATTGTCATAACAATCTTTCTGTTAAATAGGTGAGCTCAGAATGAATGATTGGCCAAGGCACAACTGGAAAAGCTTCGTATTTGACTGATTCAAGAAAGGACTGGAATCAGAGTTTTCTCATTTATAGAGTTACTCAGGTTTATTTTTGAATAGATTTATGATTTGATAAAATTTAATAGAAATATCTCTGGTTGAAATAGGTTTGCAACTTTCAAAATTTGTTCCATCCTGCATTAAATCATTTTCCAATGTTTGGTTTTATATTATTACCACTGCTTAGGAAAGAATGATCCAACCTACTTGCAGGTTTCCAACAATTTGTAGAAAAAAAATTATTTTATCAAGCAAAACTAGAGTGGTATACCAACGGGTAAAACATCTTACATTATATTATAAAATATTTTCAAATTCAGTCAATCTTCTCAATACTTTTTTAATTATATTGTTGCTGCACTGCTTATATGAAAGAACTGAATCCAATTATTTCTAGAAGAGCAGTGCAAAGAAAAAGACATTATCTTTTTCTTGTTATCAATGAAATATTGTCATGCATACAAATGTAAAAAAGCTTTCCATAGCCTGTTGCCCTCTAGACTGACCAGAGTTCCTATCAAGCTTAGCCAGATGCAAAATACAGGAGTTTAGAAGATACAGTTTTTATCTTTATACATAATATGTTATGCATAGATGTTATAGTTTACATACTGTGCATATTTAACGCAATGGATAAAAGATAAGAAACTTCCCTAAGTTTCTAGGAGATTATAGTAGGATCCTTAGCTGTGGTGTCGCAGTGGTTAGAATGTAGTACTGCAGGCTACTTCTGCTGACTGCCAGATGCAATTTGGCAGTTCAGTTCTCACTGGGTCATACTTGACTCATCCTTCCATCCTTCTGAGGTCAGTAAAATGAGGATCCAGATTGTTGGGGGCAATATGCTAACTCTGTAAACCACTTAGAAAGGCCTGTAAAGCACTGTAAAGCAGTATATAAGTCTGCTACTGGTATTATATTATTTGAGTCTCATTAGATATTTTGAAGAATTGAATTGAATTGAATTCTTTATTGTCATTGTATGTATATACACAGTATATATACAACAAAATTCACATAACTTCCAGAGACCAGACTCAACATGCACACACACATGACAATCCCCAAACACCAAAATTGCCCACCTCCTAAAAACACACAAGCACCCACACAACAGACCAAGTAATACTGTCCAAGAATAAAGAAAAAGTCCAGGAGAACATTGCCTTCAATAAAGGCGAAACTCTATCTGTTAAAGTATACATAGTATGGTAAATTAATTGTGCACATTTTAATTATGATAATAATCGGAGGCATCTCAAAACATGACAGGATATTATTTACATATTTTAAACCAAGTTCTGACATAGGCACAGGAACAATTACACTGATGCTGAAATTGCTCCAACAAGGCTACAAAATCACTCTAATTTATACGTCATTCCTATTACCGTTTATTTGTATGCTCCTTCATATAGTTGAAGCATAAAATCCCAATACAGAGAAATGTGGTTACAGTTATATCTCTTCAACTTTAATGGGAAAAAAAGATTATTTCAATTATGAATGGAACCCTGACAAGATTTTCAGTTAGCAAAAGCACATGACAATGATGTTCACTCTCCCCTTTACAATTTGTAATCATTCTGGAAATCTTGCCCAAAAAGATATGAAAAAAAAAAAGATTGGAATCAAAATTCAAGGAAAAAATTAAATGTTATGCTGATGATGGTAGTATTAACAATTATGAAAGCACAGAGGTCCATAGTAGTTGATGAAAATAATGAAAAGATTTTGATTGCTTTTTTGATGCAAAATCAGTGAAAAGAATAAACATAATAGCAAGGCACTTAACCTCTGAGAAAGAAAGTTTTGTGAGTAAAGAAAATTGGTTGAAACAACAAAATGTACAATGAAATATTTAGGACTTGGCAGGATGCAGTAAAAACAAAATACAAAACAATTACACTAGATTATGGAAAGAAATACGGCATTGGCATACAGACAACCTTAGCATTTCCCTGGCTAGGACTTATAGTGGCAATAAAAACGAATGTATTCCCAAAATGAATTTCTTATTTCAAAGGGCACCAAATTGTATTCCAAATAAAAAATTGCAGAATTAGCAAATAGCAATTTATATATTTATATCAAACAGGAAAAAGGCTATAGTGAAATTCTAAATTTTGCAAGACATAAAAGTAGTGGATTAACTTTCCCAAGTCTCAGATTATAAATATCTGATTGGAATCATAAAGCAAACAGTCTATGTCAGAATAGATACTTCCTAGTACCGTGTTTCCCCGAAAATAAGACCTACCCCGAAAGTAAGACCTAGCACTATTTTCTAAACCTGCCCTAATATAAGACCTACCCCGAAAATAAGACCTAGTGTAAATCTCCAGTTCCAGGAAGACTTTTCAGGGAGCAACCGTGCACCCACGAAACACCCCCCCCTACACACTCACACCCACTATTTGGCACCATAAATATATAAGACCTACCCCGAAAATAAGACCTAGTGTGTTTTTGGGAGCCAAAAAAAATATAAGACAGTGTCTTATTTTCGGGGAAACACGGTAATAGGATATCAGCTAAAAAAGGAGCAGCCTTAGCCAACTGACTTCCCAGATATTTATGGTATAAGGAAACAAAGAGAGACATGAATCTGAAGACACACATTATAAGGGAAAATCTGTTCAAAATTTTGAATTTTGTAAAAGCATGAACAGGCCCAACAATTTAATCAGTAGCGTAATCATTGAATGCTTCTTAATTCAAAGACAATTACAGTAAAAACATACAATTACATATGCATCTGGATTTAAGAAACAAATGAACCAACACCAAGAATTACTTAATCAAGGAAGGACTCTACCATGGTTAATATATTTGCAAATAATTGAAAAAATTAAAAAATGATCTTAAAGAAATGAAAAACATGATAGAATTTTACTTACGCAGAATCAAGACAATTTCTTAGGAGGTATATATAAATTGCTATTTAAATATGATACCAAGAGAAAAAATAAAAATTGCATGATAAAATGGATGCAAAATTTCAAAGAAGAGATAACAGTGAAACCATGGGAAGAACTACAGAAAAATAAATAAAATTTATATCAAGCTACAATCTGGGGAAAATGTTCTACATATAGGGTGTTTGTGTGTGTGTGTGTATGTGTGTGTGTGCGCGTGCGCATGTGTATGGTGGGAAATACATATGTTTCCATCATAGCGCGCGCGCGCACACACATGCACACACACACACTGTATATATAATACGTATATTTGTTAACAGTTGCTAAGATGGAAAAATCATATAACAATAAATATTGGATATATCATGTCACAAAAAAGAAGAAATGTTTAATCATGTAGTCATGTTTGCAAAAACATGAAAACATTCTGAAAATTCTGAAAATAAAATTTAAACTAAAATCACAAAAGTTTGATTAGGTATGATCACAGAGAATGATATTTTTAAAGATATATGCTGATGCTTAGAACAGTTCATTTAGTGACTGTTCGAAGTTACAATGGCATGGAAAAAAGTGACTTATGATCGTTTTTCACGCTTAAAACCACTGCAGCATCCCATGGTCACGTGATCAAAATTCAGATGCTTGGCAACTGGTTCATACTTATGACATGTCCCAGGGTCATGTGATCACTTTTTATGACCTTCTGACAAGCAAATTCAATGGGGAAGCCAGGTTCACTTTAACAACCATTTTACTCACTTAACAACTGCAGTGATTCACTTAAGAACTGTGGCAAGAAAGGTCTGTAAAATGGGGCAAAATTCACTTAACAACTGTCTTGCTTAGCAACAGGAATTTTGGGCTCAATTGTGGTTGTTAGTTGCAAATGTCCAACTGCCAATTACAAAAGGTGATACCTACATATACTACACCAATAAATTACAGCATCTTATATCCTTGGGAAAAACATGCTGTGTATGGAGGCCAAGAATACTGTGTTTCCCTGAAAATAAGACACTGTCTTATATTTTTTTGGCTCCCAAAAACACACTAGGTCTTATTTTCGGGGTAGGTCTTATATATTTATGGTGCCAAATAGTGGGTGTGAGTGTGTAGGGGGGGGTGTTTCGTGGGTGCACGGTTGCTCCCTGAAAAGTCTTCCTGGAACTGGAGATTTACACTAGGTCTTATTTTCGGGGTAGGTCTTATATTAGGGCAGGTTTAGAAAATAGTGCTAGGTCTTACTTTCGGGTAGGTCTTATTTTCGGGGAAACACGGTAGTTGTGATTTCACTTGTTGTGTATACAGTGATCTAATCAGAAATGAGTAATAATGTCCAAAATAAGGATAAAAATATGCAGGTAGTAATTAATTGTAGGGGGAAAAAAGGCTGGCAAAGAGAAGGGGACTACCAGAATGCTCCTTTTATAATTTTTTAAGATCTTTTTTGTTTTGCTTTTTAAGTTTTTTCCCCAAAATATTACTTTTTTGTGTGTGTGTGTGTGTATGTTTGTGTATCTTTTTTCTTTCTGCTTTTGCTTTTTGCTTACCTTCCTTTAGTTAACCAGTAAAAAAGAAGTGAAAAAAATGTAAACGTTTCAATAGATTTTTAAACTGCATCTTTTTCAGCAAGAAATAATATTTAAAAAATGACTTCATAGTATTTATATTGTTGGAGATCCAGTGAAATTAATGCTTTATTTAAATATATTCCACTTGAGAAAGAAATTGTTGCATGTAATAACACAACTTGGAGATTTCACATTTTAATATTTTCGGATATTCATATTCTTTTGAAGTTTTTCTCCATTACATGAAAGTTGATATGTAGACATTGTTAGTTGCATTTGGAATAATGCAAAGGTTTGGTTATGTAGTAATGCTGAGGTAGTATATTGCCATTAAAAGTTGTATGTATATTATTCAGAACCCATTACAGGATAAAAGCTAATGGGATAAGCATAGGTGCATTTTTATTTGAGTCATGCTAGTTTAACATGAAAATTTCAAGGGCATGAATTCCCAAGGGTGATTGTCTTGTGCTTCAGTAATAGAGATTAAATTTGTGGTAGTTAGTCAGCTAGCTTTTTTTTTACAAGCAAACTAAAATTCATTAAAAACTAATTAGAAATGTATAGGAGGTTAATACCCCATGTTAAGCATTATTAATGGAAGATAAGTAATTTGTAAAGTATCAGACTGTTGTGAGTGAACAAAAGTAAAGATAAATAATATACCCTGAAGTATTTTTAAGTTACATTGAGCATCTAGTTTAAATCTGTACACACAGAGGAAATAAAGTACCTTTAACTCCATTGAAATTAAATGTTAGTTGTTTGGGCATGTCACAGGGATAAATAAAAGATAAATAAAAACTGTATTCACAATAAATCAATTACAATGCTTATTTACAGAAAAATCAGTTTATATAAACATGTAGGAAATTGACCCAAAAGATTTCTATAGGATTTTTTAACATTGGTTTCTTGGAGCCCTGTAGCACTTACTTTGTTATTTACTTAATGCCTCACTATTTTTACAGTATTTTCTTTTTTTCTCAAGAGCCAATTCTGATGTTTTCTCCCAACAAAGTTTTCTCAGATTTGGAGCCTTTCTTTCCTCTGAACTCTGCTTTTTATCCAACAAAGAGCCACCATTTCAATTGACTTCAGACTGTTCATTTGTTAAACTAATCAACTTATGTCTTTCTCCCATCAAATGGTAGCAGAGATTTCTACAGTGGGCATATTTAATATTTGTTTCTAATTTAAAATATAATCATGTGCATACAATAAATAAGAATATAATATATCTGCACAATAATAATTATTTGGGGAGAAATATCATACAATCTACTGATACCAGCCATTTCCCTGCATAGCTGGATCTCAGATTATAGCTTCCATAAACAAAACGTAATATCACAAATGATTTCAGGATTTAGTTCTTTAATAATAAAGTAAATGATACAGCTAAATAATGTATTTTAATCCAATAAAGCATTGTGTTATGTATGCAGAGTTTGAAATGATTGGTTGTTGTTGTAAAGTGTTTGAATTCATTGGCTGTAAAAATGCGGGAAAACCCTGCACTCTGATTGGCTGGCAGCCGCGGTAGCCGGCTATAAATAGCTGCTGCGCCTGAGCCATTCGGGTCCGTTCTGAGCTGAAGTCACAATAAACTAAGAGCTGAAGCACTCCGCGTCCTGCCTCTCTATGCGAACTTAACACTGGCGATGAAGGTGGGATATTCCCGAAGAGAAGGCAATGCGGAACAGAGAAGAGCGAGATGGCTGCGCTTGAACACCCCCCCAGCCCCATTCGATCCGAAGAACGAAGACTGGGAATTGTATGCAGATCGGTTTCGGATGTATTTAGAAGCAAACGATCTGGCCGCCATTTCCAAGCAGCGGAAGAGGGCGGTGTTCCTCACTTATTGCGGTCCTGCAGTCTTCAAGATGGCGAAGGCATTGGCTGCCCCAGCAGACGTGAAGGTAATGGCATGGTCTGACCTGGAGAGACTTTTAAGGGCACACTACACGCCCCAAGTATCGTGCCTCATTAAGCGACATGAGTTTTATCGCCGTGATCAGGGAGAAGACGAAAGCGTCAGTGACTTCGTGGCAAGTTTAAGGAGCATTGGGGGTGCATGCAAATTCAGTGTTTTGGAGGAGGCCATGCACGATCATTTTGTATTGGGCCTTAAAGACAAGGTTTTGCAGAGCAAATTGCTGATGAAACCCAAGATCACGCTGAAAGAAGCCATAGAGGAAGCATCTTCAGCAGAGGCCACCAAATTCTCAGCAGCAGTCATGAGAAAGATGAACAAGACTACGGGCCATTCTGATGGGGAAAAGACCACCAGAACTCATTTTGATGAGCTGGAATCTGAGTCAGAATACAGTGGAGAAGAAGAAGGAATTAACAGACTCAGAATGGAGCGGAAACAAAATGACCTGAGAAGAAAGAGGTGAGATTTCCACTGCATAGGTTGTGGGGGGAACCACCCCCGCACTGAATGAAAGTTCCTGGACGCCATTTGCCTCCGTTGTGAAAAAACAGGGCACATCGCAAGAGTCTGCAAATCATCCAGAACTCCACCAAACAGAAGGAAGTTTGCTGCAAACAACAAAGACAGAGAAGTCAAGCCAAACAACACCAGCGAGAAAATGGGGCACAGCACAGAAGCAAATGGAAAAAATGAAACTCATCAAACAGTAACTATTGGTCATTCCTCTTCATTAAATAACAGGAAAGTGCATGTCAAGGTATTTATTGAGGTAAGGCCTTGCCAAATGGAAGTGGACTGAGGTTCATACCTATCCATGGTGTCATGGGACACTATTCAAAGACTGATACCAGACATTCAGAAGACTCATTTCAAGAAACAAGCACTAACTCTTAAAGACTACCAAGGGAGCAAGATTCCAGTAGTTGGAACAAGAGAATTCAATGTGAAATTCAAAGGCCACACCAAGCGCCTGCCATTGACCATTGTAAGTAAAGATCGCCCAAGTTTGCTGGGACTAGAGTGGTTCAACCCACTGGGCATCGAAGTAACTGGCATCAATCACGTGAGCAACACTGAGTGGGAAGAATCATTGAAGTCTGAGTTTCCAGAGGTCTTCAGTGACGGATTAGGCAAGTACTTGGGGACCCCTATCACTTTTAACCTAGATCCCAAGGTACAACCAATCCATTTAAAACCCAGGAGGGTACCATTTGCCTTAAAGCAAAAAATAGATGAACAATTAGATAAACTGATAGCCCAAGGGGTACTAGATTCCACAAAGCATTCCAGGTGGGAGACACCCATAGTCACGCCAGTCAAGGCTGACGGTTCCGTGAGAATCTGCGGGGATTACAAGGGGGCATTGAACCATGCGCTACAACAGAGTGCATATCCGGTTCCAGTGGTTCATCATTTATTACATTCTCTGGGCGGGGGCTCAGTCTTCGCCAAATTGGACCTGGCCCAAGCATACCAGCAGTTAACAGTAGATGATCTAACTGCAGAAGCCCAAACCATTATAACCCATCGGGGTGCATTCAAGTGCAAGAGGTTACAATTTGGAGTAAGTGTGGCGCCAGGCATATTTCAAAGCCTCATGGAAAGGATGCTACAAGGGTTGCCTGGGGTAGTGCCCTATTTTGATGATGTTTTAATCTCTGCTGAAAATGACACTCAATTGCAGGAGAAACTTAGAAAAGCCCTGACCAGGTTCAGAAAAGCAGGGTTAAAAGTAAAAAAGAAAAGTGTACACTAAGAACTGACAAAGTAGAATTCTTGGGATATATGATTGATCAACAGGGCATCCACCCCACAGAAGCCAAAGTCCAGGCAATCAAAGAAGCCCCCAGACCAAAATGCAAAACTGACTTGCAAGCATTCCTGGGACTTGTTAATTTCTACCACATGTTTCTACCTCAGAAAGCAACCATTGCAGAACCCTTACATAGGTTACTGGACAAAAAATCTGCATGGGTTTGGGGCAGAAAAGAAGAGTCCGCATTTAACAATATCAAGAAACTAATCACTTCTGATTGTGTATTGATACAATTTTCTGGGACTTTACCTGTAGTGTTAACTTGTGATGCATCCCCTTATGGAGTAGGGGGGTTTTGAGCCACATGCTTCCCAGTGGAAGGGAAGCTCCTTTTGCCTTTTACTCTCACACTTTGACTAAAGCAGAGAGGAACTACAGTTAACTGGACAAAGAGGCTTTGGCAATCGTAGCAGCAGTCAAGAAGTTCCACGAATATGTCTATGGGAGAAGATTCACCATTGTCACAGATCACAAGCCACTGTTGGGCATTATGGCAGGTGATAGACCAACGCCAACCATCCTGTCACCCAGAATGCTGAGATGGGTTGAACTTCTTGCTGCTTATTCATATAAACTCATCCATAGACCAGGAAAATTGGGCACGCAGATGCACTGAGTCGCTGCCCACTTCCTCTGCACATTGAGGACCCTGCTCCTGAAACTTACACCTTTTTTCTAGAAACGGTTGCCAAGCTTCCAGTCCATGCTGCTGAAATTGCTAGAGAAACTGCCAAAGACACTTCATTGGCTCCTATTGTAGGCTGGATTAAAAAGGGTTGGCCTCTACATGATCTACCTCAATTTTCCCAACCTTTTAAATCCAGACAAACTGAATTATCTGTCTTGAGGGGATGTATTTTGTGGGGTAACAGGGTGGTTATTCCTGCAAAATTGCAGAAAGAGGTTTTGGAAATGTTACATGAGGGTCATCCGGGTATTGTCAGAATGAAGGGATTGGCCAGGAGTTATGTATGGTGGCCAGGTATAGACAAAATGGTTGAAAACTGGGTTGCATCCTGTCCAAACTGTCAGAAAGTCAGGCCTGCCCCACCTCTCGCCCCCGCACAGGAATGGGAATATCCTAGGGGTCAATGGTCCAGGCTTCATATTGATTTTGCTGGCCCTACCAGAGGGCACACTTTACTTATTGTGGTAGATGCATACTCCAGATGGTTGGAGATTATCCCTATGGCCTCCACCACAGCAGACGCTGTTATCAAGCAGCTTAAGAAATTTTTTGTAACTCATGGGTTACCTGATGTTATTGTTTCCTCAATTTACTGCCAACCTTTTTGAATCATATCTAGCACAACTGGGTATCAGACACGCCCTTACAGCCCCTGGGCATCCTTCGACTAACGGCCGGGCTGAACGCATGGTATGCTTCACCAAAGAGAAGCTCCAACAATTGAGTCCCAGGGACATCACTGAGAAAGTTGAAAAACTACTCAGTATCCAACACATCATTCCTAACCCATCCACTAATTTGACTCCAGCTGAGTTTTTGATGGCTAGAAAACTCAGATCTACCCTGGACTGCCTTCACCCCACTTACGCACCTAACGCTCCCTTAGATTCCACCAGCAAAACTCACCAATTCTCTGTCGGTGATTTTGTTTATGCTAAAAACCTTGTAGGTGACTCATTATGGATTCCTGCAGAGATAACCCAGGTTACCGGCCCCAGATCTTACAGGGTTCAAACTGAGGATGGTGTCTTGTGGAGTAGGCACATAGACCAGTTACGGTCCAGACTGCCTCTGGAGCATCACCCTTGCTCCTCTCTGGCTTCCATTCCCACAGCCTTTTCTAGGGGGGAAGAGGGAGATAAAATAAGAATTCTAATAATACAAAGGCTGCTTAGTTTTCATCCCACATATTTTCATTTATACATATGAAAATATTCCCAAATTGCCATTTAACTATGTTTAAAAACATTGGAGGAGAGGGATATATAACCATCCAAACACGGATATGATTCTCCTATACTAACCTACTAAAATCCAGATTTTTCCTGAGAATGCCATTGATTTGTGAATATACAATGCTTATATAAATAAGAAATAGCAAATATTAGACTTGTGGACTTCAACTCCCAGAATTCTCCAGCCAGCCTAGCTGGCTGAGGAATTCTGAGAGTTGAAGTCCACAAGTCTTAAAGTTGCCAAGTTTGGGGACCCCTGCTTTAAAATAATGAATAAACCAGGATTATTTGGGAGCTCTAATTGAAATCTGTGTACTTTAGGCAAAGAAGGTGAAAGAGTGAACCACTAGACCTTTTCTAACACAGAGAAAAGTAATAAGCTCAAGAAAAGAAATATTAAGAACAAATTAAGATTCCAATATGTTTAGAATGGGCAATCTTTTATTTATAACAGTTACAACTGTATGAAATGGAGATGGTAGCTGTAAAGGATATCAGAAAGAGCAAGAGAAGGATTTTTTTTCTTTTTCAGCTGGTAATTTTACCTACGTGTAACTGTACTTGCTCCTTCTTGCTCCTTCTTTCTCACTCACTCAAATACACACACATACAAACACACTCACACTCACACATACAGGTGTATGTATCTAGGAAGACCAGACCACAAAAACAAAAGCAATTGGCAGCTGCTTTCCAGGAGCAGAAAGATGGCAAGACAGAGCAGCAAGGCAATTTTCCCATGGGAAGATGTGATAATCTGCTGTCCAGACTGAATACCATACAAGCTGTTGGCAAACTGATTCAAAGTGGCTTTCTTAAGAGTCAAGCCAGCATGAGCCCAGGATGAGAACAGCTCTATGGCTGTACCTGCCCTGTGAAACACCCTCCTCCTAGTGATCTATGTAGACCCAAACCTGCTAATCTTTCCTAAGACTCTGGAGACCTGGCTGATCCTTCAGGAGCTAATGTGAGCTCTTTCAGTGATGTGCCTTTTTGTTTTAGCAGTTCCTGTTTAGCAGGAACATTACAACAAGTTATATGATTAGGGTGGTTTTCATCCGTGGTGGTATTGTACCAGTTTGGCCTGGTTTGGCTGAACCGGTAGCTCCGAGGATCATCTGTGAGTGAACCGGTTTGCTCCGACGATCAGCTGCTGGGCCCTCCCACCTGCCCCAACTCTATACTGACCTTTATTTCCTGCTTTTCAACCTCAGCTGCTTTGCGCGGCACATCCAATTGCACCCATAAGGCTTGCAGCAGAAGGTGAGTTGCAAACATTGTGTCTGCACACAAAGCACATGGTCATACCGAACCGGTAGGAAAATTGTTTGAAACCCACCACTGGTTTTCATCCTTATATGTGGCTTAGAGACACTTAAGAAAATGAGTGGCGCTATAAATCATTTAAATAAATAAACAAATAGTATGTGCAAAAATGCTCTCAGTCAACTTTATGGGTATTAATCCTACCACTGTTCATTTAATACAAGCTAGATATTACCTCCTGCATCAAAGGGAATTGATCACTGTCTACCAATTGCTGGGATATAAGAGGAGAAATCTGTATCTATGAAGCCTTTATTGGTTTCCAACAGGAATCTAGTTGGTCCCTGTGGGAAACAGGATATTGTACATACTTAATAGTTGGCTTTCTGGGTTTGGGGAGAATTTATCAGGATTATTTATTTGCAAATGAGTGGTGCAGTGGCTTAGAGGTGGCGCTCTTGCCTCACAATCAGGAGGCTGTGAGTTCAATCCTAGGTAGCAGCAGATATTTCTCTCTCTGGGCACATTGAGAAAATGTCTGCTGTGAACTCTGCATTGGCAGCAGGAAGGGCATCCGGCCAGTAAACACTCAGGTCCATTCAGTTGCCCTGATGCAAGGGATTACGGGGTCATTAAAAGACAAAAAAAATATGTTTGTTTGCAAATGTCTCACCTCACATCCCAGTGAGATTTCTTCAGTGGAACAGTTTAGAAATGGAGATTGCCTTGCAGTATTTGTAATCTGTAAAATCTGAAGTCAGACGAATGGATTGGCAATTGGAGGTTTCCTGTGATTATGATTATTTTGATTAATTTGTTGTTGGGGATGGCACTGCCTCTCTCTTGCATAGTCCACCTGCTGTTTGTGTGAACTTTCCCCCCCCCCATGTTGACTCAGTCAAAGTTGTGATATGTATTGAGGGCATGGGCAGCTATTGTGTATCTATCTCGCTGCTTAATTGCAGTTATGATTCTTTTTCTTTTATTCAGCTGGTACCTTATTTGTCTTACGCAATGCTGTTTGCAATTTGGTGATGTTCAGGTTTTCACAGAAGTCTTTGTAGTGTTTTTGTAAGTTTGTGGGCCACTTTGATCCCTGGTAATCTGCTAAAATCTATAGAAGTGTTATTCTTGGGGTATGTTTCTGTTTGTTTTTTTATTAGGGCAATTTTAAAATAAGTGGAAGGGGAGGGATAATTAGCTTTTAAAATATATTTTGGAAGTAGTTAAATTCTGATTTTTTTTAAGTGTTGGTGAGTGGCCTTCTCTATTGTTGAGAGTTCTTATGCAGCTGATCTAGTGTCTTGAAGGGTGGCTGCTGTAAAAAAATATTTTTTGTCTGTTTTTGGAAAATTTACTGAATGTGTATTGAAAAATCTATTGTGTTGAAATCGATATATAGGCAATATCGATTTGAAGACATCACAAGATATCCTATTTATTTATTTATTTATTTATTTATTTATTTATTTATTTATTTGACTTGTATGCCGCCCCCTCTCCGAAAGGACTCGGGGCGGCTCACAACTAAAAACAAACAATAAATTAATTAATTAAAACACTATTAAACATAACAAGCCCAATTAATCTAAAACTACAATACAATTATAAAATTTAGAATTTAAACACCCCCACCAAGAGGTCAGCCCAGCCCTGACCAAGAGGTCAGCCAGGTTTTCAAATCGTGACGGAAGGTGTGAAGGTCAGGGGCCAAATGGAGCCCAGGGGCAACTGGTTCCATAAGGCGGGAACCGTCACAGAGTAGGCCCTTCCCCGGGGCACTGCCAGCCGGCACTGGCTTGCAGACAGTACCCCGAGCAGCCCCTGCCTATGTGCTCGTACAGGGTGGTTGGCATTCGATGCCGGCAGGAGACGTTCCCATAAGTATCCTGGAGCCATGCCTTGTAGGACTTTGAATGTTAACACCAAAACCTTGAATCTCACCCGGAGGGTGACCGGTAGCCAATGCAGGTCGTGCAGGAGGGGCGTAACATGGGAGTACCAGAAAACTCCCATCACAACCCACGCGGCCGCATTCTGCACCAGCTGAGGTCTCCGGATGGTATGCAAGGGCAGTCCTAAATAGAGAGCATTATTTGGACATTTCATTTGATTCAGAAAGTTTCTTTTAAAAAAACAATAAACAACAAAACAATTTATGGATTCAGTTCCTATTTTATATTCTCTCTATGTGCTTTTCTTGGTAAAATACAGGAGAATTTTAGCACTGTACAAAATTAAATGATGCATTTGACATTATCATTAAGATGATCTTCTGCCTCCAGCATATTCTCATATTATTGTTAACTTAGTTACATATATCAAAATATTGATATACCACTACATATGGATATGTGGCTTGTATGTATACAGTATGTGTAGTCTCTACATATGTATCTATATCTAGCCACTAAAAATTGACTGCAACTTGATGGCACATAATTAATCTATCAGTTCCCATACCTAATGTGTTATAATTATCAGTTAAAGTCAACTCACATTTTACATTATATGGATGATTTTGCATTGAGTCTGCACCGATGTTTTATTATCTCAAGAATGTATGTATATCAAAAACTTCATGTAACTAGTTCAACAGGTTCTGAAAAATGGTGGGGGTGAAAGACTTAGTAATTAAACCATATAAGCAAAACTGAACCAAAAAACTCCCTTCAATCCAGTTTTAGAATGCACCAAGTCACTTTCTGAATACACATATACTCAGACAAATAAAATGATATATTCAGGCATCCAAGGCCAGAATGTCACTAGAGAGAGAGAAAGAGAAAGTTTCATGTACTTCTTTTCAAAGTGATAAATAGAGACTACAGAATAAGTTGTACAAAAAGCAATGGGACATATTTCCATTCAAAAGCATTAACAGTAAAAGTGGTTCAGAGAATATATTATTCTAAGATAGCTGTTTGAATCAAGCAAAAATAAGACTACTTGACAAGTTAAACACATAAGAAAATACGTTGTCTTATAATGTACAGTACCTTTTATCCCAAAGGAGCCCTAAGCATTTTGCAAAATGAAGAAATGGATTATTTCATGCATCACTCAAATTGGGTTACCATTCTAGTTAGAACACATTTTCTGTTTAACAGAGCACAGTAATAGCACAGAAGGAAAATGCCTGAATACTTTTCCTGTTAGATTTCTGAAGTCTAACTCTGAGCATCATGGATTTGGATTTTCAAACCAAAATGTCTCATATCATATTGGAAGCTATGCAAGAAAGATTTAGTCAATCAAGAAGTTAATAATAAAATTTTATTTTAAACTTAAGCAAATAACATTTTAACCAGTGTGAATTATTCAGCATATATATGTATCTCTTACTGCAACAAGATTGATATATGGTTAGCCACAATTAAATTCAGCAGCTCCAGATTTTTGGACATCATTAGAAACTATATACGGTTGCTTTTAAGATTTTTGTGTAGAATGCCTCTAGCTAAAGGAAGCCAAAGAGAACTCATAAAGGAACTTAATTTAATACAGCCTTACAGAAAGATCAAACACAGCAATGGGGTAGTTAATGGTGTGACATTAAACCAAAGATGATGGCATGCTAGTGGCAATGGGAATAGTTATTTCTGAATGTCTTTGCAATTGGTGGGTTTGGGGTTTCTATGTCCAGCCAAATTGAAGTCTGTATACCTTGTTCCTGAATTAAATCTAGCCTATTATAAGTTCAAGCATGGTAACTCTTTAGCTTAGTCATACTACATCAACTTTCTGTATTTTCATGACAGCAATTTATTGCAATATCTAGTGCATTGCTGGTGTAATGAATAAATAACAGGGACAGATTTTATCCCATTACAGTGATGGTTGGATGATGCTGTAAATCACTAGTGGGGACATTGCTGTATATGATTTCTCTTTAATGGTGTAAAGTTCTAGTAATCACTTAGCAAGTAGGTTTTCTGTAATATGCATGTTTAATTTATTGACATTTTTAAAGCAATACCTGTAACTAGGGATTCTCCCAAGTATGTAGAAACCATTATTTTATTGTGGGGTTATTCTGTTTTGAATAGGACTACGGTTCTGAAAAAAATGCACGTAGCAAGTGTAAATACGTACTAAAGGGTAATATGGACATGATAAAAGAGAGCCAAAAGAAGTAGGGAGAAGTGGCAAACCATATTAATGGTCATATGTGAGGTGAATAATTCACGTAAAAAAGAAAATATGGCATCTTTTCCAGGCTTGAGTGGAAGGCTTGAAAAATATCAAACTCCTTTAATGATTGTAGAAAGGTGCAATGCTCATACAATATCCAAAGCACTTTTAGATTACTCATCAGAGCCTTATTATATAAACATTTATTACAATATTCTCATAGTGTCTTCTCAATATACAGATGACATACATGGAGTGAGAACTGGCGGTGCAGAAGTGGAAACAGCACATTAGATAAGAGAAAAGCATTGTGCAAATAAACACAATGCCATGCCACCAACAACCCAGGTTGAGAAAGGACCTGTGAACTGTTGTGATTAAAGTGCAGGAGAAAAATAAACTTAGAATTTAAAATTTGGGAAACAGACACACACTCACATTTAAAAAAGAACAACTAGATTATTAAACTCTGTAGAAGTCTTCACTGTTATAAGACATTTTAGTATCTACAAAAAAACAACAACCCAAAAACCTTATTCAAGCTGTTTATTGATTTTCCTGCCTGAGATTTTAAGTGCCGTTTGAGTTCCTAAAGACAGAATTATCACAGTGGATTGGTTGTAACTGACATATGAATGCTTTTATTTGAAAAAAAAATCACAAGGATTGGTTTTAGTAAGAATTGGCAATCTTGGCCGATGAGGTAGGAAATCCAGACAGTGCTGAGGACTTTGGTTTATGTGTAAGGTCATTTTTATATCTAATGCTCTGTTTTGTGAGAATCAGTTTAAGCTAGGGTCATCTTCTTTTGAGTTAATATAATACTTGAACAATTTTTATATTATTACACCTTATAGGCACTTTGTTGTGGTTATGGGACTGCATACTCCTGTGGCTATTGTTTTTCTTTTGTTAGTTGCAGAGAATATATGAAGACTTAGCATCTAGACAGAAAGTTCCAGACAATTCGATCCTGTGAGGGATCTTTGCTCTCCAAAGACTGGACACACTGTAGCTTAGCAAATTTGTACAAAATGCCTTATTGCAACAAACACCTTCCTTAAAATAGGCTGTTGTTCTGACTCAACACCACCCATCTAGGTTTAGCAAGATGGAGTTGCCATGTGAATGTATCTTTAGTACTCAGTATATTCTGTCCAAATAAAAGTCTCAAAGTCTTTAAACTAATGTACAACCTTTACCTTTTCCCCACTAAAGGTTCTTACACGGGTTGGGATGATGTGCTGTTTCAGTGTTACTGCTGAACTGGCCAAACTCCAAACTTAAGGCAGGATTCCCACCTTCCTATAGCTTGTGTCCTCTTGCCTACTTGTCTATAGGCTGTTGGCATCTTTCTTGCTACATACACCCACCTTCTCATTCTGTCTTAGTATTTGCTTTTGTAGGTTCAAAAAAAATTGGGAGGGTGGGGCTGCTTGTGGACCTCCTTGGAAACACCAGGATATGGATGAATTTGTCAGGCAACTGGAACACCAGCTGGAATGCCTGTGAGTGCAATGGAATTTCCTCCATTCCTGTGAATGGATGAATGCCTGATGGATCTCACTCCTTCTCCTCCCCTCTCTTCCCCTCCCTCTATATTTGTGTGGGGGATAGGAGCCTCCTTTTGAAAAGAGTAGAGAGCAATTCCGATTTCAACCCCTCACAGTTCCCCACCTGGATCCATTCTCTCCATTCATTCCCCCTGTTTTTCAATTCTTAATAGCAAAGTCAGGAACTAAGTGTGCATGGAAAGCTGCTCCTCATAGGTGGCCATGTTTTTCTATCCTCTGTGAGCTACCCAATCTTCTTTGGAATGCATGAATTGACTATTAACAATCCACTGAAATAAAATGCTCTTAATTGATTTCTGAATGTTAAATTTGTCCCCTAATGGCAGCTTAATATAAAGTTTGCTTGTTGAACTAAAAAAAAGTAATTCAAAAGACTAAGACAGGAATCTAACTATAAAATCATTAACCACAATCAGAATAAAAATAGTCCCCATTTCTGCCTGCTTAGTTTGATACAAGATCTCTTAAGGTATATTGATGAAATACTTTCTATGTGTGCACAAGTACAAGTTAAAAATCAGATAAATTATTCTGGTCTCCTCTGTGACTACAGATGTATATCAGATGAAAGAACTATGTGCAGAGATCAAATTAAGGCAACTTTAATAGGCCCATGGGCTGGTAAGCTTAATAGGGTTTGTAACCATTTAAATTTCTTTTATTAAAGGAAATGTTCCAGAAAGTCAATACAACCTAATTTCTTTGTGGAAAATGTGGCTCTTATGCTTAGTTTATTTGGCCTACCACACATAAGTAACTGCTACATTTAGACAAATTAGATTTGGCAATATTTACACGCAAGCATCTACTTTCTGGATTCATATCCTGAAAGATTCCTATCTACCATTGGAAATTAATTTAGCCAATTATACTTTGATTTATGTTTTATTTTGTAACCTAAGGTAAAATGTGATGCCACA
Organism: Naja naja; assembly: GCA_009733165.1. Classification (NCBI taxonomy): domain Eukaryota; kingdom Metazoa; phylum Chordata; class Lepidosauria; order Squamata; family Elapidae; genus Naja; species Naja naja. Next base: position 132,611,381 of record CM019148.1, on the reverse strand, counting down.
TCATTTGCTGTGCATGATGCAGGAGATGTAGACTATGGGTATAATGAAAATGTTTAAACAAAACAGTTTGGTCACATCTATTTACATCTATCTAGAATGGTTGCAAGATCTATGTAAGGCTAGTCTAGAGAAAAGAAGGACTAGGGGTGACATGATAGTGGTATTCCAGTATTTGCGGGGCTGCCAAAAGGAAGAGGAGAGGTCAATTTATTTTCCAAAGCACCAGAAGGCAAGACAAGAAAAAAATGGATGGAAACTAAGGACAGCAGCAACCTGGAATTAAGGAGAAACTTCCTAATAGTGAGAACAATCAACCAGTGGAGCTGCTTGCCTTCAGAAGTTGTAGGTGCTTCATCACTGGAGGTTTTTTTAAGAAGAGACTGGGCAGCCACTTGTCTCAAATTGTATAGGGTCTCCTGCTTGAGCAAGGGTATTGTACTAGACCTCCAAATTCCCTTCCAGCTCTGTTCTGATTGATTGATCTGCTAGGAGTGCAAAAAGCATTTGAAAGAAGTCTTTTGCAAAGCACTTAAATTAGCTACCTCCTTTGCATGACTTACTTTGCTGTTTTAAATGTGTCTGGCTACCTGTTGTTTTCTGCTGAGGGAATCAGTAGGGAAACTTGGTATACACGGACACATGCAGACAGCTAGGCTATCCCGGACCCATGCCTTGCAGGACTTTGAATGTTAACACCAAAACCTTCTTGCCACGCTTCTTGGTTTCTAATAAAAGTGTGAACATTGTAACAGAATAATATATTTGAGCCATTGCAATAAACATTAAGAATAGATGGCATGATTCTATCACCTGGCTATCAGCAATAGGAACGTTACAATTTCTCATTATAGCTTTAGTAGAATTATTACAATCTAATAACTTCATCTCCTTATTTTAAATGCAGACTGAATGGTTACTATGCAACATTTGAATCAAAGGTAATGTTTCAAAACAATTTCAAAATGAGTTTCAAGTGAATAATCTATGGATATCAAGGTGTTGTTTTTTTTGAAGTATGGCAAAAAGCAGCAAAGATTAAAAATAAAGTCATGGAGTTTAGACAAACCAGAAGTAACATTAAAAAAACCTCCAAAACTGCAGTTTTTGAAACCTTAAATACAAAGAGTAAATAATTGTTATGATTGTTTTATGCCTTTGAATAATTTTCCATGCAGTTTTCTCAGCAAAATTTAGGAAGTAGTTTGCCCTTGCCATTTCCCTAGCTGAGAGACAGAGAGAGTGACCAAACCAAGATCAACCAACTTAAGACAGGACTAGAACTTGCAGTTTCCTGTTTTCTAGCCTGATATTTAAGCATTACATCAAACTGGTTTTCAAAAGAATTATTGCAACTGGTTAACAAACACAGTTATATTATGAATTTAAAAAATGCTTATCAATCTCCTGCACTCATTGCCATCTACGTATATCAGTAAGATTACTGATATACATCAGTTATGCAATGACATTTTTGTTTTCTACTAACTGGAAACACTGACTGGGCTAATACAGTTCCCAGAGTTGGATCCCTGAATATCAGAAATTCATGAAACCGTTAAATAAACAACCAACTGAAAATTTCTTCAATATTAGTGGAGAGATATACTTCATATTTGGTTCATTTCAAAAAGGGAATCAGAATATTTCCATCATAATATAAATTATTGATACTAAATCAAAGTGCCTTGGTGGCTCAGGCTGTTAAATGCCTGCAGTTAAGTTCCAGCTGCCTACAATTACTGTAGGCTCGAATCCCACCAGGCTCAAGATTGACTCAGCCTTCCATCCTCTCAGGGTAGGTAAACTGAGGACCCAAGATTGTTGGGGGCAATAAGCTGACTTTGTAAAAATGCCGCTTAGGAATAAGCAGGCATATACAATGGAATGAAGGCTATTGCTGAGCACACTGGGTTGTATCCCAAAAATTGTAAGCTGCCCTGAGTCTTTGGAGAAGGGCGGCATATAAATGTAATTAAAAAAAAATGGAACATAGTTCAGTTGCTGGAATACCTGTAATCCCGATTTTAGTACATCTTGATGCAGACAACTTTGTGAGAATCATGCTTGAAGAAAAATCACTTTTGATTTAGGCAGCTGTCAAAGAGTTTGAAACAAGAGTTTAATGTGCTAAAACATTGCCTGGTGTCAGCACCACCAGCAGGAAACAGCAAAAATGACAGCTGTAACCCAGCATGCGTTGGTGTGAGAAAACAGGCCAGGACAAAATACCATGCTGGGTATGGAGGTCAGTGTTGCTGAGGAAAAAAATAGGAATACAGTTAGCAGTATAATAGTCAAAATCCACATACTTTTCACCAAACAAAATGCATTGGGATAACATTAATTCTTAGTTTATAAATCCTACATAAATGAAGAATGAAATAAGCTTTATAACAAATGTTTTGAAATGGGGCTTCAGATTTTGATGTGGACAGAACACTCTAAAATTGTTTTAAAATAATATTATATCTATGTCAGTAATAATTTTACACCTGACACAAGCTTGATAATCAGATAAAGTCTTTCAAGAGATGTTGCCATGCATTTATATACAGATGTAAATATCCTGCAGTATTGATTTTAAAAAAATAAACATTTTAAGTAGTTATAGCTTTCCCCATCAATCTTGGTTTGTTCCTAAAATAAATATATCAGACTCTACTAATAGAGTATCCGATACAATTTATTTTAATACATTAAAATTCTATTAACATTGCTATCAATACATGTTTTAAAAAATTTGACAGAAAAATAAATTTCTCAAAAAATATTTCCTTTGAAATGGGATTTAGAGGAAATTCATTTCCATAATTAATTCTACTTCAACTAAAACTAAATTAATTAGCATTGATTGAACAAATATAGAATGTTTTTTAATAAATACGAGTACTTAACAAGTCTCTGCCCAATTTGTTTTTTTCAGTGTCATTATTAAAACTATAGTAAATAATATTAATCAGAGCAAATATATTCGGCATCTTTATTTTAAAAAGTATTTCATGTAATTAATCTGCTTGCAAACAACTTGTTTCTTTGTTAGGTACCAAAGTCGATATATGCGTCAATTGCAATTGAAATCATATAACTTTCTAAAAAAAAAATTATTTGCTAGCCTAATTAACATTGATAATGAATCACAAAAGCAGTTGTTTCCAAAATTTATTGGGCTTAATATTAGCTAATGTTGTTTTAGATGATCACAAGTAAATATTACAGAAAACATGACAGTACTTTAAAAAAAAACCGGCACCAGAATTCCATGCTATTTTCACAAGACTAAAGTTGAATTTAGATTTGGGAAATATATTTCATTATCAATGTTTGGCAAGATAACAGCAATTAAAAACTCTCCCCAAGATTTTCTGCCCAAATATTTTCAACTGTGTTATGTACTACTAGCTCAATACCCGTGCTTCGCTATGAAACTATGTGGTTGGGCTTCTGCGATGCGAGCAGAACACAAGAACGCAGTCAGAAAAGAAGAAAAAACTTCCTCCCTTTTCCAGCATCTTAAAGCCACAGGACATGAAATTGATTTTGAGGGATCCAAACTTATCTCCAACACTGAACACTTCAACAAGAGAATAATTAGGGAAGCCATCAAAATAGAGAAACACCCCCATAACATGAATAAATGGGATGATACTTCCTGCCTACCAGACATCTGGAAACTAGCCCTAATCAACAAACGAGTCCCAGCCACGAAAACCAACACCGGACCCAAAATAACACATGATGCCACCACCAATCTCCCTCACCAGACTCAAACCCAAGCCCACCCCACAGACAAAAGGCAACCACCATCCAGAAACCAGACCATAGCTGCAACTCCAGCTGCTACACTCCCCTCTGACCCCCAAACTAAGCAAACTGACACACGCTATAAACACATAGCCAGACCTCAAACTCGGAGCCAAACCAAGGCCCGGAATGTCACATCACAGCCTTCCACCCAGGAAGGAGCAGGTGGGAGCCGTCGCCAGGGGGGCCTTTGCCCAGGTCCGGCTGGTTGCCAGCTTCGCCGTTCCTGGACCGGGATGCCCTCGTCACGATCACTCATGCCCTTGTTGACTTCGACTATTGCAACGCTCTCTATTTAGGACTGCCCTTGCATACCATCCGAGATTGCAGCTGGTGCAAAATCGTGGCGGCGGTGATGGGAGTTTCCGGTTCTCCCATGTTAGCCCCTCCTGCGCTGCCTGCATTGGTTGCCGTTGCCCTCGGGTGAGATTCAAGGTTTTAACTTTAACATACAAAGTCCTACATGACATGGGTCCTTATTATTTAAGGGAGAGACTGCTGCCGACATCGAATACTGCCCTGTATGAAGTCACAGACAGGGACTCCTTGTCCCATCAGCCGGCAATGGCTGGCGGTCCCCGACAGCGTGCCTACTCTGTCGCGGTCCCTGAACTCTGGAACCAACTTCCCTGGGGCTCCGCTTAGCCCCTGACCTCCGCACCTTCCGCCATGACTTGAAGACCTGGTTATTTGACCAAGCCGGGCTGTGACCTATGGGTGGGGTGTTTTAGATTTCTTGACTTTTTAGTTTTGTATTAATTGGGACCATTAATTTAATTTTTTAAAAAATATTTATTGTGTCTGTTTTATTGTAAGCCGTCCCGAGTCTTCGGAGATGGGGCGGCATAGAAGTCCCATTAATAAACATTATGATAAGTCCAGTTAGTGAAAACAACAGAAATAACTAAAAAATAGAAAATGACAGACATCTAAAGCCACCCCCATATCATAAATAATTGTATCTTCATTGCCAACCTGAATTCTAAAAGTCAAACATATGGAAGATAGAGAGCCAGGGTTACGGTTAGGGTAAGGTTAACATTTCCCTAGAACAGGGGTGTCAGACTGGCGGCCTGTGGGTTGGATGTGCCACATGCAGGCCACGCCCACCCCAGCTCCACAAATGGGGAAAACGTCATGAAACATCATATGACAGCAATGTGACACAGTGAGTTTGACACCCATGCCCTAGAAGGTAGACACACTCTGATACTGTTGGATTTCTAGAAACAGGTGAAGAGGTAGCTGTCTTAAAAAGCTTTTTTGATTGTTGATTAGGATCATGAAGCAGCTATAGAGGTCAGTCATAAACTCCAGCAAATAATGCAGTTGCTTTAAGGAATTGCAGACAGGTGATAGTTAAACGTTCCAAAGAATCTTTTGTCTTTCAATCCAAAGTGCTATACAGATTCAGTAGTGCATATATAATTATTTTAATAGTAAGGGCATTTATAGCATGCAAAAAATTTTTGTTCAGTGTGACAGGTTTTATTATAAAAAAATCATAGAAAACTTTGGAAGGATCATTTGAGCCCTGGAAAGTTTTGTTGTAGAACATTTGTTTTAAATCTGTTCCAAGAAGCCACCAAAGACAATTACTCAGAAAATATTATACTATTTTATAACAATATAATATTTTCTGGGTAATTGTCCTTGATGGCTTCCTGGAACAGATTTAAAACAAGTGCCCTGCAATTCTTTTGGACATGTGGTGCAACCTAGAAAGCCTGGACCTAGGGTTCTGTCTACTGCAATGGGGCAACTCTTGCCCCCATTATTGATAAGGAACAACTCATGCCAGGACCCTGGAGCTGTTAGCCTTTCAAGGTAGTCCAGACAAGAAGCATGACCAGAAGCACCAGCACCGTCTTTATTGTGAAGTTACATTGAACAGAATCTTGAAACTCTGGAAGCATTTCTCTCCTCCTATCTTTTTAGTCTTAGGAAAAGTAGGGAGGTTCACATCTGAAATGCTTCCCATGCTTTTCTCCCACTTGTGGACTGAGCTACTTCTTATCAGACCATTGTCTAGGTCAGGGGTGTCAAAACTCAAGACTGGCGGGCCAAATCTGGCTGCAGGGTGCTTAGATCTGGCCTGTGGAGCCACCCTGGACATCAAGGGACTGGGCCATAGTGCCTCTCCCAGCAAAAATGGAGGACCACATGCTTGGGAGCTCTGTTTTCACTGACAGAGGGTTATAGGAGGCCAGCACAACAGAAAACAGAGCTCGGGGACTTCCGGGTTGAGCCTTCTCGCTAACGGGAGGCGGTTTGCGATCGTCTGCGACCGCAGCCCGGCTCTTGCATTGGAGAGCTCCGATCCTTACGGCTCAGGGCTGAAGCTGCCTCGGAGGGGCGGCGGAGAAAGGGAAAGCTGCCAGCCAGAGTGAGGAGCCGCATCTCCCCTTTGGGTCCGGTCTTTTCCCTCTGAAGACGACAAGAAGCGGTGGTCAATATGGCCACCTCGAAGAGAAGGTCTCAACTGGACTAAGATCGGTGCAGGAGGAATGAAAGAAGTTGACAGCGGAGGAACCGGGAGTATCAGATGGTAAGATCAACAAAGGCACCCTGGGATTAAGATAAAGATGAGTTTTTAAAAAAAGAAGAAGAAGCAACGCAGTGTCAAGTGAAGGAAAAAATAATAAGTAAAATATCTTTGACAGCTAAAGGGGCTTTGAACCGGGAAAGGAAGAAGCCGGCGTAAGAACTTAAGTTTGGGGCTCAAAAAATCCTGAATATTAAAATAAAAGGAAAGGGAGAAGATTTCGTGTAACAGAAAGTGCCACTCTGTGGATAAAAATTGGAATTTAAAGAAGAAGGAAAATATCTTGTTCCTTTGTGAATTGGAGTTGTTACAATTTTAAAGAGACACTGAAACAAAAAAGCAAGATCCATAGAAGGTGAAAGTTTGAATTAAAATAAAAGACAGACTGCTGGATTAGTTGGTGATATTGATATAGACTCTGGACTTGGGCTAAGATCTTATAAAATTTAAAGAGGAAGAAATAAGGAAAATAAAAACTTTGGTGGCCATCAAAGGAATTAAAATGGAATTTAAAAGTATGAAAGAACTGCTACAGGAAGTGACTGAACTAATTTGGCTCGTTGCAGAAGACATGGGCATGGAAATGGCAAACAAGGAACAAGAAGAAGGAATCTTAAAGGAGGAGCCAACAAGGGAAAGCCATTTTAAAGAGACAATTAACAGAAGATTAATAAAAGGGAAAAGGAAGGTAAGAAGAAAATGAATATAAAAAAGGGAATAATTTAATGTTAGAATTAGGGGAATATATTGTAATCATAATGATAGAGGGTTACTGACAGATGAAGGAAAGAAAGGTAAATGTTGATTAGATAAATTGAATTAACTGAAATGATTTTTGAAGATGTTTAAAACCAGATTTGTCAGTAACCAAGGTTAGTTATTTTTACTATTATTTTGGAACTATAAACAAATTTTAGGGGGATATGTGTTGCAGAACCCGATTGAAAAGAGATATAATGTTATGTAGCTTTTCTTTTCTCTTTTTTCTTTTATTCTATCTTTTGCTTTAAAGGGAATGATTATTACTATGTTAATATGTTAACCACTGAGGTGTCACTTTCAAAATAGTAAAGGGGGCAAGTCTAGGTTTTCTTTTTATTCTTTTTTGTGTTAAAGCTTGTATTGATTTAGAATTATGGAGAGAATATGTGATGAAATATGTGATGACGGATAAAAGAAATATGTAAATGATAAAAGAGTATTAACAATGTGAAGATAGTTAAAGGATAGATATGGACAAACTTTATTTTCTATATGATGGGCAAACATATTGTTATTTTTAAGATATATAAATATTTAAAAAATATTTACAACTAATTTGAAATGAAATGGGGGGTTATACAGATTGAGTTTAAGATTTGAGACTAGGATTAATTTGTTTGGCCCTTTGTTTGCCAAAAACGGAATGGAAGTAAAATGGGATAAAATAGGAAGTTAAATGTCAAAAATGAATATAGAACTATTGTCATATTTGCATGTAAAAGTGATGACCCGGGAATATGCTGTCTACTGAAAAGAGCCTTATTTGAACCGTTAAAAATTGAATAAAACTTGTTTAAAAAAAAGAAAACAGAGCTTGGGAGCCTGTTTTTTTTTGGCAGAGCGCTTGGGCCACCACAAGCACCTCTGATACAAGTGACATTGATCTGGCCATGCCCACCCTTGCCACACCCACTCCAGCCCCCGAGGTCAAACATAACCCTGATGTGGCCCTCAATGAAATTGAGTTTGACACCCCTGGTCTAGGCTGCAGGTCTTCCTTCTGTCTCCTAAGATCAATCCAGCATACCATCACACAGCCTAGCAGAGATGCGCTAGGGAATCATGACTTCCATCCAAGCTTTACCAAGCCACTTCAGTGTGTTAGTTGCTGATTAGTCTGAACTGATTGTTTCATAAAGCAAGATATTAGATGTTATTTACAGACTCTTCTGTAGAAAGAAATACACTGCTTTGTAATGAAATCTCCAGGTAGAGCAGGGAGAAGTATGAAGAGACTGGCTAGCTTAGAGTCCTTGCATAGTAGGAAACGATGCACACATACACACCCCATGAATGCCTCTAACCCTTATCTGGCTGTCATTAAGAGAATGCAGTCAGTCTGACAAGATTCTTGAAAATAGGCAAGCAACAATAAGGAAGCAACTCTGACCAGTTCATGGCATTGCTCTGGTTTCTTGCACCTGACATCAGGAGAGTTTAAGGGCAATAGGCAGTGACAAGGTCTGCTTCAGTCAGTTTCATTCAATAATTGATGATAGTAGGGTTTGTTTTTTGTTTTGTGCTTAGAAAAACTGTTCCTGCAGTGGCAAAGCACTGTTTCACTCCCAATTAGTATTGTCTTTCAAAATGACAGTGTTATTCTCTGACAATTAAGCTAGATGTTGTTTTCCATCCATCATCTACTGCTGTATTTGTTCTTCTATTTTCTTTTTAAATTCAAAATACACAAGAACATTTGTAGGCAACATCTTTTCTTCTTCTTCTTCCCAAATGCCTCCTGCATTACTAATCTTTTAAATAGCATCCAATGCAATGCCCTTCTTTAAATCAAAGTTTGGGAATAGATCTGTAATTTTTCTGCTTTACATCTTGTAATTCATCTGCTTTCTACTTTTTGACTTGGTCCCGTCTTTGAGCAATGGCAAAATGACAATTCTAATGTCTTTGTTGCAATATGCAACTTTGTTTGTGATATGCCAAAAGTATTAATTCTTTGAAATGATAAATGGTACAAACAACTACATATTTCAGATTCTACACCCCAAAGTTCCTGTTTATTTCAGGAATTGATCTGGAAGAAATACTACTGGAAATTCAAATTTTGTCAGAATCTAAAAGTGCATTAATCTTGTTTGGCACTGCAAGTGAAGCGAAACTATTTAAAAACCTCTGTCTTAGCTCAGTATTTAAATATAGATTAAAGTATCTAACTTTAGAATCCCACCTTTTAAAATGTCACCTGAATCATAAAGAATTTTTCATGTAATGAAGAAGAGTGCAAAAATTGTGATTACTAATTTATACAAGAGATGAGTAATTTTTGTATTACATAACTAGGAAAGGGGAAATGAGGTGTCAGTCATATGTCAAAGAAGACTGACAAAGTACATTTTAGGCAGTGGTGGGATTCAAATTTTTTTACTACCGGTTCTGTGGGTGTGGCTTGGTGGGCGTGGCAGGGGAAGGATACTGTAAAATCTCCATTCAGAGGTGGTATTTGCCAATTCTCTGAACTACTCAAAATTTCTGCTACCGGTTCTCAAGAACTGGTCAGAACCTGCTGAATACCACCACTGATTTTAGGGCTGTGGGAACATAATCCAGTATTTTATTGCTAAAATCTTATAGCAAGAGTAAATCAAATCATTTTTATGTCAACATTTGCTTTTACAGCTAATCATAACAGGGCACAGTTTTCAAATGTGATATGTCTGTGAGTCAATTGTTAGAATGTGATATTATCATACATACTTAATAAAATTGATGAGTATTTGGCACAGTGCTTTGAAGATCTACCCCATAGGCACTTGAGGGAAAAACTGATAAATAAAATTCTTTTCTAGACCTGTGATGGCGAACCTATGGCACGCGTGCCAGAAGTGGCATGCAGAGCCACTTCTGCTGGCATGAGGTCGCCCAGAAGAGGTCGCCCAGAAGAGCCCCAATGCACATGCGTGTGTGCGCTGACGCCCAACAGCTAATTTTCACATATCAGGTGTGCATGAGCAGGGTGCGGGGGAGACGCACATGCATGTGCAGAGACGTGCAGCGCACGGGAGGTCTCATGTATGCGCAGAGATGCATAGAGCATGGGGGGATCACGCACGTGTGCGGAGAGATGTGTGGCACACATTCAGGGGGGTCGCACGTGCATGTGCAGGTGGCATGTGCAGTACCAGCACACATTGCCTTCTGGGTGCTGGCGTGCAAGCATGTGCATGCATGCGTGCATGCAATTTTCGGCACAGGAGCTGAAAAAGATTAGCCACCACTGTTCTAGACCAATAACCAGCAATTTACTTTTGTCTGCAGAAAGCAGATAGAAAAAAGTGTTTCTCCCTGATTATTTCTGATTTTTTGTACACAGCCTTCTTTTTCTCTCTGTATGCATTCTAGAGATAATACTCTAAATACTAATACCAACTTTTTATGATTAGCCACTTTTGGACAACATGCACTACTGACACTGCACCCACAATGTAAATTGTGCCTCAACATTCTAAAGGTTTGGCATTCATGATTTGACGTGAGATTCTTTCTTTCACTAGATTTAATAGATAGCAAAGGACAGCTGTTCGATCTCATACTAATTTTTAGTACTATGAAGTTGCATTAATGTTAATAATAACAACAAATTACAATTAATTGCCTTTATCATAAAATATAAATAGGTCCATATTAAAATAATACAACTGTAAATTTCCTAATGATACACCTCTGAATAATTTAACCCTCTGTAATACTCTAAAACCATCATCTTCATTACACTCAGAAATACTTTGGAGATAGTTTAATTTTAATAATAAAGTCCAATTAATTCTCCCTTACTAACACTGTATTATACTTAAATCAAGATTCTTATGGGCGTTCAAAACAAAGGACTGGCACTGTGTGATTCTCAGTGTATCGAATCTCTTAACAACACTGTTAAGTATCATTAGGAAATGCAGATGTTAACATCTAATTAAATGAATTTGGTTGGTAATGAAAGCTTGAGGACTGCAGGAATAATGCTTACTGATTTAGTTACAAAATTAAAAAGGATCCTTCCATCCCTTTCCCACCATAAACACCTTCTATTTTCTTTGTACTTATGTTCTTTTCTAGGTTTGAAATCTTCTGTGGTATTATATAATAGATGTATTTCACTTCTTTTAGTCCATTTAATCAGGACTCTTCCTGAACCTTATGTTAAATTCAGCCTCTTGTACTGCTTCCCAATATCATAGCTGTGAACATTAACCATTTCTCAGTTGGGTTATTTCAGACTAAAAGGCTTACTTGTCCAATTCTGAGGTTTTCAATCTCTATCTAACTAACCATAACTATCCAAATATGTTAGATAACTTGACCAATATAAATTGTACTTTATTATATCATAGTCATTTTAAAGTATCACCTTGAACCCTCTTTTCATGGTTGTAATTATCTGAAGTCGTCCTAAATTTTTAGCAATTATAGTGTACATCCAACGATTGAGAAGAAATCCTTGTTTAAAAAAAACTAAGCAATACCAGTAATAATTTGTTCCCTTACATCTTCAAAATACGTTTTTGACAACTGTGACAACTAAATTCCTATTATTGCTCAGCAGGCATAAGAGAAAAGTGAATTAACAGACTATGCCAGTTGGTGCACATAATTGTCAGATTATTAATTTCACATGCATATTTTTTTATTTTAGTTATTTTTTATTTTATTCATATTTATATCCCGCCCTTCTCCGGAGACTCAGAGCGGCTTACAATTTTTGGGATACAACCCAATGCGCTCAGCAATAGCCTTCCTTCCATTGTATATGCCTGCTTATTACTAAGCGGCATTTTTACAAAGTCAGCTTATTGCCCCCAACAATCTTGGGTCCTCACTTTACCTACCCCGAGAGGATGGAAGGCTGAGTCAACCTTGAGCCTGGTGGGATTCGAGCCTGCAATAATTACAGGCAGCTGGAACTGAGTGCTAGGCTATTAACAGCCTGCACCACCAAGGCCCATATAAAATGTGCATGGGATAACAAAGGGCATTGTAATTTCTATTTTGTCAGACAAGGTGAAATAAATCAGGAAGAAAGTTCAAAAATGAATAAGAAACTAGGACAATTGACTGTTGTGTTGTGTATGGTAAAGAAATCCATACTCTACAAGTTATATTGACTTCAGAGAAGAACTAATTGCATAAAATATAATAAAATAATATAATATAAAATAAGATATTTTGTTCCAAGAAAGAGACAACATAGTAAACTGAATATATGTTGGTATAAAGTAGAGAGGACATTTATGTTTCTGTTCAGCTTTGAAAACCCCTTTTCTTGGCCTATTCCATGGAGCTTGAAGATTAAATGTAAGCTTTTTGAGATATTATGATGTAAAGAAATTCTATTCTAAGAAATCCAGTTCCTGAAAGGACTGAAGAAAATTTAGCTGGTCAGTCTGTCCAAGTAATTGGTGCAGACAACAGAGCACAGAAAAATGAATTCTGAGGAATCAATTGGTTTCTTCTCTCAGTTTTTTTTAATTTGAAAGAAAAAAAAGATGCAGCTTCAATTATCTGTTTATTTGTGAGGATTTGTTTGCTTTTTTCCTTTGAAAATATAGGCAGCAAGCTCAGATGAATGAAGAAAAGTGTGATATAGATTTTGATTTATTTTACAGTGAGACTTAGACTGATATTTTTGCATGTTTGTATATAAGGGAAGAGCCAGTTCTTGAGCTGACATACCTAAGCTCAACCTCTTAAGAAATCCTTCCTTCTCACCTTCTTCCTTCCTTCCTTCCTTCCTTCCCTCCCTCCCTCCCTCCCTCCATCCATCCATCCATCCATCCATCCACTTTCTTTTAAGTATTTGACTTTGTTCTAGTCAAGAAAAAGTTAAATCCTATATGAACTGGTGGTGCTATTTCTGGGAAAGAAATGTAGCTTTTTGTATAAGCTTTCTCCCAAAGTCATGCACCTGAAAGCAGGGAGTTGCCACTTGCCTCCTCTTTGGTACAACAGTGTCAGAGAAGGTTTAAGTAGCTAGTGTAAAGTAGCTAATGACAGCATGTCTTGTTGTCTCTTCCCTGGATTTTTGGGAATGTGCAGCGAGTTTGTGGAAGGAGAGTTTGGAGGCTTCTTGCATGAATCAGCATGGGCCCGACACATCCTATCCTGTGTATGTTATCCCTCTCCCCATTACAGATGCAAATATGATAACAATATGACAATAAATCAGTCTTTTTTTTTAAATGGGTATACCATGAAAAATTGTATTTACATAATTGTAGTAATTTACGTGATAGAAAGAAAGATCATTTAGTTCAAAAGTGGTTCACTAAGGAGCTGTCATTATTTTATTATTATTGAGGAATCATTTGTAGACGACACTTCATCATTTCTTTCCTGCCAGGAAAATTTTGTTAGAAGGGATTCATTACAATACATTTCTAGGTAATTCTGTTCGTTCTAGGTAATTATAGTCCACTACTATCTTCTAATCTATAACATAAAGTACAAACTTCCTTGTTTTACAGCCTGAATGAGAAGTGAAGGAGACAAATTTTCAAAAGGCTGCTGGAAGATTGATTTTTCAGTCTAAAGACTATTTCAGTTAAACAGTGCAAGGCACTTGGGTGGTATTTATATAGTTTTCACCTTTTCAGAACTGTCACATTTACAGCGCAGAACTCTTAAGAGGGTCTGAGTTTATCTCATCAATCATTGTATCTGTAAGTGTAAAATGTTATGCAATAGCCATGTGTAATATATTTGAATAGGAGATGATGTCAAATTACTCCCTTGGATCAAAATAATAGGATACTCTGTCACAAATGAATTTTGTTTTTATTTCTTCCATTTCCTATTTAGAATACATTAGATAAGCCAGGACCCACTGGGTCATTGTTTCAGATATACTTCCTTGTCTAAACAGAGAAACAGAATGGTCATGCGCAGTCAAAAAATCAGTGGGAACAGGAACAACTTCCTGTTGGTTTCCCATTGAGTTTCTTTATAGGAAGCTTGTAGTGAGTATCAAAATCTTCCTTCCTCCCTCCCTCCCTCCCTCCCTCCCTCCCTCCCTCCCTCCCTTCCTTCCTTCCCTCCCTCCCTCCCTCCCTCCTTCCCTCCTTCCCTGAGATGCTATAGTATTATATTAAACTAAATAAACGTGGATAGCCGTTATAATGAAATATAGCATATGAAACTGAAGAGTACTGGATCAATGGAGTAAAAATGGTAATCTAAGATGAAGGAAGGTATCAGGAATATTTTGAATTTGTTATGTTTTGCACTGCAATAAATACAGTTCTACATTTTGTTCAAGTTGGCTTATGGTTGCTATTTCTAATGTTATCCTTTTTTTCCTTTTATGGGAAGCATATGCCTGTGTATAAGTAGAATGCAAAAAGTGTGTTTTTCCCCCACAGATGTGTGCTAGGAAGTCAAAACTGACTATTCTGATTACTTAGATCAGTGGTTCTTAACCTTTTTGAAAGAATCGCCCCCTTGAGCCATTGAGGAAGTTGTCATTGCCCTCCTCCCCCAACATAACCACCCCCCTGCCACCTCTTAGCATCCCCAGGGGGGCCAGCAGAGGGGCGCTAAGAGGCGGCAGGGGAGCGTTCGAGGCGCCGGCCCTGCAGATTCACCCACTGACTGTAGTAATGCTCCGAAGCCGACGCCTCCAATGTGGCAGCGGTGGCACGTTATGTGCCACCACGGCAGCATTCGACACGCCGCCCCCTGCCACCTCTTAGCATCCCCAAGGCCAAGGAGGCCAGCAGAGGGGTGCTAAGAGGCAGCAGGGGGGTGTTCGAGGTGCCAGCCGGCCCTGCAGTTTCACCCATTTTGGCACCAGCTCCGGAGCAGTGCTACAGTCAATGGGTGAGCCTCCAGGCCGGCCTTGACGCCCCTGCCACCTCTTAGCATCCCCAAGGGGGCCAGCAGAGGGGCATTAGGAGGCGGCAGGGGGGCGGTGCATCGAACGCGGCCACGGTGGCATGTAACGTGCCACTGCTTCCACATTGGAGGCGCTGGTTCCGGAGCAGTGCTGGTCAATGGGTGAACCTGCAGGACCGGCCGGCACCTCGAACGCCCCCATCGCCTCTTAGCGCCCCTCTGCCGGCCCCCTTGGGGACGCTAAGTGGTGGCAGGGGGCGTTCGAGGCGCTGGCCCTGCAGGTTGACTGTTGTACTGCACCTGAACTGGTGCCTCGAATGCAGCAGCATGTTGGGAAAAGCCGCCGCCACCGCTTTCCCAAAGTGCTGCTGCTCTCACATTCTTTCTGTCTGTCCATCCATCCGTCCGTCCATCCATCCATCCGAAAGGTCTGTCTGTTTGCCTGCCTGCCTTCCTGCCTATCTACTTACCTGCCTGTCTTTTTGTCTACCTACCTACCTACCTATCTACCAATATAGATCTCCCCCCCCTCTCTCTCCCCCAATATATCTTGCTCCATCGCCCCCATATCGCCCCCCTTCCATTCCTTCACCCCCACATTGCCCCTTTTTATTCCATCGCCCCCCTGAAAAACAAAATCGCCCCTTGGGGGGCAATATCGCCCAGGTTAAGAAACACTGACTTAGATAATCAAGAAAGTTCTTTCTGAAGATGTCCCCTTTTGCCCAAAGCAAATTGCTGAATAATACAGAAAAATTCCTTCATCTGATTGGCTCCATTTGTTCTTCTGGGATTTAGGAAAAGTGATAAAACCAATCTCCCAAAATGTTCAAGATTATTATATTATATTATATTGTTATGTTAGGTTTTGATTTTAATTGAATTATTTTGTTAATTAACAATTTTTAATAACTTTGGTTTTTAATTTTTTTCTAACTATCTTGAGTATCAAAATAAACAGCAAGATAAAAGATGTGATGCTGACTACAGGCTTGAATGGAAGTTGTGGAGATCAATGCCTCGATATCAGAGTGCAATTGTCTGTGAAAACCATCTCTAGTAGACCATTGGGCTTCCTTGGGCAGTTACTTGGTCAATGTGAGAACAGACAATTGGAGGAAGTTGATCCAGCAGGGTGCTGCTTGTGATAGAGTTTAAATTCATTAATAATTAAATAGAACAATTTGTTTCATGTACCTGTATTACTAAATAAGTCAAAATCTCATTTGTACATGGCACTTACAAATAATTAAATAGAACAATTAGTTTCATGTACATGTATTAAATAAGTCAAAATCTCATTTGTACATGGGAGTGTGGAAATATGGCTATAGGAGTGGCTATATGAGGTTTCGGAAGCATCTAGGTATCCAATGATGGAAACAAACATTGGACAAGACAGCCCTTTGATCTGATCCTGTATTTTCATGCAGATATAAAGAATTTGTGGCTTGTCATCCCAACTAATCATTGATTATAGGTTTTCTAGTCAAGCAGTATCTACAGAGTCATAGTGTCTTCTCCTCACCCAGTCTTTTATAGTCTGACATTTTAAATTAGTGTTGGAGTAAAATTATCATCATTCGTAGTTGGTGTGGCATAACAACTTGACAATTGTTTAATGAGATGGGAAGCTAGAATGGACTGGTTGTGCACAATGCTGAACTCCATGCTTTCTGCTCAGGAAAAATATAAGTAGTTCTTCCTCATTATCAGTCAGTGACAGTATTTAGTTACTTACCCCTTTTCATTTTCCTGCAAAATCTTAAAGCTTTTTTAAAACACAAAACACTATTCATTTTAAAAACCCAATCACAAAAGGCTTTTTACTGTTCAGAGCAGAAGCTACAGCTATTTTATATTATTAAGCCAGGAACATTTCCTAAAATGCCTTTCTCAGTATTAATCCCCCACCCCAAATATGTGAAAACATCCAAGAGAGCTTATCATTTTAAAAAGTGAATTTGACATGGATGTTTATAAGGACAAAAGCTAACATCCTTGCAGGAATATTTCCAAGTCAAGTTACTAAATCTTATTACAAAAGCCCTCTACCAGTTATTTAAAAATTAGAGATTAGTAATGGCAGTTGGTAAAAGGCACTGGAACCAGCATAGAGGTGTTATATGTATTATGACTAAGCTAATTATAAAAGAAGCTTGATTTACCATTTTCTGTATGCTAAAATTGCCTTCTCAAGATTGGAAGTGCCAGGATTTTTAGAGCTCCAAAGAGTGGTTGCATATCTTACCTTACTCATTATTTCTAAGATTTGCCTCTCAAAATAAACATTAATACTATGCAAATTTAATGCAAATTTATACTATATTGCCCTTTTCCTCTGATGTACTTCCTCTGCTTGGAGAAGGCATATGCAGCAACCATAAGAAGAAATAATCTTCAGAAATGTTGCTCAGGAAGAAAGAGAAGTGCCTGATAATTTAAATTTAAAGGGGAACCCCATTTTCCCTCATTCTCTCCAGATGCCAAATATATTTGCCATAATATTAAGTTTATGGGAAATATCTTCAGCCAGTAATTGCTCAACCTAAGATGGTCAATCAGCAGTTACTACTTTGGGGTTAAATTTACATACATAACTTTGTAAATCACAAAGTGAAGCAATACATCCAAGAGAGATCAGACGGATATATCAGGCAGTCTGTCCACTAACCATCACATGGCAGTTGGTTTTATCTATAGCAGGAGAGAGAGAGAAGAAAATCACAGATTTTCAAGGGGTGACGGGGAAGCAGAGTTTTGCAGCATATTATCACTGGTTTGTCATCCCCTCATAAAATAGGAAGGTACAACAGGTAGTGTAAAATGGTTGCCCGTGGGTCTTTACTATTCTTTTTTTTAATAATTTTTTAAAAGACAAACATACAAACAAAACATAAAAACATAAAACCATCTTCCATTTTATATACATACAGTATGTCAGTTGGTTACAAATCTTTTGTGCTATCCTTTTGTAGGCATCACTCACAATTTATATAAACTTTCACATTGTCAAACGAACATATGCTTATATATTTATCAGTTATTAATCATCCATGACTAAACTATTTATTCCATCATTTTATACGAGATATTCTAAATTTTATGTTAAAATGTATATTATAATTTCATCCAATGTTTATATATGTCTATATTATATTTTATATCAATCTATTAGACTTCTATTACAAAATTATCTAATCTATTACATTACCAAGTCTTTTTAACCAACCATTGATAAAACAAATCCCATATCATATAAAATTGTTTATCTTCTTGTTCTCTAATTTCAAATGTCAATTTACTCATTTCAGCACGGGTCTTTACTATTCTTTATCATCCCCAGTTGATAACTTTGGGTTCATCCCTGATATTGGGCACACCTGTGTTCTGAACTGAAGCAGCTGTAAGTTGTATTTAGCAGTTCCATTTCTTAAAGTAATATCTTCAATGTTCTCGCCATGGACACAACCTATCACATTTCCTGAATAATGGAATTAAAGATCCCAGGCTCCTATTGGGCACTTTAGACTATTGTTAGTGTTAAGTTTGCATGAAGAGACAGACGCGGAGTGCTTCAGGCTCTTTGTTTATTAGTGACTAGAGCTCAGAACGAACCCACTTTGGCTGGGCTGCGGCTGCTACTTATAGCCAGCAGCCGCAGTTGCCAGCCAATCAGAGTGCAGGGTTTTCCCACACTTTTTAAACCAATCATTTCTGACATTTTACAAGAACAGTTCAAACTAAACCAATGACTTTAAACCTGCATACATAACAGTTAGCATGACTGATTTCCTCTGATCACTGGACTCTGCTTTCTATGGCCCAGTCCATTTTGACTTGGATTCTTTAAATTTGCCTTCCAAAGAGACAGTGGCCTGTATAATAGGTTAAGAGTGATTTCTTTTTTGCCAGGTTTTAAGGGGTTCTTATTTACATTGGTTTACTCTTTTTGAAAAAGTGCTAGACGTCTGTTTTTAAAACATGCCTAGCACTCTCTATTAAATCCATCCAGCAAATCTATTAAATTTACTGTTTTTATTACTTTGTTTATGGGCAGATGTGCCATTTTTTTACTGCACTGGCTAGAGGTTAACTTACAGAGGTTCCTGGCTATAGAAACGTGCTGTTGATGCTGCTGTTCCTTTCCAGCATTGGCTGAAGACAGAGCTTGCATATTATTGATAATTTTCTGGCATTTCATTCCACACTCCTCTTCTGTTCTTGCAAGCTAGACTGATGAGTCACAAGCATGGAGGAGGATACTTTAGTGGGATAAAGCAAGAGAGAGTTTTCCTGATGTTCTTTACAATCCTTTTTCCATGCCTGTTGGCCTATTTGGCTATGTTGGAAAATGGGTCTACAACTAAGATTGCTAAAGACTTGTGCAAAATTCACTCAGTTGATAAGTTGCAGGCATACAAGAGAGAGTTTTTCTTTGTCTCTTCAAAAGAGGAGTAAATCCATGGTTAGAAATAACCCAACTGACCAGGCACATTTATTGAACATTCTGCATCTATAACTGCAACTTGACAGTGGTTATGCCAGCTGTTTAAAGCACACAGCTACCCTTGCCAAGTACTGTCCCACCATATTTTAATGAGAACTGTAGTAGTTTTATTTGCTGGCAAGGTCTGTACATTTCAGCCAATTAAAATGGAAAAGTGGGCAGCACGCTCAGCCTTCAAGATAGGTTTTTTTTTCTGGTATAATTTTGTATCATCTTAATTACTGCTAGATTGCACTGAACACAAATGTCTGACTATTTCCTTTGCTGATATAATGCAACAGTTGGGCATTATGTCAACAAGAGATAATTACAAAGACACTTTCTACACATCCATGTTGTTCTTTAAGAGAGGAATAGTTATTTATTATTGTTCTGTGATATAATTTTTTTTAGTAATATTGCCCAATACATTAGGTAATAGGTGTTTTGAAAAGTGTGGAAGCTGTTGGAGTTACACACTTTTAGGTGAATCCCCTCATTATATCTCTGTTAACCTAGCTATATAAAATTTTTATTTTATGTCTTATTGTCCTGGTATTAGTATGTCTTAAAATCTGTTATAAGTCTCTTATGAATAAAACAAAATGGTAATATAAACATTTTAATGGTGTAAACATGCCGAGTTGTTATTTTCCAGAACTGGATTGGAACATATGGGACAACAGCTGGTACAAATATATCTTTAATGGAGGGGTGACTATTGAAGAGGAGAAATGATGTGGAAGAAAGCAAGGCAGAAAAAGTTATTTCCCTAGTGGGAGTGGAGAAGATCACCAACATAAAATACCTTTATTCTGATATGGGGTTAAACTCCTATTTCAATGAAGTGTAAAAATCTGTAATGGATATTTTTAGAAAGATGTTCTTCTGTTAAGCATTGGTGTTATGACTCATCACATCAGTGTTCATTGAAAGGAATCGAGGGTCTTTAAAGCATGGCTTAATATGTGAAATCATATTTGCTGAAAATAATATGCATTCTTTAAATTAGTTTAAATAGAGAACAATCAAGGTACTTCTATACATGCGAGAGTCAGAGGATAAAATGAGAAAATCAGTGTTTTGCTGAAAAATCAAACAATTCAAGAATGGATTTTTTTTTCTTTGTGAAGTAAAGCTTACCTTAATAGCTTCATAGATTTGCCATTTTCTTAATCAGGTTTTTTACATAATTGGATCAGTAAAAATAAAAAAGGCAACCCTGTAGTTGCTTATATATCATCTGTAGCAGCTATGTTTTAAAGCATCTGAACCTTATCCTAGAAAACAGGAGAGGCAGATAAAAATTTAATTACAATGAAATCTTATATTTTTATGTGAATCAGGGCCAGCATTATTTTTTAAACAAAATAATAGCAAACCTGTTCTTAGAATTGACAATTGAGAACGCTGGGTCAAATCTGTAACTCACTGAGCTTGAGTTATTACTTTTGACATTTTCATGACAAGCCTTTGCATTCCAGAGCTCTGCAAAGACCTTGTCCTTCACCATCAGCATCTCAACAAAATAAAGTTAAGAGAACAGTTACAACAGACACACACACACCATTCACAGAGTGTGGCAATCACTTCAGGGAACAGTTTCTGGTGGGCGATAGTGGCTATGTACTGCTTTTCCCCCTGAATCATCCACCGATTCAAGTAAAGATCTGTGTTAGTCACAAAGGCTCCCAGTGAGTCAATGAAGGTGCTCCTGTGTCAAATGCAGGTAGAAGATAATATCTCATTACCATTACTGGTAATGGTAACCACCTCTGGTTAAGAAGTGGCAAGAAGATGAACTAATTGATGAAATAAGAGGAAACTGGGTCCTAGAGAAGAGCAGTGTAACGGGGAGGCAATCAATCAAGAAAGAAACACTATGTTGATACAATAAGGAGACAGATAGAGGAGCAAAAGGTGGGGGGGAAGAGGTACAGGTGATTCAGCGTTGAAAGCCTAAAGGAGATAAACAGAGTAGAGATGAATAACAAAAAAAAATGGCAGAGTATGAAGCAAGCAACAGGAGAGGCAGAGCCAAGCAAAGAAGAAATGGAGAGGAAAAAAAAGAGATTTAGTGGGAATTGTGAAGGGAACTTGAGGAAAATTCAAGAATAAGAAAGGAAGCAGAGATTCTCCTTTGTATGGCAATCTCAAGGAGAGCATATACTCAGCAGGAGAGAGCTGGAAAGCACAAAGAAGAAGGGGTGTTATTTGGGAGAGGGCAGAAAAAAGGAGGAAGGCAGATAACAAAGAGTGCCAGCGAGAGAAAGGTTTAGCACAGTGGCATAGAGAAGACAAGTTGAGCAATTAGAATGGGACAGAACAGGGTCGGTGACTAGACAAATCAAGGAGATGCAGATCATAAAATGGAAAAGAGTTTACTTGGAGGATCTACATAGGAGAGATCAGTCTATTTTAATACTTTCTTTTCTCAGCATAAATTAAAGACAGGGGTGGTGAGATTAATAGTTTTAACATAAAAAGCCCTACTGGCTTATTTACCCTGTTTAGTTTTTCTTTGTTTGGAATGGGATGGGAATCATTCTTGAAAAAATATAAGATTATCTCATTCTTTACTGTACTCACCCCCATCTTATTGCAAATCTTCAGGAGTATTGCAGTTTAAAGGTGTTTGTCTTATTCCACTTTCAGAGCTCTTTTCCATTTTCAACTGGAGGGCCTTATTTCCTTTTATATTATCCCTAGCTAGCATGTTGTTGGCTACTTCATAAATGAAGGAACCTGGTTACCTGGGTTTTCCTAATACAGTGTATGAGCTTCTAAAACTTGCTTTTTTTTGTTAGTAAGCAAATAGTAAGTCCAGAGTTCCAGTGTCTCCTCATTTTTCCAGTCACTTGAGATAAAAGGAATTTTTTAAAAAATGTTATGAAATAATGCTAATGTTAAAAGAAAGATCTCAAAGGTATTAGAACACAAAAAGGTTAACAAGAAAGGCATGTTTAACAATGGTAGTGATGTGTGCTTGCATATATGTACATTTTGATACTTTAAATAGTGTATATTAAAGTTACACATCCACACACATGTGTATGTGTAATATATCTCAGAAATATGCATCATATATTTTAGCACATAAAGACTATCTGTATATACCGTGTTTCCCCGAAAATAAGACCTACCCCGAAAGTAAGACCTAGCACTATTTTCTAAACCTGCCCTAATATAAGACCTACCCCAAAAATAAGACCTAGTGTAAATCTCCAGTTCCAGGAAGACTTTTCAGGGAGCAACCGTGCACCTGCGAAACACCCCCCCCTACACACTCACACCCACTATTTGGCACCATAAATATATAAGACCTACCCCGAAAATAAGACCTAGTGTGTTTTTGGGAGCCAAAAAAAATATAAGACAGTGTCTTATTTTCAGGGAAACACGGTAGCTGATCCTCCATTTTTAAATACCATGAAAAATATACAGGTAAGCCAACTCTCAACATTTTTTCATGCTTTAACTTTCACAGTTGGCTTATCCACAGTTGGCTGTTATCCTGTTTTCATGAAATTTGGGTTAGCATTTTTAGGGTTATTTAAGCAGGGGATATACATACATAGGATATACAAATACTGTGTATTTGTAGAAAAGCATTTTTATAAATACTTGTGTATAAGCTGAACCCAATTTGGGGCACATTTTGGCATCCCAAATTCTTGGCTTATTTATGAGTATATACAGCATGTCCAGGAAGAAATGTCCACAGGAAAGCATTGGTCACTGGTTTCCTGGAATAGTATGTTAGAAGGACACAGCAGCAGGAGAATTATCTGTTGGGAGGATAAAAGAGGCTATAGTCTAACTATCTTGCAAGCTGTTGCAAATGCTTTAGTCTGGACATATTCTTCTTAATTCAGTTTAAAATTGATCTTGGGCATAGCACAGGAGCAACTTGAACTAAAAAATATGGATGTTTTCCTATTCTCCAGATGAGCTGTTCAGAGCATCCATTGATGCTTCTGCCACTCGTCTGATAGGCTGGGCTTTAATGGAGAGGATGCTCCTCCTCCTCCATGGGACTCCTCCCTAGCGTCCCCAGTTTTTGCTCAGCCTTCGTGGATATAGGCAGCTTAATTTCCTTTCCCTTGGCGAGAATAGCAAAGGCTTCAAAAAAGAGACAACAAAAAGGTTTGCTTTTAAACTCTAAACAAATCCTTTAAGGCTTTTAGTTTTAATGAGTCAAGCAGCTCCCTATGGCATATAACTCGAGCTGAGGGAGCTCACCGTAGCTTTGGATAATGATCTCGCCCCCAGGGCGATCGGAGGCAATAACGCCTCAGCCGCATGGCTAACAACTCACATTTCTTAGCCCGTCCCATTACGACCTTTTCAAGCCCAGCTGCAGCGATCGCCACCGCCCGTGCCTGATGGGAGCAGCTCCATTTTAAAAGGGTCCGAGGCTTCTCTCTCTCCCCTGGGAACACCATCTGGGGTGGGGGCATCAGCGCCCATCTGCCCCACCGCACCTTTTTATTCAGGGGGAACTCTGCAGTATCAACTCCCCACAAGGTGCGGAATTGCTGCTGAGCCAATTTAACTCATTACGCGCCTAAAGAGATAATGGCCGGCACCACTAACCGCATGGTAGTGATCTGCATTTTTATTTCTGGAACTGTGAGAGGTTTTTCTTCCCCCAAGCAGGGGTTTCCTTCCTGGAATCCGGGGGAAATCACCTTAATACATACGTGTGTGTGTGTGTACATAGATAGATAGATAGATAGATAGATAGATAGATAGATAGATATAGATATAGATATAGATATAGATATAGATATAGATATAGATATAGATATAGATATAGATATAGATATAATTATTCTATTTTGGACCCTTATTCATTAAGGAGGAAACTGTTGGCTTATGCCCTCACAGAATTAATCAACAGCACCACAGTGAGCACCAAGACCCGTGTCCACCTGTGCAGGAAGCTGTTGCAGGCCTACATCTTATTTCAACAATTCCTCCTGTCTAGGCCTATGAGGTGTTCCAAATTTGGCTAATTCAGAAATAATAATATTAATAACAAAATAATAATAATGATAATAATAATAATAGGAACAAGAATAAGAATACAATATTCTTACATAAGATTATACAAAACTGGAGAGCATTGTTTTAGGGTTCCCTGGCCACTGCTGGTTCAGGCCCCTGGGCGTGCCAACCGCCCAATGTTTCAGCCTCATTATCAGTAAAATCTAATAAGAGGTCTCAAGGGCAAGCAGCATTAGCTCAAAAGCCATGTCATATTCTCAAAACAAATTGAAGCAGGGTACCTCCTAAGCAGCAGAAAAAGATAACAAGTGCCATAAGGTACTAGAAAAGCACATGAAGAAGTTCATGTGGGAGGCTGAAGAAAATTCTCAAATCTCATCTCCCACCAGGCCTACTTTGGCTGCAACCACCCCTGGATCTGTCTGTGTAATCCAGACACAGTGCAGCTGCACAAAATCAGGTAGCCCATCTAGATCAGTACAAGTGACACGAAGGGCTTCTGTGGCCACATTGCTCCAACAGCGGCCGGATTCCGTCAAGATGATGACTTACCAGAAAAGGTCCCCGCAAAGATGAGACTGTGGGCAGAATTAGCGATACTCCAAGGTATTGCTGCGGGGGTGCAGCATACTGCTCTGGCCAACAACAGAGTGCTCCTTCCGATTGGAATTCCCTATCAGTCCAGTCACTAAGCAGGACAGAGCATCCTTAGCCTCAGTTATCTCTCCACAGGAGATTCTGTAGTTTCAGATATACCCCCATAGGGTATATAGAAGGAGCAAAGGCTATTTATTGGGTGGAGCCAGAGGACTCAGAGTTCTACTGCTCAAATCCTCAAATTCTAGTTAGCTCAAATCCTCAAATTCTAGTTAGACTCGTATCGGGTCACAATAAGAGGTGATGGTAGATGATACATCTTGATGACTAAAACAATGCTGGCGTCATTTTGTTTATAAGAATTCCATGGCATTATCTGTTGAGAGGCCACTTCCCCTCACAAGGCTCTCTCCGTGAGGGTCCAGGGGACATTTACGCCGATTGCAGACCTCTTTCTGAGGTTGAATATCGGGCTTCCTTTGTAAGTTGGCAGCCCTCACAGAATATAGCAGCACAGTAACAGCGAGCGCCAAGGCCTGTGTCTGCCTGGACAGGAAGCTGTTGAGGGCCAGTGACTGCAGGATCACCCAACTGCAATACAGGTCCTGAAACGTGTTCTCTATTTGGCATCACAATTTGATTCCATATTCAGTCATCTAATTATGAGTTTGGTAACAGCAAAACAATTTATGTTAGTAGCTGTGCACAGATATAACAAAAATATTATCAACAATAACATAATATTAATGATATCAATATTAATATGGATATAATAATAACAAATTGAATTACAAAAAAAGTGGGGGGGGGGGAATCAAATATCAAGAGGATTCCCTGCCTCTGTTCACAGAGGCCTCTGGACCAGTCAACGGTCCATTAATATTGCATACATATATAGATATCTAGATATAGATATCTCACCTTGTGGGCTTTAGGTCAGAATCTTCAAGGGCAACCAAAAATACCCCCAGAGGACAATAAACCAACTCAAAGTAGGTCAAAATGTCCTAGAGAGACCTCTAAGGCAGCAGAAAAGGATGCCAAGAGATGCCAAAATGCGTTAGATAAGCATATTATTTTTTAAAAATGCATGAGGGAGGGTGAACAGAAGTCTCAGTCCTCTTCCCCAGCCAGACCAGTCCCAGTTCCAGAGTGCTCGCTTCGGCAGCACATATACTAAAAGTGGAACGATACAGAGAAGATTAGCATGGCCCCTGCGCAAGGATGACACACAAATTTGTGAAGCATTCCATATTTCACCTTGCCTCCATTCCTGGATCTCTCAACGCCATCCAGCAGAGCCTCAGAGGGACCGGTTTAACCCAGACCTTCAGCAACGCTACTTGCCTGACAGACAGTTGTGGGACCATGCCAGAATGCCTCCTCCCAGAGGATATCCCTGACAATTTGAAGGCCTGGAGGGACATGACGACTTGAAGGGGCATCACAGCTGGGGTACAGCAGAAGTTGATGGCTAGGCAGCCTCCACAATCTGACCTCGATTCTCACTCAATTCAGTTACTATGCAGAACGGACCTTCATTACCAGCAGGCACCTCCTTCAGAGGAGTATTATATAATCCAGTTACACATTCACATGATGCACAGGATGAGGGAGAACTAGAGAGCAGATGGAACAGGTTGAGGAAGGGTCTACTCACGAGAGTGACCAAAATCTGTCAGAGGCAGATCCCCTAAAAAAGGGGGGGGGGCATGTCAGACATTGAAGGCATTAAGCCAGACCAACCGACCTTCGGGTCTGTTTCACCCTCAGACTTTTTTCAAGTCTCTGTTGTTTCAAGGCAAAAACTACTGCCCACCTTGATATTCCATTCCCCTCGGCCCAACAATCGTTACTGTAAATGGGGTCAGACGATTTAATCTTCTCCCAACCAATAATGTAAGAGGAAGTCATAACTGTCCCACAGAGGTTCTCGGACCTCGTCCAGAAACAAGGGGTCTCTTCAGTGGTGTATTCCCCTTACAGGATATGATAGGAAATTTTAATTTGGTTTTCTGATTTTGCTAAATTTCTCATCACCAGGGTAGTAGATAAAACAATAATGGCAATTATCATCCTCCTCTGCAATTCCAACTGAAGCAGAAGAGGCTATCAATTTAAAAGATATACAGGGTCGAGTTGTCTCCATGTAGACATGTCAATCTGATGTGGGGGCCACTGAGTCTTGGTGGCTCAGGCTGTTAAATGCCTGCATTTAAGTTCCAGCTGTCTACAATTACTGTAGGCTCGAATCCCACCAGGCTCAAGCCTTCCATCCTCTCGGGGTAGGTAAATTGAGGACCCAAGATTGTTGGGGGCAATAAGCTGACTTTGTAAAAATGCCACTTAGTAATAAGCAGGCATACACAATGGAATGAAGGCTATTGCTGAGCACACTGGGTTGTATCCCAAAAATTGTAAGCTGCCCCGAGTCTTCGGAGAAGGGCGGCATATAAATGTAATTAAAATAAATAAATAAAAATAAATAAATAAGAGTGACATCCTTTTTTTTACTAGATCATCTCTCAGGTAGCTCTGGCATCTGAGGGAGATTATCTCAAATTCCCATATCAGGGTGCACAAAGATGCTGCAAAGCTCACAGAGGCCACAGAATTTTCTACGGACGCTAAATTTAACTCTAATAAATTATCTGCTCGAGCCAGGGCATCTCAGATTACTGCTCGCCTGCTGCTATGGCTCAGACATTGGCAAGCAGATATCACACAAATAATGGAAGCTTGCTTCCTCCCCAATATCGGGAGACAATTTGTTTGGTGCTGCCCTTGACCCATCTCTGATAGAGACTAGAAGCAGAAAATAAGTTCCTCTCTTTTCATAGACCCCAAAATAGTCCTTCCCAGCTTTTTGGAGAGTTTCCTTCATTCCCTCTACTAGGGACTTTTCTCTCCAGACTCCAGGGACCGTCTGGACGCATGAATCACCAACAGTCAGATAGTTTCCAATCTGAAGATAGATACTGAAGGGGAGGACAGACCAAAAGAATCTCTTGAGAAACATGAAATACAGGTCTCCAAGGCACAACATAGGCCTCACGACTGTGCCCCTACTGGTGGAAGGCTCAAGCCTTTCACAGACAAATGGTATTCCTCTACCTCTGATTTCTGGGTTAGAGATATCAGAAGATTAGGCCTGGCTATAGAATTTCCATCCTCTCCCCAGAACATTTGCATTACTTGCCTTCTTTCTGGGGATCCTGTTAAAGGGAGCATGATGGAGACAGCTATTGTTCATTTATTGGAGATCCAGGCAACCCGACCTGTGGCACTGGATCAGCAGGGGCAATTTTAGTTTTAAAATGATTTAATTGGTCCCTAGTTTATAGGAGGCTTAAGTTGAGTATACTGAACTCCATACTTCTGAGCTTCAGAAGGGGCAACTTTCTACCCTCCATTGACTTAATGGAGGCCTATCCCCACATTCCAATTAAATCCTCACATAGCAATCCTCTTAGTTTTTGTTATAATACTTAATGTTTTGAATACGTTGCACTGTCCTTCAGGTTGTCATCTGCCTGAGGTTCTTACAAAGATTCTCATAGCTCTGGCTATCCATCTCAGGGGAACACCTGTTAGCGGCAGTGTTACTTAGATGACATTTTGTTATTATCTTGCTCATATAAACAGGCAAAAGGTGAGGCCTTAGCATCGGTCATCACCTGGAGAGACTTGCAGTCCATTTCTCATCACCCACACATACGCAAGTTTCTTGCATGGGGCTACAAACTTATGGTCTCCTGTAGTGCATTGATATTACATGTGGGACCTCAACTAGGCCCTTACCGCACTCAAGAAAACTCCCTTTGAGCCCCTCTAGACCACGAGTCTCCATTTCTAACGTACAAGGTGGTTCTCTTGGTTGCCATTACATTGGCCAGTCACATCTTAGATCTAGTAGCCTTGTCAGTTAGACAGGAGCTCTGTATTTTTCACACAGACAGAGTGGTCCTTAGTCCAGATCCATCTTTCACCCATAGATAAATTTGGGTTTCCACAGACCATAGGAACTGATACTCCCATATGTTTGTCTGAAACCGACATAAAATCTGCCATGACAATGGCAGAGTCTAGATGTAAGGTGAGCTCTC